>OY747716.1:20172317-21394817 GCA_963556495.2 Valencia hispanica
AAAATATATTGTTCGAACAATATAATATTTTTATTGTAAGAACATGAAACGTTTTTTGTTATAACGTGAAAATTATATTGTAAGAACGTGATAGTATATTGTACTAACAAAAAAGTTATACTGTTAGAACAATAAAGTTTTCACATTATAACATGATATAGCTTTATTTTTATTTCACCTGGGTGGCAGCTCTTCGCTTCCGTAGATTTCTGCTTCAATTGCTGTTTTCTTTAGAGAAAAATGTAAAGAACTAGAAGTTCTGATACCAAAAGGTAATATAAAACCTAAACATGTTCAGTACAATTCCAAGTTCTGCTTCAATGCAAAGAGGATCTAATTTCCCTTACCGAGAGAATATTAAACCGTTGTGACATTCAATGTAGTAAAAATGTAATAAACACTGCAGATTCTCATAGAACAATTTAATAAGACCATGAAGGAGGAATAACAGAAGTCTGACTCAGTTCCATCTGTAGCGTTGCTTTCTTCTCTTTCTTCCATGTCACTAATTAGAGACAAAACAACAAGTCTCTCTATGTGCTCTGGTTAGGTTTCAACATTACATCCTTTTGTGCTTATTGTGCTTATGGATGATATATGACTGAAAATATGTGGTTTTCTCTAAATAATGGGTTACACTTTTACATATATTTACATATATATTGACATATATTTTTTTATTTTTTACTTCCCCTTCTGAACTACTGTGGTTGTGTTACATAAATGAAGTGAAAAAAAGAAGTTGGGTGGGTCTTTGTCCGTAAAGGTGTTGGGAAAAGATCACCCTACACATCATCACTGAAACTTTAAAGTGTCTTTACATAGCTGACAGCTGAAAAACTCACTAATTTACATGGAATAAATAATCTTCTACATTTAGAGAATATTAGATGTAATTAAGTAGATTAATGTGATTCAGCTGTGTCAATTTAAAAAAAAAAAATTTAACGGCAGAAAGTTGCAAAAACCTGACTTCCTCTTTTCTAAAGCGTTGTTCTATAAATAACAAGGCTGGTTTTCTATGAGAAACTCTGTAAAGAAACAGAAGGTGCTTGTTTGTCCTGCTGCTGATCAACTAAAATGAGCTAAAACAAAATTATATCAGTTTTAACTGAAGACCATTTGGTAGGTCAACGTAAATTATAGTTTTGTTCTTTGTTTAGAGCTTTCTATATTTTGTTATGTTAACATTTTTCTTGATTTTGTTGAAATACTTTGTACTGTGAATCATTCTGAGTTTCATTTTAAAAGTCAATACTTTGATCTTAATTTCATGTCTTTTGAAAGCAAGTGTTTAGTTTATAATTCTAAACAGTCTACTTGAACATGGTAATTTTCTTTCATCATATGGATATCATGTGGTAAAAATTAAAGAGTTTCTTAGATTAGGTCACGTAAGTAAAGCAGCTGTTTTTCTTGAGTCTCAAGTCACAAACAGGAAGGAGCACTACTGGAGTCTGATGGCAGGTCTATCTGAGAACATGCTGACAGTCATCATGCTACTGAGTGTCGTCTTCCTTCCAGGTGAGCTGTTTGTTCACTTCCTTTCATTTAGAGACACCTGAATCGCTTTTAGTCTGAAATATTTGAATCTGATATTGTTTAAAGGCTCAACATGTAACATGCTGGAGCTGAACTGAAGTTTAGGGATCATGATGTTTCTCTGCAGGCAGATTTTGCTCCACATGATGTTCATCATTAGTTTCTAATTACAGGTGTTTTGGCTGTTTGTCCAAATCCAATCCTCTCTATTGAAGGACCACTGATGATTGAAGCTTTGAGTGGATCTTGTTTGCACATCCCATGTAGTTTTAGTTCAACGGATTCCAGTTATGACAACACTAGAGCCATCTATGGAATTTGGTTCAGAAATAGCACACAGTTAAATGCCAACCCAAGCCCTGTCATTTTCAACAGCAGTGGTTCAGTCAACACGTATTCACTGAATATGATCAGAAACCTGACAAACAACAACTGCACGACTCTGTTTCCTGATGTAAAAACTAATTATACAGACAAATACTTCCTCCGAATTCAGAACTGGCCGTTCAGAGCAACAGCTGTTTGTCAGCCTTTCCAAATAACAGTTAAAGGTAAGAAAAATATGACTTGTAATACCATATATAAATCAAAAACATGTTTTGGTTTAAAAAAAAACCCCATCAATCTCAGTCAGAGTCCAGAGTTTAAAGAATCAGCTTTAATTGTTTAACTCTTTTGTTGTCTGCACCAGTTTAAACTAAAACTTCTGTTTTTGATTTTGTTTTGGGTTTGTGTTTTATTAAAATGATTGTCTTTTGTTGTTTATATATCATCATTATGTTATGTTGGACGCTTGAAGTGCTTTGGTCTTATTTTCTAAATCGTATGCCATATTTGACTGCTATCTGTTAAATCAGGTTTATTGCATATTCTCCCATTTTTTTACATAATTTTGTTTAGGCACTTTGACGAACACAGGCAGTTCTTTATCAGTTTTATCTGTCACCATATCATTAAGTATTTTTTGTTGAAGTGCCTAAAGTTCAGTATATTATATGCATTAGTGTAATAAAACTGTAAGTAAATAAGTTTAACTATTTGAACTGTATTTCTATTTATTCAACCTTTCATCATAATGCAGATAGAGTGGCTCTCGAACAGGGACAGACTCCTGTTAAAAATGGCAGGGTTTTGTGATGTAAAAAATAAGACTATGATAAATCATTTTGAAACGCTTTCTACTTACTGTTTATTGATTTGGATGTATAACTGGAACTCAGCCAAAATGTCAGTCGGTCACTTTATAAACTGTCTGATGTAAAATCCCAGATTCTCCTTGGAGTCCCAGCATTATTATCCCATCGGATCTGAAGGAGCATCAGTCTGTCACTATAACCTGCTCAGCTTTGACTCCCTGTCCACACTCACCTCCTGAGCTCACCTGGAATCTCCAACAAGACTCTCACAGACATGCAGAGAAAAACACAGATGGAACCTTTACAACTAAAATCCAGGAGACCATCACTCTGTCAGACACACATGATGGATACATCATCAGATGTTCTGCCACATATCCTGTGAATGGAGGAAACAAGACAGCAGAGAGAGAAGTGACTCTCAGTGTTTCATGTAAGTGATCCTGTCAGCAGGTCATGGTTCAGCTCATTCTGATCAATAAAGTTAATATGTGTCCCATTTTCCTCAGATGCTCCTAAAGACACCTCAGCATCCATCAGTCCATCAGGTTTGGTGTCAGCAGGTAGCTGGGTGGAGCTGAGTTGCTCCAGCAGAGCCAAGCCTCCTCCCAGCTTCACCTGGTTCAGGAACAGCAAACATGGAGCCATTAATGTATCTGTGGGGCCGGTTTACAGCTTCAATGCTAATGAGGGAGGAGAGTATTACTGTGTGGCCATCAATTATCTGGATAAGCAGAGATCATCAGTGATCTATCTCAGTACTGAAGGTTAACATTTAATGTTACTCAATCTAGTCTATTCAAGTATCTAAAAACAGATTGTCAGTGTGAGCTATTATAGGTGTACATTTTTACATATTGTTTGTGTCTTTCCTAGGTTTTGAAATTACAATTCTTCACTGTCTGGCCATTTCAGTCGGATGCATTTGTTTTATTGTTCTTATTGTTGTTGTTTGGTGAGTATCTAAAATTAAAAGGCGTCTAAGTTATAAAAACCCAACGTTTCGTCTGTATCTTGTTTTAAAGCAAGAAAACTGTAAAAAATCTGACCTTTCAGTCGAGCTTGTATGTTTTCTCTAGAATTATCACCTTTATTTCTATAAGGATGAATCTGGTTTTCTTGAAAATATACCAAAGATGTTTCTACTTCTTGTTATATCCTTTGTTCTATGTTCATCCCCTCATCTTTGTTCTGTATTATCTGCCTTCACTCTCTCTTTCAGTCTGAGTCTTTGTGTTTTCCCCTAAATTGCTACAAAATGACTCTTACAGCTCTCTAATGTTTTCCAGGTGGTTAAAATTCAAAAGTTCAGCTCCTCAACAGACTCAGGTGGGCACATTTATTATTTCACTGCCCGTTTCTGACGTTTCTGACTCTTAATCTGTTGGTTTATCAGACCATCAAGAAAAACATTCAAACATTTATTTTTTCACAGAGGCAAACAGGTGAGGATCCTGCTGTTCCAATAAGAGCTGATGAAACAGAGGAAGAAATTCACTATGGAGAGGTGAACTTCCTCCAGCGTAGTCCTGAAGCTTCTTCTGTCTCCGGGCAGGACGGAGGACAGCAGGACACGGTGTACGCACAGGTTAAAGTGTCTGCTGACAGTCTGGAGGATCTCTATGAACAAGTGAAAGATACATAACCTAATTTTGTTCTGTCCACGTTTTACCTGTTTTCAGAAAGTGTTGGCTCATGTTAAGCATGATGCACTGCATTTATAATGTTAACATCAATCATTTCACTATTGCTCATGTCTGTGTTTGAACCCCTGAATCGCTGTAATACAAAGACAAAGAATTGACATTACAAACAAAGTAGCTTCAGATGTTAATATAGTTTAATATAAAATGTCTGCTGACTTTCACTTTGGTGATGATAACATCCAGCTTTAATTTGTAATCAATGAGTGAAGCTCCTCAGCCATAAGAAGTAAACCCACCAAATGTTGTAAAGAACTTACGATCACATATTTGTTATTGTACATATGTTATTACTGTCCCTTCCCACCAGTCTCCCTTTTCTCTGTTATGATAAAAGAAAATGTCAATTTGTTATTGTTCCTGTTTACTTTTAATTTTATAAATCAACCAAGTACATTTACAAGGTGTTTTATTTATAAAGTAACTCAAAAGAACTGGTAAATCAAGCTTTAATTTACTGTAGAGATCAAGTCTAATCTGGCATAAAAAAAATATGTTAGCTAAATCATCACAGATGTTTAGCGCCAAGTACTATTACAAATATTTTGCTTTAAAGGGAAAGTGCTGGAATGTTTGAGGTGAAACAAACATCCGACAATGTTTGACTTTTAGTTTGGTTTCTCATGTCCATCTAAATTTAAAATAAAGACAATTCGTCCAACAGTCCATCGTGTCCTGGTATAGTAAGTGAAAAAATATTTAAAGGTAAACATTTTCTGAAAGAGCTATACCTAAAGACGCCCTGAGGTCGTCTGCCTGCAAACAGCAACAGCCTTAACTCTTTTTACATGTCTGAAAGGTTTAAGAAATTTAGATTTAAGCTTCTTTAATGCAGCCTCTGCCTAACTTGACAGGTCAATTCCAATGAAGCCACTTTCCAGTTTGGACCACCTTAGCCTCGATCTATTATAAAGACTAAGGACTCATCACACAGCACTTCTCTGCTCAGATCTTTTGAAGAGTGTATGGTGCCATCTTTTGGCAACCAGATGACGGTGCACATTTTATACTAAATTTGTGGCCAAAAGTTTTGAGAATTACATAAATATTGGAAATTGGAAAAGTTGCTGCTTAAGTTTTCATAATAGCAATTTGCATTTACTCCAGAATGTTATGAACAGGGATCAGATGAATTGCATAGTCCTTCTTTGCCATGAAAATTCCATTGCATTTCATTGCTGTCATTAAAGGACCTGCTGAGATCATTTCAATAATCCTCTTGTTAACTCGGGTTAAAATGTTGACGAGCACAAGGCTGGAGATCATTATGTCAGGCTGATTGGGTTAGAATGGCAGACTTGACATGTTAAAAGGAGGGTGATGCTTGAAATCATTGTTCTTCCATTGTTAACCATGGTGACCTGCAAAGAAACGCATGCAGCCATCATTGCGTTGCATAAAAATGGCTTCACAGGCAAGGATATTGTGGCTACTAAAATTGCACCTAAATCAACAATTTATAGGATTATCAAGAACTTCAAGGAAAGAGGTTCAATTCTTGTTAAGAAGGCTTCAGGGCGTCCAAGAAAGTCCAGCAAGCGCCAGGATCGTCTCCTAAAGAGGATTCAGCTGTGGGATCAGAGTGCCACCAGTGCAGAACTTGCTCAGGAATGGCAGCAGGCAGGTGTGAGCGCATCTGGACGCACAGTGAGGCGAAGACTTTTGGAAGATGGCCTGGTGTCAAGAAGGGCAGCAAAGAAGCCACTTCTCTCCAAAAAAAAACATCAGGGAAAGATTGATCTTCTGTAGAAAGTATGGTGGATGGACTGCTGAGGACTAGGGAAAAGTCATATTCTCCGATGAAGCCTCTTTCCGATTGTTTGGGGCATCTGGAAAAAGGCTTGTCCGGAGAAGAAAATGTGAGCGCTACCATCAGTCCTGTTTCATGCCAACAGTAAAGCATCCTGAGACCATTCATGTGTGGGGTTGCTTCTCATCCAAGGGAGTGGGCTAACTTACAATTTTGCCCAAAAGCCATGAACAAAGAATGGTACCAAAAAACCCTCCAACAGCAACTTCTTCCAACAATCCAACAACAGTTTGGTGAAGAACAATGCATTTTCCAGCACGATGGAGCATCGTGCCATAAGGCAAAAGTGATAACTAAGTGGCTCGGGGACCAAAACGTTGAAATTTTGAATCCATGGCCGGGAAACTCCCCAGATCTTAATCCCATTGAGAACTTGTGGTCAGTTCTCAAGAGGCGGGTGAACAAACAAAAACCCACTAATTCTGACAAACTCCAAGAAGTGATTATGAAAGAATGGGTTGCTATCAGTCAGGATTTGGCCCAGAAGTTGATTGAGAGCATGTTCAGTCGAATTGCAGAGGTCCTGAAATAGAAGGCCCAACACTGCAAATACTGACTCATTGCATAAATGTCATGTAATTGTCAATAAAAGCCTTTGAAGCGTATAAAGTGCTTGTAATTATATTTCAGTACATCACAGAAACAACTGAAACAAAGATCTAAAAGTAGTTTTGCAGCAAACTTTGTGAAAACTAATATTTGTGTCATTCTCAAAACTTTTGGCCACGACTGTAGGCTGTTTTTCTAACATTCCCCACATAACAAAAAAGTCCAAGGGCAAAACACTTTTTTGCTACTTGAGGTTTAAACAAGTTTTCTTTTAATTCAATTTTGATGTGGATTTTGTTGCTAAGTATCTCTTCAATATCCATTCATATCTATTCCAATGGGCTTTGGTTGAACTATTTGAAGATATTCCGTACTCTATTCGCCATAAAAGAGTTGAGAAACCAGTTCAGAGGTGATTGAGTTGGGACTGTTGTGAACACAGAATTAAATTTTTGAAGGGCCAATCTTGTGTTTACTTCTGTTCTTCCCATAATTGAGAGCAGGAGCATGCTCCAGTGGAGAAGTTTATTTATATTGTTTTTAAAATATGACTAACGGTGTTAAGTAATAAAGCCAGATGTAGGTATAAATGCACATGTACAATGTTTCCTTTGGACTGCTCTGAAAATATTATTTTGAAACATCTTTGATTTGCAGTGGTAGACTAAATAGTGTTGGTGAAAATCTTGTTCAAAACCTTTATTGAGAAGATTGTGCATTTGGAGGCAGAGCATTATGTCATCAGTGAAAGGGTTCATATTAGTGAGTCAGAGGAGCTGTTTTACCTCTTTTGATGTTCTGTCAATTTGCTCCAGCCAGTGCTTGATAAATACAGCAAATAGTAATTGAAGAGGGCACAAATGTACATTCTGTCATTGAAATGTATTGAATTCTGATTAGTTTTTTCCATACAGGAGCTGGGGCATACACTCACTGCCTGGGACTGTCCATGTGGACATTTTTACATTAATGTTTAAAATACATTTCAGCCATCAGTATGGTGCGTTAAATGAAATATTTTGCTATGTTTATCTTTGCCAGCATCAGATAAAAATCTGTTTTATTGTTCCTGAGCATATGTAGCCCTGTATGTTCAATATTTGAGTTAATCTTGTTGGTCATGCCTTCCAAAGCTCCTTATGAAGCCATTTGGGAAAACTTACTGTCAGCGGTGTGGTAAAACTAACTCATGTTTGGATGATCAGCTTTGTGTTGGCAAACCTCTGCCACCTTTAAATAATGGCTAAAAACCCATCTGTTTAGAGCTGTCTTTGAGTAAATGATTAATAATAGCTGGTATGTCATATGTTTTTATGTGTCACATGTTTTGTGTTTCTAATGTTATATTTTTGTTGTCGTCATATTGCTGCTTTTATTTTATTCCCTAATCACCCATAGCACCTTGAATTGCCCTGTTGTTAAAAGTGTGCTACACAATGCCTTGCCTTGCACTGGAAAGAAGGAGAGATTATCTCTCTCTGTTCTGTAGATCAGGGAGATCACAGATTTGGTCTCCTTAATAGTATTGCCGTGTGTAGCAAGTTTTTCAAAGTTTGCCTGGAGAGATGATTCATAAATAGAGGCCTCTTTTATAGTGAAAAACAAGCAGAGGTGGGTAGAGTACGCTAAAACTTGTACTCAAGCAAGAATAGCACTTTAACATATTTTTACACAAGTGAAAGTATAAAGCAGCCATTCAAGAAATTACTGAAGAGTAAAAAAGTAAGGCATAAAAAGTATATTTAAGTACTGAGTGACTGATCAAAATATCAGATCAGTTCTATTAGGAGTGATTTTTTTGAAAATTATGTGATTAGACAGACAAAAAAAAGTGATGTGCTAATTCTGATAGTTTAAATGTACAATGAAGGAAGTAATATTTATAAATATCATAATTACAAAATAACACTTTTGAAGCAGAAGCAACCCTTTTTCGAATCAAAATTTTCAACATAAAACTAATACAACACCTCCGAAAACACGTGCAGAACATCCTGAACTACATCTACACACTTTTCCATACGAAGATGTGAACATCTTTGTACTCAACGTATTTGTATATGTTTTCCAGTGTATTTAGGGGAACAAACTGCTCAGTGCACTATAGGCTGGGAGAAAAAAATGCAGCTTCAGTCGGTCCCTCCACTCTAATTTAGGCAGTCTTCATCACTTTGATATAAAGAAACGGCACCGCAACTTTCACCTGAGGAAGATGCCTAAAAGTGCAGGTACAGCCTACCTTCGATTCGCTCTCCGCTCCTTTCACCTAACATTACCAGGCACGTTCTCACCCCTGCACACCGGATCTAGGATGGAGGTGAGGAGCCTTGGATGAAATGAAGTCACTGCTGTAGACCCCCAACCAGAAAGGTTCGGCCCCCTGCCTTTGAAGCTCACATCTAAAAATGTCACATAAACAGCCAACTGTACCAACAATTCGGACCGCAGCAGGAATGGAGTATGGAAGGCCAAAGTGCTCAAAATAAAATAAATAAATAAAACCCTGTGAAATAAATGATGTCTACATGGATAAATAATACACAAATATATAATGTGACGATGAAATTGTGAAAAAAAACTGAATATAAAATTCTTAGCTTGTCAGTATGAAATATTTATCATTTTCCTTTAAAATTTATTTATTAATGGAAACATAATTTAACTAATTTTTTTTCTAATAGATTTTATTTGTAGCTATTTTTATTTATTTATATCAGTTCTTATTTGAAAACGTCTTTTTCAGAAAGTCAACTTTTATTTCATGATGGTGTTTTTGCCAGTGACCTATTTATTTATAAATGATGTTTTTCAATTGAATGAGTGCATCTGCCAATCAGGGTCAGAGGGTGGGACCTGAGATTAGTTTTTTTTTTCACAATTTCATTGTCACATTATATATTTGTCTATTTTTTTCATGTAGACATGTGTTTCACAAGCTTTTATTTAATTATGGGCACAAAACCGATATTTATACATGTGAAAATGTTAATAAAACTAAAAATGTTTCAAATTAATTAATATAGTTTTATCTAAATATGTATTATTTTCTTACATTAAATTATTTGAAATGTTATTAATATGTATAATTCATTGCTGTGTGCTGAGGATATCGTGAATTTATTTTATCTCTTGATGTAAGAAATCTAAATCTTTCAGAGAAAGTAGAGCTAGCTCCTCTGAGCAGATTTTTATAGCTGTCTGCCAGTCCGATATTTGGGTATATTTAGTGAGACAAAGCAGCAAGTTAAATTATTCCATGATGTACTTTATAACACTTGTCTATTCAACTATCAGCTCTCCTATGGCTTTTTTATTGACTTGGTCTTTGATCAACACAGCCCAGCAGCAGTATCTCAACAGCAACATTGTAGGCTACCCCATCATATAAAAAAGAGGCTACTTTTGCTTGGCATGGTCCCCATCTGATGACGTTGATATATTATGTTGTGATTCTGTATTAGATTCTTGATGGATATCTGTTGCTGTTATTCAAGATGGTACACTATAAATTATGTTGTTGTAAGTTTTGAATTGTGTTGTTTTAAAATCTTGCTCTTGCTAATGTGCCCCTTTTGAACTTTGAGCACCTGTCCCTGTAAAAGTCTCTGCACAGCCCTGGACACTATTTTTAGTGTAACACATACATTTCTTTTTCTTTTTTTAAGATTTTGTGGCTCTGGTGGCCTTTTTTCAGCAGTGGATAGCATACAGAAGGGGGGAGGGGAGTGGGGGAAGAGCTGTGTTAAATGTCCACGAGGACGGGATTTGGACTTGGGACAGCCACGACTAGGACTGAGGCCTATGTACATGGGGCGCCCACATTAACCGCCCCAATATACACATTTTTTTATGTCAGTCCACAAAATCTAAAACAAATGTTTTCCATGTTCCCAGTTTTAACTTGGTGTTCATTTAATTTGAATGATGAACTGATTTGCTACTTGAATGGAATTTCCTTGTTTTATATATTGTTTGCTTTGTGTAGTTCCAATTATGAACAGATCAACCCTCTTACTTATCAAATATCCAGATAATTATATTTTTTACTCATCCACTTTATCTTTGCTTATCCTGTATTATGTGTTAGTTAATTAACCTTTGAACAATATAAATTATTTCCACTACAGTTAAAATAGCCTTTTTTCAGAAACAGTCCTGTTTTTTGTGCTCAGTCACAGTGATTTATTTGACAGACTGATCAATCATGACATACTCTTTATTTGGGGAGAATACATTTTTAAATATTTTCTATTTTTTGATAAAAGGTAGAATTTAAGTCAATCTATTTATTTTCTACCTTTGTTAGGAGGTATTTATTTTGATTTATAAAAAAAAACCTTTTGACCATTAGGTGGCGGACTGGACTAACTAATTCTTTTTTTTTAAATTATTTTAGGTTTATCATGGTTTTAAGCACAAAGACAGGTTATATTCTTCCTTCATTGGGCTACCCTATCCCAACCAACCATCAATATAAAATGTGTGTCTTAATTTAATGCATACCTCAAAAACAGCCTGAACTCAGAGATATATTTATTATTAAAATTCAAAGTGTAAGGTTTTGTTTTAATACATTTTTTCAATCCTTGGGTCAACAAGTTGTATATTTGTAAAATTGTTTTTTACACAGTCCCATTTCAGCTACATGTATGTCTGACGTAAAGCTTTGCTCTTGGTTGATGGCCTATTTGCCTTCTTTGTAGAAGTTTCAATGATATTTCACCAGATAACTTTTTTCCTCCAATGATCCTCCACAGCAACAGCTCATGGGGTCAGGTTGCACAACACACCCTCTGTGCTTTCTACATTCATTTCATAAAAGTCAAATAATTAGTCAAATTAAGCCCTGGTTTTCTTCAGCTTGTCTGCATTGTTGGAGCTATTATCTCTCATCTTATTCTTGACAACACTCTACACAATCTACTTAAGGTTTAGCTCGGTACAGTTTTCTGACCAATCAAACACAGTGATTCCATGGTCTCTAAAGCAGTTTTTGGTACTTCTGCCGGTGTGTGTAGGATCTAAATCCAAATAAAATCAGCTTTGTCATAAAGCTTTTCAGCAGGTCAAAGCATGGCCATCAAGTGAAGATACAGTGAAGAGTAGATATTGTCATTGGAAGTACCCTACTTTGTTTTAAACTTGCATATATACATATATATAGAGTTTTAAGTACCTGGGGATAGAGATCGACATTTGTCCATCCTTCTCTGAACATGTAAGCTCCATCTACAAGAAAGCACCTCCACCTGCTCAGGAAACTAAGAGGTTTCAACATAAGCAAAGAAATGTTAACTCATGTTTACAGATATCTCATTGAATTCATTCTTACCTATAACATTTCGACCTGGTTCAATTTCCTCACCATCAGAACCAAGACAAAACTCTCACGCATATGAATCAGGCCAGCAAAATAATCAGAATACCTCTGGCTGAACTATACAAGCGCTCAGTGGTGAGGAAAGCCACTCTCATCACAGAGGACAGTTCTCACCCCCTGCACCACTTTTTCACTCTGCTGCCATCAGGCAAGCGATACAGAACTCCACTGGCCCGCAAAAAAATTGACAAGAAGTCATTTATTCCATCCGCAACAACCATTCAAAACAACAAATAGGCTGCACTGTTTGTACTGTATGTGCTCTTAAATGTGTTTCTTTCTTAAGGATGTTTTTAATGGAAGGATTTTATTTTTATTTAGTTTTACAAAGCCGTTTCAAAGATGAGTTTCTGTTTTTATTGTAAAACAGACAATAAAGCTATCATCTATCTATCTATCTATCTATCTATCTATCTATCTATCTATCTATCTATCTATCTATCTATCTATCTATCTATCTATCTATCTATCTATCTATCTATCTATCTATCTATCTATCTATCTATCTATCTATCTATCTATCTATCTATCTATCTATCTATCTATCTATCTATCTATCTATCTATCTAAATCTGTTGGGCACAGTGAACTGAAGATTTGTCTAAGCTCTATAATCAGAGGCACCTGCACTAAATTGGACTGTTTTATGAAAGTTAGGACTCTGAGTAGCTTATAAAGAGGACATACATTGTAAAGAGTGCATGTATGCAACAAATCCTTCAGTTTATAACTTCAGCTGTTAGAAATGTAGGCTCTGTGCTGTGATGAAATTGCCAAAATAGGCCATTATCTTTAAACCTCAGCCCTAAAGAGATGCACAGCATCGTTCTTAAGATATTCACAAATACACAAAATACTTGTGAAGTGTTGAAAACAGAAAAGAGTTCTATCTCCACACATTGATCTTTGATACCCATGATGAATTTTTCTAAACTGTTCAAATGAATTGCGCATTTTGGTGATTCAAATTCTTCATGTTCTGTTTTGCAGACCTCAGATGCTCCTAATACCGAGCTATAACTGTTACTGTTATGAACTCCAATGAAGGCTGAATCTCATTATGAAAATATGCAAAAATGAGTAAAATGCAATTTCTCTAATCCTGAGGCCATCTAGGAAAATAAAAATTAGGTTTTGTTTTTCTATATAGTTGAATTGTCTTTGAAGGGCTGTTCTGTTAGTTGTTATTTATTGACAGAACAGCCCTGCACGGCAACATTTCTACATGGTTTATGCATTTGGCTTTGCTATGAGGCTTTACTGAGCTGTGCTTTGTTGGATCCACTTAGAATAATTTTTATTATTATATTTTAATACCACCTGTACTTTGCATCTACAGGTACTTCTCAAAAAATTAGCATATTGTGATGAAGTTTATTCTTTTCCATAATGTAATGATAAAAATTAAACTTTCATATATTTTAGATTCATTGCACACCAACTGAAATATTTCAGGTCTTTTATTGTTTTAAAACTGATGATTTTGGCATACAGCTCATGAAAACCCAAAATTCCTATCTCAAAAAATTTGCATATTGCATCCGACCAATAAAAGATGTGTTTTTAATACAAAAAAAGTCAATCTTCAAATAATTATGTTCAGTTATGCACTCAATACTTGGTCGGGAATCCTTTTGCAGAAATGACTGCTTCACTGCGGCGTGGCATGGAGGCAATCAGCCTGTGGCACTGCTGAGGTGTTATGGAGGCCCAGGATGCTTCGATAGCGGCCTTAAGCTCATCCAGAGTGTTGGGTCTTGCGTCTCTCAACTTCCTCTTCACAATATCCCACAGATTCTCTATGGGGTTCAGGTCAGGAGAGTTGGCAGGCCAATTGAGCACAGTAATACCATGGTCAGTAAACCATTTACCAGTGGTTTTGGCATTGTGAGCAGGTGCCAGGTCGTGCTGAAAAATGAAATCTTCATCTTCATAAAGCTTTTCAGCAGATGGAAGCATGAAGTGCTCCAAAATCTCCTGATAGCTAGCTGCATTGACCCTGCCCTTGATAAAGCACAGTGGACCAACACCAGCAGCTGACATGGCACCCCAGACCATCACTGACTGTGGGTACTTGACACTGGACTTCAGGCATTTTGGCATTTCCTTCTCCCCAGTCTTCCTCCAGATTCTGGCACCTTGATTTCCGAATGACATGCAAAATTTGCTTTCATCCGAAAAAAGTACTTTGGACCACTAAACAGTCCAGTGCTGCTTCTCTGTAGCCCAGGTCAGGCGCTTCTGCCCCTGTTTCTGGTTCAAAAGTGGCTTGACCTGGGGAATGCGGCACCTGTAGCCCATTTCCTGCACACGCCTGTGCACGGTGGCTCTGGATGTTTCTACTCCAGACTCAGCCCACTGCTTCCGCAGGTCCCCCAAGGTCTGGAATCGGTCCTTCTCCACAATCTTCCTCAGGGTCCGGTCACCTCTTCTCGTTGTGCAGGGTTTTCTGCCACACTTTTTCCTTCCCACAGACTTCCCACTGAGGTGCCTTGATACAGCACTCTGAGAACAGCCTATTCGTTCAGAAATTTCTTTCTGTGTCTTACCCTCTTGCTTGAGGGTGTCAATGATGGCCTTCTGGGCAGCAGTCAGGTCGGCAGTCTTACCCATGATTGCGGTTTTGAGTAATGAACCAGGCTGGGAGTTTTTAAAAGCCTCAGGAATCTTTTGCAGGTGTTTAAAGTGAATTAGTTCATTCAGATGATTAGGTTAATAGCTTGTTTAGAGAACCTTTTCATGATATGCTAATTTTTTGAGATAGGAATTTTGGGTTTTCATGAGCTGTATGCCAAAATCATCAGTTTTAAAACAATAAAAGACCCGAAATATTTCAGTTGGTGTGCAATGAATCTAAAATATATGAAAGTTTAATTTTTATCATTACATTATGGAAAAGAATGAACTTTACCACAATATGCTAATTTTTTGAGAAGGACCTGTATTACGTGTCAATAGAAGTTCAAAATGGTTAAAAGGTAACTGTCTGAGGCCTTGAAATATACAAATATTTCTAAATAATAGCAGGGGATCGGGTACCAGTGAAGGAGCTCTAACGATGTCAGTAAGCACACAAGACTATACTTTCTGGTATAAAGTTTTAGTTTTTAAGAGTAATGTTTTCGAGAATTAATACAGATAATATAGCTATTAATTGACTTCATATTAAAATTACATTTGGCCTTTTTCATAGGCACTTTCACGTTTTTTTGTCATTTTTAAAACCATCTTTAAGATATCACTTTTAATCAATGATCTAAAAGGGAGTAATCACCATTACTACTTATTTTATAAAAAATGATAATATTTGTTAGGTCAGTGTTTAAAAAGCTGACTGTTCACATAGTGCTGTATCCAAGTATATTAAGGCAAAGATGAGAGGAAGGAAAATTCTACAGACAAATGTGTACAACCAACAATAATAATAACAATAACAATCTTGAGGGGATTGTGTAGGAAAAACAAGAGTTTCAGAAAGTGTGGACTGCAGCTGGAGTCAGCGCTTCAGAAGTCATCACATTCGAGACATGGACTAATACTCACATTCCTGTTGCTCAGTGGTCTAAAGTGCTCTCTTCAGAAAAAGTAACGTTGACATTTCTTGTGAAAATCACGCTTCCAGAATCTATTCAAGCAACCTGGTCTTCCAGAACACCTTAGCATGGTCAAAGGCTAATCACCTTCATGCTGCATTGCACTGTTGCAGTGACTTATGCAAGAGGAATGCCAACTAGGTATTGAGTTCCAATGATGTATATTATGTGGACCTACTTTTCCCTGAGCCAGCATTTATGTATCATAATAGGTTTTTTTTCTTTAGTTTTTTGTTTTGATGTAATATCTTAGTTTTGAAAAAAAGCATTTGCCCTGTGTGTCTTTATGTTGCCACTTGAAGGACAGGCGCCACGACTCACTTATTGACACATGGGGTCATTAGTTATTGATAATTGGTAATTAGGCAAGTATGCAACTTGACTAATTACTTTAAAATATAACTAAGCCCCTGTTTATTTATAAATATCTGCCTATATAATAAACCCACCCCTACCTCTGAAACCCCCCAAAATTATTTGGGGGGTTATATTATTATTTTTTTATTCTATCAAGAAGCTCCTGTGTTCAAATCCCAGCCAGGAGTTTTTCTGCAAGGAGTTTGGATGTTCTCCCTGTGCATGTGTGGGTTCTCCCCGGGTACTCTGGCTTCCTCCCACAGTCCAAAAACATGACTGTTGGTTACCTGGTCTAAATTGTGTTTAGGTGTGAGTGTGCATGGTTGTTTGTCTGGTGTATCTCTATGATGCCCTGTGATGGATTAGCAACCTGTACAGGGTGTATCCCCCTCTTGCCTGGCTGGTGCTGGAGATGCACCCCCCCCCCCTGCAACCCTGCAAGGATAGGTGGGTATGGGTAATGGATGAATGGATGTTGCATAACGTTTTTCAGCCTTGTTCATTCCAAAGGTCCCTGCAGCTGTTCGACTCCAAGTCAGACTGAATTAGAATCACACCAACTGGCTTCGGCACAAGCTTCATTACCCTTCATTATAATCAAGCCTCAGGGTCAATTATTTGATCAGACTTTTGTTGTTTCATCTGCTAATTATTTTAAGACCACATATGTATATTTTTTACAGACTGGCTTGTTGCTAATCCCCAGCAAAAATAACATTTAAAGACCAATGTGGACTTAAAACTTTCTTTTTGGGGGATTTTAGAGTTTTGAGGGAGAAGCTGATCTTACACGATAATCTTTAAAACTAGTGCACTATTCGCTTTTGGAAAGGATCTGACTCTCAGCTAAGTAAAATCCTCTGGCATTTCTCTGCTAATGGTTTGACATTTTATTAAGAGTGGTGAGCCTTTGTTTGTCATGCCACCCAGGCAAAGGCCATAAGATCAAATGCATTCAGAGAGTTTGCTCCTCTAAATGTCAGCTTCAAACCTAACTTCAGCTTAATGGCTCTCATAAGAGAATTTATTACTGTAAACTGCTTTGCGTTTAAAGAGACAGTCCAGAAATATATTTTTTCTCATTGTGCTGGCCCAACTTGCTAGCACACTTGCAAAGACAAGAAGAATCCGCTGCATTTCCACATTTGACAAAAGGACACCCTTCTGTCTGTTTTCATGTCAAGACTGCATTTTAAGTAGGTGGGCTAAATTTAGATAGCCTATGTGTCACTAAATGATATGGTCCTCCCCTCCTCATCATCAGCCACACACACTCAGCTGTGTCATTTCCTCCTCTGGTTACAGATTGCGAGCAGTATCTCAGTTGCAGCTTAAATGGCTTTTTCCTCAGGGCCCAGGAGAGATGTCACCCATGTTGGAGTTCTCTTCAAAACCAAATAGACTTGTCTTTCTAGACTTTTATCAACAACATTTTAGTATTGAGCTATAAGAGCTCCTCTGAGTGGAGGAAGACTTGAATTATTTCCTGTTTTAGGGCATGTAGCCAAATGCTGCTTAATATTGGTTTAGAGTAGACCACCCACCCACCCATCCATCCATCCATCCATCCATCATGATTACATTTTGAACTCCTTATTAGACATCCACTCAGGTATGATCAATACAGAAGTCCTACAATAATCTATTTTGAGGCACAATATTGTGGTAAATCATCTCAAACATGCAAAACCAAGAAATAAAGAAGTGTTAAGTAACTTATTTTCCTTTTAATTTGTTTAAATACTACATTAAACCAGATTGTGTTTCTGTTGTCTGGAGGGTTCAAGTCAGCACTTGAGAGGGGAGAAATCCATGTGAGTCCTTTGAATTGCAGGGTTTCTTCACCAGCCTGCATTATGCTTGTAGCAGACCAACAGCTTTGTTGAGGGTAAGCAGGAGAAGGCAGCGTCATACTTGTTACATAAGGATCCACCCATAAATTGTGTCAAATGAACATCCCTGTTACCCTGTGTCCATATCCAAGTGTATTGCATTTGAGAGGTTCTTAGTAGGTCCACAGATTTAGCTTGCTGCCTGCTCAACAGATAGCAATGCAGTTTTACCTACAAAAAAGCCATCTTTTAAATTTTATAGCAATAAAATAAATATTAATTGATTGAAGTCTAAAAAACAAGATATACTTCCAATTTAGCAATTTATTTAACACCCTGACCTCCCCGTGGTCGTTACCAGCTTGGTGACACACTGATGTGGGATCCCATTCTTCAAGCAGCCTTTGTTGCAAATCAAACATTGTGGTTATATTGGTCACTCTGGGACAAACGTCACACCCAAATTGATCCCACAATTGTTTAGTGGGGTTGCCTGCAGTCTTGGCTATTTCATCCTCTCCACTCTAAAAAATTTTAAGATAAACCTTAAACTGATAAACCCCCGCTCTGTGGGGGACAGCTTTGACATCTTCCAGAAAGAGTTTAATCCCTCAGAGTGGGGCTATTGGCTTATCACTCTTATCTTGAATTATTTTTCTATTGAGATTACCTAAATTTCTTGACTAGACTTGTATTTCCAGAGAATCCCGGACAACAGCACACTGCCTCCACTAAAAGCTGTTTAAATTTGGCAGAGATGATTTTACAAGTTTTTAATGTGGTGTAATCCACATGTTCCACTCTGCAGTTCAACCCACAAATGAATTTCCCTTAAATATATAGCGAGCGATCGACAGACAGACCGACAGACAGACATTTTATGTGAGGTCGCACAAAATGTAATAGCAATGCAACAGAGTAGGATAGTTTTGAACCTAGCTGCTGAATATACTAGAGAAAGGCCATAAGACCTGAGGGATCTGGTCAGATTAGAGACAATGAGACAGGCTCAGCTCTACAAAATAGCAGGAGAATTGTAAATGTGATCCTGTACTTAACTGTGCGCCTGATGACTGATCTCTATTCTGGAGTAATGGGTTCAAATTTCTGTGTCTGTGTAAGAACACAGGATGCTGCAAAATTAGCACATCAAAACAGTCTTATTTGTTGGAAATGAATATACAGTGGGGCAAAAAAGTATTTGGTAGCCAACGGTTTTGCAAATTGTCCCACCAAAAAAATGAGAAATCTGTAATTGTCATCATAGTTACACTTCCACTGTGAGAGACTTAATGTTAAAAAATTTTTTTCCAGGAAATCACATTGTATGATTTTTTAAGAATTTATCTGTATAATGGTGCAGATAGTACATACAGTGGCTTGCAAAAGTATTCGGCCCCCTTGAACTTTTCCACATTTTGTCACATTACAGCCACAAACATGAATCAATTTTATTGGAATTCCACGTGAAAGACCAATACAAAGTGGTGTACACGTGAGAAGTGGAACGAAAATCATACATGATTCCAAACATTTTTTACAAATAAATAACTAAAAAGTGGGGTGTGCGTAATTATTCAGCCCCCTTTGGTCTGAGTGCCGTCAGTTGCCCATAGACATTGCCTGATGAGTGCTAATGACTAAATAGAGTGCACCTGTGTGTAATCTAATATCAGTACAGATACAGCTGCCCTGTGACGGCCTCAGAGGTTGTCTAAGAGAACGTTGGGAGCAACAACACAATGAAGTCCAAAGAACACACCAGACAGGTCAGGGATAAAGTTATTGAGAAATTTAAAGCAGGCTTAGGCTACAAAAAGATTTCCCAAGCCTTGAACAACCCACGGAGCACTGTTCAAGTGATCATTCAGAAATGGAAGGAGTATGGCACAACTGTAAACAATTCAATTCAATTCAAATTCAAAAATACTTTATTGATCCCAGAGGGAAATTAAGTGTTGGTATAGCTCATATAATTAATTCTTTAAGGAGTTGTTGTAAAACCTACCAAGACAAAGCCGTTCACCTAAACTCACAGGCCGAACAAGGAGAGCGCTGATCAGAAATGCAGCCAAGAGGCCCATGGTGACTCTGGATGAGCTGCAGAGATCTACAGCTCAGGTGGGGGAATCTGTCCATAGGACAACTACTAGTGGTGCACTGCACAAAGTTGGCCTTTTTGGAAGAGTGGCAAGAAAAAAGCCATTGTTAAAGGAAAACCATAAGAAGTCGTGTTTGCAGTTTGCCAAAAGCCATGTGGGGGACACAGCAAACATGTGGAAGAAGGTGCTCTGGTCAGATGAGACCAAAATGGAACTTTTTGGCCAAAATGCAAAACGCTATGTGTGGCGGAAAACGAAAACTGCATATCACTCTGAACACACCATCCCCACTATCAAATATGGTGGTGGCAGCATCATGCTCTGGGGGTGCTTCTCTTCAGCAGGGACAGGGAAGCTGGTCATAGTTGATGGGAAAATGGATGGAGCCAAATACAGGGCAATCTTGGAAGAAAACCTCTTGGAGTCTGCAAAAGACCTGAGACTGGGGCGGAGGTTCACCTTCCAGCAGGACAACGACCCTAAACATAAAGCCAGGGCAACAATGGAATGGTTTAAAATAAAACATATTCATGTGTTAGAATGGCCCAGTCAAAGTCCAGATCTAAATCCAATTGAGAATCTGTGGCAAGATCTGAAAACTGCTGTTCACAAACACTGTCCATCTAATCTGACTGAGCTGGAGCTGTTTTGCAAAGAAGAATGGGCAAGAATTTCAGTCTGTAGATGTGCATAGCTGGTAGAGACATACCCTAAAAGACTGGCAGCTGCAATTGCAACAAAAGGTGGTTCTGCAAAGTATTGACTCAGGGGGCTGAATAATTACGCACACCCCACTTTTCACTTATTTATTTTAAAAAAATGTTTGGAATCATGTATGATTTTCGTTCCACTTCTCACGTGTACACCACTTTGTATTGGTCTTTCACCTGGAATGCCAATAAAATTGATTCATGTTTGTGGGTGTAATGTGACAAAATGTGGAAAAGTTCAAGAGGGCCGAATACTTTTGCAAGCCACTGTATTTAGCACCTACAAACAGGCAAGAACTTTGGGCCTCACAGACCTGTTACTTCTTTAAGAAACTATGCTATCCTCCACTCGTTACCTATATTATTGGCAAGTTAATATTGGTAATATACTGTGTCATCATGGATCAAAATCCTGCAATACAACCAACAAGCCAGCACATGTCCAGGCCCGTCCAAAGTTTGCCAGATACCATCTTGATGATCCAGAGGAGGATTGGGAGAATGTAATGTGGTCAGATGAGACCAAAATAGAATTCTTTGGTATAAACGCCACTCACCATGTTTGGAGGGGAAAGAATGCTGAGTTGCATCCCAAGAACACCATACGCACTGTGAAGCATGGGGGTGGAAACATTATTCTTTGGGGCTGCTTTTTTGCAAAAAGGACAGCACTATTTATCCACATGAAGATGAAACGTGGCTGGATCTTCCAGCATGACAATGATCCCAAACACACCACCCAGGCAATAAAGTAGTGGCTATGTAAAAAGCATTTCAAGGCTCTGGAGCACCCTAGGCAGTCTCCAGATCTCAATCCAATAGAGAATCTGTGGAGGGAGTTGAAAGTCCGTGTTGCCCAGCAACAGCCCCAAAACACCACAGCTCTACAAAAGATCTGCATGGAAGAATGGGCCAAAATAGCAACTACAGTGTGTGCAAACCTGGTGAAGACCTACAGGATACATTTGACCTCTGTCATTGCCAACCAAGGTTACATTACAAAGTATTGAGGTGAACATTTACAGATCAAATACTTATTTTCTGCCCCTTTATACAAATAAATTCTGTAAATATCATATATATCATTTCATGGATTTTTTCACATTCTGTCTCTCACAGTTGAAGTGTAGCAATGAAGAAAATTACAGAGCTCTCTCATGTTTTTAAGTGAGAAATCTTGCAAAACCGATGGCTGCCAAATACCTTTTTGCCCCACTGTAAGAGGATATCAGGTAGGTTGAGATTGAACATACTAAATTCAATTTACTTTTTAGGCAAAAGGAAAGTACTTTATAGATTGGGGAAATTTGTGGTCAAGAACATCAAAAGGTTTCAACAAACTGAATTGGTATAGATCTATTATCTCTGTTTATTTGACTGATCAAAAAGCTTTTTATGTGTATACCAGTGGGTCATCCAGCTAGGAATGGTGTAAAATAAATGGGTTAGGTGAGTTATAATCTGTGCAGTAAAGAGGCTTTAGAATAAAGCCTGATGTATAAAGTTTGTCAAGTGTGATCCACCGTAATTATAAGCAAAGCAATAATCCGTTTCTGCTCTCTCCTTGCACCCCATTAGAATGCTGTGAAAGTCCATTAAAAGGCAATGACTCAGCGGTGCAGAGCTTATAGACTGCTGGTATTTCTTCTAATTATTTTCAACATACAGTTTTCACACTATATGCCACAGTAGGATTTTCTCCTGGAAATATTGACATGGGTAGGTTGGTCTTTTGTGCATGTTTTTATATGTGATGACTGAACTGTGTTATCGCCCAGACTTTGAAGCTCTGGATACCGGCCAGCATCGCCGTGACAACATCCTTCTCTCAGTGGCTGTTCTCACATTCAACAGGATGTTTAAAACTGCTCAAAAGACCTTCGACTTTACTGGCTATTTTTCTTCTCTCTGGTAGGTCACATAATGACCTCAGCTTTCTCAGTCTCACTCACATACGGTCTCATGTGAACAAATATACATATTAACTTCCAATATCATGACCCATCAGCTAAGCGAATGTACCCCCTTTTCTTAAAATTTCTATTGCCACTTCCCGCTGGCACACACACACACACACACACACACACAAACACACGCATTCACTCCTAATCTACCCCTGCAGTAAATCAACCAGCGATTTCCATTAAGTGATGTCAACAACAGAAGCAGCTAAATGTTGCCCAACTAAAACCTTTTAACAATTTTTTTTTTATGTGCTAACTGCACATGCCCCTCATGTTCTTTGACGTTTACCAGCAAGATTTCTCCATTAAAGAAGCATCTGCCTGCCTGTCACTCTTCCTTATCTGATACTCTGCGTCACAAGCCTGCTACAATTCGTCTTCACTCCAAGGTCTCTTGGTCTCTGGCAGATTATCTATTTACCTGCTTGGCTTTGAAATCCAGTGAGTTAAGTATGTCCACAGACAGACCTTCAACGGTCAACGCGTCCAGCTAACAGGGCAGCTAGATTACATGCATGTCTATGGTACCTACGCATCAATTTGGCGTCAAGCTGTCCCGCAGCAAGTCATGTGCATCGGCGCAGCCGACATCAGCGCGTCCACGCAGCTGCTGCTCAGGCGCCTTGACGGACCTTCGGAGCAGCTGCTGCGTGAAGTTGGGAAAACAGAAGTTTGGGGCAGCAAACGCGGGGCGTCAACCAATCATGGATACTCTTTGTACTGACGTGGATCGGCAAGTCTTCATTCAAAATAGAGGATCAACTAATTGTCGCTGTCTGTAATTTTTGTGAATTGTATATCCTGTCTTCGTATTTTTACAAAGACAGAAAGAGATCGGACCTTACCTGGAGGAAGATATCAGAGGATATTGGAGTGCATGGTAAGCAGTTAAATATTTTCTTTTAACTTTCTTGTTATGTTAGCTAACTCTAGCCTAACCCGGTTAGGGCAACTACGGGACGTTACGCGCTGAAACGATGAAGCACTGAAGTGCTGACGCGGACTACAAAGTGTGCAAGCAGCTGGGTTTTAATTTTAGAGCGTCAACTTTGGTCCGTTTGAGCGATTTGACGTGTGGACGGAAAACTTAACTGCTCGTCCTTTCTGCTCGCTCTCGCAGTGCACGCTCGTATGCCGGTCGCTATCAATCTTCGATCTTTTTCGGGTTTAACTTTTTTAGTCTTATGTGGAGTTACTGTTGGTGTCAAAGTTGTCCTTGGTCTCCTCTGTGTATTCGCAAAATCCATTGCACTGCTTGCGAGTGCTGACTAGCGGTGGTGGCAGAGCGATCTGAAACATTTAACATGAACCCGCTTGACGTCACATCCGCAGACAGCACAGTAAAATCCGACCCGACAGAAAATAGAAAAAATTGGATACAGGCTTATGGGTGCACCCACTGTGAGTTGACAAGGTATCAGTATGCTCATCAGGAGATTTTTGAGTCATAAATGCTCAAATAAAAAGGCTATTGTTACGTTTATTTTTGGGGAAAAGTTGCCCCTTTATATATAGCCCCTTTAAACAACGGATAACTTAAACTATCAAGACAAAGTTGATCTTTGTGTGTTTCAGGCAGGATTAAGAAACAACTTTAATATGACCAGGATGGACACAATTTCCTCCAACTAAACAGCTCCAAAACCGAGCCATACTGATTGGCACCCCTCACCAGATGAAATCATCATCCATAACAAGCATCACCTTCTCTGACTCCAACATCCCCCTTTCATCAACAGTCACTAATCTTGGTGTAAAAATGGACTCCAAACTCACTTTTGAAGCCCATATAAATCTGGCCAGATGTGATAAATTTATTAAGTGATCGACCCAGAAGTTACAAAGTGGATCTGCCCACAAATGTCCACAGGAGAAAAAGGTTCAGTTTCTACAACTGACCAGTTGAGGAAGCAATGCACCTGAGCTGCAACTACCCTTATCAGTAGAAAAGGAACTAATTAGCATTGTGCCACCAGATTCTTGTTCCATAACTTTTGCAGATCTTTTTTTCCCTATCTTGACAAACATTGATTTAAAGTAATTTCAATAATCCTGCTAGGTCCACTGTCAGGAAGCGTGCCTATGTGATTCCAAAAAACATTATCTACCACCAGGAGGTTAGTGATCACAATCTGTCATGATCTATAAAAGTCATCTGACCCAAACTGTGATCAGAATTACAATCAGTGCAATTAAAGTGTAATGCAGAATATTAGAAAAATAATGTACAATCAAATTAAATGCAAGATTTTGACATTTTTATGTTTATTTTATCCCACTGTTCATCTTAAGCATGTAGCTAAGAAGAGAAACAATATGCAAAGTTAAGTACATAGGTACAAATTAGTTGGAGTGTACTAAACGAAAGCATGTAGGGATGAAATAATTGTATCAACTGGAAAAGTGAATCCATCCATTCCCCATCTCTGGCTATTTCTTCTGAGTAGGTCTTTAGAAGATATAGACTGATGTCTTATTGTTTGCCTCAAGGGATATAATCCCTTTAATACATAGCCCTAGTGAACTGAGAACTCAGCTGAGGCCTGAAGTCATCAATTTACCAGTTAGGGACTATAGACAGTGTCCAAAAGAATAAGACTGTGAATACTACTAGCTCAAAAGAACTTTTACTGTGTGGTGGCAGAAGTACATTATTTGGGACAGAGTAAAGGGCTCAACCAGCGAAAGCTTTGATTAGATTTGCTGCTTCTCTCCATGAAAAGAATCCAGTTTAGGCTGATTGGCTATCTGTTAAATGCTTAGGATGTGCCTAGAACCGTTACATTCTGTCCCTTCAATATCCATGTATTTAATGGTGGATGCAAGTAGTGACAGTACCTCAACAAAGTGTCAGAAAGCAATTATTAGAAGAAACCAGATGGCCAAACAATCATTACAAAATCTCTATTTAAACATGTAAAAATAGCGCATATTGTTTGGGGTGGCATAGTGATTCATATCTTTGTAAATGAAAGTGTTTGGTTTGTTCATATTTATTCTGTGTGAGCATTTTATTCTGTTTTTCAGCTCAACGTCATGCAGTTTAATATGATATAAAGAAGAAAATGATACCAAATGCAAAGCTGAAGATATTTCCAAAGGTGGGTATTAGTCTGGCTTGATTTAACATAGTGCAGATAACTGGGTTGGGTGTGGGAAATGGGAAGCAGAGGTTGGGGACTGACACAAGCTGCCAGTGAGAGGGCTTTCTTAGCATTTATCTTTATGAAGTGGCAGCTTAGAAGATAACTGGTTTGGCACCAATTAGAGGTATTCAGTGTCCTGTTTTTCAAAAAGCAAAACCTTAAGTCCAATGACTCAGTAAGAAAATTGAGAAACCACGGCCATGTTTTTAATGCAAATTTGTGAAGCACAGAATGTCAGACTGAGGCACAGAAAAATAGAAATGGAGAAACCAGACATGTACTGGTTCAAAACCATTAGTTGAACAAAGAGGTTGGTACACAAGTAAACAGTCCAACAAGGCAGAGTAATTCAAAAAATCGGAGAGATTAAAGACTTGGTCCAAAACCGATGAGAATCATACATAATAGTATCACAGTACAAAGGTACATTCTTAAAAGAGATATGATGAGATAGCAAAGGAGAAGTCAGGTAATTCCAGATGAAGGAAGCACCATCAAGAAGTGGAGGTATCTGTAACTAGGAAACACAATTACCATAATAAAATCAGAAGTAAACCAAAACAGAATTAGCAACTGACAGAAAACCAAAAAAATAAAGATAAATAAACCAAGGAAGATAACTTAGTTAAATGCAACAGACAGGTACATCACACGTGATAGTATAACCTAAATAGTTGTATTCAGTCAAGTTATTAATTGTTTTGTTTTAATTTCATATAGTTATTCTACACCACAAAGAAACCAGATAACATCATTAGTCTTTCCATCTTTAATTACTTACATCTATTGGTCTTTGTTTTTCAGAGGGCACTTAGCAATGTGTAATACTGTATTCGTTTTGTTTTTTGGCAACAAAATAAATTAACAGAATGTGAATGTTGTCTGAGCTGTACTAACTTTTTAACCCAAGAGCTCATCCCTTTTTATATATATATATGTCAACACATTTTTCATGTTTTATATTACACTGAACATATAAAAAGTATATTTTTAAAAAGATAGACTATTGCATACTCAGGGGTAAATAAAAAACGTTACTTATAGTGATAACCATTTTAGGAAAAGCCCACCCATATTTAGGACATTCATGTAAATTACAGCCATAATTAATAACTGATTCCTCCAAGACCGGAGCTATTTTATCATGTTGAGTGTGCAGAAAAAATATTGTCTGCTCGAAAGCTTAAAAACAACATAAAAAAGTGGTTTGAAATACAAACCTTTTTTCAGATATTTTTTCTGTTTATATAAATTGTTTAGATTGTGTTTAAAACCATGTATTTCTAACAGATGGGCTCACTTCACTCCTCATCATGTACTCATGGAATAAATGAAACAGATGAAAAAAAGGAGTTCTGTTTGAATTTGTGCTACTTCCAGCATCCTTCCATTCCAACATCACTGTTATCCCTTTTCCATTTTGTGTACAGATAATGAATGAATGATAACATACAGCTACACTATGCAAAAACTCCTCTGGGATTTACCTGATAAAATGGCCTGCTTCCATCGAGACCCCTTTCGCTCTAAGGGTCCTCTGGCAGAAACAAAAAAAAAAAGAAAAACAAGATTTACTTTCCTAAGGGAGTGAGTGTGTGTGTGTCATAACCAGGTGTCACAGAGAGAAAATACAGCTACATCAGTCAGCAAGTATTTCTTAATTGCATTTGAGCTGCAAGTTTTTGTCCTGCCTGAGTTTCGCTGGGTCATCTGCAGGCGGCAGGCCCAGGACCAAGACCCCCACCCCCGATCCAGCCCAGCTTGCCATGTAGCAGGAGAGAAAAACCACAGCCCCCATATGAACTCATCTCACCTGAGCAAGAGTTTTCCCCTCTGCCCACTGGTCAGCCTGCCTCGCATTCAGGCCGGAGTCCGGCCCTCACCTTTGTTATGGCTGCCAAACCCCTCATTCCAAGGGGGGGGATAGGACTAGGGCTCTTTGTGGCCCTCCTCCCTTAAAAAAGGGGGGAATTGAAATTAGTAATTGGAACAGATTTTTCAGGGATTATGAAGAGAATTGTAACTTGCAGGTTTAATTGGGTTTCTTGTGAATCATAACTCTGTCATAAATTAATGGAGTTTTTTTTACTACCTGGGACTTGACGTCTGACTACATATTTCATTTCGGTTCGGGTTCAGAGCCATAGTACATATCGTATCTGGGCACTTTACAAGTTTTAATTTGATCAGGACAAATGTGATCTCTCTTTTTATTATTCATCAGAACTCTTGCTACAGCATTTTGGATCAACTGAAGGCTTTTAATTGCATCTGTGGACTTCCTCTTAGTAAAGAATCACAGTAGTCCAGCCTTGAGGTAACAAATGCATGGACTAGATTTTCAGCATCACTCCTGCACAAGATGTTTCTAATTATAGCAATATTCCTGAGGTGAAAAGAAGGAAATCCTAGAAACCTGTTTAATAGGGGATTTGAATGTCATGTCTTGGTGAAAAAAAACACTGAGGATCTTTACTTTATTACCGGAGGCCAAATAATGCCATCCAGATTAAATGATTGACTGAGCAGTTCCTTTTTCAGAGCTTCTGGTCCAAAGACGATAACTTGTCTTGTCAGAATTTAAAGCAGAAAGTTTAGAGTCATCCATGTTTTTGTGTCTTCCAGACATGCCTGTAATCTACCTAACTAATTGGATTCATTAGGATTTATGGATAAATATAGCTGCGTATCATTGGCATGACTGCGAAAATGTATCCCATGATGTCTGCTAAATTTACCAACTGGAAGCATATATATACTAAAAAGAATTGGTCCAAGCACAGAACCCTGTGGTATTCCGCAAGTAACCGATGAGTGTGAAAAAGATTCATCATTTACATGAACAAACTAGAATCTGTCGGACAAATAAGATTTAAACCAGCCTAGTGCTGTTGCTTTGCTCTCTGCAACATGATCATGCCTTTCAAAGAGAATATTGGGATTGACTGTGTCAAAAGCAGCACTGAGATCTAACAAGACCAGAAAAGTGACGTTGATAATGAAAAGGAATAATGTGCTTCCTTTACACTTAGAATTATGCAGGGACTTTTAGATGTGACAACATACATGGTAGGATAACATGAGAAAGCAGTTTCAGGGTGAAAGTAAGAGCACAAGTGGGAGAAGACAAGAGGAACAATGAAGGCAGCCAGGACACACATTAAAAATGCTCAGAGGTCAGGGGACCCTAAATGAAAGAAGCTGCTATGTCATAAGGGAGTTTAGTTTAAGTTAATCAAAAATATGAAAGCCTGGGCACCCCTCTAGAAACTCCTGTAAATCACTATGAAGATAAATAGGCAGCATGCTCCAGCACTGACCTCTAAAATATTGTAGATCCAAAAAATAAACACTGACTCAGAGTGTGGCAGCACATACACGCATAAATCAATAGGAGAAATATTAAAATGGGAGGGGGTGTAGGGATGTCTGAGCACTGTATATTTGCTGTTTTATTTAATTTACCAGACTCCACTGACTCTAATGTTGCTTTTATCTTGTTTTCTCACCATTTTCTTTTTTTCTGTCTACCCCTCTCAAGCTGAAGGGCTATCCACTAGAGTCCGCTTTCACTCTCTCCTTCATTTGTGTCCACATCTTTGAAAATCCCTTGTCATCTGAGTGTTTCAATTGTGCAAGGGTGGTTGTGGTTTAAGGCTACATGCAATGCTATTTCATCTTGACGGTGAAGCTCCATTAGTATTTTTCTTCCTCTTGTGTTGAAGCAGCTCACGTCATTTCATATTAAACAGACCGCGAAACTGAGCACTTTTTTGCCATTTTCTATTATTGCCCAAATTACATTCCCTTCCTTCAATGTATTTCTCAGTCATTTCAAAGAATATAAAATGCACATCTCCGCAAAGTTCATTTTAAAAACTCAATCTATACTGTGACCATCTGTCTTCAGGCTTTCTGCCAAGCTGTTGGTGAATTTTTCTTATTGCTCAGTTGGCTGTGCTCTAATTTTGTTCCTCTGTTTCTGTAGTAGAGTAGAGAAATGCATCACAATTGGCTAAGTATAGGTTACACGTGTCATGTTTCATGATGAGGCTTGTTTGGCCATAATTCAGTTTAATTCATTTTATTTACATAGCCTCAATTCCCAAAACATGTCATCTCATGGTACTTTACAATAAAAGTCATTTTAATCTAACAAAACATACTTTCCAGTTGATCCTAGTTATCAAGTAGTGCATCAAGTTCAGTTTATTATTCATATTGGTTTAAAAGCTTTCAATCTGAGGAAACCCAGCGGATTGCATTGAGTAGTTGACTTGCTATAATCCCTCACACTGAGCATGCATGTAGCGACAGAGGAGAGGAAAAACTCCCCTATTAAAGAAGAAGCCTCCAGCAGATGGGATGGGAGCAGCCATCTACCACCACCAACTGGGACAATTATTTATAGTTATTCACAGCCATACTTAACCCTATTGTTGCACAACAATACAGTTCTACGAATATGACAAAATAATGGGGCTTATTTTTTTTATTTACAGACCACAATGAATTTTAGATTCTATGGTATTTTGCTAAAATATATATATATATATATATATATATATATATATATATATATATAATTGTTCTGGTACATGGTGAATCTCCATCTTTGGCAACCTCCACAGCATGATGCATTATCATGTTTTACCATGAACACATTTCCTTCCACTCCAGTTACCTACTTTGTTCAGGTCTATCAAAAAACCCCAACATAAAATATGTAATAATCTATGATTAGAATGTGACAAAGTGTGAAAACCTTTAAGGTCTATTATTATTTTGCAAGGCACTGATTTCTAAGGAGTTAAAGGGTTAGTTTGGATTTTTTCAAGTGAATTTTTTATGAAGTTATTTTTATTTCAAGAGCTCTTTTTGTACAAAATACTAGTTGCTATATTATAGTGAGTCTGTTGAGAAAGTAAATACACTATTGGAGTGGTTAACAATCAGCCTTATCAGCTGATTTGGTAATGAGTCCATCAGGATCATATTCAAACAACTATAAGACGGGTCTCATTTATAAAGCTTTGAGTAGAATCCTTACTAAAACTGTACTTAAGCTCAGCAACAACAAAAAAACTTCTTACTTACGCCAAGTAAGTTTCAGATCCATCAAACTTTGAATACACACAGCTGCATGCAATTTCTCTCTCCCTACAAATGTGCTCAGGTAATTTTGGATCATATCAAACCTCCTGCACACCCACTTTCTGCCATAAAGGGTCAATGCAAAGTGCCAATTGAATATTCTGCATAGACTTAAGCCGGCTGATATGGGGTGCTGGTTCATGGCTAACCATGACAACTGAAAAGCGGAGAAAAAGCACAATTCCACTCAGACAGAAGGAGGCACGTGGAGGCACAGAAAAAACGTTTAATTCCAATCAATCACTTAACGTTTATCTATAGAGCTTTTCTCAGCCAAAACGTGACCAAAGTGCTTCATAATGAAGACAAAAATATAGTTAGCAATAAGGAAATCTGTAACAAGACAACAAGAGTAAAAAGATTAAAATAAAATAATAAAAGCAGCAGCACAAGCGATAAAACAAATTACAATATATATAAAGTTTGAATTTTATGATTACTTCTTGTAGCAAGAATAAGATTGAAATAAAAGCAAATTAAAGTTTCAGCCAGGGGTGGGCTGGGGTTGAAATTCAGCCCGGGAGCTTGATTTGGAGGCCTTTTATCTGATTGTTCAACGAATGCAAGTGGAACCATAATTTTAACAAAAATACTTCTATTGGTAGTATAACAACTATTGGTAGTATAACAACATAAGAACGTTTTTATACTACTCTTACTAATAATAATAACATGTTTAAGGAACTAATAGGCTTATATTATGTTTTATGTTGTCACAACCAGAGGTGGGGATCTAGTGACATTTACTTAAGTAGTTTTGTTTGGGGGGGGCAACCTTTCAGGAGAAGTTTTACTGCACCACATTTTTTACTTTTAGTTGAGTAAAATTAAAATGTAGTATCGCTACTTTTTCTTGAGTAAAATTTCTGGATTCTCTACCAATTCCGAGTAATTTCACTGAATCAAAGCAAACATGTTTTAACCAAAAATGCACCAGACAAGGACACAAAACTACAGTGTATGCTAAAGTGAGACCTCTTGTTTGGACACAAGCTCTGTTGTTCTAGCTGATGAGCCATTTGGAGATCAATTAAATGTACAGTAAACACTTTATATTGTCCCTGGAACCTTCTTCTAACACGGATACATTACCTATTAGGTAAGTACCTAGGTAGTATAAAAAAGTGTTTCTTCTGATTTTGAAATTAAATTTATTGTTTTAATTCTTTCATTGTACTCTTTAAAGTACCAGCATTTGCTCATAACTTTATATTTCTGTCTGATGAAATCATTTTAAGTAATCAGTCCCAAAAGAACTGATCTGATGTTCTTATCAGCCAGAATGTGCTGCAGGGGGGACGTTATGTACGGTTCCAGCGGGTCGGTAGAGCTAACACACTGCCCAATTCAGCACATATATGTAATAGTGGAGTGATCTTCAATGAGCGCCAGTGCATCCATTGTGCAGCATTATGCAGGAGTGCCACAGCACTATTTATATTTGTACTTCACAGAATTAATGAACCAAAAAGTGCAATTGCTCTATAATCTGAAGACATACATACGAACATACCGTGATATAATTCTTAAAAGCAACATATTTTCATTCAGATTCTCATTTTAACTTAAGAGACAGGGATCTGGTCTGACTGTTGGTTGTGTGTTTGTGTGTTTGAGAAGCTCTTCAAGTCTGAAAATGTGGCTTAAATTCACTATGTTCCAATCTCACTGGCGGTGCTACCAGTGTCCCCGTTGCCAAAAATGTGCGGAAGCAAGGTCCTTTGTGTGCTTAAAGTTACGCACATTTTTCTGCCATATTTTTTCTATAGTTCCCAGACTTGGTGTAGACAGTGACTAATGCAGTTTTCAGACCCAGTTTTGTTGATGCAGACTCCAACCACAGCAATGCCTCCTACTGAGCAAGCATGTAGCGACAGTGGAGAGGAACAACTCCCCTTCAACAGGAAGAAACCTCCAGTAGAACCTGGCTCAGTACAAGCGCCCATCTGTCACGACCGTCTGGGGGTTTGGGAAGACAGAGCAGAGACACAGAAAGGACAGAAGATCTGATATAAGAGTACTTTCTATATTAAAGAAAGTAAAAAGTTAAGCAGGAGACCAGAGCAGGTGTAGCTTCTATGCAGAGAAAAACACTAAGAGAAAACAAAGTTAACAGTTGCAATAACAGCATATAATGCAACTGGAGATAAGTAGAAAAGAAAGTAGCAGAGTGAAGAAAAGTGGTCAGTCTGTCCTCCAGCAGTCTAAGCCTATAGCAGCATAACTACAGAGATAGCTCAGGGTGACGGAAGCCACTGTAACTATAAGCTTTATCAAAAAGGAAAGTTTTGAGCCTGGTCTTAAAAGTAAACAGAGTGTCTGCCTCACGGACTAAAGCTGGGAGCTGGTTCCACAGGAGAGGAGCCTGATAACTAAAAGATCTGCCTCCTTTTCTACTTTTAGAAATCCTAGGACCTACAAGTAAACCTGCAGGCTGAGAGCGAAGTGCTCTGTTAGGAACATATGGAAAAATCAGATCTCTGATGTATGATGGAGCTTGTTTGTTAAGGGCTTTGTATGTAAGAAGAAGGATCTTAAATTCTATTCTGGATTTAACATGAAGGGAAGCTAAAACAGGAGAAATGTGATCTCTATTTTTAAAATTCATCGGAACTCTTGCTGCCGCATTTTGGATCAACTGAAGGCTTTTTATTACATTTTGTGGACTTCCTGATAGTACAGAATTACAGTAGTCCAGCCTTGAGGTAACAAATGCATGGACTAGTTTCTCTGCATCGCTCATGGACAGGATGTTTCTAATTTTGGCAATATTCCTGAGGTGAAAGAAGGAAATCCTAGAAACCTGTTTACTGTGGGATCTGAATGTCATGTCTTGGCGAAAAATAACGAAGAGGTTTTTTACGTTATTACTGGAGGCCAATTTAATGCCATCCAGATGAAGTGACTGACTAAGCAGTTTATTTTATTGAGCTTCCGGACCAATCAGGTTGTTGAGCCTTTTTAAATCCCTGGCTCTGATGCTGCTACCCCAACAGATGACGGCTGAAGAGATTACACTCTCCACAACAGACTTGTAGAAGATTTGCAGCATCTTGCTGGAAACCTTGAAGGACGTAAGCTTCCTCAAGAAGTACAGTCTGCTCTGTCCCTTCTTGTAGACGGCTTTACTGTTTATTCTCCAGTCCAGTCTGTTGTCTAGGTGAACTCCGAGGTATTTATACTCCTCAACCACCTCCACTTCTTCTCCCATGATGGAAATAGTGTTTGACTTATCCCTGTTTCTTCTGAAATCTACAATCATCTCCTTTGTTTTGTTCACATTCAAGGTGAGACGATTGTTTCCACACCATGTCACAAAGCGTTCCACCAGCTCTCTGCATTCAGCTTCTTGTCCATCTCTGATACACCCGACAATTGCAGAGTCATCTGAGTATTTCTGCAGATGACAGGTCTCTGATTTGTACTGGAAGTCTGAGGTGTACAGAGTAAAAAGGAATGGTGAGAGTACAGTCCCCTGTGGTGCTCCTGTGCTGCTGACCACCTGGTTTGACACACAATTCTTCAATCTCATAAACTGTGGTCTGTTTGTCAGGTAGTCATTGATCCAGGCGATTGTTGAGGGCTCCACCTGTGTCTTCAGAAGTTTCTGACAAAGTAAATCAGGCTGAATTGTGTTAAATGCACTGGAGAAATTAAAGAACATGATCCTAACAGTGCTGCCTGCTTTGTCCAGATGACAGTGGGTTGGTTGAAGCAGGTGGATGATGGCATCTTCAACCCCAACTCTACAGCGATAAGCAAACTGCAGCGGGTCCTGATATGTTCTTGTTTGCTTATTCAGGTGGGGCAACAGGAGTCTCTCCAGGACTCTGGGGCTGACACCATCTGGACCTGCAGCCTTGTTAGGTTCAGTTTTTCCAGCTGCCTCCTGGATTTTTTGTTCAAGCCTTTCTAAGAGAATATTATGATCGACTGTGTCAAATGCAGCACTGAGATCTAATAAGACCAGAACAGACAAAAGTCCATTATCTGAGGCCATTAGAATATCATTAGTAACCTTCACCAGTGCTGTTTCAGTGCTATGATGAGCTCTAAAACCTGACTGAAACTCCTCAAACAGATTGTTACTGTTTAGATGCTCACAAACTTGATTAACAACTATTTTCTCAAGGATTTTGCATACGAAAGGAAGGTTAGATATAGGTCTGTAATTAAAAACTAAGTCATCTTGATCAAGGGAAGGTTTCTTAAGTAAAGGTTTAATTACAGCAATTTTAAATTCCTGTGGTACGTATCCATTTACTAAGGATAGATTCATCATATCTATAATGGAGCTGGGGGAATAGTTGGCTCAACGGAGCTATGACTCTGTGTAAGTTTGGCAACTGTACTAAAAAGAAACCTAGGATTGTTTTTATTCGGCTCTATTAATGATGAAAAATGTGTCTTTTTATACAGCAATAGACTGTTTTTCCAGGTTAAATAGGAATCCTCTAGGTGTGTAGAGCTCCACTTTCTCTCCAATTTCCTAGTATTCTGCTTTAAAGTACACAGCTCTGCATTAAACCAGGGAATCAGCCTCCTATGGCTAATTTCTTTCTTTCTGAGACACTGAGGAAAGTAAGAATGGAACAGATTCTTTAAAACTTGTTTCAGCCTTGTGTGATAAAGCTCTACTATAATGAAATTTTCTTTAAAACAGGCACTAGGATACTAGTCTTTAGCTTCATAAAATATATCAACACAAGTTTACGATGATTTGATATCTTTTAAAAACAGGAGATATAACTATTACGGATAATAATTTCAAAGATGATCACTTCAAAAATCCAAACCAAGCCTTTAATGGTTTAATGTGTTTTCCACATCCACTTTGTGTTTTTATTTTCTCTTTCAAATCCTCTTTGCCCAAAATCTGAAGGGTAGCCCATAGTCGTCAAATGCGTTTCTTTTATCTTTGAGATGTAGGATAATCAGTTGTGATCAAATCAGAAACAGCTGACGCTTACATGGAGGAGCTGGCCCTTTTACGGTGTTCTTCCTCTCTGTATAAATATTTGAGCTTGCCCTTTTGGATTGCCTTTGAAATCTTTGCAAGCGTTCCATCTTTCAGCACAACACATTTCAACTTGTGTTTCAAGTCCACAGTGATGTTTTGCTTGGACAAATTAATATTTTTTTATTACTGTATATTAAATGTCCATATTGCATTACTGTTAAATCCCCCAGCGGACATAACAGTAAAGGCCACCAAGAGTTCACATACAAATTCACAGCTATTTGAATAATGTCAGTGCTGTCATATATGTTTAAAAATACACCTGCAACAAGTTATTGTAGTAAAAGACAATGTACTTATAGCTTAGAAATCCAACAGTAAATATTTTTTGTTCTACAGTTTGCTCTTGTGACAAATCAGAAACTCAACATGATGGCTCTAGGCTGTGTCTTTCAAAAACTAATATCGAGACACCGGAAAGAAAAGAAAATTCTGGCTTAATGGCCCTTGCTGTGATAGATGTTGTGACTATGACAAACAATAGAAAAGCATATTTTTGCAGCTTTTCAGTAAGAAGAGTCTGAACAAGTTTCTGCCATTTTTTTATGGGAATAAATCCCTGCCATTTATCAAGAGCCTATTTTGTCAATTTCACGATCTCATTGGTCACCATCATATCTGGCTTCCTATTGGCTGGGGGACTTTTGACAGGGTTATTACACCTCAATACCAAGACCACAGGAAAAAGCAGGTTTAGAAAGTGCAGAGAAGACATCTGGGCACAGAGGAATGAAGCTCAAACCCAGAGGAGTCATTTTAAGTGCAAGTACACATATTTAAATTTAAGAAATAACTTTTTGAGTGTGAACAGAGTGTTTTGAGGGAGAAAAGCACAAGATCTGAGCATAAAAACAACAAATAATGCAATGAAATTGACAAAATACGCTCTCGGATAATGGCAGGGATTTATTCCCATAGGTTCTGGTGTACAGCCATAAATACATGTCCCTGCTTAATAAGGCATTTTGAAACAGTCTGAACTCGAGTAAATTCCCTTTTGATGCATTCTTCCACAATACAAGGCACTAAGAGATGGCCACAACTTAAAGCAGGGGATTAGTAGGATTCAAGGGTTAGGGATTGCAAAAAACTGTTGGAACTGCAAGGTTTCCGTATGATTAATTATTTTTCTTTGATGCAAGACTGGTTCCCTTATATAAATCAATAAAGGTATAGAGAATGACTAACTAATTTTACAGTTGCTTAAAGCCCAAAAGCTGGTGTGCTATGTTGTTTAGAAAAAAAAGTTACTGTCTAGCAGCAGAAGACTGATAATGTGCAAAAGAATACATTTAATTTCATGCAGCATAGATAACACATACAAACTGCTGAAACAGAACGAAGTCAGAAAGTGAGGCATGACTTTATCTATTTGCTCCTGCTGTGTGGAGCCAGGGAGAAAAACTATTTATGTGCCTCTTTGTTTTAAATAGATATTAGGTATGGGTATGTATCAGGACAAGTTTTTTTTTTTTTACTTGTCCACAGATACTGACAAACCTGCACAGTCCCACAAACACACAGACACACACACACGCACACACAAACACACACACGTACGCGGACACACAAACATACTTGGCCTCTACTCCTATCTCTGACTGGTGCCTTTTTGTCTCGCTGTTATTCATTTAAAGATGAGCCTGATAGAATTCAGGGCTTCATTAGGCAAAGCCTTCCTGTTTTCCATCTAAATAATGGAATGTAAATAAATAACTGCTCATAAACAAAGTGGCCTATGCGGGACTCTGAAGCTACACTTTTTAATTATTGCTGACAATTTATGTTAAATTGTTGTGGTGGTGTTTTGAGAAACTGATTTAAACAGATGTTACAAAGAACATTGAGAGACAGATTGAATGAAGAGGAAAATACAGTGAAAAGGTAAATTATTTTCCTGGATGAAATATCTTTCCATGTACAGTCTTTTTTTCTATTTTGTCATAGTTAAATATTTTGGATTCAAACACATTTAAATATTAGAATAAATTTAATAAATAAAGTTAATAGCAGTTTTTTTAATGACTTCATTAAATAAGGGAAAAAAGTTATTCAAACCAAGTTGTCTCTGTGTGTAAAAGTAACTGCATTCCCCACCCCCAATCCTACTGCTCTTAGTAAATCTTGATTTACAAGTGATTAACACCATTTATCAGGACAGTAGTATTCAGTTCAACAAACCCCACCCAGGATTGATTACTATCAGATCTGTAGAATCAAGGAGCCCCTCAAAAACTCTCTGACAACATTAAGTGGGCTAAGATCACAAAGCAAAGCAACAGATTATGCTCCTATCAAAAAAAAAGCAACCCACAAAACACAAAATAAAAAACAGGATAATTGATATTTATCAAAATAGAAAGGTTTACGGAGCAATTTTCAAGGCTTTAGTAACTGAGTCATGAATGCAGGATTTCCTGCATCAGAAAGTGCTAAAGGAGAAAGTCAGGTCAACAGTTCTTGACCTTAAGCTTCAGTGAGATTGTGTTATGTAGTAGGACAATGATCAAAAGCAGACCAACAAGTTCACCTCTTAAATACTCAAGAAAAAAAGGTATATAGGAGAAAGTCTGGAAAGTCATAAGCAGCTGTTTCAGAGGTTAGAGGATGGGCGTTTGGTTGTAAGTGAAAGGAGGTGGGAGTGTCTTATATCAGCTTGAGTCAAGACAAAGATACAATTACAAAAGAATGTTGTTAAGACACAGGTGCTTCCTCCCCTTGCAGCTTTTCTCGAGTGACCTTTTGCTCTGAAGGTAACTTCACATGCACCTATATCAATAGCACACACACATCCAGATAGTTTTATTTTTAGGTGCCTGACTCATGGTTGCCTCCATTGTTGTTGGTGTTTTTGTTGCTGTTGTCTCATACTTTGTGTAATATTAAACACAGATTGAAGTGAGATTAATTCTGTTCTGACTACTACAAAGGTTTGTCTGGAGCTTGATTGTATTGTGTTTTCCCACTGAGCTAATTAACAAATGAGTGGAACATTAGAACCTTCTTATATTGTCCAGGCCAAACAAGGTATACAATCAGAAGAACACACCAGGTAAGATTTGCATTTTCTCGAGCTCAAGCAGTGAGTCAATAAGTTCCTGATTAGATGATTATAATCAGTCAGTTATATATGCATCTTTTAATCAGCTCTTGATAAGACATGAGCAGATTTCTAAAGTGCAAAAATGAACAGCAAAGAGCTAAACCTTTATGTAAAAACACCTGTCTCGAAAGTATATAACAGGGGTTTCCTCAGGATGGTTGACCTTGTGTTTGGCACGTGCAGGGAAAAAAAAACAACCCAGGCTTCACCAGAAAAAACCTCCGGCCAACACAGGGCTGTTGTTAAGGAAGACAGCAGGAAGATATATCCGATCTGCTGACGGTCAATAAAAAAGGGAAGCTGGAACATATCTTGATAAAGATCCAGGTGGTTGGGTCATTAAAGGTCTGTGGTCTGAGAAGCTTTACAGGCAATAAGGCAAAGGGACTCAATCCAGAGGAAGAGGAAAATGGTAAGTGGTTATTTATGATTGCCATTAAGCCAGGAAGAAATGCAAACATCCGTAACCAAATAAGTGGAATTGTTATCGTTTTTAACCATATTCAAAAAATGACTAGCAGATTCAAAGATAACCACAGTGAGTTGCAAAAACAGACCCCCATACCATTTTTCAAAATTTCTGATGTGACAACCCAAGAACTCAGCTTTTTTAGATTTTTAGTTTTATTTGACAGATGCAACACAAAGCCACTTGTGTGGGCAACACAAAGGCCCACACAAATGCAACACAAAGTGTTGCATAATTGTTAAGTAGAAGGAGAATCTGATGTTTTCAAATGTCCAGATAAAGATATGAAAAGTGCAAGGCAGATTTATTCAGCCCTGAAATGTTTCCCAACTCGCAAATTATCTGAGCCTCTGTCAGATTGTATGGAGAAAGTCTCAACAAGCAATTTTCAAGTCTTGCCACAATTTTGGTATGGGCATTGGCTGGGCCGTTTTAGCACTTTAATGTGTTTTGATCTACACTACTCTCTTGTAGCTCCAGGTCAATGTTTAGGGTCATTGTCCTGCTGGAATATATGCCTCCTCCCCAGTCTTAAATATTTTGCCAAAACAAGTAAAGTGTAATAGAATAGAATTGAATTATCCTTGATGAAGAAAGGCATGGTGTACTTAGGGTAATTTGCAGTGTTAGTATTCTACCAAACTTCCAGTGGGGCAAAAAAAGGGTTTGGCACCCACCGATTGTGCAAGTTGTCCCACCTAAAAAGATGAGAGAGGTCTGTCATTTTCATCATAGGTACACTTCAACTGTGAGAGACAGAATGTGAAAGGACAATTCCAGGAAATCACCTTGAAGGATTTTTAAAGAATGTATTTATATAATGGTGCAGAAATTAAGTACTTGGCCAATAACAAAAGCTAATGTCAAACATTTGTAAAGTAACCCTGGTTGGCAATGACAGAGATCAAACATTTCCTGTAGGCCTTCACCAGGTTTGCACACAATGTAGCTGGTATTTTGGTTTCTCTAGAGCTGTGATGCTTTGGTGCTGTCGCTGAACAACACAGACTTTCAACTACCTCCACATATTCTCTAACGGATTGAGGTTTGGAGACCTCTCCAAACACGGCGAGTGGCGTTTATATCAAAGACTTCTTTTTTGGTCTCATCTGACCACATGACATTCTCCCAATCCTCCTCTGGATCATCCGGATGGTATCTGGTCAACTTTAGATAGGCCCGGGCATGTGCTTGCTTAACCTCGAGTGCTGGAAAAACTTTTGAGCGCTGCTGGATTTTAATACATGACAACATAGTGTGTTGCTAGTAGTAACCTTTGGTACTCTGGTCCCAGCTCTCTTCAGGTCATAGACCAGACTCCCCCATGTAGATCTGGACTGTTTCCTCGCCTTTCTCAAGATCATGTGTAACCCACGAGGGGAGATCTTGCATTCTCAGATTGTCAGGGATCTTGTCTCTATTCCATTTTCTAATAATTGCTCCAGCAGTTGATCTCTTTTCACCAAGCTGCTTGCCTTTTGTAGATTGGCTCATCCCAGTCCTGTGTAGGTGTACAATCTTGTCCATGGTGTCCTTGGACAGCTCTCTGGTCTTGGCCATGATGAAAGTTGGAGTCTGACTGTTTGAAGGTGTGGACAGGTGTCTTTTATACAGATAACGAGTTCAAACAGGGGCCATTAATACAAGTAACGAGTGGAGGATAGACAAGCTTCTTACGTCTGTGAGGGCCAAAGTTCTAGTTTGGCTGTAGGGGCTAAATACTTAGTTTCTGCACCATTATACAAATAAAATCTTTAAAAATCATGCAATGTGATTTCTTGGATTTCTTTACCTCCTGTCGTTTACAGTTAAAGTGTGATGAAAATTACATACCTCTCTCATCTTTTTATGTGGTACAGTTTATACAATTGGTGGCTGCCAAATACCCACTGTACCCAGTTTTATGCAGGCCAAAAGGTTTAACTTTACATTTGATCAGAGGACTTTCTTCCACATGTTTGCTGTGTCCCTTAAAAACTGCATAGAACTGTGGATGATTTCATACTTCCCTGCACTATGGACATGGACATGGTTCCATCTATGATTCATAACAGAGGCCAGCCAACTATGGGTTATTCCTCTGTCCAAAAATACCATCAGCAGGCACATTTGTGAGATGTCAACAGACTTATAAGGAATTTGTAGAGATCTGCACAAATGGGGCAACGATTTTGGCTGGGAAACTAGGAGGGCTGCAAGCGTTCATGAAGCGCATCTCTCCCAGTATTGCAGTGCATGCGCTGCATTATACACAGCGATGCAGTGGCATGAAACAGCCGAGTCCCAAGCTGAATGGAGTAATAAATGATGTCTTCGGCACAGTCAACTACATCAAAATACAACCTGTCAAAGCCCCGACTTTTGCTGTACTTTGTGAGAAAATGGGCTCCGATAGACTGCCGTTCTGTTTCACAGGGAATCCCAATTACTGTCATATCATACTGTAATCCAATTGATTACAGAGATTTGCATCGTTTTGAAGGAAGAGGGCAGTGGTCTTGGTAACAAATTTTACAATAGCAAGTTTTTAATGAAACTTTCATACAGTGGCATATTTCTGAAAGCCATGTTCAATGAACCAAATTCAGAGATGCAAGGCCCAAACATTGGACATTTTCTTATAAACCAAAGGGGGGGCCAGTAGAAATAGTTTAGGAATCCCTGCCCCAACCATACTTTAAACCTCTTCACTACTTGCTCCCTGAACTGGTGTTCCATGATCTTGACAAAGCTTTTGCTTTATTGTTCTCTAACAAATATTTGAGATTCTCATAGAACATCTACATTTCTACTGAGTTTAACTTGCATTTAGATTGAATCTGCTTACTAATGAGGTAATACTTGAAGGCAATTAGTTGCAATGGATTGTATTTAGGGGTATCTGAGTAAAGAAGGTTAAATGATTTTCAGATTTTATTTGTAAGCAAAACTGCAAACTATGTATCTTTCCATTGCACAATTATGTACTGTTTTGTGTTGGTCTACCAAACAAAATCCCAATAAAATACAATTATTACTTAATAATATTGTAATAAAATACAAAAGTAGCTCTTTGTCATTCTTGATTATGAACAGTCCTCTGAGGTGAAAGCCAGCACTGACACATTTTTTAGGACAGAGAATAAAAAACGTATTACTTCCTAACACATCTATCTAAATCTGTCTGTCTGCCACTTGATTGGAAAAATAATGTCTGATTTCTTTTCCAAATCTTTTATCTGCTGCTGCTGCAAAAAAAATAAAAATTCAAAGTACCTTCAGATTAAGGAGAAGATCAAAGAAGAGAGTAGATTTATTCCTGGTTGAATGTGTCTGTTTAAATTAGAAATAAAGCAATGTTGATGAAAGTGCTCCAAATCATATGCACTGAAGCTTCATAGACTTCAAACCCTACATTTGATTATGGCAGAAGAAGTGCCACAGTGATGGAAATGGATGTACTGTGGGAGGTTCTGCCAATCAATGCTGGAGTAATTACAGCTTTCTCTCTTCCGTTATTGGATTTGACTCCCTGATTTAAAATCTTACAAAACATTAGTGCAACAAAGGATCGCTTCATGACCCTGGTGGATGCATGGAACACTATCACAATTCTGGTTTGTATGATAAAGTATACTCTAGACAGATTTCCATTGTCTTTTCAGAACCCTGAGAGGAGAATGATTGTGTAGTTTATGTAATCTTTGAAGTGTTTAATTCTTTTCTTTTGTTATCAGTAAGAAACAGCATTGATAAGTTTAGCAATTGCTGCTCAGACTATTACGAGTGCTTCTCTAATGTGAAAGACATGTAATTTGATCTAATGACGAAGGTTGAGGTTTGATAAGAGGTAGTGTCATAAACAAACTAACTTTCTGCATCCTTAATCATTTTAATCATCTTCACACATCCTCTAAAGTTTAGAGGATGTGTTCAGATGATTAAAATGATTAATGATAAAACCTAAACAAACTCATCTGACATATTTAAGGCTCAGAATCAGTGTAGAATAGCCTCCCCTGCATTCCTAAAACCACAGCTTCACATTGATGCATTTTTGCTGCATTTCAGAGGTGGAAAGTTGAAACTTTTTTAGGGCTCTTGATAAGAATATCTTATCAGTCAAAAGCATGAGGCTGGTGCCTATCGCCAGAAGTCACTCAGCATGAGACAAGTGTCTGTTTCATTCCAACTTAAAATAAGTTAAGCATGAATTAAGTAGACAGGCCCTGAAAATACTGTAAGTACATCACAACTAAGATATTATTGATTATTTCTTCTAAGGTCAGCCAAATTTTAATATTGTATTTGAATGTTAGCGTAACTGTGATATTTAACATGAGTGGCTTTGTTTGAATAACTACTGTTTTGTGATTTACAGTTCCAGGTGAACATGAGCTGTAGAAGAGTTTAAACTGCTTTAAATACACCTATGTTTCGGAGTACATCAAAAAAGGGCTACTTCCTTACTAGGGCCCCAATAATACAATGATATTCTGCTTTTACTTTGGTTCTTGCAGTGGAAGTGACAGAGGTTAAAAAATGGCAACAGAAAACTGGTTACCAGATTTCCTTACTGTCAGGGACATCAGCTTGCACTGACACTACTGGAGCTATAAAATTCAACACCGTTTTCTTGTCTTCATCCTATGTGTTGACTTCAAAAGTAGATGTTGTACTTCTTTGATGATGGTTTGAACATTATTATATAGCAGCTGCTCCAGTGCACACAAACCTCTCTCATCTGGGGAGGGACCTCACCACCAGCTGCTTTCTAGATTTCTTATAAGATTCCGCTTCTCAGTATTACACAATCAGATACACCGTAAACAGTGCTGGCAATCATTTTACATTTGTGCTGCTGCTCTTGTTTTTTCCAGATTTATAAGGAACAATCTATAACTTCATAACTTTCTTGAACATGTGGTGTTCATGTATATAAAGCTATTTCAAATCCAGCACCGAGTCACATCATTTTACATTAAAATACCTTTAGATGTTATATTATCTTCAATATGGGCTGTGGAAATACTGCAAAGCTAGCAAAATATGTCACTGAGCTCAAGACCAAGCTATAGATCTATTAAAGCGTTGATAAAGATTTTGATGTAAAACCCAACTAAGTCATTCATTATTTGATCAGTTGATTGATTCCTTAATTAAAAAGATATTGTAAGGTAGAGGGAGAGTATACACTAGCAAATGAGTAAATCCAACACCCTTGAATATGTTGTGTTTAAGACAGGAAGATGCAAAGGTTGTTTTTAAAATAATTTTGAATTCGCTTTAATTTAGCATTAAACAGTGCAGAGAGAGAAGGTGAAGACTTGCAGTAACTGAACCGAAGCTAATGGCCAACCCCAGGACTAAAGCCTCCAAATACAGAGTGCCTTCTCTACCAACTTTGCCACTAGTCCCAAAGATATGCAGGTTTGGGTAACTAATGCTCCAGCATCATCTTCCTTCCTTACACTGAATTTTGCACTGAATCTGATCTCCAGCTAATTAATGCTGGTATTAATGTTTTGGTCATTACAAAAAAATTTTAGCATTATTTTTACAGCTCAGATAATCCATATACTGTGTACGCTGCACAAATAAATGGAATTTACAGATGCGCTTATAACAAAGTCGCAGCAATGATCTCTGATTATAACATGACTTAGTCTCATGCTATACTTTGCAGACTCTCCATCTGCACTAATGAAGATTCCCTCAGAGACATCCTGAAGTTTTGAACTAAATCAGTCTGACCTACTTTCTGATTTATAAATTTCAACCACTATGGGGCATCCATAAACCAAGAAACTTCCATCCCCAGATGCCCACCCTTAGCTTCACCCATTCCTTTCTGATGCAGAAGAACACTCCCCTCAACCCAGTACAAACAAACTATACAAAGAGGAGCACATGAAATGCAACAAACACACTTCATAGAATGTGACGGAATATGATGCATGGTCTTCCACAAGATGGATATAATTTTTTCATGATTAGGCTAATAATGTACAATTTTTGATAAACCTACAGGCATGACAAAGTAAACAATGTGACAGCAACTTTAGAGAGGCATCCCCTGAACTGAGAGACCTTTGAGACTCTGCAGACAAGCCCACTCTATTTCTGTTCCATGTAATAAAAACGACATATTGACACACTAGTATTTTACTTTGCCTTCAACATCATATTGAAAGGGTTTGGTTTTTTTTATAAGAAAGCAAAAAGGAAAAAGCTATTCATCAACCCTCCCTGTCAGACTGCTTGTTAAGTCACCCCAGCTGAGCTTTATCCTCATGTTCCTAGCTGACTATTCCTTAGTATAGATTTCTGTCTTTTTTGGACTTCTGCCTGATGGCCTATGCTCATTTATACTTACTTTATACATGTATATATTGCCAACTTTGATTAATATGTGCTTCTTTTGTGTTTAAAGAGATGACATAGCACACAATAAAATCAGTTCTTTGTCATTTTCCTTTTGTTCAAAAACTTGTTTAATAAGCATTGAGTAACCATTGTTATAAAGAATGATATCCTTTCAAATATAGCTATATCTATTAACTCATTCCATCATATCTTGCATTATAAGGTAACTGTTTTAAACACCAGAATGAGTGAGCTGTATAGGAGAATAAAAGCACTGTTATTTTCTACAATTTCATATGATTAGCTTGAAATGATCTTGTTTAAATATAAAATTTAACTGCTGAGGTCGCGTCACCAATAATCCTTCAACTGTGAAGGGACAGTTCAATCACTGTCACTCTGTATGTGTCTGTGTGTGGAAAGTGCCTTGGAAACAATCTGAAGTGTCCTTTCCCAAAACATGGATAGCAGCCTGTAGTTTCTGCAGCTTCTCGCCTCAGAAAATTCACTAATTACTGCTTGTCAGTAAAAAAATGGACCTCAGCAAGGAGATGATAAGTAATTATCTTTGATTGTATTACAGTTAAGCAACTACGTGGAAAGTGTTGAATGGCTTGCTTTATAAAATCATGGTGCTGTACTTCATAAAATATCCATAGACAGATTCAGTAAATAGGATTTTGGTGTTAGGAAATGACGAGTAAGCATTTTCTGTGAGCAGACAGTTTACAGAAAAATGATTCACCACTCAGCCTAAATGGCAGGCAGGCATTGATGCATTGATTTAATGGCTAATAACAACCCACATTGAGGTTTTGTCAGTTATCAAACCAACCTAAACTGCCTGACTTAACAAGATTTTAAGCTCAGACTTTTTTTTTTTTAAATGAAAGGTATAGAAAAAGTACAAATCGTGCAGCAACCAAAAATCAAAAACATCTTCATTTGATTCACTATAAATAAATCTAACATTTGCTATGTTGTAATATTGTAATGCTACTATCAATGTGTAGAAACAAAGTACTTCATCTTTGTCCCGTGCTTATTTGTGGGCTGAAATTAAGAGAACATTTAATATGAAGATACATTCTTTCATCTGTGGTTTCAAACATTTGAGGTGCAGGGTGTGCACCAAACAAAATGAGAGTTGTTCACCGTGAACTGCATTCTCTAACTGGAACTAACTGGATAATAACACTGCCATCCATCCATCCATCCATCCATCCATCCATCCATCCATCCATCCATCCATCCATCCATCCATCCATCCATCCATCCATCCATCCATCCATCCATCCATCCATCCATCTATCCATCCATCTATCCATCCATCCATCCATCCATAAAACACATCTTGGACATAGCAAAGGTTTAAGCTGAATTTGTATTTCTAAAAAGAAATTTACAATGATTTAGTATGAATTGTAATGTCCAACCACTATGAATACACCCCACTGTGCACAGAGGTACACTCATGCTGCAGCCAGTCAGGTATACATTACTCCTGATAACATTGTCTAAGTGCAAATCAAGATGTCTGCTGAATTTTCAGTTACAGGCTGAACTTTGTTTGATTTTAGCTGGGACATTGATAGTAAAAAGGTCATTTGAATATATTTCCCCAAAAAAATGCTTATCGGGGATGTTTTTTTTAATATTTCATCAAAATGCATGAACAGTTGGGTGCATAGTCAGGGAGGGGAATAAGGTACAGCTTCAACATGCATGAGGTACGCTGAAGAAGGTTGTAAACGATCCTTGCTGACAGGTACAGATGGCAAAATGTACAGCACATCCCCCAAAAACAGTCCATTAGGTTTATGCCGCATGCTGCCCTATCACCATCATCTCTTACAGTTACTGGGATCCTGGGCAACATCTTGAAAACTCAATGAAAAAGTTATGCATTACTGGCTTTTTGCTGTTTCAATGTCAAATGATCAGCTACAGCAGGTGTAGCTGCCTATTACTAGTCAACACTCAGTGTGTTATGCAGGAATACTGCTGAATCCTGTTGAGAGAGTAAGTCTACAGACTAAATAGATCATTAGCATATCCACATTTACACTTTCCATGGTGTCAAAACTGAGGACGCATGGAATATGGTACACACAGATGCTGCACTGACAATATTAAACAGCCACTAGATGATGTGTAAACACATTTCATGCATACTTATTTTGAGTGAGCTTCATGCAATAAAAAAGCATGTCAGCATTAAAATTTGATCATTTGAACCTTGGCTGTACAGGAAGGATTACCAGGCAGCTTGGAATTTACATGCGCATATTATTTTAAACAGAAGTGCTGATGCGGGGATTGATAGGTAGCAAACGACTGTAATTTTCTGATGGTACATGCTGAATGTGATATGTTGAGAAGTCGATTTGTTGTTTCTAGTTTAAGATGAGGGCAGAATGACACAGGAGAAATTGTCACATTACAGGATACCAGCACACAGAAAAAAAAGAGGTTGGTTTATGTGTATTTGGAAATAAAGGGTTATTTTCATCCGTTTGTTTCTTGCATGACTTAAAACAATATTCCTTTCATATTTTAGACTAGCAGTTACAGTCAGTGTAACAGCAATTTAAAATTACTCTAAGCCCTGAAGCTTATTTTAACTAACAAACAGGTCAAGCAAGAAAAGCTTTCATCTACCTATGTTTTACAAACTTTTTTTACACTTCTACAAAGCATAGATGTCTATGGCAAATCATTTTCATGCTTACTTATTATAAGCTGGAATTGCTCCTCACATCAGGTCTGTAGCCATATCAACCTGTGATTAAGTATCTAATGCTCATAAACCAATCAGGTCTTTTTTATCCTATCAAAAAGATCAACCTAAAGGATAAATCTCACCTTTTCTATTAGTATTTTTATTAGATAAAAAGAAATGTGGGGAGATTTCTCTATATCTCTCAGGATCATAATTCATCCAGAATCAACAATAAAAAAAATAACTCACCAGAACTTGTAAGATCAAGGACATTTTTATTAATCATCAAACTAATATCAATCAGTAATAGTAGACAGCAAAAGGAACACACAAACAACATAAAATCAAACAAAAACAACCAAAGAATCTAAAATATATCCACAGGTCATCCGTCACAAATGTGTTTATGAGTCACTTAATTGAGAAGACGAACCCATCTGACTTTTATCTAATCACAGTATAAATATAGCTTTACTGAGAAGGGCTCAGTGTTTAGAGAAAATTTGGAAAGTGTATGGCACAGTGGCAGACCTAGCAAAAAATGCTCAATCAACTAGACTAACGAGGTGGGTAAGGGTAGCATTGTTTACAATTTTTTTTTAAAGTTCTGGGGGTGTGAATACTTGTGCAAGGTATTGTAAATAAGAATTTAATTGACAAAAAAATCTATTTACATAAACTGATACCATCATCTGCTTAAAAACGAGCTTCATTTAGGATCCCTTATTCTGACCTCAAATTTAGGATCAGAAATTGTGGCTAACACAGGAAAATTTTCATTTTTCTGGGGTTAAACTTTCTAACAAAGGAGTGATAAGGAGAAGGGTTTTTTCCATTCATCCATTCATTGTTTAACCCGCCTAACATTTGCAGGAATGTGGGAAAGACAAACAAAAGTAATAATTGGCTCGAGACAAATACATTCCGATGTGTCAGATGGGTCTTGGGATGACATGAAGAAAATGGGAGAAAGTATACCATGATTGTCTGTCTTTGTGTATCTCAGTGTGAATCTGTGGAAGGCATGCATCTTCCCCCTTTCTTCAACTGCCTGTACCCTCCTCTCCCTAATCATGTACTACTGTCTCCCATAATAGCTCAAACGCCCACTCATCTTTTAAGCTCTCTATCCTTTTCTTATGTGTCGCTCCATCACTGTGCTCCCTCCACCTCGCATTTTTTGCCCAGCTTCCATATCTCTTCTTCTGCTCTTTGTCCTCTTTCCCTCCAGCATGCAACATCCTCTCCCCTAATCCTCTCTTTTGGATGCTTTTTGTTTTTCTTAGTCTGAGCAGCGGTCTCAGTGATTCCAAAAGGAATCTACTTAAATCCAATTACTTCTCTTCATAAAACCTACATCCTCTGAGGCCAAAACAAAGATCTATGGAAGGAAAAGGAGTTGTGTGGCAATGAAGGACATAGCAGATAGCTTAAAGGGACTTATTACCTTGACGGCTGGTGTGTGACATAGTATAGAATGCATAATAAGACCTTTATGAAGACAAACAGGGCTGTGGCTCCATCGACTACATGTGCTGAAATAAAAATGGCTCCAGTCATCAACAGCTGATGAACATGAATTAATCACAACACTGGTCTGCTGTCGTCCTGGAGAACATGGCAATATGAACTTAGCCACTTAAATTGTAAATTATAAATTGTAAAATGTCATAATTATGTCAAGCTTCTGTGGATGTTACACCATCAATTCAATTCAATTCAATTCAATTCAGTTTATTTATATAGCGCCAATTCACAACAGATGTCATCTCAAGGCACTTAACAAGAAGTCATTTCAATACATTTATACAAACATTCCAATCAGTTAAAAAGTTTCCTATTTAAGGAATCCCAGCAGATTGCGTCAGTCATTGGCGTGAGGTTGGGCAGATTTGCAACCACAGCAATCCTTCAGCAATCCCTCATACTGAGCAAGCATGTAGCGACAGTGGAGAGGAAAAACTCCCCTTTAACAGGAAGAAACCTCCAACAGAACCAGGCTCAGTAGGAGCGGCCATCTGCCACGACCGTCTGGGGGTTTGAGAAGACAGAGCAGAACACAGAAGGAACAGAAGATCCAATATAAGAGAACTTTCTATGTTACAGAAAGTAAAAAGTTGATAACAGGACACAGTGGATGTTCAGTTACTGAGAGGATCATCCCAGTCGATGACCCCCGTCCAACAGGGCATTGCAGCCAAGCAGGATACCAGACCAGGTGTATCTTCGATGGGGAGAAAAACACTGAGAGAAAACAAAGTTAACAGTCGAAATAACAGAATGTACTGTAATACAACTGGAGAGTCGTAGGAGAAAAGGAAGTAGCAGAGTGAAGAAAATTGGTAAGTCTGTCCTCCAGCAGTCTAAGCCTATAGCAGCATAACTACAGAGATAGCTCAGGATGACCTAAGCCACTCTAACTATAAGCTTTATCAAAAAGGAAAGTTTTAATCACAGGTACTGCAAATGCTTATAAAAGGCTGATATGCACAAAGAAAGTCCTGCATCTATCACAACATAATATTCATTTCTAGTTTTTTATGCTGTTAACATATAGCCTTTCTCCTTTATTTCTCATAAATAAATGTTGAAATGCCTTCTAACATGTTTAAATGGATTTGTCAATATAACTTTTGTTTGTAGAGTAATCCTTCTGAGCAATTGGACATGCAAACCAAGGGAAAATGATGGCAAAACCTCAAGTTATATAATAGGCTTTCATTGTGCATGTATGTCGCTTGTTACTGTACCGGAAGTGTAGAAAAATAATCGACTGATATCTGCTGTCCTTTTTCTACCCCTGATCATTTAAATTTCAAATACCATGCTGCCTGCAGTGTTTCATCTTCAAAAGGATCAAAGGAAGTGTAGATTATGTTGCTGTTAGTGTATGATCCTATGTTAACTGCTTCAGTGTTTTGATTTAGCTGCAGCATTTGTTAAGCTTCTATGATCTGATTAGTGACATAATTGAGTTATTGGATTATTTGTCCCTGTGGGGGCAGAACGTGGACAGTAAGACATAGTCTTACTGTAAACAAACCTGAACTGTGAAACCACAGTTGAACATTTTGGTCTACAGTTTAGAAAAAAGGGTTTGTTTGACAAATGGAAAATGTTGCACAAAAAAAAACAACCATATGCATAGTCAAGATGGTCTTGGAATCATCATAGTTTTGTTTTTTGGGTTTGTTTGCTTTTTGTAGAACTATAATTGGTCAAAGGTGGGTGAAAATTATACCAGTCCACATACCAGTTGGTTTTTGACCTACAATCTCAAGCAATTGATGTTTTCTAAGAGTCAAGACCTAAATCTGACAGAATCAGAAAATATATTTGCTGCCAGAAATCTTCTGATTCTACAAGCAGTTTGAAAAAGTGCCATGTTGTGATGTCACAATAAGTGGAATTTGCATATCACCGCCCCTCCGATGTATAACTCTGCCAGCCACCTGTCATGTCCTGCCCAACAATTCTCATTCTGTACCATTCTCATGTGTGGCAAACCTACAACCTTGCAACAAGATGAATGGGCATGGTCTGCAACCACTAATTTGCAACAAAAAAAGTGAACAGGGCCAGCTAAACAGTTCATTCTCAAAGGGACTGAAATTGTCAAGAATTGAGCTGGTGAGATCGGTTTATGTGAGAGTGATTTTGTGCAAAGAACTTCATTAACATATTTTGTACAGACGATAAACCCATTATAATTTGTTTGAAAAGAGGCATAATAAGTCCCGTTTAAGGGTGTGCCATACGTCGCGCTTGCAGGTTATTGCAATTTGTTACAGATTTGTTTCATTTTTCAGTTGAGTTGTACATAAACAGACAATAAATGTCACTTTATAGGTAGAAGTTAAATCATTCATCAAGGTCTCATTTTTTACGTCGTATAAGCTTGATATTTTAACAAGGTTTATCTTCTCATTTTAAACTACAGTCAAATAATTTGGTTGGGAGACATGCAACTTCAAAATGTTTTTTTCTTGTAGATGTGGCAATTCAAATGTCTAATCCTTGGCCTATTTATCTGAAAAAAAGCTTATTTTTAACTTTATATATTATTCAAGTTTAATTTTACTATAGTCTGGACGTTTTTCATGAATTTTCCCTCAAGTTTAATTCAGAGCTAACAAAGCTGTAATTCTTTGTAGCAGGAATTGTACTGAACTCAAAACACCATTTTTTTTATCCACCCAGTTATTTAAAGTTTTCTTGCTGACACGATGCTTTAGATTGTGATGCAGAAATTCTCTGAAAAAGCAAAAAGGGATTCCACTGGGATATTTAAAATCTTTACTATAGACACGTTTATGAAATTAATGTGGGCATGCATCCTTAAAGCAGGATAAACCACACAGGTTTTATAGACCGTTAATTTAAATCAGCCTGCATCGCACTGCATAGATTCATCAAGCTAATTCCAAGAACTGTCCGGTAATAGGTTGCTCAATACTCTTGGGACACCTTTTGCAATCCTAGTTTGTCTCCCACCCATCGATACACTATACAGCTGCAGTTTAAAAGAGTATAATGTTTAGTTTTGTCCATCCACATTTACTAACACTATATTTTAGAACAACCAGTGCTGTAATAATGTCATTAAAAGGTCAGAATATAATTTTTTTTGATAAATGTGAACTGTAATATAAATGTTCATCTCGGTTATTCTGTTTCATAGCCATATTATTCCAACATGTGTTTTTAGGTATTTTTTAATTTCATTTCTATACAAGCTGCACATTGTGTTTAACGCTCTAAAAGCTGTAGACTGATGTGCAGCTGTATATTTTTGTACTTATTTACATTTGTGCATTGTTGGGGGCCATAGTTGCTCGTCTTTACTTCCAATATCCCCCACAGGCAAAGGCCACCTGCAGTGAATCTGCTTCACATTAACATTTCATTTCCAGCGCTAATTTAACATCACAGTGACAGAGAAATCCCCCCCGGTGACCATCAGTGTGACAACATGGGACAGTGTTCGATGCTGTGCTACCATTGTTGAGTTAAACAGGACTGACTACGGTTGTTTGCTACAATGATGTTATGGTGTCTGATAATCATTATTAAGCTCAGGAAATAACAGGAAAATATACGGAACACCCTTTGCTGCATATTTTAACACCTATATTTACAAATCAGTAAGATTATAAAGAGTGTCATGATTCATAGATGTTTGAACTCTGGTTCATTCTGTGTTTCTTTTTTGATAATTTACTTGTTGCTGATTTACTTAAATCTTGTCATTTTAGTTATTTACGGAAGCCCTAAAGGGTCATTCATACATACATACATACATACATACATACATACATACATACATACATACATACATACATACATACATACATACATACATACATACATACATACATACATACATACATACATACATACATACATACATACATACATACATACATACATACATACATTTTATTTCCCCCGATTTCTCGTGATAACAAGATAATTATCCTGCTCCTCTGACATTGCTACACTGAATGATGTTTCCTGCAGTGATTTAACAGACAATATTGTTTTGTTTTCTTGAGATCTCAAATTAATTATCTTGTTATCACGGGAAAACGGAGGAAAATTATCTCGTTATTTCGAGAAAATGGAGGAAAATTATATCGTTATCACGAGAAAAGGGGAGAAATAAAATGTATGTATTTATGATGCTTTAGGGCTTCCGTAGTTATTTCTTATTAGCTCGTTTATTTTTCTGTCATGTTGCTTCTCTGCTGTTTATCTCCTTCTCCCTAAGCTTGCCAGTATGCTCCCTTTCCCAGCCGTTCCTCATCTTCTATTCTCTCTGCTTGCTCCCTCTTCCAGCTGCAACTACTTACCACCTTTGATTACCTCTTCTGGATTCTTTGTCATTTCCACTTTTTCCTCATTACATAAGCTGCACTCTCTCGTTCAATCCTTAATGGATTCTTCCATTGCCTCCATTGCTCTTTATGACTCCTGGTTGGCTGTTTATGCCACACTGCCGGTTCCTTCTTCTGCTACCTCCCGAACCATTTGGAAGTCTTTCATTTGCATTCATTTGTTAAAGACTTTTCAAGAATACTCTGCCTGCATCTGGGTCAAATCTCTACAAACCATGACTATTAGATCACAAGCATATTTGGTATCCTTTAAGAATAAATGTGCTTTTCATAAAATATCTTCATATACGTAGATTAAATATTTGTTTTAGTGGGATAATGGAAAATGTTACCTTAAAGAAGTGATAGCAAGAAGAAGCTAACAATAGCAAGCTTAAAATACAACTTCAAATTATAAATTACACCTGTCATATAAGTCATAGTGTTTAAATAAACGAATTACAAAATGTATGTTTTCTATAGTGTATTTTAACACAGGACTCAATAATTTTTCGTGAATTAAGGAAACGCAAAAATAGCCTTTTTTTTCAGTCTGTCATTTTATAGAAATTAATGTTTTTGGCATTTTTTACATTATTTTCCATGCCCATGTTTTATATTTGAAATGTGGTGCTTTAAAGTTGTAAATCTTTTACCTTATCAGACTGAAATGCATTGTAACTTCACCTTTAAGGCCAAAACTCCTGTGGGTATTTCTGCTATCATTCATCACAAAGTTATTCATTGTTCCTTCTCTGTTATGGGGATGATGAATGAATAAAACAAGCTGTGTTGATAAAATGCCAAGAAAATGAGTGATTTATACAGCGTGTCAAAAGGCAGAGAAGATGGGAAAAGGTTTTATGTCGACATTTTTAGACACATTTTCTAGTCAAATGCTCTTTCACTAGCTTTGAATTTCCATGTAAACAGAAACACTTCTGAGAGACTCTTGTATGTATACAATTCATTCAATATTTTATGTATGTAAGCGCTTTAGAAATAAAGTTTGATTAAGACTGTCTCCCACAAATTGTCCCGCTTATTTATAAAAATCATAATTTTTCCTATATTTGATCTTGCTGGACTATGGTCATAATACAGCATACATAGTGGGAACATTTTTTAGGATACAATTGTTCCCACTATGTATGTTGTATGATGATCTTTTACTGATCAATCTATCAGTCGGTTTTTACATTAAGAGCTTATTTTACACAACTGAGATGGTCACAACAAGTTTTACATCAACTATAAAATGAGGAAACAAACTGTCAAACAAACTCACGACCACTAAGCATAAGCAGTTAAAACTGTACTCATTAGGGATGTATGTAAGTATCAGATCGGGTCAAGTCAGGGCATTTTTAAATTATCAGTATTAAATTACAAGTTATTAGCATTAATGACTGATTTTAACGCCTGACACATTCAATTCAATTGAATTCAAAAATACTTTATTGATCCCAGAGGAAAATTAAGTGTTGGTATAGCTCATATAATTAATTCTTTAAGGAGTTGTTGTAGATGATGATAGCTGTGGGCAGGAAGGATTTCCTGTAGTGGTATGTATTGCAGCGAAACTGAAGAAGCCTCCGACTGAAGACGCTCTGTTGTTGTATGACTGTCTCAAGAACAGAACCAGCCTTCTTTATCAGGTTGTTTAGCCCATTTAAATCCCTGGCTCTGATGCTGCTACCCCAACAGATGACGGCTGAAGAGATTACACTCTCCACAACAGACTTGTAGAAGATTTGCAGCATCTTGCTGGAAACTTTGAAGGACCTAAACTTCCTCAAGAAGTACAGTCTGCTCTGTCCCTTCTTGTAGACGGTTTCACTGTTCAGTCTCCAGTCCAGTCTGTTGTCAAGGTGAACTCCGAGGTATTTATACTCCTCAACCACCTCAACTTCTTCTCCCATGATGGAAACAGTTTTTGACTTATCCCTGTTTCTTCTGAAATCTACAATCATCTCCTTTGTTTTGTTCACATTCAAGGTGAGATGATCGTTTCCACACCATGTCACAAAGCGGTCCACCAGCTCTCTGTATTCAGCTTCTTGTCCATCTCTGATACACCCGACAATTGCAGAGTCATCTGAATATTTCTGCAGATGACAGGTCTCTGATTTGTACTGGAAGTCTAATGTGTACAGAGTGAAAAGGAATGGTGAGAGACGGTCCCTTGTGGTGCTCCTGTGCTGCTGACCACCTGGTTTGACACACAATTCTTCAGTCTCACAAATTGTGGTCTGTTGGTCAGGTAGTCACTGATCCAGGCGATTGTTGAGGGCTCCACCTGTGTCTTCAGGAGTTTCTGACAAAGCAAATCAGGCTGAATTGTGTTAAATGCACTGGAGAAATCAAAGAACATGATCCTCACAGTGCTGCCTGCTTTGTCCAGATGACAGTGGGTTGGTTAAAGTAGGTGGATGATGGCATCTTCAACCCCAACTCCACAGCGATAAGCAAACTGCAGGGGGTCCTGATATGTTCTTGTATTGTATGCAGTTTATGATTTTGTCAACCAAGCCCCAAGACAGTCAGTCAGCATCAGCAATTTCGAAAAGTCATAGCGTGTTTTATATGCACGGTGTGCGGACTGCAAGTCTGTATTATAGGTGTTGCACAGTATTTTGTCAGTTTAATTTGGGTGATCTCTGATAATACAAGCATTTTTCATGTATATTAATGATGTCCCAATGAAAACAGAGACCGTGCTTGCTGATTCAACTCCATGTCTGTCAGTGTTCTGGGGTCTCATTTCTAAACGTTGTGTACGCACAAAATGGGGCCTGAAACTGGCGTACGCCACTTTCAATGCAAAAGTTCTGATTTATAAAAAACAGACTTGATGGGAAAATGTGCGCACCTGTACGCCAACTCTGACCCGTGCGTACGGACATTTTGGAGACGGGGGGGAATCGACAACACAGTTGGTCAGGTGGTGAACTGCAGCCAGACTGCATATTACTCCTCTCACACATCATTTCACCTCACACCAAACATTAATTATGGATTCATGTTATTATAAACATCCAAACCAGCAATGACATCTATATTGTAGCTTTGCAGTGAGCTATAGCTCTTCTAAAAACATTTTTCAATATTAAAATAAATACATAAAATTTATCTCAAAACCTTAAACTCAGATAAAAGGACTGTATGCCAATAATAAATTGAATCATCTGTACCATATATCATTGATTGGCACGTTCATTGTGCCAAGGAAGGAAGCAATCAGTCTTATTGCTGCCAATAGATATACCCCAACTACTTTCAAGCGTAATATTTAAGATAGATGCGCTGGTGTTGCTAGAAGATTTTGCAAATGGAAGGATTAGGAGAGAACGCGTGTTCAGGGATCATGCGGACCTCCTTGCCCATGATGATGACTGGCTAATAAGCAGATTCAGATTCCCTAGAGCTGTGCTCTTGGATCTCTGTGCTGAATTGGGCCCGGTTTTGGAGAGACCGTCCAGGCGGAACCGTGCCATTCCGGTCCAGCTGCAGGTGCTCACCACTCTGGGGTTTCTTGCAACTGGTTGTTACCAGCTGGAATTAGCCGACAGGTATGTGTCTGAGTGACATGATTCTTACTATTCTGCCCAAAGTCCCTTTTTGGAAATAATGCCTTCAAATATGTTATATTTATTTACTAGGTCTGGAATATCACAGCCGTCCCTGAGCGCAATAATGCCTGCAGTCTTGGATGGGATCATTAAAATGAGCAGGCGATAGATCATGTTTCCATATACTGTGGGGGAGCAGGCTGAAATTAAGATGCAATTTGCAGCAATGTCCGGTTTCCCAAACATAATCGGCGCAATTGACTGCACCCATATTGCTATAAGGGCCCCGTCCGCAGTGGCGGAGCTAAGGGGTGGCCAGGGGTGGCCGTGGCCACCCCTGGCCAATCCCTGGCCACCCCGACGGCCACCCCGACGGCCACCCCGATGGCTCTGAGGAATGATTTGACAAAACGTAGCTGTATCGCGAAGAACATTAGTTCCCCGTCGGGCAGTTTCCGCACGGACGTATTTCACTGCAGGACACATGTTCCACGGGAGTTGGAGAGGTTGCTGTGTCATTGCATTTCCTCCGTGATCACAAAAGCTGTAAAGTTGTAGGTAAGTTTACCAATGTTTTTTTTAACTTAACCATTAACGTTCCGAGGGCCTGCGGGTGGGCCCAGCCCATTTCTTAGTTTAAATCGACCGATTATCTGACTTCTAACTTCTATGAACCTATACATATTTTATATCATTGGAAAGCTAAGAGTCTTGTGATTCCAATTATGGATGGCGATCAAGGATACAACCATAACTGTAGACATAGTGAGCGCTTTTGCCAACACAAACGTTCTTCTGACGGAGGTATACAAATATGGAACTCACCACTTTGTAGTCCAATAGACGTGACAAAACCGATCCATTTTAAACAAAAATTGTCTTTTTACATCAATAAGGGTCCGATTAAAGTCCTCCAATAAAGTGTCCAGGACAACAGTAAAACCAATAAAAATTTAAAATAAACGGGGAAAATGCGCTTCTGAAATGTCTATGGCCATTTTTGTTGTCTTTTACCAATTAGTTTCCACTTCCTTCGCTTCCACTTCCGCCTACAAAAGGTCACTGAGCATGCCCAGAAGAAAAAAAAGAAAAAAGAAAAAAAATTCATCTGGTTCATTCCTTACGTTAGGTAGATCTCCAACCAATGGCGCAAGTCACGTTATGGTAAGTAACTCGAACCAATCGCGGTCCAGAACTCTGATGATTGACGTATCGAATAGCCAATGTAATGCTGTAAACGCAGATATATAACTTGACCGGGCGGACTTAGTCGCTCCCATAGTATTTGACGTGCGTAAAATGTCTTATTCATGAAGAAATTACGCACAGAGCGTACCAGTAACATACTGTTTCAGCACTGTGTCCAAACACCCTTTGTAATCAAAATACAACATTGAAGGAAGCGGTGGAGCTTTATATGGTAAGATGCAGTTATGATTCTGATGATATATTTAATTCAGTGAGGACTGCGGCATTTACCCAGGAGATGGTGCATGTGACACACTTTTGACCACCTTTGACCTGTAGTTAGACAAATGTGTGCAGAACACTAATTTTTTGTGGTTTATTGCTGTCTAATTTGGTGTGGATGAAGGTAATACTTCCGACTTTAGACCCACAGTGTGTTTTAGGTCCCAAGCAATTTTTAAAGCAATTTTTACAGCATGTATTTATATAAAATAAATAATCGGACATAAAAAAATATATTTTTCAGTGTATTAAAATTCATATTGCTTGGTAACAATAGCACTCAGAGATATTAACACAGTTCTGGGATAAATTTTACAGTGTTTGCTTTCCAAAGAGACCCCAGCCATGTCTCTACTCAAAATGGTTCAAGAACAGCTTTAAGTTAATTTGGGTATGCGTTTTAAAGAAATGTAAGGCGGAAATTGCAGGAATGTTAAGGGGTAAAGGGGGGGTATTATGCAAAATGGACTTTCTGAAGCTTAATATCCTGAGAACCTGTCTTTCCCTCATTAAAAACATGTCTGAAGTGTGCTCTGATCCATTCAGTCATGTTAGAGTAATCTTTGAGTCTCTGCTTGTAGTTCTCAGGGTTGCTGAAACGCCTGCTCCCACCTATCCCCGCCTTTTCCACCCATCTCCTCCTCCGACCTTACGTACTCTGCCGAGAGCCTCGTCCCTGCAGAGCTCCCCTACCCTTCCCCTGAATCTTTTTCCTCAGTCAGGTTAGCATACATTTACCTTTACTCTTTACCTATCAGGTGAAATGAAAATAAAAATCTCTGCCTACTTCAGTAAGAGTAGGAATGAAAGTGAAAATGATCAAAAGAGGGACAGTGAGGTCAGGCAGGACAAGAGATCCACAGGTAAAGCACACTGACAGCCTGTTTATCTGTATATCTGGTCTCAGCCCTCTGCAGTCAGATACTTAGCTGTTATATAGATGATGTAGGCTTCCTTTGTGTGCTTTCTGACAGTTTAAACATTTATGTTCCAGACAATGTCCCACAAGAATCCACACAGGGCTCTTCACAAGGTAGGGTGCCCACCACTAGCATTTAGGCTGCTTATTGTAGGCTATTGCCATTTGACATTACAAATAACAATGGTAGGCATGGCATAATGTAAACCTTACATGACTAAATAAATACTACTATTAATATTTATTCTTGTGTTTTTCAACTTGAACATATTACACCAGTTTTAAAATCGCTGCATTGGCTCCCGTGCATTTCAGGATTGATTTAAGGTTCTTTTAGTTGTTTATAAATGTTTTCATGGTCTTGGCCCAGGGCTGTAGTGCAGGACTGCTGGTTCGATAAATAAGAAGGCCCAAGACTCTTGGGCCTTATTTATCGTACTCAACTATGATTTTAAAAGTAACTTAGTAGATTACATGAATTAATGAATACTTAAGTACATACCATACTATACTAAGTTTATTTATAAAGCACACTTTATGACAGCATGAGAGCTGACCAAGGCGCTGCACATTTCTCTGTACAAGTAGAAGTACAGACTTGAAAAGCTACTCATAAAAGTACAAGTACCCCAAAAACTACTTCAATACAGTAATCTGAGTATTTTTAATTACTTCCACCTCTGGTTATGTCAGACTAAAACAATTAATAAAAATATAAAATAGTAGAGTAGCTATCATAATAAAGAACAGTCATTTAGACATTTTCTCTATCTACCATATATGTAAAAAGGGTATATCAACAATAAGGTTATTGCCATTGATAGTAACGAACACAGTGTAGGCTACAGGCAAACCCTCAATTTGTTGTTTCCCTACACCAAGAACAATGTGATGTGCGTATACTGTATGTATGTACAGTATGTATGGATGTATCTACTAATGGCCACCCCTATGTGAGTAGTGGTCTCACCCTGGCCACCCCAATGAAAATTTTCTGGCTCCGCCACTGCCCGTCCGAGGATGAATTTTTTTTCGGCAATCGGAAACATGTACACAGTATTCATGTGCAAATCATATGTGATTCACACATGATGATCACTAATATGGCAGGCGCTGTGCGTGATGGCTGGCTCCTCGGTAAGTCCTCACCATCATTAGAAATGCTGGTTGTTGATGCTTGAATTAAACGTGTCATCACTTGCAGGTGATAGTGGCTACCCTCTCAGGAGCTGGCTTCTGACCCCGTTCCCAGACCCACAGACAGCAGAGGAAATGCGCTACAACTCATGTCACACGCGTGCGCGCTCAGTCGTGGAGCGTGCCATAGGCCTGTTAAAATGTAGGTGGCGGTCGTTGGATGCCTCGGGTGGCAGACTATTATACCACCCTACAAAGCTCTGCAAGATCGTGAGGGCATGTGGAATTCTACATAACATGGCACTGAGAATCGGGATTCCCCTCCCTCCTGGCCTACCCCCTCTCCAGCATGAGAACCCCGACCCACAGCCGCCTCCTTCTCGACAGGAAGCCTTCACCCAGGGAGCAAGGATCCGCCAGGATGTAATGCGGCGTTTGAGATAACAACGACAAGGTTCATTTATTAAAATGTTTTATTGTATCATTTAAGGTACCAATGGCAGTCACTATATCCCACAGCACACTCTTTATTTCCTTTAACTAGTTTGTCACAGAATTGATGGTGCTGATAGTGTCTCTCTGTCTGCATCACAGCTTCAGTCAGAACCCGACCACTGCTGGATGCACCACGGGCACCGGCAGCACTGGTGCTGGGGGCAGCCGGACGCTGGGCAACCTCATCTTCCTCAGCCTCCTCATCCTCGCCACCTTCCGACTGTGGAAGAGCTGAAAAGACACAGCATATTAGTCTGTCTCCTTAAAATATGCTCAAATTTGTTAACGTAGCCTCGTAATAAAATATATCCAAAAGGTGCTTTACCGCGCTCATCTGTCGTTTCTGTCAAGTCGGTGTCGCCCTCCTTCTCTGACACAATACCGTACATGCTTGATGTTCCCATGATACTTGCCATCTTCCTGTCCAGTGGTGTCAGCTCAGGTGTACACGTACCCCCTCCAGTAGCAGACCCACTCTGGCGGTGGGAGGCAAGTTTTTTTTTGCCTCGACTTTGAGGTCCGACCACTTTTTTTAAATTTCGGGTACCGTCCTGTCAGTTGCACTGACAGTCTGCACTGTAGACGCCACATGCTGCCACTCGCAGTTCTTCCTTTTATTTGTGACACCACTGCTGTGTCCACCAAATAAAATGTCTCTTCTAGCCTCCACTTCACCCTCTAGCACTTCAATCTCCATCTCCGTAAAGTTTCTCTTCTTGGTTTTTTTTGTTGTTGCCATATTTCCCCTCTTCTTCATATGCATCAATATTCATGTCCTGCTTTGCATTGACCTTTTATAGCCGGATTTGGGTGTGTTCAGGGTGGGATATGAGCCAAATTCACGTGCGCAAACTTCCAAGAAGACTGTGATTTATAAAGGGGAAATTGCTTACACCTGTGCGCAGGCATGGTTTCATAAATCAGAAATCTTTTTGGCGTACGCAAAGTTTTTGTTTTGGCCGTACGTACACTTTTAGTAGGGATTCTACGCAATGTTTTATAAATGAGACCCCAGGTCTGTGCCCTCAGACAACTGTCCATCTGAGGCAGAGCAGCACAGAGCGCATCTGAAACAGTAGTAATTGATCTTTTAGATTAACAAATTATTACTAAATGTTTGATCTAAAATCAGTATTAAAACCTTTAGAACTTAGCATGGTTAAAATAAAAATAAAAACTTCCCATTGACCTTCCCTAAACATGTTATTAATCTTTGATTGATGCTGAATTATTTATTCATAAGAAATATGAACAGAAATATTTTCCATTGGTTATAAGAGGAACATATTGTCCAGTGGATAGGAAAATAATTCATCCTTCAAGTTGATTTATGCTTCATTAACAAATCAGTGTCTTGATCTATCATAAAATTGATCATAGATTATGACACTGATTAGTTCATGAAGCTTAATGTAATCTGAGAAGGCCTAATGAGACTACACAGAGAACACTGTTCAGTCAATTGTAATTAACTTGTAATGAGAATATTTCTAATAAGAAGCCTGTCTTATTGGAAATAAATCGTATTCCCAAATGTATATTTTGCATCTAAAAATGAAGGACATGTTGCTTTCTATATGTGATGTCTGTTCTCAAATTGATGCTGTTCATATGAGGTGCTTTCTTAATACTCAATGCTCTCCTTTGTTCTTAAAATACACACCACAAAGAAGACAAGGAAGCAGTGTAAACTCACCAAAGCTCCTGAAACATTCAAAGAGGATAACACCCATATTAGGACATGTAAAAAGGCTTTGGTATTGTCACCAAGTCAAAGGCATTTCATTGAGAGTTTAAATGATTGCATTAACATTTGAAAAACAGTGTTTTCTTCCCCCTAGTAAAGTAAACGTTCTCAGTTGAGTTTGTTTTATATCTAACCAGTAATTTCAACCAAGGTTGGTTTCACTAACAGGGGTAAAAGGGTATTTTTGCAACAATGATAATTCCCAGATAAAGATCAAAAGCGCAGGCTGAACATACCAACTGAAATATGTTTTTCAGGTCTCAATGGGTATTAAATGCTGCAATTTTTTTGGTGGATATCAGTTTATGTAAATATTAAATACAATATACCTGCAATATTTTTAATGTCTCAGCTCTAGGGTGTCTATTCCTATTGCAAGTTCACCCAAAGCCAGTCAGTGAATGAGGAAAAGTAAACTCAGACTCATTATTTCAACTGTTTTTATAACCACAATCATGTGCATGTACAAACACAGAAAGCTCTTACAGCAGGACGTGAGGATTGTTATTACTCATTATCGTGGTTTCCCACCAGTTCACGTCTTACTGGAGACGAATGAGGAGAAGTGATGCTGCCAGGAAATAATTTGCTTTAGAACATGGGTCAGTGGATTGTGACCTCCTTCCTTCTGTTAAAGCCCCAGGGAAGCTGTGGCAGGGCAGCATGCTGTTACAAGGAATCTATAAAACCAGAACCAAGACTTGGATCATTTAAAAGAATGTTACTTTGTGCAACATACTGCCTAAAAAAGCTGGGCATATAGGTGCTGGAAAAGTTACTTTGTGTAAAAGTAACATTGTGGCATGTATGATAATATTGGTGGAGTAGGTTTATTAGATTTGAAGTTATCTATGCTTTTGCTCCCTTTCATGTTCCAACTTGTGACCTTTTACTGAACAGAATCCCGCTATTCCAAACCAAATAGTGTAATTTAATGACTACTTGTGCTAAAACAAACCTTTAAAAAAGTTGAAAAGGAAGGGGTTATCATTCAGACTATTATTATTCCTAGTGCATTAGATAATACACTGTATTGCAAGTCTGTAAAATGCTAAAAAATAAAATAAAAAGAAAGCTACTGTGAGTACTCAAATGCTTTGGAATATTTAGGGAAAGTTAATTTTCATACCTGCAAAATCAAATACAAAAACAATCCTCCATTAATTTTGAAATACTGCATTATAAAGATCTAATGATATTACAGAATAATACAGTAACAATGCAAGTGATTGTCTACTGTCGCTACATGATCATCCTGGAGGAGTGAATGCTCCAAGTCAATGACTCGATGCAATCTGCTGGGTTTCCTTAGATGGAAAACTTTTTAACTAATTTGAATAATAAACTGAAATTGATTGCATTGTTTGATTTCTATAATCAATTAGAGATCTATGTAATCGTCTTTTGTAAAGTTCTTTGAAAAGATGTGATACAAATTGGAGGTATTGAACTGAACGATTGAAGAAACTCATTGATAAAAACAAAAACCGGTTGTGTGTTTGGTACTGTTACTTCACTGTTTGTTCGTTTAAAACAAAGAAATACAGCATTTAGTAGCTAAATGGAATCATTGTTTTGTGCTTTTTAGCAGCAGACTGTACTACTTAATATAACTGGCATTAGCAGACCGAAGCCATCAGCTGAAGGAAGCCCCTCAAAATTTCTAAAAGCTCAAAATGTCACATTAGTTTCTTTTTTTTGTTGCATCTGCTAGGCATTATGGGAAATTCCTTTATATTTTTAACTGGTTTTGGCTGAGAAGCAATGTGTGGTGTAGCTATCTTGCTTGTGCTAAAATGTCCTGAGGCAGCAAACGCACCATGTTGAAATGTGAACACTGCCTTGATTAGGCTGATGAGGTTCACCTGTTGGAGGAGATGCATGCCAGCAGAATAACCTAGGAAACCATAAGTTTGCTATCATAGTTAGTTTGTGGTGTTTTTGGGAGAAACAAGTGGAGCCAAACAAAAGGTTTTTCCTTGGAGGGAGCCCACCTTTTTAAACAACTACAAACTGATCTCAAAACCTGTCCCTGGGTTAGCTGGCCAGCCAAGGAGGCCTTAAAATGTTCTGGTGGTACAACCAGGTGAAAAGCTGCCTTCCAGAGGGCTATAGAAATGGAGGTCTGGATAAGCTAACCACATAATTGTTTTCTCCTGCCTGTCAAAACCAGTTCTAAACAGCCATTATTTCCTTACATTTCCCATACAAGAACAAAATGTTTTGTTTTGTTTTGTGCCAGTATTTTTATTTTCCTCTAGTCCATAACACATCTTTAAAAGCCATTCCCTTCATTGTTTACTGACGCTGATTTGAAAGTAACATTTGTGCATGTCGGTGTCATTAAATTGTTCTCTAAAGAAAGTTGATTGACCTACTAACCTGAATGTGGTATGTTTTATTCTCTCTTTTTTATGTTATGTTTTATGCTTTTGTCCAGCAATTATCTAACCAATTATAAATCAGAACAACCGAATCTCCAATAGAAATGAAAAAAAATCTTGTGCTAAGGACTTCTGGATCCAACGACAGTGTGACTTAATAAATTCTCAGAAAACCGTCAGTGTGAAACAATATTACTGGATTTGATTTTCTAGGTTTAGTAAAGGACCTGAACCTCCAGGGTCACATAAAAGCAATAACAAGGTCAGCCTTCTATCACCTGAAGAACATTCCTAGGATTAAAGGACTAATGCCGCAACGGGATTTTGAAAAACTCATCCATGCGTTTCTTTAGTCTGATTGATCATTGCCATAGTGTCCTCACAGGTCTGCCTAAAAAGTCAGACAGTTGCAGCTGATCCAGAACGCTGCTGCTCAGGTCTTTAACAGAACCAGGAAAGTAGAGCACATCACCCCTGTTCTAAGGTCCTTACACTGGTTCCCTGTAGCTCAGAGAATACATTTCAAAATCCTTTTACTAGTTCATAAATCACTGAATGGCTTCGCACCAAAGTATGCTGAAGACTTTTTGTCCTTAGAATAGGATCCAAATATGAAGAAGCAGCTTTCAGTTTCTATGATCCCCTTATCTGGAACAAACTGCCAGACCACGGAAAAAAGCTGCTGAAACACTGAGCTGCCTTTGTGGAAGCGCCTAATAATAGCTAGAATGTCATAGATGTGTCTCTAATGTTGTGGGGTTTTTATTTTTATTTGCTTTTATTGTTTTATTTCATCCCCCTAATCACCAAAACAGTGAATTGCCTTGTTAAAATGTGCTACACAAATAAAGTTATATTGCCTTATACTCCCAAATCAGTTACTAAACAGTTGCAAGTCCGAAAGGACAAATGGGAATACCTCTGTAAATAAAGTTACTTCTGTCCTGTTTAACTGGTGGGAAATTATAAAAAGTTGACATGTGGTGCAATAAACAGTAAAATAATCATACAGAGAAGTAGTTATGTCACAGTGATCAAATAAAGAATGAAGCCTTTGTTGAACTAAACCTTCTTATATTTTGTTACAAGGAGCAGAAGATGAACAGAACCAGGTTCTGTCAGGGATTAGATGATTAAATGCCCTTTGTGGTTAAGAATGTTTGAGTTGTGCTTCTATATGAGAACAAAACCATTTGATAAATTGTCAGCAGACAGCTCTGTGAGGTTGTTGGACTCTGATCGAATTTGGTTCTCTGTGGCCACACACACACCCACACACACAGAATGAAGGTGTTGAGCTGCTCATAAAAACAGGTCCCCAATCCATCTAACATCCGACAGTTGGTCGACATATAATTGCATTATAAAAAATGGAGGTCTTCACTGGCGTTCCTGCCATGGGGGGGTTGAGCTCAGTGACGTAAAGGGATAAGTCAAACAAAGTTGCTTCACAGGAGCGTTAAAAAATTTCACTGGCCCAACAACTCACTGTCTAAATTCTTCTCATCTCTTCCTGTGTGCTTTCATGATGCCGTAGAAAACCCTGGCATCAAGCTTTCGAGATGCACTTTATCAACAAACGCAGCTTGTCAGATTGATGCCATTATGATGGAATACGGCAATATCAGCCTCTGCATTGTGAATTTGCATTCATAACTCAAAGGCTTTACGGTTCCCGCCAGGCATTCATTAGTCCTCTTGAAATAAACAAAGCACAGATTTACACTGCAGAGATTGATGCCTTTCATGAAAATCATTGCAGTTATGACAAATACTACAGCCTACAATCTACACATTTTCAAAAACATTGTTTAGAGTGCGCCATTAAACCTTTAGTGTCTTTAGTGTCTAATCAGGGGACATTTCAGACTGTTGGCCTTAACTATAAAAGCACATCACTTCTTGTAAAAACTTCCCTAACAAGCAAAAGGCTCAAAAGTAGATGTCTCTAAAGTGAGTAGGAAGCACTGTGCAGTTAATCACTACCATTTGTTTTGTTTGTTTCCCACTAAGAGACGAGAACAGTGAGTTTATCTGCAGGGAGATAATTAAATTAGCACAAACATTTTCACTTCAGACAAAAACATGCAGCTGTTTGGATTGCTTTTTGAAGTTATGTTTAATTTAGATGATATCTCTCCTTTACAATGGTAATGTTAATTAGTAAAAACAGACTAGACTACACGGTGGGGCAGTTGGATAGCTCTGCTGCCTTGTAGCAATAGGGTCCTAGGTTTGAATCCCGGCCTGGGGTCTTCCCTTTTTGTTGATACAAATAGCCTTTATTTGCAACACATCAGACAGGAAATTAGTACAGAAAGAATGGGGAAGGACATGTAGCAAAGGTCACAAAGTCAGGAATCAAACCCAGACGGCTGAGGACCAATAGCCTCCGTATATGGGGCGGCTGCTCTACCCCTGCATCACACACTGCCCTGGGGTCTTTCTGCATGGAATTAGCATGTTTTCCCTGTGCATGTGTGGGTTCTCTCCAGATAGTCTGGGTTCCTACATGCCAAAAACACAACTGTTGGGTTAATTGGTCTCTCTAAATTGCCCATAGATATGAGTGTGTCCATGATTGTTTGTTGTGTGTCTCTGTGTTGCCCTGAGATGGACTAACAAACCTATCACAATCACCGGGTGTTTGAGTTTTGGGATTCATTTATGTTTTTATTGTTGCTCAACAGGCCTTGCCATATTTAGTTTCATTTATACTGCTTGAAAGGTCTTGCAGTGTATGTCAATTCCTTTGTTTTTAGTTTTCTGCCGTATTATTTTGCACTGTTTCTTGTGTTCTTGTACTTTTTTTTTAAAGAACATTTGTCAAGTTTTTCACTTTGGTTCTTGAATCTAAATCCTTCAAGTCCCTATTCAACCCTTTCTGTGTTCTCTATGTCATTCTTTCCTATTCTCCCTGTTTGCCTTCTTTCTCAGCTGCACCCTGTTTCCAATCAGCCACCTGTTTTTCAATGTCTACAGTTGAAACCAGATATTTACATTAATTTCAGAAAAATGCGGAAAAAAAATTATTTAGTGTCAAACATCAAATCAGAGGAAACATTTTTTGTTTTAGATCAATAATAATTTATTACTTTCAAAGTCAGAAATATACATACACTGTGTCTTTAAGCTAAACAAAAATGCCAAATGATTCCATTCTAAGCTTTAGCAGCTTTTGATAAATCTGAGTTTATGGGTGGCACACCCCAAACGCAGAGCCGCTTTCTTATATATCATAAAAAAAGAAACCAACCAAGATCAAGAAAATAATTGTGGACCTCCACAAGTGTGGCTCATCCATGGGTGCCTGAAGTTCCCACGTTCATCTGTTCAGACAATAATACACACGTAAAAACTTGAGAATGCACAACCACTATGCAGCTCGGGAAGGACACGGATTCTGAGTCTCAGAGAAGAATGACTTTTGGGGGAAAATGTGTGTATCAGGACTACAGCTAAATACCTTGTGAAGGTGCTGGCTGAAACTGGTAAGATAGCATCGCTATTCACAGTAAAACCAGTCCTGTACCACCATGAGCTGAAAGGCTACTAATGGAGGAGGAAACCATTACTTCAACACCACTTTAAAAAAGACTATGATTTGCAACTGAACATGGGGACAAAAATCTTAATCTCTGGACACATGTCCTGGGGTCTGACAAAGCAAAAATTGAGCAGTTCGGCCATATTGATAAATGGTATATTTGGAGGAAAAGTGCGAAGCTTTGAAGCCTGAGAACACCATCCTAACTGTGAATTATGAGGGTGACAGCATCATCTTGTGGGGCTGTTTTTCTGCAAAACGGACTGGTGCACTTCACAAAATAGATAGCATCATGAGAAAAGAAAAAAATTTGGATATATAGAAGCAACAGCTGATGACAGGCAGGAAGTTGAACCTTGGGTGCAAATGGGTCTTCCAAATGGATGATGACCTCACGCATACCTCCAAAATAGTTATAAAGTGGCTTAAATACAACTAAGTCGGGGTACTAGAGTGGTCATCACAAAGCTCTGATCTTAATCCAATAGAAAGTTGGTAATACTTGTTACTTAGGCCTAATCTTACCCTAACCCTAACCCTAGCTTTCACTAAACTTCCCATATTACAAGAAATGGACATTACAGAAAAATGGCTCCTGTATCTTGTGTCAATGTGTGCTTCTGGATGGGGTCTTGTTGTTCTAAGAATGCGAGAAAGGTCACAAGTTAATTTACATGCACATGTGATGAAAAGTTTTTCCAAGAAATATTCAGCAGCAGGAAAAGAGGAAGATTACAGCCCGAGAAGTGACAGAGGAAAAAAGGGCAAATTAATTAGCATTCGAAGCAAGTTAAATCTTGAATAAACCCGAGGCTTGAGAAAAGTTTTAAGATGTTTTGTTTAGCTGTCAAAACAATGTAGCTTGTTATGAGTTTGAGAATTTATTATAAACCAAAAGTTTGTCTGAACATCCTTCCTTTTCTTCCCGCCAGATGGATTCATGTAAACAGAACAAACAACTCTTGTGGCTTTATGCAAAAAAAGGATTGTTAGTTTAGTGATTTATAGATTTTTTATGAACCGTCTTTAAAAGTGTAATTGTTATCTTAAATCAGTAAAGCTAAGATGCAGCAGAAAAAATAAGCGTCCAACCTTCACTTAATGGACCGCACAGTTTGGCAAGACAAATACTGCAGCTGACAGGGAAAAAAATTAAAACTAGGGAAGAATAGATCTGAAACTCAAATAAAAAATACAATCTTGAATACACTTCCTAAACTGCAAGAATTGACAATAAATTATTCATTTGCAATGATCAATTTACAATCATAAGAAATATAGTCAAGCCGAAACAGTGTGCTATAATTATACAAACATCCAAACAAGCTTTAAATGTGACCTGATTGTAAACAAAGACTGATGCCTCAGTGCTTCCACATGACTGCTGTACACAAAAAACTGATTTATTTTTTAACAGTGTCAATAACAGGAACAGGAGAGTCTGTAGTTTATCCATGCTTAAATAATGTACAGATACTCTTCAGTGCTGAATACAGCTAAACTGTTGATTTGAATACTTACGTGGGGTTTTACCACCAATTGTATGTACATTAATAGCAAAATGAACAAATGGAAATTCCATAAATATTCAATCCCTGCAGAAGCAAGAAACCACAGTAATGTAGACTACATCAAGCCTTTCTGCTGATGTTTTGGAAAGATCCATGTAAACCAGGGTTCTCTAACTCCAGTCCTCGAGAGTTACTTCCCAGAAACTTTTACATGTGTCACTGTTCCAACACAGCTGAATCAAATGAATTGCTCATTGCCAGGCATTTGCCAAACTTGATGCATGCTGAAGATGTAATTTAATTATTTTAATAAGGTTTGTTGGAGGCAGCCAAGACACAAGCAGGTGTGGGTCTGGAGTGTGACTGAGGGAGAAGATCGACTTTTGCTGGAAGAGTTTGTGTGTGGCTTGTTTTGACATTGGGATCAGTAGTTTGGAAGAGAGGAAGCTGGACGGCAGTTGGCATAAACTGGCTTGTAACAGGACTGGAATGGAAACTGGAAGATCATAAGGATGGTATGATATAGACCAGGGGTGCTCTATTTTGTGCCTCAAGGGCAGTCTCCAGCCAGTTTTAAATGTGTCTCTTCTCCAACACAGCTGATTCCAATGGTCCAACTACCTCCTCAGTATGTCAAAGTTCTGCAGAGGCCTGTAAATGAGCCATCATTTGATTCAGGTGTGCTGAACCAGGGAAAGATCTAAAACATGCAGGAGAGCGGCACCTGAGGACCGGAATTGGGCACCCCTGGTATAGAGGAATCGTCACAAGTTTTGGGTGGGAAAGGATGAGGACAAGGAAGAGTTGGGAAATGGGGAGAGGATAAAAGTTTGGTTGGAACGCTGAATTGTGAAAGAGTGATGGAAGAAATTACAGTAATTTTCGGACTATTAAGAGCAGCTGAATACAGGGCGCACCAGCTAAATTTGAAAAGAAAATACATTTTTTACATGTATAGTGCACCTGAATATAAGCCGCAGATTTTCATGTTTTAAGATGAGATATTTACACAGACAGACGGTACATGGAAGATTTCTTTTTTATTACGTCCGCCAGGATGTAATGTTTTCATACCTGTCTGTCTGTCTGCAGCTTAACTAGAAAATTCTGGGACAGATTTTGATGAAGTTTTCAGGAAATGTCCGCAATGGGTCCAGGAACAACTGAAAAAATTGTGGGGTTGGCCCGACATGAAGCGCATATCCACCCACTGACCAGAGGTGCTAAACTCCACTCTTCTCCCATGTCACAGAGCTCCCCTCGCACAGCAGCCCCGAATCTCAGCACAGCCATGCGTCTCATTAACAGACATTTTATTGGCAAAGTACCGAAAGTTAGAATAAGATCACAACATGGGGATGTGGGGATGAGTGGCGGAGGTCTGCGCTCTGAGTGCTTTTTAAGTTTTAATTTAAGAGTTGCTTTTTTTAAAACTCTCCTAGTCATTGGTCGCTATCTTCATCTTCCTCATTAAAGCCACTGAAGTCGTGTTCTTCAGTGTCTTTATGTCCTCTGATAGCTTTTGTCGTCTTTTTATGCTGACTTAGTCTGAAAATTACAATAGTTCAGATGAAGGGAATGGTGTATGTTCAAAGAACGTTAAAAGAGAGAAATTCCAAAAAACATTTAAATTTAAGTGAGAGGATGAGAACATACACTTAAGCCCTATTGTACTTTCAAAGGAATTGAAAAAGATGTGGTAGGTCCAACAAGCGAGAATACTGTATCTCTGTATCAAAGTGAGTTTAGAAGAGGAAGAAGTACCATGGATCCAGTTTTATGTTTAGAAAATGAATTTAGAAAGGCACAGGTAAATAAAGTGTAATAGTGGTATTTTTTATATTGAAAAAGCAAATCATTTGTTATGGAGAGATGGTTTACTAATAAAGTTAAAGCAAATAGGTATTACAGGTCGGATTTACAGATGGCTGAATTATTTTCTTTTAAACAGACTGATACAAGTAAGGATAGGGAAGACTAATTCTGAGAATTATATGGTTGAAAATGGAAATCCCCAGGGGAGTATAGGAAGCCCCTTAGTATTTTCAATTATGATTAATGATGTGAATGAAAATGTACTGTAGAAGGGGGAATAGGGTACTCACTTTTTGCAGATGATGGAGCAAAGTGGATAAGAGGAAGGAATTTAAAATTCATTGTTAACAAATTACAGGGAGCCATTTATAAAGGTTGAAAAGTCCATCCATCCATCCATTTTCTTCCGCTTATCCGGGGTCGGGTCGCGGGGGCAGCAGCCTAAGCAAAGAGACCCAGACTTCCCTCTCCCCAGCCACTTGTTCCAGCTCCTCGGGAGGAACCCCAAGGCGCTCCAAGGCCAGCCGAGAAACATAGTCCCTCCAGCGTGTCCTGGGCCTTCCCCTGGGCCTTCTCCCGGTGAGACGTGCCTGAAACACCTCACCAGGGAGGCGTCCAGGAGGCATCCTGACCAGATGCCCGAGCCACCTCAACTGACTCCTCTCGATGTGGAGAAGCAGCGGCTCTACTCTGAGCCCCCTCCGGATGACTGAGCTTCTCACCCTATCTCTAAGGGAGAGCCCAGACACTCTGCGGAGGAAACTCATTTCAGCCGCTTGTATCCGTGATCTCGTTCTTTCGGTCACCACCCAGAGTTCGTGACCATAGATGAGGGTAGGAACGTAGATCGACCGGTAAATCGAGAGCTTCGCCTTTTGGCTCAGCTCTCTCTTCACCACGACAGACCGGTAGAGCGCCCGCATAACTGCAGATGCCCCACCAATCCGTCTATCGATCTCCCGCTCCATTTTTCCCTCATTCGTGAAGAAGACCCCCAGATACTTAAACTCCTCCACTTGGGGAAGGACCCCATCCCCGACCCGGAGGAGGTACCCCACCCTTTTCCGGCTCAAGACCATGGCCTCGGATTTGGAGGTGCTGATTCTCATCCCAGCCGCTTCACACTCGGCTGCGAACAACTCCAGCGAAAGCTGTAGATCACGCTCCGATGAAGCCAACAGGACCACATCATCTGCAAAAAGCAGAGACCCGATCCTGAGGCCACCAAAACGGATCCCCGCAACGCCTTGGCTGCGCCTAGAAATCCTGTCCATAAAAGTTAGGAACAGGATCGGTGACAAAGGGCAACCTTGGCGGAGTCCAACTCTCACTGGAAACAAGCCCGACTTACTGCCGGCAATGCGAACCAAACTCTGGCACCGGTCGTACAGGGACCTAACAGCCCGTATCAAGGGGCCCATACCCCATACTCCCGGAGCACCCCCCACAGGGCCCCCGAGGGACACCGTCGAACGCCTTCTCCAAGTCCACAAAACACATGTAGACCGGTTGGGCGAACTCCCACGCACCCTCCAGGACCCTGCTGAGGGTGTAGAGCTGGTCCAGTGTTCAACGGCCAGGACGAAAACCGCATTGTTCCTCCTGGATCCAAGGTTCGACTATCCGTCGGACCCTCCTCTCCAGAACCCCTGAATAGACCTTACCAGGGAGGCTCAGAAGTGTGATCCCCCTGTAGTTGGAACACACCCTGTGGTCCCCCTTTTTAAACAGGGGGACCACCACCCCGGTCTGCCAATCCAAGGGAACTGCCCCCGATGTTCACGCAATATTGCAGAGCCGCGTTAGCCAACACAGCCCCACAACATCCAGAGCCTTGAGGAACTCCGGTCGAATCTCATCCACCCCCGGAGCCTTGCCACCGAGGAGCTTTTTAACGACCTCGGTGACCTCAGCACCAGAGATTGGAGAGCCCGACCCCAAGTCCCCAAACCCTGCTTCCAGATTGGAAGGCGTGCTGATGGGATTGAGGAGGTCTTCGAAGTATTCCATCCACCGACCCAAAACGTCCCGCGTCGAGGTCAGCAGCACACCATCCCCACTGTAAACAGTGTTGGTGGCAGACCTTCTTTCCCCCCCTGAGACGCCGGATGGTGGACCAGAATCGCTTCGAAGCCGTACGGAAGTCGTTTTCCATGGTCTCTCCAAACTCCTCCCACGCCCGAGTTTTTGCCTCAGCAACCATCCGAGCCGCATCCCGCTTGGCCTGTCGGTACCTATTAGCTGCTTCAGGGGTCCCACAAGCCAAAAAGACCCGGTAGGACTCCTTCTTCAGCCTGACAGCATCCCTTACCGCCGGTGTCCACCAGCGGGTTCGGGGGTTGCCGCCGCGACAGGCACCGACCACCTTGCGGCCACAGCTTCGGTCAGCCGCCTCGGCAATGGAGGCGCGGAACATGGTCCACTCGGACTCGATGTCCCCCGCCTCCCCTGGGACGTGTTCAAAGTTCTGCCGGAGGTGTGAGTTAAAGCTCCTTCTGACAGGAGACTCTGCCAGACGTTCCCAGCAGACCCTCACAACACGTTTGGGCCTTCCAGGTCTGTCCGGCGTCCTCCCCCACCATCGGAGCCGACTCACCACCAGGTAGTGGTCAGTGGACAGCTCTGCCCCTCTCTTCACCCGAGTGTCCAAAACATGCGGCCGCAGATCAGATGAGGGAACAACCAAGTCGATCATTGAGCTGCGGCCTAAGGTGTCCTGGTGCCAAGTGCACATATGGACACCTTTATGCTTGAACATGGTGTTTGTTATGGACAATCCATGATTAGCACAGAAGTCCAATAACAAGACACCACTCGGGTTTAGATCGGGGGGGCCATTCCGCCCAACCACACCCCTCCAGGTCTCACTGTCATTGCCCACGTGAGCGTTGAAGTCCCCCAGCAGAACAAGGGAGTCCCCAGGAGGAGCACTCTCCAGCACCCCCTCCAAAGACTCCAAGAAGGGTGGGTAATCCAATCTGCTGTTTGGCGCGTAAGCACAAACAACAGTCAGGACCCGTCCCCCCACCCGAAGGCGGAGGGAGGCTACCCTCTCGTTCACCGGGGTAAACCCCAACGTACAGGCGCCGAGATGGGGGGCAACAAGTATGCCCACCCCAGCTCGGCGCCTCTCAGCGGGGGCAACCCCAGAGTGGAAGAGAGTCCAACCCCTCTCGAGGAGACGGGTTCCAGAGCCAGAGCCGTGCGCCGAGGTGAGTCCGACGATGTCCAGTCGGAACCTCTCAACCTCGCACACCAGCTCCGGCTCCTTCCCCACCAGAGAGGTGACGTTCCACGTCCCGAGAGCCAGCTTCTGCAGCCGAGGATCGGACCGCCAAGGTCCCCGCCTTTGGCCGCCGCCCATCCTGCACAGCACCCGACCCCTATGGCCCCTCCCACAGGTGGTGAGCTCATGGGAAGGGGGGCCCATGTTACCTCTTCGGGCTAAGCCCGACCGGGCCCCATGGGTAAAGGCCCGGCCACCAGGCGCTCGCCAACGTGCCCCACCTCCAGGCCTGGCTCCAGAGGGGGGCCCCGGTGACCCGCGTCCGGGCGAGGGAACACTGAGTCCATCTGTCGTTTTCATCATTGGGGTCTTTTGGGCTGCACTTTGTCTGATCCCTCACTTAGAACCAAATTGCCATGGGTGACCCTACCAGGAGCAAAAGCCCCCGACAACATAGCTCCTAGGATCATTGGGACACTCAAACCCCTCCACCACGATAAGGTGGCAGCCCAGGGAGGAGGTTGAAAAGTGGTCAAATAAATGGGGATTTAAGTTTTCTGTGGATAAAGCTAAGAAAATAATTCGTACAGAATTATCACTGAAGTTGTATGGGCAAAAATTAGAAAGAGTTAAACAGTTCAAATTTCTCAGATCATTGTTTGATAAGAAAGGTACTTGGGAAGTACACATTCATGTTGGGATCCATTTTCACAAATGAACTGAACAGACTGCTGGACGGCGGCAAGCCATTTTTCCCAGATCGACAGAACCAACTGTATTTCTCAGCATTCCTAGCTGTGACCCCAACACACTCTCATTAGTCCGGGGCCACCAATGGTGACATCAATGATGACATCACGGCCAAAGGGCTATAACAATGGAATAGGGATGACTCTGGCTCAGGTGGTAGGAATTCCTCCCGTAATTGGTGGGTTGCTGGTTCGAGTCTGTCCGTCTCGGTCGTTGTGTCCTTGGGCAAGACACTTAACCCTGTTGCCTGCTGGTGGTGGTCAGAGGGCCCAATGGCGCCTGTGTCCAGCAGCCTCGCCTCTGTCAGTGTCCCCCAGGGCAACTGTGGCTACAATGTAGTAGCTTGCCACCATCAGCTTGTGAATGTGTGCGTGAATGGGTGAATGACTTAATGTAGTGTAAAGCGCTTTGTGGTCCTCTGACTGAAAAAGCGCTATACAAATGCAGGCCATTTACCATTTACCATGGTGGGGGCAGCCATTTCAAATTGTTCTCAGCAGAAACTTTTACTATAGAGACGACGTCTCACCGGTGAAGATTCTCTTTTGTTCTGACCCGCTGGACCTGGGAGAACTCTCATTTCAAAGCTTCAAAGTGCTCACGGCTGTCTGTGCATCCAGCTTGGTGTTGTGCCACAGATAGGTAGGTTTTGGCTCTGAATAATTATGAATAATTGCTTAGGGCAATTATTAATCAGATTAATAATTTTATGTAAAAATTACCTCGTTTAGGGCACCACCTGGATTCCAGGAATATCAATAGCCAAATTGTTCAGTCTCAGATAATTAAACAATAGATGAAGGAACAAGTTCTTACGCTGTGGACATTAATTGTATGCATCACTCCAAGTAATCCCAGACAACTTCTCTTTAAGATAAGGGGACTTTATTTAGGAAATAGAAAATCCCATCTATTCTAAAGCATGCAAAAATTACTACAGATCTTAGACAATAATAATAGGTGAACATTAAACACAATTAACATGAAATGAAATCAGTGAGACAGCTGAGGTTCGGGTCAGAAAAGGAGGGGGGCCCTGACTCCAGGGGGCTCAAATCACAGATAGCCTAGGAGACAAAGTCATAAATCTCAGCTCTGTGCCAAGATGGAGGGGAGCACATGGAGTCTAAGAAAGAGTCAAAAACTAGCTTTGGTTAAAGGAGCACATGGGGGAAGCGTCCATGTGGTAGGCCTCTGCTTTAGCGACAGACTAAAGACAATGGAGTTAAACTTTTCAGCTAAGACCAGCTAACGCAGGCCGGACCGAGCCCAACTGCCGATGGAGTTATCTGGGAGGGAGAGGGAGGGAAAAACAAGAGGAAGGAAAAAAGAAAGGCGTGATCTGCTCAGGATAAAACAGACAGTTTCAAAGACAGCAATTCCACAGCTCAGACTTATACGTGCGACGACGCAAAAATGAGTAAACAGGTACAGCGCTTAAAAACACTTTAACCAACAATGAACGAGATCTAACTTGTTAAAACTCTATTTTCTCTGTTTATCTATGCCCAGACACATTATTAGTATAAATGAACTGGTTCAGTCCTACTTTGCCTTGAAGGAGGCCCAGTCCACTAGGAGGAGAGTGAATTGTGTCCATAGTTGAGCAAGAAAAGGAAGAGTTATAAAAAAAAACCTGTACAGGATTTTAAGGGCCGTGTGGCCCAAAGGCAGGCTGGATGGCCTGCAGGATAGACGTCTAATGAACTGTCTTGGAACAGTTCTTATGCCGTGCACCCTGGTTACGCAGACGCGGTGCGCACTTCGAAGTTTTGAAATGAGTTCTTCCCCAGTGCAGCGGGTCAGAACAAAAGAGAATCTTCACCGGTGAGATGTCCTCTGTTCAGCAGTAGTCCATCCAAGAACTTCTAGCTGGAGAACAATCCAAAATGGGCGCGACTACTCTTATAGCCCCCTTTGGCCGTGATGTCATCGCTGATGTCACCGTGGGTGGTCACGGACCAATAGGAGTGTGTTGGGGGTCACTGCTAGGATTGCTGGGAAATGTGGTCTGCTCAGTCCATCTTTGAAATAGCTCCCAGACATCCAAAAGTCTGTTCAGGTCATCTTATGAGAAATGCAATCACAACATAGGGTTATATCAGAATTGTTTCCAGACAGTTCTTTACAACGTCAACCTGCAAGCCGTACGGCCTGCAGTTGATACACAGTCCCAAAATCCTGCACCAGTTTCAATCGTTCCCTTTTTGCTCAATTACGGACACATTTGCTCCCCTCTTTGTGGACTGAACCTCCCTCAAAGCAAAGTAGGACTGAACCAGTTCATTCAACCATATCTTTTGTCTGGGCAGATAAGTAGGGAAAATATAGTTCGGATGAGTTGGAGCTCGTTCTTTGTTGGTTAAAGTGTTTTAAGCGTTGAACCTTTTGGCTCATTTAGCGTCGCCGTACGCAGCATTTCCACCAAATCCATCTCTGTCTCTGTTTCATTCATTGTTTTCAATGAAAACAGGGGGCTGCCATCTTGGAATCATGTGAGCGGAGGATGCATTTTGATTGTTCGCTTGAATATTTGCCCTCAGCACTCAGCTCAAGTAGAGCGCACACGGTGAGATTTTCGCCTCGGGAGGCAAAAAATATCAAACCTGTTTGATTTTCACCTCAACGCCTCATGAGGCAGAAAACTCACCGAAAATGATCCGCACACGGCAAGCTATCTGCTGAGCAAACAGCCTCGAATTACTTTTTGCTCAGCAGATAGCTCTCGTGTGCGGTGGGCTTTACACTCCATGTGCTGTCCTCCATCTTGACCCGGACCTAAGTTTATGACCCTTTGTCCCACAGTCTATCTCTTGCTTGAGCCCCCTGGAGTGAGGGCCACCTCCCTTTCTGAACAAAACCTCAGTTCCCCTCCCCTGAGAAAGGGGAGCTTTCTGTTTGTCCCTGATCCCTTTTGTGTTAATTAATTTTCACATATTATTGGTTTTCAAAAATCTGTAGTACTTGGTTGCATGCTTTAGAATAGATGTGAATTATTTTTGAAATGTTTTGGCTATAAGGTTGATCTATTTTCTTAATAAATTCCCCTTAGCTTAAAGGAGAATTTATTTTCTGTCATTACTTGGTGTGTGCACACAATCAGTGTCCACGGCGTGTGAAATCATACCTTTTAAGAAGAGACTGGATGTCTGATCTTCTAATACAGAAGTGGTGCCCCTAATATTAATAGATTAAACTTGAACTTCATCAAAAATTATATTAATATTAAATTATTGATCATAATTATTGATGATTATGTAAACCACACAATAATCTCTCACTCTGTGTCACAACGTTCAGAATATAATTAAATGTAAAGAGGTTTTAAATATGAGATGTTTAGTGGGAACATACTGGGGAGCACATAGGATGTCATTAAGAGCTAAATACATTGGTTTCATTAGATCAGAATTATATTATGGATGCATAGTTTATAATTCAGCAGCAGAAACAACTTTTAAAAAGTTTGACTGTTTTCAGTACCAGGCTTTAAGACTCTGCACATGTGCAACAAAATCAACCCCAACAGCTTCAATTCAGGTGGAAATGGGAGAAAGCCTCTTGATATTAGAATAGAACAACTTATATTAAATTATTCGGCTGAAATTGCAATGGCATGGACAGGATTCCCCCACACAAAGATAATCAAACCTTGTTGGCAGAAAGAGGTAAAGGAGTTCAAAAATGTTGGATGGATAGCAACCAGGAAAGCAACAGAAACCCAAATAGATCAAATCAATATTAGCCCAGTAGTTCTATTACCTAATGGAACTAATATTGGAAGATAATACCACGATGAATACTTCGGAATGTAAAAGTAAACCATACCTTGTTATACAGGAGAAACAAAGATAAGGAATTCATTTTAAATTATCACACAATACATGACTATATAAATCAATTTTATGGTTTGGTTCAAATCTTTACAGATGCATAAAAAAATACAGGTAATTAAGTGGGTGTGGCTTTCAATATTCCAGAGTTTCAGATAAAAGTAGGAAAATTGATCAATAATGGGCTTTCAGTGGACACAGGGAAATGTTTGCATTATTATTAGCTGCTCAGTGGGTGGAGGAAAATAAACGCTTACATACAATAATCTGCTCACATTCTGGTTAATTTTTAGTTAGCTTGGATACCTGCAATCAGCCAAACGCCTAAATCCCTGCCTGAGCCGTTGATCACTATTCTTTTTATGATTCAATCTTAACATCACATACAGACTTGGATCCAGAAATATAAAACCTGATGCCTTATCCAGCCAATTTTCTCTCGACAGCCCCTCAGAGGTTCCTGATCCCATCTTCTCTCCATCCTGCTCCATTGGAGGCCTTACCCTAGGTCCTTCAGTCACTCATTCAAAGAGCTCAGGTTAATGAACCAGATCCCGGGGGGGGACCCTCCAATCGTCTTTTAGTTCCATCTACTCTTTTTCCCGAGTCATTCAGTGGGCCCTTGCCTCCAAATTCTCGTGCCACCCCGGAGTAAGTCGCACAATCGCACTTCTCCGCTGTTATTTTTGGTGGCCTAGTCTACACAAAGACACGATCGACTGTTTCAGCATGCACCATATGCAACCACAGTAAGAACTCCTATCTTCAACCTTCAGGATTGCTCCAACCCCTTTACATCCCAGTTCGCCCCTGGTCCCATATTGGACTTGATTTTGTTACAAGGCTCCTGGTTTCTAAGGGTAAATCTGTCATCCTTACAGTAACAGTTTCTCTAAAGTCTGCCATCTCATAGCTTTACCCAAGTTACCATCCGCTGCTAAAACCGCCAAGCTCTTTTTCCACCGTGTGTTCAGGCTTCATGGCATTCCCTCACTGTTCATTTCCCGTGTTTGGACAGACCTTTGTCTTTACCTCAGAGCCCAAGCCCGATTGACTTCAGGTGTTTTTCCCCAGACCAATGGCCAATGCGAGCAACTCAACCAAGGGCTGTAAGATGCCCTCTACTGTGTATGTGCCTCCAATCCAAATCTCTTGGAGCCCCCACCTCCCATGGGTGGAACACATGCATAGCACCCACGTTTCTGCTGCTTCAGGCCTCTCACCATTTGAAGCCTCACTGGGGTACCAACCATCCCTCCTACCCATCTCAGTTCCTGACTCCACCATCCCATCAGTACATTCCCATGTCAAAGCCTGTAAAATAGTCTGGGACCAGACCAGGGCAGGCTGCCTGCTACGCCGACCTAAGGCACCTCCTTGCTCTTTCTTACACCCTTGGCAAAAAGGTCTGGCTCTCCTCCAAAGAATCTCCTCTCAAAGGAGACTCTTAAAGCTTTCCCCTCAAATCCTAGGACCATTCCCCAATAGATTCAGTCACTCAGCCGTGCGCCTCAAGCTCCCCTTCTGGTTCGCTGACCTTCGAGTTCACCCACTGTTTCAGCCAGTCTCTTCAAGCCATTTGTGCTTACCAGTTGTTCCCCCTCCACCCTCCTGGTCATTGATGACCACCCAGTTTACATCGTCCACTGCATTCTTGACGTTTGCCCTAGGGGGCGTGGTCAACAGTACCCAGTGGATAGGCAGGGATACGGTCCAGAAGATCATTCCTGGGCTTCTTGTTAATTTATTATGGACCCTATACTCATACTGACTTTGAGAGGTCTTCTGCCTAGTCTTCTTCCAGTCGGCCACCGGGGGGGAGGGGTTACTGTTGGGTTCTGTGTGCAGAATGTGTGTGTCCTTACTTTTGTCCTCTCGGGGTGCTGCAAGCAGGTGCAGAGGGAGCTGCAGACAGGAGCAGAGGGTGCTGCAGGCAGGTGCAGTGCCAGTTGCAGGCATGTGCAGTGCCAGTTGCAGGCAGGTGCAGTGCCAGTTGCAGGCAGGTGCAGTGCCAGTTGCAGGTAGGTGCAGTGCCCGTTGCAGGCATGTGCAGTGCCAGTTGCAGGCAGGTGCAATGCCAGTTGCAGGCAGTTGCAGTGCCAGTTGCAGGCAGGTGCGGCGCCAGCTGCTTCCACTCAGGCCAGTCAAGTAGGAGCGGTTACCTGGAGAAGACGCCAGATGGTTAAACACCACAGTGTGTTCCACCGATTTCCTGCATCTCTGAACTAGTTTATCTTCCTAGCTGCAGTCCGCTGCTCTGTCTGCTCCTTCCTTGATCTAATACCAATCTGTCCTCGGAGCTCCTTTGCAATTCCTCTAGAGATTAGCCTGCCGGATCCCCATCGTACTCACCTGCCTGTCCACCCTCGCACACCATCCAGCACCTGTCATCTCCTGGTACTTAAAGAAAGAGGAAAAAGGAACATGTTAAAGATCACCATATGTCTACACGTCTGCCATTCGCACCCATGCTTTGCTCGCTTACCTCTCTCTGGAACTTCGCCAGACCCTGCTTCCAAGAAAGAGTCACTTTTAACTCTAGCTGCTTAAAATCCTTTTCTGAAGTTTTCCACCCCCACCTTCTCACTCTTTTCAATGGCAGCCACCTTCCAAGACCAAGTGCTTCTTTCCTCCAGTTCCTGGAGATGACTCCCTTTAAAGAGAACCCTCTGAGAAATTTAAACTTTATTTTTTTCACTTAGCTTGTGTTTACTGTCTGTTCTGTGTTTGCTCCAGATCTCACCCGAAACATGACATGCAGTTGTATTGCCTAAATCTCCTCCACCTCAGATCCCTGATTGTTTTGTCCATCAAATAATCTAGGCATGTAAGTAGAAATATATATTGATTCATCCTCATATGTCTTCGTTAGGCAAGTAAACAGCCTCAATCCACCGAGTAATCTACTGGACACATTTCTCTATTAGCTAATGCCATTGTTAGTAGATCATTTACGTCTCCTTAAAGTTGTGAGCTTGCATGATCATTTCCAGATTCTTGGCATTGTGATAACACTCCTCCAGACAAACAAAACAGAACATATTACGAAAAATAAGAAATTAAAGCGATTCAATCAAATGTTTTAAGTAAAAAAAAAAGTTAAATTATATTTTTTTCAGAAGTTAAAATGTTTATTTATATGCTACTTGTACACTTTGAGCTTATTAGATAAATAATTAAATTAACTGTGATCAAATGTGAAATTACTCCACCTATTAAAATATGTTATCAATTAAAACAAAAACAAAAATTTAAAAAAAGATTAACCCATGGGATTTGAATAAAGACCTTTGAAGAATAAGTTAGCAGAGCTTGACAAAATAATCTCTCAACCACAGGTTTCTATGTCAAAAAACCCAGTGTTTATTAGTTTCTGTTATTGTTTTAAGTAGAGAAAAGCCACAAATATTAGGGGTCACATTTGCAGATAATCAATTAGTCAACAGCTTTATAGAACAGCATTGTCTGCTACTTCCCCTGTTGTTCATGCTGCAAAATGTATGTAAAAGCTTCTAAATACCAGGTTATTAACTGCTGCATGACTGCCACTCTGTTTTTCTTGTCAAAGAACAAAGGTGTTTGCAGTGGTAAGTAGGCAAGTAGTTTTCTAAAATGTCCGGAACTTCTCTGACTTCCTCTCTTCTGATTGATTTGTATTGTTTTGTGCATTGCTATTCTGTTTGTCTCAGGTGAGCCAGTAATGTTTGTGTTAAATATTAATAATGATTTCAGCTAGTTTGGTGCAAAAAGGTCTTTAAAAAATGCATTATATTTTCTCTGAAAGCATATGTTTAGAAAGTACTTTTCTATCCAATAGCAAACTGATAACCCTTCTCCTCAAAAATGGCACTTTATAAATCTACATTATTTGGGTCATTTGAAATAACACATGACATGCTGTTACTAGGCTACGGTTCTAGTCTGATAATTATCTAATAATCTAATTGTAGACTGGCCAATGGTATTTGGGTTGCTGTTTTTACTTTATATGCTTTGTCTGTGTTTTACTGTTATTTTTATTTTACCTCTTGATCATGTAAAGCACCTTCTAAAGTCCTTACAGTGGCTCCCTGTAGCTCAGAGAATAGACTTCAAAATACTCCTACTAGTTTATAAATCATTACATGACTTGCCACCAAAATATGTTGAAGACCTGTTGTCACCGTACCAACCACCAAGACCACTCAGGTCCTCCAACTCTAGCCTACTAAACATCCCTAGACTCAGAATCAAACATGGAGAAGCAGCTTTCACTTTTTATGCTCCCCTTATCTGGAACAGACTTCCTGACGAGTGCAGAGCTGCTGAAACTCTGAACTGCTTTAAATCGAGACTAAAAACCCATCTGTTTAGAATTGCCTTCGAATAAATGATTACTGTCATATATATCAAATGTGTTTAAGGCTCTCTTGCTTTATTGATCTTTCTCTTGCTTTATTGTGTATCATGTGTTGTGTATGTTTATTGTGCATTATGTGTAATGTGTGTTTCATGCTAATTTGCTACTTTTACTTGTAATTTCCAATGTTATATTCCATGTTTGTTTGTTTTGATTTGTTTTTAATTCACCTTGAATTACCCTGTTGTTGAAAGTGTGCTAAACAAATAAAATGGCCTTGCCTTGGTTTGCCGTTAGAACTGGGGTGTAGGATCCTCATATATTCTTACCAGAGAACACTATTGAAATTCAACCAAAAAGTGCCTACGGCAGTCAATATCATGTAAGTTAGCATTGTACCTAGGTATTTCAGCTTTTCAGGCTGTCTTTTCTTTCGAATATCTTATATATGATATCCGGAAAAATCTGCAAATAGGTGGTAAATTTTCTGCTAATATTTTAGAGTTATGTTATGGCATATCACTCCGTAGTTTTCTTTGAGGGTAAAACTGCTTAAAAACCAAACTAACCCTTTGAAATCTAAACTGTAAACCACTAGTGTCCAAGTTTAGTGTCTTACATGCACTGTGTTTTCTTCATCAACACAGATGGCTATTTTTGACTCTCGTTTATGTGTAGTAGCTGACCCCAGATGGACTTTGCTTTGGTATGATGTCTACATCAATAAACAGTTCTAAAGATGTCAGCAAGGATTATTCTGTAAGAGTCAGAGTTCACAACTGCACACACAATCATGCTTGTGGATTTTATTTTCTTTCCCTTTGGGCTGGAGTCCCTGTAGTGTCGTTTGGGACAGGAAAACATTTGCTGTTCTGGTTCTCTGTAAATTCTCAGTGTATAATCTACTTCTCTAGTTCTTTATAATACTCAAATGTCACATTAGAAATACAGTTTTCGGAATTATGTTTCTCTCAGGCCTTTTAAAGGTAACTCTTTTTTTCATTCCCAGTAAAATATTGTCTATGTTAATAATTTGGAGTTATGTTATAACACATGCAAGTTTATTGCAACATGTGCAAATAAAAGTTTATGAACGATTGATGGTTTTCCTCTAACTATGATCCTTTGGTGCCTGCTTTGCTTTTCAGTTAGAAAATAAACCCGAACAGGGTATCTAGAAATCTAAATTTATTCTATTTCATAGCTTTCCAGTTTCTTTCTTCTGAGGGTTAGGAAAGTCTTGCCTGTGAATCAAGTCCTATGGGACACTAGGTGAAAAGGTCTTAGTGTAATTTGGACCCAAAATAAAACCGCAACCAAAAAAAGGTTTCAATTCAAGATTTATTTTCAGAAATAATGTTACCTCAGGAGGTTGTTAGCTTCCAGTCAAGTATGTCTGACCCAGGTAATGCAAAGAGGAGATTGGTAAGTGAACAGAAGCAGGACATGACAAGGAACTGAAACGTTACATAAACTGGCAGCTCATCAACATAGGAGTATAGATAATATAGATGGATAATGAAACTCCTAAGCTCAAGAGAGATGTCCACTTATCGGAGAATAAGCCTCCGAAAGACAGAGAAAAGAAGCTGAGGGGCCAAGCTGATCTCCACAGGAGAATGTTCCAACACAACAGGAAGCTGGTGTCCAAAAGCAAGGCAGTGGTTGATGCGCAAAAAAATGACTCAGTACCCGGGGCAGGGCCACAATCAGACAGTCTGGCATGACCGCTTGAAGGCTGTGACAGGTAGTGGCAACAGATGATCTCGCACCGAGTGACTGAAGAGCAGGAGCTTTAAAAGCTTCAGCACAGGTGAATTCAGCAGCCAGCAGGAGCGGAAGCACAGGTGAAAACAACAGACTAACAATAAGCAGGCCAGAAAGCAAACAGGAGAGCAAAAAGAAACATATCAGGATCAACATGAATATGACACTAGTGGGCTGTTCCATGAAGCGAGCTGAAAAAATTGTGGCTCATTTGAAATAGCCTCGCTTGAATTAGCCTAACGGTTTACTCCAGGAGTACTCGGTTCCACAAACAAAGCTCAGGTGGATTCAGTCTCAAGCGAGGCTCGACAAGTGAGGCTCATGCATATCCAGGCTATATAACGGAAGCCCCTGTCAATTAATGCTAGATAAGTGAGAATGGAAGGAAAGAGGGTAGTTAATTATTAATTAACTATAAATTATTAATTATTAATGCAAGTCTATGAGCATCACGAACACCAGCTGCATGAAAAAAAGGTTGTGAGGCAGAATGGTGTAATAATCTGAAGTATTGATTACATGCTGAGTTGTAATACCGGTGTTTTGCTGTAGGTGGTGTTGCTGCATGAACAGTCTAGAGTGTGACACACAGTAACCCTCAATTTCCACTGCATGCACTCCACTCCGCCACGCACTCCGCAGCAGAACCGCTCCCATTGTAGTCAATGAGAGCATTTCCACTGCCACTGCCGAGCGGCGCAGGGCGCCGGCCGCCGTTTCGCCATCTGGCAAAAATAGGATCGATTATATTTTTGCCGGAGACCGGATCAAGTCCGCAGTCAATCTACACAAATCACACAGCACCAACAGGATGTAGAACAACCACATTTCCGGATGTTTTTCAAAATAAATCAAAAAAGACGGACTAGAAATGTTTTGTATGGATAGCTATATTAATATAAACCTGCGTATATTTATACATATGTTGTCCAAAATATCTTGACACAGAATGACAGAGAATAACTGTTCTTTTCGGTTTGTCTTCCACGGAATGAAGAATTTTGTTCTGACTTCCGGATTTATTACTGGCTTTTATCGCGAGATCTCGCAATTCCTGCGCATGCTTCTTTGAGCACCTGTGGGCTGCGGACCGGACCGGTGCGGAGCGGATCTACAGCGCATGCAGTGGAAATTGGGGGTGAGCACTGAGAAGTGCTTCTGACTGTAAACCTCTAAATTCATGTTAGTAAATCATATTACCTTGTTGGGTAGGGTAAGGTTTTCTGGAGTCTGTTGTGAATGATTAAAACCAGAATATAATGTATGACAGAAAATAGCTGACAGATTAAATGTGTAATAACTTGATTTAAGTAAGTGTATAAAAATATTTCACTATTAAATAAGAACAGTTTCGTGGGTGGAACAAAAAGTTTCTGGCAGCAAGTAAAGATAAAATACAGCAATATTCTTGAAAATTGTAAAAATGTAATCTAATTAGAACTACATTTGAAAAGATAAAATCCCACAATGCATTTCATATTATATAAAGCAGAAGTGTGTGACATCACATGGCTTGTCCAATCATATTCATCAAGCTCAAATAAGTCTCACAGTTGGTCTGCCATGGACCAGGCTTGTCCAAGAGCATTTGTTACCATAGTGACTAAGTGGGGCTTCAGGTTAGCTTCGTTTGTGGAACTGAATTTTGGGAAATTGTTAAAATAAGGCTAGTTTTTGAGATGAGCTCACTTCATGGAACAGCCCTCAGGTCTTTTCAACAATACACCTAGCTAACATCCCAATCACAACAAACCCAAAGCTGCACCACTACAAAAGTTAATGCATTGCTCATATCATGAGGTGAACAGCAAACAAAATGCAACTGCAATATCCCATTTTGTGAGGGAAAATATTTTTGCTTTTAAAATCTCAGCAGACCAGCTTCAGTGCAGTATTCTGCTCTGCTCATGGAAGCAGTGAGGAACAGAGCTAACATGTATCATCAGGGGACAGATCTAAATTAACCTTTGAACAAAACACACTGAAGAAAATTTGGTATTCTTCTTAAAATGATTAACTTTAAACACCAAACCAGCAACTGACATTTTAGAAATGTCCCAAGCATCATGTTTAGATGAGTAAGCTTCAGCAGAAAAGAATGTGGCATGTGGGGTTAGGAGAGGAGAACAAAAGCGGTATCATGTCTAATGCTTTCAATTTGTTTAAAATAGATGTAGCTCGTTCCCTCCAGTCTAGCTAAACTTCAAACTTACCTGGACCTACAACTCCCACACCACACACCTCAGACATGGACCTTAACACAGCCTCACCAACCTCCTGCACAAACCAATGAATTCATCTCTCAGTACTCATCCTGCTAGTATTTCACAGGAAGTCATTTAAGATAAGGGGGGATGAATCTGAACTAAGCTGGGGGCCCTGGGTCCTGAAGTCCCTTGCCAGGCACAAATGTGGGATTGCAGTAACCTCTCCAGCCAAAAAGGTCAAGAGAAAATCCCACTACTGTGAAAGTACATGTTCTTTAAGGAAATTTTGTTCATTCACCTAATTAGGCACTATTCAGATCCAACTGCAGCTTGCTCATCACCCTGGGAATCCAGGTAAGTGTAGCTCTTTCACAACATGGGTCCATCATATAGCCACAAATATACTCCCCATTTAATCCCATACTGTCTGAATGTTTTTACAGTTATGGAAAAATATACATTTTCTGTGTTCTTGCAGTCAATACGACACAAAACTGAGTCGAGATTATTTATTGGAATGTTAGCACAGATATATGGATTAAGCATGCAAATAAACGAACGAATGCTGCAGAACTGAACTCTCACTGGCTATTGTTTATTTTAGGAGTTGTAGGAAGTCAAACATTATTTCAGTCTTGTGAAGAGATGGAAGTGGTGGAGAACTGCTGCAGGCTGTTTTATTTGGACCACGGACAAGAAATTAAACACAGAGGCTGGTTAAACAAGAGGCAGAGCAGAATTTCAGTTCATAGGTTTAGATTTCTTTTTTTGTACTTATGTGGTAATAAAAGCAAAAAAAAAACCACATCTAAAAGGTTGTTTGAAGATAGATGGATGGACCGATCAGAACTTTTTTTTTCTAAACCTATAACATGTAATGTACATGGAACGCTGATTTAATTCTATTAATCATCCTGTAAAACGCAGCTGTTGTGGTCCAGAAGAATCTCAGTTGAATCTCAGCTGTCAGCAAAGTTATGAATGAAGCCCTGGGGTAATGGCAGCATGACATCTGGTGTCAAAGACCCATAGCAGCATCAGACAGGTCATCCTGCCCAGCAGGAGGCTTTACTCAATGCAACGCCGCTGACTGAGGGAGTGTGTTTCTGGGGTTAGCGAGTGCTTGCCTCCCAGCTGTAGCCCTTGCTTGACATGATAAGAACTTGTTGAAGGAGAGGCTTTCTCTAAATCTTATATTTCTCCAGATAGACTTGAACTAATCTGAATGTTGGTCTTTCACTTCGTCGTCAAGTTTACAGTTAAAACAAATAAAACACACTAATCATATTTTACCATTTGGCTAAACTCTGTTCACATTTAATATAATGTAATGTAACATTACAGCCATAAACACTGGATTGCCGGTTGTATTGTGTAATGTTCTATGGATTAAATTTAAAAAATTGAATAAGATAAAAAATATTTGTTATTTGCAGCTAATAACTAGTTAAAATATGAAATCACAGTTGTTTTTTGCAAACTTTTAGCCAATGTCAGAATTTGGTGTAGGACATAAAAATGGTTGAGTGACTTAAAGGGCAAGGCAAGGCAAGGTAATTTTATTTTTATAGCACACTTTAAACAAAAAGGTAAGTCAAGGTGCTTTACATGATTATGGGGTAAAATAAAAATAGCTTTTATAGCAGAAAGACATGTCTTTGGTATATTTAAAGCTGTACTGTGACATCTTATTCTGACCAGTAACATCCAGAGATTGGAGCAGATTTTACTGTGATGAGTTGAAGCTCCTGTGACGGATTGGCGACCTGTCCAGGGTGTACCCCACCTCTCGCCCAACCAATGACTGCTGGAGAAAGGCACCAGCGCCCCCCCCCCCCCCCTTGCAACCCTGCATAGGATGGAAGATGGATGGATGGATGGAGTTGAAGCTCAACGCTGAAAGAGAACAGGACTGTCAGCTTATCGAGAGTATTTCAAAATCACTAAGAGAGCCCAGTTATAGACCCATGACCTGTCCTGGCAGAAAATCTCTCTCGCCCCTTGGTATGCTGGGACTTTCTTAAAGTTCCTGTTACCTTAAGCTGAATAAGTGGATTTAGAAAATGACAATAAGAAGGGGTGCACGGTGGCGCAGCTGGTAGAGCGGCTCACCTCACAGCTTGAAGGGTGTGTTTGTTCCTCGGCATCATCGGCACCCACACCCTGGGGGGGGTTGGCGAAAGGGCCTTTCTGTGTGGAGTTTGCATGTTCTCCCCGTGTTCCCTTGAGCAGCTAATGTGAGCTACTCCCACAAAAACATGCACTAGTCCTGGGGCTATATGCCCTGGCCGGCCGGGGCGCCTGAAGGGTTGGGGAGGATCTGGCTGGAATAACGTGATCCTTCCACGCACTACGTCCAGCTGGGGAAACCCCACCCCATCAGGCGAAAAGAAGGGCCTGCCCACTCCCCAAGCATGAATAGGACTAAGGTAGGAGCACTGGGGTGATAAATAATGGGGAAAAAACCGTGGGATAAAAAAAAAACAAAAAAAACATGACGATAAGATAAAGATAGCTAAATTACTGTGCCTGTTTTTGCAAAGTAAACATATAGCCTAGTTTGCATACTACTATTCAGTTTGAAACAAACTCAGGGTTGTTTCTGAAACGTCTTGGTATTAACCTGACATTAAAAGAGACTATCCAATATTTATGAATAAATCTAATCTTATACCCAATTTGGAGTGTTTATGCTCTTTAGACTTTTTTATGTTTTATCCCCTTCCAAGCACAAACTTTTAAATAATTGTATTTACATTTCTTTGTGACTGACAAACAACGGCTCTGTTCCTTGGTTTCCAAATAGCTGTTTACTATTGAATAGTCAAAAGGAAAAAAAAACTCTAAGTCCTTCAGAGAACAGCTGCACTTTTTTCTGAGTGTAACTTGCATACAGATGGTCTCTATTTACAGATTAGGTGACTTCTGTAGGCCATTTTTAATGGATTTCATTTAGGAGTATCAGATTAAAGGGTGAAGAGACAGTTTTAGATGTTTATTAGCAAAAATGATTTTGCATACCATATATGCCCTTCACTCCACTTCAGTTATGAACTACAGAAAAAAATGTAGAAAAATTCATGAGGTATGTATACTTTTGCGGGGCATTGCAATCCCTTTGTCTTTCTTCTTCTTCCACAGTTAAATCTATTACAACAAAAGCTTTTTCAATAACTTCTTAATAATGCAGGCACACTCATTTTGTGCAGTTGTTATACAAGTAGAGGCATCAATAAAATATACTCTACAGCAAACTAGTACTTTATTTATTGTATTTTGCCAAACTGCCAGCTATCTTATACACGTAAATACAATAGGAAGTAATGACAGCAATCACTTTTCCGAAGAAGAGATAGCGTTTTAAAATTTTGTCTTGCTTATCTTTTTTTCAAGATGGGATTTATTAAAGTGAATGGTAGTCTTAACGTGAATCGTATTATGCTGCTCGGTACATGAAAAAGGAAACTGAAACAAGGATGCTGCCACTAGCATAAGTGCTCTGCAATCATACAATTTGGTATATCCTTGATACAATAATTTGAGCTTCCAAATAAATGCTGGTGGGCTTAAAAGGAATTGGAGGAGACCTAAGCGAAAATGTGTCCAAGACAAGAAAGGTAAGGAGTCAATTAGGAAGCATTAGTTGCTCTCTGAGGGTAAAGTAAATCTATTGCCAAGCAAAAAGCAGGTTGTTTGCCGTTGCTTTCAAAATGACACATTATTTGAAAATAATTACATTGAAATGCCTTATTACAGGCCAGTTAAAAGTGTCTTAAACGTGTGCATAGATTTGTCAATGTCAACTGCAAAGTTCCAAGGAATACCAGTCCTAACATGAATTTTTCTTCATTGAAACCTGGAAATTCAGACTTTTTTTTGTTCAACCAAAATACAACGGTAGACATTTTGTTTTTGTTTTGGGGTTTTTTCTGATAAACTAATTTTAAAAGCATATTATTGATTTGTCATGTTTTTTGAGTTATCTGACTCCAACATATGACCACATAATGGAACTGCTGGTAGATTAACAGGCTTATTTAGCTAAAGTTGAGTTTAAAGTGAGGACTCAAATAACGGTTTGAAGAGCAGAAGATGTAAGTTATCAGACTGCAATAAGAGAATGCTTTGAAGAAAAATTCTTACTTTTAGATTGTTGCAAGCCAAGTCGTAATGGCTTCCTTCTTTCCCTTGATGTGTTCCATCACTGTCCATCCACCTACAGGTCCTTAGGTGCCGCTCCAACAGGCACCATTGAACTTTACGTGACAGCTACTCGAAGCCACATTTGCAACAGAGGCCTTGTATTAGGCTGATTCAGATTCTGTGTTCACACATTTCCTTAAACATGAAAGAAACTCTTCAAAAGTATGAGTGGAAGATCTCCTGAACAATGTCTACTTTTGGATGTTCTTAGTTTAATACTGAGTTTCCCACGTCTGTTCACCAGCTTACTCCACCATCAGCTAACATGTTACTAGATGATGATCAGTTCACAGCTCTGTCTCACTCTTCTCCCAAATATCTAAGACATAACAGAACAGATTTAATGATACAACTGTAAAATCATCCCTTGTACCAAGTACACTCATGGAACCCCTTTCAGGACACCACCCAGGGAATCCGAGAAGGTTGGATTATCCAAAGTGCAGATGAGTACATGAACACAAACATCAGTCAGAACCTTCCTGCTTGCAACTTAAAGCTACAGTAAGGCATCTCTGGGTCCCATCCTCGAAATCCAGGAAACAACTTTATTGAAAATGTAGCAACAATGGGTGAAGTACCTCTATTAAGTACAGCCTGGCTCAATGGTGCAAATTTAGAACAAGGCCTTTTTAAACGTATTAGCCTAGAATGCATTTAAGAAACCTTTAAAGGTTTTCTTCATTTTTCCTGTAACACACCACTTTAGGAGTTCAGTGCTCACTAAACGGGGTCAAGAGGAAGACACACAAATTCTTTTCAAATGGTTAGCAGCATGTGCTCTCACTGCTGAATCTTCTTCTGCACATTGAGTGGTTTGGGAATGCTCTGGGTGAGCTGCTGTCATTGACATATTTCTGACCTGAGACACTCGTGTACTAGGACCAGAAAGTGTAAGTTAGGAATTTAATTGATTACAAATTAATGAAAACATATTCTAAATAACAAAGCAAATTATCAAATGTAAAGTAATGAAGAAGCAGTTTGTGCAATCAGATGGAAACATAGAAGATACACATAACCTTTTAGAACAACTATTTTATGTAAAGTGTTTGGCTGTTTGGGAGGCATCTAATAAGAGCAAAAATACAGTTTTATGTCTGAAAACTTATATATTTGTCTTTTTTTGACATACAATATCAGACAAAATTTGTGGCATGTATTTGTGTTGAACTCCCCTGAGTCAATGCTTTATAGAACATTCATTTCACTGCAATTACCTCTGCAAGTCTTTTGGGGTATGTCTGTACCAGTTTTGCACCTCTGGAGACTGAATTTGTCAACCATGTACTTTGCAAAATTGCACAAGCTCAGAGCAATTATGAAGTCTTAATACAGACTGAATTGGATTTAGGTCTGGGCATTGGCTGGACTGTTTTCACATTAATATGCTTTGATCTTAAACATTGTGCTAAGATCTAAGTGTAACTTATGGGTCATTTTACTGTTGGAAGTGGAACATCACACGATTACCTCTCATGTCTTCATGCCTCCAACAGTTTTTGGGTTTTTTTTCCAACATTTCTCTGTATTTAGCTTTAGCTCCATCTTTCATGAACTGTAAACAGTTTCACTGTCCTTGATGTAGAAAAGCATTCCCACAGCATGATGCAGTCATCACCAGTTCTCATGGTGAGGGTAGTGTGTTCAGGGTGATCCTAAGCATCAGTGTACTGCCACACAAAGCAATGTTGTTGTCATCTGACCAGAGCAGCGGGAAAGTACAGATGCACAGCACACGTTCCAATTTTCAAATTATAAAGAAAAATGTCAAATTATGTATATTTTTCTCTTACTTCACATTTGTGCTCTACATTGTGTTGATCTATTGCATAAAATATCCATTATCTGAGCACTAAAGTTGTTGGCTATAATGTGACAAACATGAAAAATGTTAAGTATTCTTAATACATTTCCCTGGAACTGTTAGTGCTCTCAGCTCTTCATTTTGTGTGGTTTGCATGAGCTATATATCAGAGTACAACTCTTGTTTTGGGGCCCCCTTGGGACATTACAAAGAAAATAATAACGATGAATGGCTCAAAACCATGTGTAGTACTGGTGAAGTCAGTTTGCTTCACAAGAATGCTTAAAAGGAACACATTTGTTTGTGTATCATGGATCACAAATTACTTTTGGAAGGAAAACCTCCATCTCCACATTCAGAGGGCATTGCATTTATATTCCCACAGGTTAATGGAACTGTTGAGGCACTCACTTACAAATTTACTTGCAGTTACACTTTGCAGTGTGAACAAAGGCAAAGAATTGACTTCCATCATGGCTTGTTGCTCTGTGAAGTTCCCATTAGCGATTGAGACAAAAACCAATCACCACCTGGTAATCACCTCTGACGTTATTATATGGGTGTAACTCGTCTGAGCACATAGGTCCCATAAATCAGAAGCACACTGCTGTGTTCACGTTCAGACCTTGTTCCAGCAGAGTTACAGCTTTCATACATCACTGCATCTGGGATTTTGGCAGATAGTGTGTGTGGATGTGAAGAAAGCATATGGCAATCAATGAGAAAAAAGGGAGAAAAATGTATGGGTTTGTAGTTTCAGAATTGATGATGTGAAACAGAAATACACAGAGTACGCATGTACCTTGTGCATTGGTTGAAATTCCAATTAATCTGATATTTTTGTTAATTCAAGAAAATCCTCTTTTTCTAGATGTTGATTAAGAGATTTAGGAGGTGGTTACTCAATTAATCCATACTTTCAGGTCATATTTATATTCATATTAATAGGAACTTAAATCAGAACTGATGAAAAATGGAAAAGGCCCTTTTTTCAGCTGTTATAATTTTGTTTGCTATTATAATTGGGGTGCAAATGTTTTAAAGGGTCAAAATGTGCATATGCATTCTAAGGCCTTTTAAAATTGTCGCAAGAGTATCACCGCACACACGGTCATAAAAAAAAATCAAGAATATTCCTCTTTTGGTCCTACAGTGTGTGGTAATGACAAGACACCACATGAACAGATTGTACTAGCGAATATTCCAAGCTCAGAGAGGAAATCTCACAAAGTTTTATGTCTTCATGTCCTCGCAGCACACCACACATGCTGTGATGTGGGGCCAAGACAATCCAACATGTTGAATATCCCTGATATGATCGGAGCAGTCTGGACGTCCTTCTGATAATAATAATAATAGCTTGCATTTATATAGCGCTTTTCAAGACTCTCAAAGCACTTTACAACTCCATTATTCATTCACTCTCACACTGGTGGAAGCAAGCTATGATTATAGCCACAGCTGCCCTGGGGCAGACTGACAGAAGCGAGGCTGCCATATCGCGCCATCGGCCCTTCTGGCCAACACCAGTAGGCAAGGTAGGTGAAGTGTCTTGCCCAAGGACACAATGACATGTAGCAGGTGAAAGCTGGAATCGAACCCACAATTTCTGGGTTGCAGGCTGACAACTCTACCACTGAGCTACAGCCACCCTCTGAGCAGACCAGAGCGCTCTGAACACACCACACACAGTAGGAATATCTGTTCCGATTATTTTAAGAACCATCCCGATGATCGGGCGTGTCAGAAAGGGAGAATCGGAGCAAAATCGGCCTAAAAATCCTGCCGTGTGAACCAGTCCTAAGTGTTTTTCCATCCAAAAACAATCTGGGGCTCCCTATGGCTCTGTGAGATGAGTAGTAATCTGGTAATTGAAAGGTTGTCAGTTTTACTGGATGAGAGAGCAACTGGTCTTCTTATCCTGTGGCTTAGTGAGTTGATAGTTTGCAAGTAGACGACCAGGACAGGCAGAGAAGGAGAAACAAGATGAAACAACATAATGTGATCACAGATGACTTAGGTGTCTTGATCTACAGTATCAAATTCCATTAAAAATTGACTCATCTCTCTGAGACTTTTTTATTATATTAGAAATATGATGTTACGCATGAATCATTTTGCAACACCATCTCTCATTTACTGCAGTGCTCATTTTACTGATTAATCAGATCGCACATTAAGCATTCTAGGAGTTGCAGTAGATCTAGGACATAACAATAACCTTCATATAGCTGCAAGGTAGCTTGAAAGATTTTACTTTGCTGAAGACGGAATGTTTTGTGTTGAATTTAATAAAAGTAAGTTATTCATACTATGGATGTGAATATTGTAACAAATAGATTAAAAATGGTTTTAATATTTTGATCTTTTCAAAATATTTTCTCAGGGTTATTACTCTCGTTTGTTACAGCATTGAAATATAGCTTTTGAGCAAAAATATATTATGTAGCAGATGAATCATGATCTTATGAGTTCTTAAGCAAATCTTCCAACTGCAAGCTCAATAATCTTTGCAAAGCCAGCTCCCAATCACATGAATGATGATGTTTTCAATCATTGGATTAAAGAGCGGAGCTGTTCCACTGATATCCCCCCGTGGGTGTAATAGACTGTTCCTTTATGACGTGTCGGAAAAACAGGCAACGAGAAGGATCAACCTTTAAAAGCATCACATAAACTAAAACATGTTTAGTATATAGCTGTTTCATCCCAAACTGTGTTTATATCTGTGTGTGTGAACGGCAAGCAATGAAAGCTCAGGGGAAAAAAGAAAGCAAACACATGTCCAACAGAGAAAGGCATCAGCTGTGAACTTTCTTCTTAAAAAAAACAACAAAAAAACAGTAATTTTCTGTCTTGTTTGTCTGGCATCACTTCTATCTACCGACATCTGGGACAGGTTTATTATAAACTCAGCAAAAAAAGAAACGTCCCTTTTTCAGGACTGTGTATTTCAACAATAATGTAAAAATCCAAATAACTTTACAGATCTTCATTGTAAAGGGTTTAAACAATGTTTTCCATGCATGTTCAATTAACCATAATCAATTAATTAACATGCACCTGTGGAATGGTTGTTAAGACCTTAAAAGCTTACAGAAAGTAGGCATTTAAGGTCACAGTTCTAAAAACGCAGGACACTAAAGAGACTTGTCTACCGACTGTGAAAAACACCCAAAGAAAGATGCCCAGGGTCCCTGCTCATCTGCGTGAACGTGCATTAGGCATGCTGAAGGGAGGCATGAGGACTGCTGATGTGGCTAGGGCAATAAATTGCCATGTCCGCACTGTGAGATGCCTAAGACAGCGCTATAGGGAGACAGGAAGGACAGCTGATCATCCTTGCAGTGGAAGACCACGTGTAACAACACCTGCACAGGATCAGTACATCCGAATATCACACCTGCATGACAGGTACAGGATGGCCACAACAACTGCCCGAGTCACACCAGGAACACACAATCCCTCCATCAGTGCTCAGACTGTCCGCAATAGGCTGAGAGAGGCTGGACTGAGGGCTTGTAGGCCTGTTGTAAGGCAGGTCATTACCAGACATCACCAGCAACAACGCCTATGGGCACAAACCCACCTTCGCTGGACCAGATAGGAGTGGCAAAAAGTGCTCTTGATTGATGAGTCACAGTTTTGTCTCACCAGGGGTGATGGAAGGATTTGTGTTTATCGTCGAAGGAATGAGCGTTACACCGAGGCCTGTACCCTGGAGTGGGATCGATTTGGAGGTGGGGGGTCCGTCATGGTCTGGGGCGGTATATCACATCACCATCAGACTGAGCTTGTTGTCATTGCAGGCAATCTCAATGCCTTGCTGTACAGGGAAGACATCCTCCTCCCTCATGTGGTACCCTTTATGCATGCTCATCCGGACATGATCCTCCAGCAGGACAATGCCACCAGCCATACTGTTCGTTCTGTGCCTGAGTTTCTGCATGACAGCAATGTCAGTGTTCTGCCATCGCCAGCGAAGAGCCCGGATCTCAATCCCATTGAGCACGTCTGGGACCTGTTGGATCGCAGGGTGAGGACTAGGGCCATTCCCCCCAGAAATGTCCAGGAACTTGGTGGAAGAGTGGGGTAACATCTCACAGCAAGAACTGACAAATCTGGTCCAGTCCATGAGGAGGAGATGCACTGCAGTACTTCAAGCAGCTGGTGGTCACACCAGATACTGACTGGTACTTTTGATTTTGAGCCTCCCTTCATTCAAGGACACATTATTCTATTTCTGTTAGTCACATGTCTGTGAAACATTTTTAGTTTATGTCTTATGGTCTTGACTCTTTTAGTGTTCATACAAATATTTACACACATTAAGTTTACTGAAAGTAAAAACAGTTAAAAGTCAGAGGACGTTTCTTTTTTTGCTGAGTTTATATGGGATCTTGAGTGGCTTCAACTTACAGCTGTAAAACGATGAAATCTCATTGGATACACCAAAAACGGCTGTTGCCTTAATTTTTCAGTTCTTCCAGAATCAAGTTTAAACAGATGAAAGTACTTTCAAATAATTGTTGCTGTTTTTAGCAGTGTACCTGCATTGATTCTTGAACCATTGACATTTTAATGTGTTTCATGAGATACTGTTATAACTTTTTTTCCTTATTATTTTAAATTATACAATTTGTACATTCTTTTTACTATCTTCAATAATGATTGTCTCATTTCCTAACTGAAAGAACATTTATGGCTCTATGACAGCCTTAACAGTACCTGAAGAGGAGACGTAGGTATTTTTTTGATACAGGAGAATCTATTGAAGATCATTTATATTTTGTGGCGGCATCAGCCCTCTTCTGTGTTGTGGTCTTCTGAAGTAGCAGCATATCAACTTCTCAGAGGAAACACTGGTGGTGAGCCGATCAGGAAGAGCCGTTCTGTCCTGGGATGCCCTCTCGACCCAGTGCAGGCAGTGGGTAACAAAAGAGCTGTGGGCAAAACAACATCACTCCTGGACATTTCCCCTTCCAAACATGACACCGTGACCCCACAGTACAACTCTTTCAGTGCCATCCAACAACCCAATTAGACAAACCTAAACTGATCCGTAATTAAAATTAAAACTGTGGCTAACCAGTGTTTACATTAACTACATTTGTTTCTCTATATTTATCACATGCAATGAATCTTAATACAATTTCTAAAAAAAATTGCAAAATATTTAAATCATGATCCAAACAGGCATTCACTTCGCTTAAATAATTTAGGATATATTTGTACATTTATTGCACAAATACATATTATTGCTTCCTTTAACCTTTGTTACCCATGCTGTTGATACACTAAATTTCTTTTGAGAAATAAAAGCTTTTTCTATTCTATTCTAGTTTTGTACCATCAGCCATAATGACAGAACTGGACTACAAAAACCGACCTCCTGCCGTAAGAACTAATAATCCTACAATGCACTGTATTACACTGAACTTCAGTTTTAACAGGAAAATGAGGAACTTCACTGCATGAATGTGTGACATCATCACCCCTATATAGCCTATACTCCTCCCTCACTCTCCCTCTTTCGTCCCCGTGATCAGACGAACGACATTGGGAAGACCAGCGCACAATTTCCACTTTCACAGGCAAGGGTTGGAGCAAGCTTCTGGAAGAACATCCTTGGATCCAATAATACATGCACATTCTGCTGATCGTGGATCAGATACCGCCAAAGAGAGACATTATCTCTGTGACTGAGGCCCTGTCGCCCTGCTGTGGCAGAGGACAACTGCTTTGCCGAAGCTTCTGAGCCGAACTGAGAGGACAATCCAACGTTATACGAGCTAACATGGGCTAGCCCAACCACCACCAGAAACACATCCATGAGGCCTAGCTGCTAGCCACAACCACTGCTAGCTGAACCCCTACAGCTGATTTCCTTTTTCATTGCTGAGAGTCGAGACCAGACAATCAATTCACCTGTCTATGGTGATCTTAAAACCATTCAAGTAAGGTTGTGTCTGGGCAGAGGTAAATTAGCTTAGGTTAAACACTTTAAAGGTTGTTTTGATTGTCCTTTTCACTGTGTTTTTGCTGTCGGCCATTGCTCCTTGAGTGGATGTGCGTTTACAAGCTAAAGTAAATAAACTGTCAACATCCAGAGACATCACTGCAATGGTAGGCAGACCCACCAGAAAAGGTCTACATGCTAAAAATAGCTCCGTGCACCATTCATGCTGATAAACATTGTGTATATGTTTTTTTCTGGCGCTCATAAACAATTAGGATTGTTTTTTATGGTATTCAAAATACAGATCTGCTTTAAGACAGATGGGTCAAACACTAAAAACTTGTATTATAAGTTGTTTTAAACAGCCTTCTTAGCATACCAAAATACTAAAATTAGATCCATCACTGTGGTGACTAAACCATAAAATCAAATCAATTTTCCAAAAAGGTTATTGATTTCCAATTTAGCAAATTATTCAATGAAACATTACTTCCGCCAAATAATGTTTTAACTTAACTTAGCTTAAAGTGGGGCGAAAGGTTTGTGATGTAATTTGTAATTGCCACAAGAGTAGAAAACTAATGTAGACATGTGAATTGAGAGCGGAATATGACGGAGAAACAACAATGGAGGACGTTGAGGCATTTTTGTATGTCGTACTCGGACTGTGGCTCTTTCTGAAGAAGAAACTCTGTGCATGCACACCACCAGGCCAAGCAGTGAATACCACTACGTAGGTAGGCGTGTGACTGACATCACTTTTCCGGACCAATCAGTTCATAGGTGGGCGTGTTGAGTTGGTTTGGCCCGCTTTAGCAGAGGTAGTCCCAAAGAAAGGGGTCTGCTTGGCCCAGACAAAGGTAATGGAAACGTGCCAGGTCGGGGCTGAGTCTACCCTTTCTAGACTGAACCAACCCTGGTGGAAAAGGGGCATTAAAGCCTTGGTTTTTAATACATATTGATACTGGACTGTGACATCACTATCAATTTACTGATTATTGTTTGTACTTCAATGCACATTTGCACATTTTTACTGTTACTGTTGTTATTCCATATACATGTGTCGCATAGAAACCAGGAGAGATCTTCTTTTAACGTGTTTTGCAGTGTATCTTATTCATTAAGTGTGTGTGTGTGTGTTTTTTTTTCGAAGTTCTCTTCTCTCCTGTGTGGCTGAAGGACCTCCCCATGTGACAATCTGGCACACCTGCAATCACTAATCACTTTTCAAAACAGATAAAAGGGAGGAAGCAGAACATGGTCACAGAGGAAAAACCCACACAGAGACAACAGAGCAGAGACAGCAGCGGTGGCAGCGGAATCAGCAGCAGCAAAGGACAGTGCGCTGGCTGGATGCAGCATTATCCCCCCCCCCCTCTCCCTTTACCTGCAATGGAGAAGCATTGAAAGACTGCCTGGATGACTCTGCCTACTTGTTTTACCAGGGAGGAAAGAAACGTGTGACACATGTGTCATAACTTGCTGTTTAAAACGGCAGTGACTTATGCCTCGTTCACACTGCACGCTTTGTCGCCATCAAAAAACGCTCACAAAATGTCTAGTTTGAAGCCTAGACATTTTTAAGCCTGAAGCTTAGAGAGCCCACAACTTGCTCAGCAAAAAAATAACGCGTGGGCGGGGCTTCCTCTGTTGCCAGATGTTTCAAACAATGATCATATCGAGAGAGTGGCTTGGCTTTATTTGCTAGATAATGCTAGACAACGTCGTCGTCGGGCACATCAACGCCGTTTGTGGATACACCCCATTCTTGAATGGCGTTCTGAGTTTGGAGAGTTTAACCATTTACTCCAGGAGCTGCGTATGGATGAGGTGCTGCCGCTCCATTCAAGAAATGTGTAGTGACGTCACTAGTGTGAAGCTCTGATTGGTTGACACTCAGGGGACAGCGCTGAAAGTTGAGCTAGCTCAACTTCTGCGTTTCCTGGCTTTTGCCGCTTTGAAGCTTGGAAAGCAGCATAAGTTTAAAAAATTGCCGTGGCCAAAGCACACAAAGCACCGCAGAGACTCTGACGGCCCTCTGACAGCCTCAACCATAGACTTAACATGTAAGCTTGCCGTTCTAGGCGTTAACGTTTAGGGCAGTGTGAACGGGCCATTACTCCTTCATCTATTATATTAATGCCTCAGCCTTATCAGGCAGGTTTTCTTACACATTAACTGAGACTGAATTATTTGGCCAATAAAATTATTTTCCTGTATCCCAGGATTGTGCCCAACTTGGTAATTTTGACCTAAATTACTAATTTATTAGTTGCCCTAAGCAGTTATTCATAGCCAAAACAAACCTATTGTTGCACAATACCATCCTATTATATTATATTATATTCTAACAGAATAAACTAGAAAGCAGAGATTACCACCAGTCTGGCCCGCCCTAATAAATCAATAATATGTGGGGAAAGAAATGTTGTAATGTATTTGAATTTGTAATTGGGAGAACAGAAATACATTTTGGTCACATCAATTCAACAACCATTACAATATAAGAAGAGCAACAAAGAAAGAAAGAAAAGCAGCTTTGTGAGATCCATGCCAGGGAGGGACGAGGCGGACAGTACGGGACCTCCTGGGGGACGATCAATTGGGATCTATTGTATTCCCCTGGTTTAGTCATGGTCAGACAGGATGCAGGCCAATGGTCAAACTAAACAGCATTATCTACATGTATACACAAGAAATCTCCACTAGACCCTTGGCCCAAATACAGAGTAAACCCAAGCACCCTTCCCATGTAGTGGGGATAGAGGATAGCAGGGAAAAAAGGAGAAACATGTGAAACGGAGCAGTTGAATGAGCTTCTGTTGGAGTAGGTGTTACACCAAGCAACACTTTTTGATGATGTTTTTGACTTCTTCAATACATCTGGAAGCCAAGCATACTAAGTGAGATTGCAAAAAAGATGTTAATGTGGATGCACATTTCACTGGAATGAAGAAGGGAATATTGCTTCCTGTTTTGCTGATTTGACAGCAAATATACTGAATTTGGAGTGCAGTGAGAAGTTATCAGGAAATGTTGAGAAGAAAGACGCATTCAGATGAATGTACTGTAAGATCTATATCCAGCATCATGGCAGTGGGTGCAATTCATAAAGAAATACGATCATGTGAATGAGTACACATTAAACGAGTCTTTTAAACCAGAGTGCGTCTTTTCTTTTTCAGACAGAACGATAAAAGGATTGTAAAGAGGTGTTTAAGAATGCGCTGTATGCACATCCGCCATGGCCTGTCTTCCTACAGGAAGAGGATATTTATTTCTGGCTCCTTCTGCTATGATGCAGAGTTTTTTAGTTTTCAGTGAAGACTGTGACAAGTGAAGAAGAAGCTTTATGAGCAACTGCTTAATAAACAGCCAGATGCCTGAGCTCACCACATGAGGATGCACAGAATGTGGTGTGCTTGGAGACAGAGGCTGGGCATCGAAGCTGTTAGAGAGCTACACTACTACTGTTTTCCTCTGTTTGTCCTTTAAATAGCCGGATAAATTATTTGCAGCTGTAGGTACATTCACAGCATGAACAACTCTAGGCCAGCCCTCTGCCTTGCCAACTCATCCCAACATTTCCTTCCCCGTATTACATGCAACAGCATCTCATTTTAATTTAGGTCTAAACTTTGACTAGGCCACTCCAAACCCTTAATCTTTTTGTTTTACCCCATTCAGAGGCTGACTTGGTGGTGTGCTATAGATCATTGTCCAGATGAATAAGGCAAATGAGCCTGAGCTTAAGGTCACAAACAAATTTTTTTAAACTAACAAAACATTTAATGTTTTTTTTAGTATTTTTTAGTATTTGAAAAATGTATTTTCATCAAAATTAAACAGATGAGGCCATTTAAAGACTGACTTTTAAACAGAGACTCACAATATTCACATTCAAGACACCCACAAGAATGATTACTTATATACGGTAGACTTATTTTTTCATCATGATAACACGGAGAGGACACAAAATGAGTGGCAGGTACAGTTTAAGACACGCTTGATTGACAGCAGCCAGGAACTCAAACTGATGACAGGATCAGAATTGTTGAACTCTGCTCTAAAATCCTAATCCAAGTGTAAAGATCTATGTGAGTAGCTTTCTGTCTGCATGCGCGTGATCTCTCACATCATAGGATCTTTGTTTGAGAGTGTGCTTCACCTGCTGCTGTTTGCACACCTGACTGTGGTATTTAAGGAGCTGGCAAACGACACTGCCATGCCTGATGCTCAACATCACTGGTAGTGTCAAGCCGAGCTTGGATGTATTTTTCTTTCTTTTTTTTTAATGTTTATTCTCACTCATTTCTTGACTAACCTCTGCTTCTATGTGCCTCTCAGGTTGGGCTTTTGGTGGCTTTCACACATTTTTTTTTTCCTGCAACATTGGTGGAGTGCGCATGCGTCGGCGTCTTTTCTACAGAGAGACTTCGGCTCCCTAAATAATACGGTTTTAACTGGTTTTAAATCGTTTCTTGTATTTCTATGACTAGTTTTAACAGATTTTAACACTACTGACTTTTAGCAACTTGTTTTTACCGGGGGCGTTTTTAATCCGAACACGGACTACTTTTATTTTGTCATGCCTTCACTCACCTGCACCCTCGGATGTGATGACAATCACTGTCTTTTAATCCTTCTTTACTAGTGAAGAACTTGGGCGTGATTTTTGACTCTGAGCTGACTTTTATTCCTCACATAAAAAATATTACTAAAATAGGTTTTTATCACTTAAAGAACATCGCCAGAGTCCGCCCCATTCTCTCTCGGGCCAATACGGAGACGCTGATGCATGCTTTTATCACCAGTAGAATTGATTACTGTAATGCTCCGCTTTCTGGTCTTCCCAAAAAGACTACCTCAAGTTTACAACTTTTACAGAATTCAGCAGCACGCGTCCTGACGAAGACCAGGAGGCGGGAACACATTACACCTGTCTTAGAATTACTGCATTGGCTCCCCGTATGTTTCAGGATCGATTTTAAGATTATTTTAATAATTTTTACGTGTCTTAATGATCTTGGGCCTTCTTATCTTTCGGAATTTCTTCTACCGTATGAACCTTCGCGGTCTCTGCGCTCCTCTGGCAGCTGTCTCCTTGTCATCCCTAAAGTCAGGACACACACTCATGGTGAGGCGTCTTTCCATTATTATGGCCCTCACCTCTGGAACAGGCTGCCAGAGGACCTCAGTGCCGCAGAGAATGTTCATGTTTTTAAGAGCAGGCTCGAGACTCACCTTTTTAACATAGCTTTTAACTGATTATTATTTATTAAATCTTTTTTATTGCTCTGCATGTTTTATTTGATTGAATTCTTTTTAGTTTAGCTTTTAGCTGGCTATTTATCAATTATTGTTTATCTGCTTTGCATTTTTATTTCATCATATCTTATACTTGTTTTAATTTTAATATTTTAACTTATTTTAGTTTTCCTTCCAGTGTTTCCTCTGTGGGCGCCCTCTGCCTCGGGGCCGGTGGTCGGCTGTGGCTGCCTTGGTGTGGGTCATTTTTAATCTGTAAAGCACTTTGAGAAGCTTTGTTATGGTTTGAAAAGCGCTTTATAAATAAAGTTTGATTTGATTTGCTGTTTTGTCTTAGTAGTCCTCTACTGCTCCATGGCCATCTGCCATCTTTAGGCTGACCGTTCTCCAGCTGACCTGCATTAAGGCAAATAACTGATCACACACCCTCCATCTTGCACAATCACTTACCTCCACGGATCCAACGCCTCCCTCCTTGCTGAAAATCCTCCATCGAACCATAGACCTTTCCTCTCATTCAGTGCTCTGCTGTATCTTCATCGTAACCATCAATCTTAATCGCTCCTCTTTCCCCTCCAGGCATTGCTGTACAAACCAGAAAGCCGGACCTCAGGGACTGCACATTTACTTGGTCCATTCTGTCGATACATCTTTTACCGTTAAGAATTTTTTTCCTGCAAATGGGCCAAGAAAATCTGTGAAACAATGACACCAACATTTTTCCTCAATTATTCTTGATACAATTCATTCTAAATGTCATGACATGTAAATGTTTTATATTCCCCAATCTGCTGTTTTAACTATTTTAGGGCTGACTTAGTCTTAATTTGGGGGAGTTCTAACACAAGCAGTATACACATTAATAGATTTCACTTTTCTTAAATTTCTTTAGACATGCCTTGTTGCTGTTTGAGATCTTTTAGCCTACTTTATGTTGACAGGTATTTTTATTTTATTTTACATGTCTTTCAAATCAGTAATGAGGTCTGGGTGAGGCTTGAGGAATTAAACTAAAAGAAAATGTGGTTAGTTTGAGAAAAAAAGGCAGGAATTATATATTTACATAGGGCCAGATTGGTTTGGATAACCCATGGTGCCTATTACCGGCAGTCATGGAGCGAGAGGCAGGGTACACCCTGGACAGGTCGCCAGTCCATCGCAGGGCGGTTTGGACAACTATTTTCTTAATAATTTGAAAACGGCTGAATCTATTCACTCAGGTTGCATTGGCCTTATATTAAAATTAGTTTGATCTGAAACTTTTAGATATCAAGAAAAGCATAAGCATAAGAAATCTGTGAGGGGCAGAAGCGATTTTTCCAGCACTGTATACTGTATTTGATTTCTTAGATTCAAACACATTTGATCTCACCATCTCAGTCAACACAGAAACATCAAGCTGCATGAAAATTCCAAACATTATTATGAATACTTGAATCTTAACAATCCATACACATCAAACAAACGTGCCATGAGACTTGGAGTAAATCAAAAGGAAGAGTTATCTTATCAGCCCTCAACAACGAGGACAAAGCTTCCAGAGGAGAAACCTTTGAATATGCAATAGTGAATGGGGATTTGGATTGATGTGTGATTTCAACACATTAGCCGAGGCAAATGGAAATCGGAAAGCTCTAAGTCCAAATCCTTTTAATTTATCTGCTATTATGATCTTAGAATATTTTTTGTCAGAGCCAAAAGATGCTATTTGTCTTTACATGACTATTATGAAAATATTATTTAACAAGGATTAATTCCATATTATGACGTTTTACAGATTTAAAAGGACTCTGACTGAAATGAAACATTTTATAGATACTGCAGAGGCTGAGGTAAAATACATGTTGCATATAGCTGGAGATTGGATTGATCAGATCGAGAGAATCAAAGAAAAGACAAGGACGTTTAAGATTGTTAAATATTCATCATTCACTTATATATATATTTATTAGTTTTGGCTCAAGTTGTACTGTTTACCATTTAGTGTATTTTATTTTTGTATTTATTTAATTTCCCACGTGCTACTGCGTTTGGGTTATTAATCTGGTGATGAGAAACTCTCTTGTTTAGTAGAGCCAAAAAATGACAAAGGAACCTAAATCTTTAAAACAACTGCAGCCAATTGTAAACCAGAATGTTTACAGTTTATTCCAAGCTTGTTGAGTTTTAGAATGATTAATGAACACTGAAATGTAGATAAAAGGCATTTTTCCACCAGTATGAGGGTCAACAGCAGCAGCTCTAAATCCCAGACCACAGAATCTGCGTCACGTTGGGAGTCATCATCGCTTGCTTGGCCAGAGAAAAACCAATCATCACACTGGCAAACAGGAGCTTTGTTTATCGGAGCACAGCTTGGCCATCAGCTCTATTTTTCCACTCCTACTTCCTGTTCCCAACAAACAGATATAGAGGATTCTACGTTGAACTTTGTCCAGAATGTTAGCCTGCTGTTACTAAAAAAAAGTTCTTTTTTTTTTTTTTTTTTTTTTTTTCACTAAAGTAGCTTTCCATCTGATGTCACTGTTGAAAATAGTTCATTGCTGCTGATATGGTGCTTTGCTAGCAATGTGAGCTCAACTGATAAAGGATTTTACGATATAATCTGAATTAAACATGTCAAAAAAGCACAGCTGGTCGTACGAGGAGAAATCCACAGATTTTACAGAAGACCTCGCTCTGTGGGTGGGGGTGAGTTCGCTTTCTGCTTTTGTGTGTGGCTGAGACCCTTTTGCTGCATATAACGCCCCTTTGTTGATGTACGTTTTACTTTGAGTTTAAATAGGGATGCAGACTCTGAGGGGATAAAGTGCTTTCCTTGACCACAGAAACTGGATTCTGGAAAACACGCAACTCTGCAGAGATATTCCCAAATGGAAAGATGTATGAGGATAAGAGAGGATGTAACAAATGAGTTGTGTAAATAAAACACAGCTACGCTGTCTGCTCTATAGCTAACATGCAGTTCACATAAGGATGCCATTAATTGACTCTGTCAAATAGACAGTTTTTAAAGTAACTTGCAGACACCCATAAATAATTTTCTCTTTCAAAGAAAACAAGAGTAAAGAGTGACTTACAGAAGTATTCATACTTGTTTTTTAAATTTGATTTGATAGAGCAAGGGCTGCACGGTAACGCAGTTGGTTACACTATTGCACTGTTGCCTTGCAGCAAGAAAATCCTAGGCTAGAATCCCAGGCTGGGGTCTTTTTCTGCATGTCTTTCTGTAATGAAAGCAAAATGCTCTCCATGGGCATGTGTGGGTTCTGTCTGGGTACTCATGCTTCCCGCCACAGTCCAGAAACATGACTGGTAGACTCATTTGCCTATCTAAATTGTCCTTAGGGTTTTTGTGGGTGCATGGTTGCTTGTCCTGTGTGTCTCCATGTTGCCCTGCAACGGACTGGCAACCTACCCAGTGTATGCAGTCCTGTGCAATCAATTGTTTTCAAAAATATTCTAATTAAAAGGTGGTCCATCTGTGTTTTAATCACATTAAAAACCCAACTCCCTTCTGAAGACCTTAGGCCTGACCATCGACCTAAACTGAGATGATTAATCAGTGAAGCGAGGCTCCTGATAACTCTGAAGGAGCTGCAGTGATCCAATGCTCAGGTGGGAGAATTAGTCAAATCGTGAACACAATAAAATGGCTTAGAGTCTGTTTTGTGTTGGAGCAAGACGCAAACTTTTAATAACCATACATCTCAAAGGGATAAACAAGTGGTTTAAGGTTGAACATTTTTTCCTTCATCAGTGTGTCATTGGAAAATATAATATCATCTTTGGCCGGACATTCGCCGCGGCTGACAGCGCTCAGCTGGCGGAGACCATCCCCTGTCAGCCCGGCGAGGCTGCTGGGGCGAACTCCTTAGCCGGGACTCTTGCCGGGTTCGGGGCGCCGGAGGCCCGCACACGTGCTACGGAGGAGGATCGCTGGCACCAGCAGGGAGCTAGGCCAAAAGCCCCCCTCTGCTCCACTCCGATCCAGCGGGACGCCTGGACCATGGTTGGCCCCGGCCGCGGTGGAGAGGCCGGGGCCTGTCATCGCCCTTCTCCACCAACGCTGCCACTGGCCAACCGGTGAGGAATTTGCAGCCCACTTCAGAGGGAAGGTAGACACCATCAGATGTACTATTTTATCTTCTCAAAGTAACATGGTTTTAGACAAATCTGAATGTGTGTCTTTACCAGAGGAAATGCTGGACAGTTTTGTCCTAGTGGAGGCTGAGAGTCTCAATAAAGTTTTCTCCTCAGTGAGGCCCACCACATGTGTCTTGGACCCGATTCCCACTAGATTTTTTTTGAAAGCAATTTTATGATTCTCTTAGAGATGAGATTTTAACCGTGATGAATTGCTCCCTTCAGACGGGGGTCTTTCCTGCCGCCTTTATAGGGGTGGTGGTGAGGCCCCTGCTGAAGAAGAGCCATTTAGATTCTAATGATTTGAACAATTTCCGACCGGTATCAAACGTACCTTTTTTAAGCAAAATTTTTGAAAAGCTTGTTTTAATTCAACTTAATGATTTTATTAATGCTCATAATGTCCTGGAGAAATTGCAGTCTGGTTTTAGGGTGAACCACAGCACAGAGACGGCCCTTCTGAAGATTTAAAATGATTTTAGATTAAACTATGATGCACAGAAGGTGACAGTGTTAGTTCTACTGGATCTAAGCGCTGCCTTTGATACAGTAGACCACACTATTCTTTTAACCCGTTTGAAACAGATTGGCCTCTCTGGTGCTGTTCCTAGATGGTTCACATCCTACCTCACAGACAGGACTTTTATGGTAAGTTTAGATACCTGCTCCTCTAAGGTCCACAAGATTACATGTGGTGTGCCCCAGGGTTCAATTTTAGGCCCAGTGCTTTTTAACCTTTATATGCTCCCTCTTGGCAGTGTCATCAGTAGACATGGAGTTAACTTTCACAGTTATGCTGATGATACACAGTTATACATCTCCATGTCTCCTGATGACACACGGCCAATGGATGCACTTTTTAACTGCATTTTAGACATTAAATCCTGGATGACAGAAAACTTTCTCCAGCTCAACCAGGACAAAACTGAAGTTTTAGTCATCTGTCCTGAGGCTCAGAGAGAGAAACTTTTACCAAAACTGCAATCACTGTCTTTTAATCCTTCTCAGCAAGTGAGAAACCTGGGTGTTATATTTGACTCTGAGCTGACTTTTATCTCTCATATTAAAAATATCATTAAAATAGGTTTTTACCACCTGAAGAACGTTGCCAGAGTCCGCCCCATTCTCTCTTGGGCCGATACGGAGACGCTGATGCATGCTTTTATCACCTGTAGAATTGATTACTGTAATGCCCTGCTTTCTGGTCTTCCCAAAAAGACTATTGCAGGTCTACAACTATTACAAAATTCAGCTGCACGCATCCTGACGAAGAGCAGGAGGCGGGAGCATATTACTCCGGTTTTAGATTCATTGCATTGGCTCCCCGTATATTTCAGGATCGATTTTAAGGTTCTTTTAATGGTTTTTAAGTGCCTTAATGGTCTTGGGCCTTCTTATCTCTCAGAGCTGCTTTTACCGTATGAACCCTCGCGGCCTCTGCGCTCCTCTTGCAGCCGTCTCCTTGTGATTCCATAAGTCAGGACACGCATTCATGGTGAGGCATCCTTTCATTGTTATTGCCCTCATCTCTGGAACAGGCTGCCAGAGGATCTCAGTGCCGCAGAGAACGTTCATGTTTTTAAGAGCAGGCTCAAGACTCACCTTTTTAGCCTAGCTTTTAATTGAATATTACTTATTATAGTGTGTTTCATTGCTTTGTATGTTTTATTTGTGAGTTTTATTAGCTATCTTTGCTACTATATGGTTAACTGTTTTTACTATTATATTTATTACTACTTATTTTACTTATATTAGCTCTGGTTATTTTAAATTTTTACTTATTGATCCTTCTTCCAGTGTTTCCTCTGTGGAAACCCTCTGCCTCGGGGGCGGTGTTCGGCTGCGGTGGCCTGGGTGCTCACCAGGTAGTGCTCAGGTAGAGGCATGGGTCTCTACCCTCCCTCCTCTGGGAGCCCTGTGTCGCCCTGGCTGCTGCAGTGGACCTGCTGCTGTCGGGGCAGACGGTTCGCCTGATGGCGTTTTCCTAACGTACCTGACTCATCTGAGCTCAGCCCAGTGTCTACCAATGATCTCACGTGTTTTGGGAAGATGTCTGTGTGTGTTTGTGGGTGGATGTGTGCCAATGTGTGTCTGTGTATGTCTGGGAAATGGGTTTGGGAAGGGGAAATAACTGTCTTTTCGTTTTTTTTATAATTGTGGGGAAGGGAATCTGGGTTATGTGGGGTCATTTTAATCTGTAAAGCACTTTGAGCTGCATTTTTTGTATGAAAGGTGCTTTATAAATAAAGTTTGAATGATTGATTGATTGAATCCTTATAAACCTAGCAGTTTCTCACTTTAAATCAAGACTCTGTCATAAAAGGTAGTGATTTAGGGTTATTATTTTGGGTCCTAACCCCAACTCTTGAAAATGTGCTCTCACTGCTGCATTATTTTATGTAAAACCACCAAGCTTACCATCACGTGGCCTACACGTCAATCAATCCATGATCCTGTGGGATGTTGGATGGTCACCATGTCAGCTTCTGGCCTGTAGTGACTGTTTGCTGCTGTCTAAAGGATTTAGCTGTGGAGCAGGTTTCAACTGCTGAATCTTTTAAACAAGAGATTTATAATCAGAGATATAACGTAGATTTTTAACACCAAATGTTTCTGTTTTTTGCAACCCATTATTAAAATCTAAAGTTTGATATGAGAGCAAACAAAACACAAACAGGTTTATTTTTATATTTTAAATAAGTTCCTTAGAGTTTAGAGTTCACGTGGCGCAGTGATTAGTGCCGGCGCCCCATGTGCAGAGGCCTCAGCCTAGAGGCCTCAGCCCTCGAAGCAGTCGTCCTGAGTCGAGTCCGTTCTCATGGACCTTTGCCACATGTCATCCCCCACTTCTCTCCCCTTTTCTACGCTATCCACTGTCAAATAAAGGCTACTACGTCCACAAAACTTAAAAAAGGTTTTCAATCTAAAGAAACCCAGCAGATTGCATCGAGTCATTGACTTTCAGCTTTCACTCCTCCTGAACAAAAATGTAGCAACAGTAGACAGTCGACTGTGTTGTGTCGTTGACTTCCCAGCAATCCTTCATACTGAGCAAGCATGTAGCGACAGCGGAGAGGAAAAACTCCCCCTTAACAGAAAGAAATCTTTAAGAGGACAGAGCAGAGATACTGAGGCAACCAAAGAACTGATGCAAGTGTATGTTCTATGTTTAAAAAAAAGTAAAACGTTGATAACAGGACACAGAGAACGTTGTGTTACTGGGAGCATCATCCCTGGCAATGCCCCCCTCCAAAAAGGCACCACAGATGAGCAGAACACCAGACCAGGTGTAGCTTCTATGGAGAGAAAAACACGGAGAAAACAAAGTTAACAGTTGAAATAACCGCGAATAATTTAATTGGAGGGTAGCAGAAGAAAAAAGTAGCAGAGTGACGAAAAGGGGTCAGTCTGTCCTCTAGCAATATAAGTCTATAGCAGTATTTTTTTCATTTTTCCTATATAATAAATCGATTTTCTTTTTCAAACCAGCTAAAACAATTTCGCTATTCATGCCTAAATTCGAAGCATAACTTATCATTAACAGACAGTCTAACTCAAATAAGAAGCCATTTCCACTCTCATTCCACACTGCTTCCCCGCCACATTCCTCACTCCTGCAGTGCGAAGAAGAGGTCATGTTGTAGCAAGCTTACACTCTTGTTAAGCTGTGGAGCACTGCAGCTGTTGAGATGCTGGGGTGGTGCCAGCAGATGGCAGGTGGCAGCATTCAGGCTTGTTCATCTGGGAAAATAGGCAGGAATCTACTGAGGCCCTTAGACCACAAACATGTTTTTGAGCACATTTAGTGAAAAATCATCAGCTGTGGATATCCAATGCGTGAAATGATTTAGAAATATATGTAATGAAGTTTATAGTTTTTTTCTAGATTTGTTCTGTAGCTATCCCAGTGAGCAATAGAAATCAACCTCACTTGGACATGAGTCCATGATATATCTATTAATAGTCCTGATTTTCACTCATCTATTTCATTTAGGGTTAGACCTGGCAAAACTGTCGGGCCTAAAAGCTTAGGCTTCAAATAAAACATTTGTAAGGGTTACAAAAGGGTCTGTAAATGATGCAAAAATGTCAGAAAGCATCAACTCAAACTCAACGATAGCTTCATTTGGTTTAATGTTTGAAACGAATTTAATCTTTTGTTTATTTTGGATGTTTACTCTGTACTAAACTGTGGTCTTTGAATGGCTGGTGTCAGTTCTTTTAATTACGCTACTCAATCTAAACTAAAACAGGTTTACATTTAAACCTCTAATAAACATCTGAAACCAATTCAAGACACCAAAAATACTTTCATTTTTCATCGGCTATCGACCCAATTTAGCCTAGAGATCTATGAACCATTTAGACAGTGTTTGGATGTATTTTGTATTTTCAACAAGAAATGATCACTGGGGTATCATTGTGCATCAACAATCTCAAAAGCAAATCAGTGCAATTACACAGACTCTGTGAGATGCTGACACAAATTTGATCTCTCTTGCAGTCATCTCACCAAGCACATCTTCACCACCTCTTCACTATGCAGATTGGCAATCTCCTGAAATAAAACTAATAACAAGTGCTGCACAGCCATCTCTCTTTAGATTCTCTTTATACGTCTCAATCACAGGCAAAGGTGACAGGACTGAAATTGTGTTCATCTGTCGTGCGGTAATTCTATGAAGTTATCCCACTTCAGAGGCTATCAATCGATTCTCTAGATCACTTTGTCAAGAGGTCAAGCAATCAACCTGACTGTTGTAAACATATAAATATTGCACTGCCTCTTGATTGCCTCACTACATGACACAACAATGCGAAGGGAGCAAAAGGTCCACAATGATTAGGGTTTTCCGGGTTGTAAGCAGAATGCTGGTGCCATGATTTATGTTCTTTTTATGTCCACTTATAAGCAGCCTCATTTCTCTTCATTTACATGCATCATGTACTTTTTAAAGATGTGTTTGCAGTGGACTGTGGGTGTGGGGATTATGATATGCAAGGCTGATAGACCTGCACACCAATCAAGCTGAACTGTGATTTATACCAGAAGAAAGTTATATCGTTTTATGAATTACATCATTTTTGTTTCACATGTTTCAAATGAATTCATGTACAACAAATCTGAATCATTTACTGTCTCTTACAAAAGTGTTAATATTCACTGAAACGTCTTAAATGTTCTACAACAATGAACTTCAGTGTTTTTATTGGGATTTTATATGATTAACCTACAGAAATTTAAGGATTATTGTGAAGATGATTGAAAAGGATAGAGGATTTTGAAAACGTTTTACTTAATCAATAATTTGTAGAAAAACCTTTCACTGGAACTAAAACTCTTTTTGGGGTAAGTCTCTACTAGCTTTACACATCTAGAAATTGTTGGTTTTTTCCCATTCTTCTTTGCATAATTGCTCAAGATCAATCAGACTGGATGAAGGGTGAGTATCAGTCCTGCACTTGTTCTCAGTTGAATTTAGGTCTGGACTTTGACTGGACCATTCTAACATACGAATATGCTTCGACCAAAACCATTCGATTAATCTTCCCATCCACACTGACTGGTTTTCCAATAGCTGCTGAGGACAAAACATCCACACAGGATGATGTTACCACCACCATGTTTCACCCTGGGGTAAGGGTGTGTTCAGGATTACATGCAGTGTTCATTTTTTGCCACACACACCTTCTTCCACATGCCTGCTGGGTCCTTTCTGTGGCTTGTGACAATCATGTTCCTTCCATTTCACAATTACAAAAAAAAATTTAAAGGGTTAAGATTTATTATGTATGAATACTTTTGCAGTGCACTATCAGACCCCCTTACCTCGTAGCTTTTTTTCTGGACTACGTTTGATTAAAAAGTAACCACTGTTCTCGCCAAGTAACTTTTCAAAATCACTTAAAGTAACATGCTCTTTTTAACCCACCCTTGCATCTTGCTTGTCAATCTCACACTTAGTCTGAAGGTTGTGGATGAGCTGTCAACGAGCAGGGAAAGCACGTAGATTGTAATTCCTTCCGGGCGATAAAACTATTAGGGATGCATCACAAAGGCAAATTTAAAAAAACATCTATGGAGATTTGGAATGTTTTTAAAAGCTGAGTACTACCAATAAGTCCTTTAATTTCAGAATAGGGTGGAACTACATGTACTTGATCTCAGTTTCATGGTTGTGTCCCATCTCTTTTTCCTGGCCAAAGACAGCAGGCATACATTGAATATCAATGTTAAAACCGCCCTCTGGTATACCTCTGTGAGACAGATTCACGTTCCACTGCCTCACTCTCTGTGACACCCAAATGATTTCCGTCTGCCTGGAATTCAAAGAATCAATGCAAAGATTTGGCAGCTTTGTGAGGCACATTCCTCAAGGGGTGAACGATGTGGCAAATGCACATTCAGTATTCCTGGGAAGTTAATTTCTCTGTTTCCATCACGTCAACTTCCAGACTTGCTGTGGTTTCCATCCATACTCTGTGTGTGTGTGTGTGCGTGTGCATGTGTGTGTTCAGCCAAATCTAATCTTCATGTGGTCAGCATAACCTATTATGGGTATCTAACATTGTTTTAATACCAGAGTGTGTGTGTGTAGCTTTTCTAATCTTTGTAAGTGTATTTAAGAGGGTTGTACTACCTTGCTGACACGCTGAATATTATGAGATTGGAATTTATGGTAACATTCATTTTTTGACCAAAACAAAAGAAGAAGAAAAAGATACTTAAAACAGAAACATCTGAAACATTGGGACTAGATATGGACGAATCCAATAAAAGCTATTATATCAGTTCTTTTTAGTTTTCTGTATTTACTGGTTTCCTGTTGATAAGACATTGTTTGGAGAGAAAGAAAACTAGCTATCTTTAAACTGATTTTGAGCTATACTCAAAAATCTGTATGCATCTTCATAAAAATATTAAAATAAATAAATGGACGCCTTGTTTAATATTCAGTTCTTTCAAATAATATTAACATATGGACGTCTAATCTTGTTTTATTTATCACTGGAAATGAAAGTGATTTAATTATAGGTAAACACTAAAAAAGTAAACTTTCTCATTAAAGAAAAGTTATCAAGACACGTGCATCCTCGGAAAAAGTTAGGACACCCTACCCCCTAATAGTCATTCTCATCCCTTTAGATGAAATAACTTCAGTGAAATGCTTCTTGAAGCCATCCAACCATCTCATTGTTTTGTTGCAGGGTCCTGTTTTGCTTCAGCTTCATTTTATTTTATTTTATTTACAGATGACCACCAATTTTCCTCAGACATCCACTGATACATGGGCATTATAGATTTCTTGAAGGGTTTTTTTCAAAGTGAACTGTTCAGGTTTTGCAGCAACAAAGCATCAGCAAACCATGACACTTTCATCTCCATGCTTCAAAGTTGATATGAGGTTTCTTTTTGGGAAGGTTGAATCTGCTTGATGTTAAATATATCATCTGGAGGCCGGATAATTTGCTTTTATCCATCCAAAGAACATTATTATTGAAGTCCTGGTCTTTGTCTGTCTTTTCTCTGGCAAATTTTTATCTGTGTTTCATTTTTTTCTTAGAGAGCAACTGTTGCACACCTCTCATAAAAGTTAAACCTGTGCAGTCTCTCTCTCATTTTACAGGCATACAGTTTCATGTAAACAGTAGCAAGAACCTGCTGCAGGTCTCATGAGGACATTTAAAGAGCAACTCACCCCCCTACCAGAGTCCAACTCTGCCCACATTTCCTGTTTTTAAAATATGAGCCAATGGTTGGTATAGCCCGGCGGACCCAGGGACAGCGGAGGTAGAGAGCTGGTCAGTGTCTACACTTCCTTGCCATTCCAACTCCAACTCGCTACAGAGGCGCGGCTGAGACTGCAGTGATTTTATACCCCACAGCGGCAGGATGGCTGACGCCAGCCACCATCGAAGAGCGAACAGCGGTGCCTGATTCAAATTCAAGCGCCGTGTACAGATTACATGTAAATGTCTGAGGTATAAACACAAAAAACCTTCTTGTCAGTGCTGAGTAATGATGTTTTAATGATCTGTTTCTGGTGTGATACACCTGTGTGTGATTTAAGCCATTGTAAGTGCTAATAATTGTGTGGGTATCCTTATTCATTCCTTGGCTGAACTTAACTTTTTTATTACAATTTACAGAAATATTAAAGATTATTTTTATATTTATAAAGTTTAATGATATTACTTGAATTTTTCAGTAATATTGAATTTGATACTAAATATCCATACAGCGAAATGTGTTAGGGAATCATTAAGTGCCCCAATTTGTTCACATTACTGTAAAAGGCTTTTAAAATGATACACAACTTCTGACACTTTCTTCTAAAGAACTGCTTGAACGGATTCAAACAGAAAATGACACTGAACATCATATGGTGACCAGTTCGCTTTGTCATAGCTTCAGTTGCCTGGCAACCGATGCCTAATGAGGCTTTTATTGGTGGGTAATAAGACAAGCAGCACCTGAAGTGACAGCTGGATGTGTGGTTTCTGCTCCGCTGCATAGCTGCAAAGTAGAAATGTTCCAATCAGGATTTTTGTTGTATGCTGTCTGTTTCTGACTCAGTGATCAATCATCATCAATTTCAATTTAGTATCCTTATTTAATCAACTTCTTATCACAGGCCTCTTAATCATAAAAAAATGATCAATTTAAACAGAAAAATCTGAAATGAAATAAACAATAAAATGCACATATGCTTTTTGAACAGTTAGTTGACCACAATAGGAGCATCAGCCTAATTAACAGGCCTTCATGGAGGACCAACACTGTGTTAAAGTGTGTTCCATTTGAGCAAAAACGATATTTTTGAGGGGAAGCTTGTTCCACTGATCCATACGTGTTACCTGACCTTTACCAGAGGCAACTAATGAGTTTGTCAGGGTCAAATTAGGGCTGGACGATACGCACCAAAAGTTATATCTCGCTATTTTTCAGCTGAAATCCGATTTTCGATATACAGCATATCTAGATAATTGTCTTCCCAAAAATTATTGACAAATAAGCAATTCAGAATCTAAGCTACATGTCTCAAATGTCACACAGGCACTTTTATTGACATACAGCTGTAGATGTACATTAGAAACAGTGACAAAAAATAAGTAGGGCATGTTTAGTATGCATCAAACATTGCTTGTCAACTGCCATTAAACAGACGTTTATGGCTTGTGGTATTATTTTCAGGGGGGGGGGGGTTGTTATAAGATTTTAAATGTCCTACGTTGTTGAACTCACCATACATTTCGAACATGCACCACAGGTGTGTGATGCAGCCCGGCACAGACAAGCTTCTGCCTTTCTGCAAGTTGAGAAGGGTTCTGAAGATTTGAGAGGGGAGCTTGTAAAAGACGCACCAATGAGCATACCAGGACTCTGTGAGAACGTTCTCAATGCTCGGAGAAGTGGTGGAACTCTAAAGAGCTCTTTTTAGAAGTGGTGGTACTGAGTACAGTTGCGTGCCGGCCCAGTTAAAGCAGTGCTAATCAGTGGCTCCTCTTCAACACTCTCCCTCGTGCCTTCCTCTGTCTCCATGCTGCCGTGACTTCCAGACTGAATGCAGCAGTGGGGTTGTGGTGAGGTTCACGTTCAGTGAGGACAGGAGGTGTAGCAAGGGGAAGTAACACGAGAGACAGACAGAGGGGCGGGAGGGGAAAAGAAACGATATTGGGTCATTCTTGTATCGTATATGAAAGAAATGGCGATATAAAAAATAAAATAAAAATCGAGATATCATCCAGCCCTAGGTCAAATAATTTTTTTAAAATTCATACTTGTATCTTAAGTCACTGAGGGCCAAGTTAAGAGTCAAGTCTCAAATGACCGAAAGAAACATTTCCTCATCAAACTTATGACATCAAGTACAGTACAGCTCTAACTGCGCATCGCTGTAGGTTAGGTTTCCAAACCTGTACTGTTTTATCCCCCGTCCAAAATTATCACAGGAACATTTGATTATTATTTTTAAATCTACTCATTTTCACAACAGCCTATGATCCACCATCATCATTGGCTAATAATTAAGTTAGCATGTGTAGCAGCTCATCACCTGGAAGAGCTGCAGGCTATCGCTCTCATATTGGCTTCTTTTCAATCTTCATACATGTTTATAGGACTTGAGTCTCAAGCCAGGAGTCAAAGTCAAGTCTCAACTTTTTAGGTCACAAGTCTAAGTCAAATCTGAGGTATTTTATTATTTTGTGCAACTTAAGTTTGAGACTAACTCAAGTCGCAATGAAATCGTTTAGTTGTTAAGGAATTTCTGGCCTTCACCACTCTTTGCAATCTTTAATGTGGAAATGTAAATATAATTTAGTGATAATGTGTACATATTACAATGGCATGTCTATAGTAATATCCTAAAGGACGTGGTTGTTCTTCAAATGCAGTTTCTGATGTTCTTTGTCATCATTTAAAATGGCAATTTCATTAAACACGAGCAATATGATTCAACGTGTTTCCAAGACAGAAGGTACAACTATGTGAATGCATTTTGACTGTTTAACATTACATAAACAGCAGATGCGGAGAAATGGTACTCATTTTACATTGTATTGCTGTCTCATTTTCTATCAGAAACAAATCTCTAGTGTAGTAGTGTAATAAAAATTTTAAATCCAAATTTGCCATGCATTGAATATTTTTTAGCTTGACTTTACCTTTACCATGGAAATAATCATCACCTTGTGCAGAAATCCCTACCCAATGCAAAACTTGAGAAAAATGGAACATTTCTATTCAAAAAAAACATTTAGCCTACATTAACCAATAGGATGTTTTTTAGATATCCACTTTGGTTTTGCCCCCTCTTAGGCTACAGATTAGCTACTGCCTTCAGGAACAACTAATCTGGGTTTACACTAAGTGTTATCTACTAGGTAAGATTGTTTAGATTAAAGTAATCAGAAATGGACATAGTGATAAGACATAAGAGACTTAAATCTAAAGAGATCTTAATTTGACTGTACTAATGTGTAGTAACAGCTTTCTTGTATGTGGGTATATATTCCAGTGCAATTCATCTGAATCCTTGACCTTCCTCAGGCTACAAGCTTATCTTTTTCTTCTTGTTCGGTCTGTCCTGGGGGCACCATTGACCTACAGGAAGATAAGTGTGTCATGTGAGAAGAAAATCACACTCTTTTTGCAGATGCTAAGAAAACAGTTACACACCACAGCGAGTTTGTTTTTATTCTTTGCTCCAGGAGTTCCAGCAGCAGATGATGTCAGAGGAAATCCTGCTGGGAGACACTTCAACTGGTTTACTGGAGCTTCGTTAGAGGTCATATGCTTTATCATCAATTTGCAGCAATAACTTATTCCTTCTCAGAAGACTTTGTTTATGTGTGTGTGTGTATGTTTAGTTAACATGTGAACGTGCACGTACTGCGTTTTTTACTTTACGTCTGATACAGAGTAGACACGCACATGGGTGTTGGGTGAGTGTGTGTGAGTGAGTGCACGTTTAAGTGAGAGAATGGGCATAAACAGGAACCCTGAGCCGGATCGAACGCTGCTTTCAGAAAAAGGTTCCTTTTAATCTATTTTGTATTTGCAGCAGCAGGATGCAACACCAAAAATACTACAAAGCAAAGACCTGCGACCGGAAAAGTGAAACTCAGTGCGGAGGTTAAATATACCTCCGAGGTACATTTACACTCACACTTACAGTAATAAAAAAAAGCTCCTACTTCCAATGGCCCAGTCCGGTGTTAACACCATTACAGTAATAATTATCACCATTTACAGTCTAAGAGCACAGAAATACAGACCCTTTCCAAAAAATTAGAAAATTATGGAAACGTTTATTTATTTCCATAATTCCATTCGAAACGTTAAACTTCCATAGATTATAGAATCAGGGCCCACAACTTCGACAATTTCAATTATTTAGTTGTTTATTTGTACATAATTTGGGTTTTCAGCTCATAAAACCCACAAAAATAGGAATTCAAAAAATCAGAAACTGTGAAGAAATCATCCCAAATTATACAGGGCATGAATGTTTTAAACTTACACACTACACATCTACTAAACTCAAAGCACCTGCACAGGTTTTCCCAGGTGTCATTAAATTGCTTCACATTGGTTCAATTGTCTCAGTTAGGTTCAATATGGGGAAGACAGCAGACTTGACAATTGGCCAGAAGACCATCATTGATACCCTCCATAGGATGGGTAAGCTACTAAAGGTCATTGCTAAGGAAGCTGGCTTTTCACAGAGTGCTGTGTCCAACAATATCAATGGAAAGTCTAGTGGATGGGCAAAATGTGAAAGGAGAAGATACACCAGCAGAAGAGCTGACCGTGGGCTTCAGGGGCTTATCAAACATAGAAGATTCATGAATCTGGCAGAGATCCAGAAAGAGTGAAATTAGGCGGGAGTAACAGCTTCAAGAAGCATCACATTCAGACTGGACTGTTGGCCAGTGGTCCAAGGACCTCTTTTCGGATGAAAGTAAAGTGTGCCTTTCATTCGGGAATCAAGGTCCAAGGATTTGGAGGAAGACTGGTGAGGAACAGAACCCAAGCTGCTTGAGGTCCAGTGTGAAATATCCACACTCAGTCATGATTTGTGGTGTTAGTAAACTCTGGTTTCTTAAATCCAAGGTCCCCGTATCACTCTACCAGAATGTTTTAGAGGACTTCTTGATTCCTTCTGCTGATGATCTGTATGGAGATGCAGATATCATCTTCCAGTAGGACCTGGCCCCTGCACATACCGCCAGAAGCACCAAAACCCGGTTTGATGCCCATGCTATCAGTGCTTGACTGGCCAGCCAACACGCCGGTCCTAAACCCCATTGATAATCTATGGGGTATTATCAAGAGGAAAATGAGGGGCACTAGACCCAAAAACAAAGAAGAGCTTACAGCAAGCATCATGGGGAAATCTGGGCTTCCATAACTCCCAGGCAATGCCACAGGCTGATGGCCTCAATGCCACGGCACATCGAGGCAGTGATTAAGGCAAAGGGATTCCCTACCAAGTATTGAAGATTGACATATTATTTTGAAAGTACCAAATTTTGATTGATTTGATGTAATCCTAATATCTTTCTTTTTTTCTGCAAAAAGTGGAAAATAAATGGTGATTTCTTCACAGTATTCTTGTTTTTTGAATTCCTGTTTTCGTGGGTTTTATGAGCTGGAAGCCCAATTTATGTACAAATAAACAACTAAATACTTGGAACTGTTGAAGTTGTGGGTCCTGAATCCATAATCTATGGAAGTTTAACGTTTTGAATGGAATTATGGAAATAAATAAACATTTCCATGATATTCTAATTTTTTGGAAAGGGTCTGTATAATATGGCTGGTAATTGGTTTATTTGCTCTTACTTCTACAGTTGGGTTAGTTTTTTAAGCTTATAAAACATGTCTAAAATTTATACAGATGTTGTGACAACATAAATTAAACTACCTGCTAACCTACTGTATCTGTAGTACATGGTCACATTAATGTCATTCTGAGCCGATGAGTAAATGATTACAGTTTTTTTAAGAACATTAAGTGTACCTACAGTTCACAGCTCCAGGTTCTTTTAATATCTGTCACTTTTCAACCTCATAATGTTATATACAGATTTTTCTAATTATTGAGCATCAGTACCAGCTTAGAGAAAAAGAAAGTACACCCTCTTTCAATCCCAGGGTTTTACATATCAGCATCTAGTAAAATGAGCTGTTTCTACCTTTACAGTCAGTATATGTTACAAAAATTAAACCCCAAAAAAGAATATCTATCTGGAAAATCAAAAAGCGGCATATAATTCAAAAGCATGTGAAGCCACATTTAGCTGCAGTTACTTGAAGTAGTCATTTTCTCACATCCTTCATAATGGCTAAAAATGGAAACTGAGGAAACTGACAACAGCATGAGATCAACACTGAATTAGCTGCAGTATTTTTGTTGTTTTTTTGTTGTTTATGTAAAGGGTTTTGTTCTACATGTAACAACAACCTCCAGTGTTCTCCATATGTCTGGATTATTTTAAAGAAAACATCCAGGCTCATCTAAAATGTTCTAAAAACATGTTTAGAGAATGTTATATGGTCTGATTGAAAACCATACCTGAAATCTTGAACTCGTCTCAAAAAGCTATTCTTGGCACAAAGCCAACAGAGTATATCACTAAAAGAACACCAAGCTGATAGGCAAACATGGTGATTGACAGAGCCAAATGTTTTGTTTAGATAGATAAAAACATGAACAGCTCTGAATACCACTCATTTTAGACCCAGAAACTTCAGGTGTCTGTTTGAAAGTTGCAGATCAGGAGCAACTGTGGACCAAAAAAAAGCTTTGAAAGTTAGAGAGTAAAAATATTGGGATGTAAAGACTGAATGCCAAAACGGGAATAAATGATCTTGATAATTAAATAAATAGGCATCAGAGAAAAAAATAAGTGATTGTACATATTTGCGTTAATGACACATTGCTGTTACAACCCTTAATTTTACCACTGCCACTGTTAAGGCTTCTAGGAGCTCGACCAGCCGAAATTACCTGTCAGCATCAAATCAGTGCAAGCTATATAGACTAAAACATTAACACTGTAACTATGAATGTGTGCTCTTAGAATAGTTTTCTTTATATAAGTTGCAATAAGCACAACCACCAAAACTACTTGTAAACACCAGTCAGCTGTCCAATGAAAAAATCCCATTAACATCCTTGGATGTTTTAAACCTGGATGAAGATTTGTCAGCAACACACTGCTGTTTGAGCCCTGGGTTTATACAGCAAATGTGTTGAGTCATGGGTTGAGCCACTCACACATACTGATGCCCAGTTTCCTTCATTCCCCTTGCCACTAGAGGAAAGTGAACGGCAGCAAGAATTAAAGCTTGCAGCAGCAGGATATGCATACACAGCTGACTGCTTACAGCAAAGAAGTAGGAAAAGTTGTAAATATGTCCCCAAAAAAATCAAATCAAATTTTCCCCAAAGTGGAAAGAAGTCATTATCTTCCATCACTCAGATGTCCATTAGGAGGGTTTTCAAATTTACTCCTCATAATGGCAATGACAGTTTTTAAAGGGCAATCAAAAGCAAAATGAAAAAAAGTCTTTCTTTTTCATCTTGAGAGGGGTTACAATTGCAAACAGACATTTCTTTATCTCCTAAACTCAGCAGCACTTCTAAATCATACAACTGATTGAAATTTTTATTTTCTTCTCACACAATACTATTTACTTCTTGCCACCAGATTTTTCAACAAAAGACATAAGACATCTTTTTTCTACACATAATAACTTTGTCAAAGCATAACACAAAATCTTTAATTCACAAGGTACATACAATCAAAGTGCAAAGGTTTTCAGGCAGCAAATACTAACAATTGCTGACTATTAAAAAAAACATGAGTTTGATGGTTTTGGTTTTATGGCAGTCTGAATACATAATTTACCACAAAAACAAGCAAAAATGCAGCTCTCCAATCTCTTTAAATTACATCTGAAGAAAAACTCTTAGAATGGGGTGTGGTGTGGTGTAGTGGTGGAGCAGGTGCCCCATGTACCGAGGCCTCAGTCCTCGACTCTGCTGTATCAAGTTCGAGTCCCGGATATTTACCGCATGTCTTCCCCCACATCTCCCCCATTTCTGGTCTATCCAATTTTTTTTTTAAAGGCCATAACATTCACAAATCTTTATAAAAATAAAAACAAACCTTGGAATGAAACCACTTGAAGAGAGCGATAAATTTCTGGTGGTCTTCAGCTGGGATCACAGTACTTCTAGCATTCATAGCAATAAAATGAGACATCTGGTCATGTGGCTGCTGATCATAGACTTTCCACTTCAACTCATTCTTGCATCATTCTTTTGACCTCTTCCTGACTCTACTCCTACCTGCTCCTCTCCTTGGCCTTGTTCCTTTTCCCAACTGAAGTTTTTCTTTCTCTTGTCCAGACATTATTTGTCTTTTTCTGTTTCTACACCAAACGTCGTCAAAAATCCCACTTTTGTGTTTGCTTGTGTCATTGAAAGAACTGCACCAGAATCTGAATTTAGACAGGACCGGGTTGTGTTTGCCAATGTGTTGGTTACTGAGAGCTGGTTTTTGTATGTCTGTCTCTCTGACCCCCAGTCAACTGTTCATACCGAACCTGGTTCTGCTGGAGGTTTTTTCCAGTTACATTAAAGGGTAGTCGTTCCTTTCCTGCAACCTTTCAAGCAGGAGGAGATGAATGCTGCTAAGTAACTCAATGCACCACACTGTATCATTACTAGGATCAACTTGTGTGTATCATTGAGTGTAAATCTGTCTACATGACTGGACTGACTGATTTTATATATATTTCTGGACATAAATTGGATCTGTTTGTCATGTAAAGTGCCTTACGGTGACATTTGTTGTTAATCGATGCCAGATAAAGAACCTGAATTCAGTTGAATTGTTCTGCTATTGTTTTTGAGCTGATGTCATTGCAGAAGAACAGGTTGTTATAACAGCTCAGATTTGGAATATGTACTTTATATTCTGGTGTGCTCTGTAAATAAAACAAGTTATCCCAAAATATATTGAATCTTTATTTGAGATATAGTCTGTTAAGAAAATTCAACAAATATATTTTAGAAATTAAACTGTGTGAAAGCTCTTAGCAACTGAAAAGAAAACTTTCAACATGTAGTATAGTTGACATGTTTTTTATGATGCTAAACAAGGCGTTAAACTACCACAAAAGAATCTTCTCAGGTATAAGCAAAAGGGAGCAAATCAATGTCTTTAGGTTATTGCATAGTGCACAAAAACATGCAATCTAACTCAGCAGTACAGCCCCCTGGACATTTCCATGTTGCATAAGAGCTGGAGGAAAACTGATGCTTAAACCCCTAACAGACTGAAAATATCAAAACCTCCCACTCATTTTTGCAAAAATTTGAAATTTGGAACATATCCACATAAATCTGTCATAAATCCACAGATTGTCCTCTTGCGGTTGATGGGAAAATGATCCAAAATGTTGCAAAAATGCATTGCTAAAGAGACTCAAGCCTGTTAGTTTTTCAAAATGCTATGTTCTTTTCAGAAGGCACCGATTAATCTCATAATGATTTCTCTTGCAGAGACAGACTCAAGCTATTTGGTGATCTTGCCAAAAGCAGGGGAGTCCAGCTGAGCGGTTAAAATGGGATCACTGGGGAGAAGGAGAACGAAGAAGGAGGGGGAGGAAAAAGAAAAACACGAGGAAGGTGAAGGCAAGAGAGGGGATAAGACCAGGATGCAAAAAATGTCAACACCGCAGGGATGAGGAGGAAGTGCAGGGGATTGTGAAATAAAGACGAAAGAGCAGATTGCAATAGTCTGAAATACTGAGCAACAGTTAGGTCATTTTGTAACACAATTTCTTTAAAGTTCAGTAGAACTACAAGATGTTGCCAGAATTTTGCTTTTGATATGTTGTCATAAAACTTATGGGACCTACTGCAAGTTAGCATGTTCATACTGTCTGTCAGGTTTTAAATGCCAGAATACACCTGGTTCTTTCCTGTTGTTCCATTTTCAGTATTGTTCCGATTTTTTCCCAGCGCTACCAAAGACAATCACAGATATGTTCGTTAGGAGTACATCACTCACCCAGCGCTGGTCCAAGGTTGTATGGGGGCTTAAGCAGAATAATGATTTAGGGAACCCTCTTCTTGTTAGGATCACCACCAATTACAGCTTTCAATACAGATTTGGTGGAGTTTGGGAGAGGGGGCCAAGCCAAACCTTTTAGAGTGAAACTGACTAAGGTAGGCATAGTTCACTCTCAGTACAGCATCTTAACAGGGTATGTAATGTATCTTCTGCCTGATATGCTGCTTGGAATTGTGTGTAGGATCTACATACTGTCGGCTTTCTACCATAATATGCTCTGCAACTCACTTTCTACTCAGAGAGGTGGGGGCGCCGAACTCCAAAACCCCGGCGGGAACTGTTTCAAAATAAGACCCAGAACTGAGAGACAGAGAGTAAAACAACACACACAAACAGATATCTGTTTCACATAGGACGCACCTGCAGATGGGAGCCAGAAAAGATCTGACTCGCTTCTCTACAAGGGTGTACCATTTTTATTACAGAAGAACAAAGAAAATATCACATGACTCCTCTCTCCTCCTTCTACATCTTGACAAGTCATACATTTTCTCCAGGTCTCCTGACCTGGTTTTATAGCCGTACCATGAATTAGAGTTATAACCCATCCTCCCTGCTTTCAGTTCATATCTTTACCCAAGAGTTTATTTACTTAAAACCTTACCCCCATAAAATACTGGTAAAGAGTCATGTTTTACTACCCTGAATAATATAAACAGGCCTATTACCTCTAAACGCTTACTAAAGATATATTTAAAACATATGTACTGCATAATAAAAAATAGCCCCAAAAAAGTAGAATACAACAAATCCCTCTTTCAATCTATTTTCAAATAGATTGATCACTCCTCTGTACTTCTCCTTCAGGCTCCATGTGAGGGAGTAACAGATATTGACCTTGCATATTATTACCAACAGCTTTTTCAATACACTTTGTGAGCAATGAACGTATACAAGGAATACAGCAACATCCACATAACACCATAGTTGACACAAATACTGCTAAAGAAACCATTATAGACATTGCCAGAGTCTTCCATTTACCAAACATATTATTTAACAAATCGTCCCTCTTTCTAACATGATTATTCAAAATGAGAAGAGTGTCTGTTTTTTTTTTTTTTATCTTTACCTTTAAGCAATATTTTTTTATTATTATTATTGTTTTTTATGTTTTAACCTAATTCTCAATATTCTTTTAGTAAAAAGCAAACTCTAGCAATTGTCACCAACCCCAAAAGCATCCTACAAAAACCACATCATAATGAAAAAAGAATAAGTAAAACAAAAATTAGTAGTCAGTCATCCTGATTATACTTTAAACACCCCTTAAAATGTTTTAGCTTATTACTAAAAAGTTTTATGAAACCGTAAAAACTGAATATTAAGAAAAAATCCTACAAATTAACTACTTAAAAATTCTTTGACACCCTCTTAGGCAGTGTCTAACAATCTGCACCTGTAAATAAAAATTGGTTAAACAACCTGTAAAATACAAGAAAAATGATTAATAAGTGTTCAGTTTTTATTATTTTGTTCTCTAGTCTTCGCTCTTGTTTATTTCTCTGGCAGCAGGCGGCTACCAGAGTGATGAAATGATTCAGTACAGTGGACTCTTTATTTTTCCCAATGTTACTGTCTTTTATGCAGATCGCCCTCACTGAAATGACAGTTACTTCATTAACTGAACATTTCCCCCAATAAACACAAATGCACAGACAGGCCCCGCCTCCAATAGCTTCCCCCACCGATTGTGAGGTGGTCAAAACCTGCTGTGAAATGTGTTTGATTTCTTGCGATCTTTTCTCTTCGGTATAATCCCTCTTCGAGAAAAGCAAGTCCAAATTGCTTATCTCGCCCAATTTTTGCACATATAGATTACACTGGATGATTCCAGCAACTCCAACCAATCTTCTGGGTGGGCCAGGCCCCGCCTCCTGGCTTCGGCAGTCGACACCGCCTAGTCAGAACCGACACCACCCACTGCAAAGAGATTCTCCCAGGTCAGCAGAGAGCTGCTGCAGCGTGAGGGACAGGAGGGGGGTCGGAAGGAAGGAGGAGACCAGGCCCTTCAGATGCTGATGATCACTGCGAGGGTCCGGGTCAGGGTGCGGTGAAACCTGTGGTTCTCTGCCAGCTTTAACTTTAAAGTTGAATTAGAACGCTCGATGACGCCCTGGGATTGCGGATGGTAAACAGTGCCGAACTTGTGGGTTATTCCGATCTGTTCCTCAACCTGTCGGAGATGTATATTTTTAAAATGTGTGCCATTGTCAGACCTGATCCTAGTCGGAAAGCCATGGCACGGAATCCAGTGGTTAATCAAAGATTTCACCACTGTCTGAGCATCCTCCCGTCTAGCAGGAAAAGCTGAAATCCACGAGGTCAGTGGATCAATCATCACTAACAGGTAACGGAAACCTCTAACAGGGGTCACTATATCTGTATAATCGATAACGACCTCCTCGCCAGGCCTGCACAAGTCCTGGAAGGCGCCCATTTCTGGCTTGATTGTAGGCTTAGGATTAAATTGACCACACACCACACATTCACTCAAAAAACGCTTAATTAAATGTGGCAGGAAGGGATGCCACCAAAAACAAAGATTACGTTTCATCTGAGTGTATGACACATGTGCCGCACCATGAGCCTCCTGAAAAAGGGTGGGTTTTAACGCGGCAGGTAAAACCAAACGGCCATCAGGCCCACGCCAAAAGCCATCAGAAAAAATCGCACCTCTATCCTTCCACACAGTTATCTCCTGCGACGCAGCAGCCTGCTGTGCCAACTTTACTTCCTCAGCAAAACTGTCTGACATTTCCTGTGCTGACGTGACAATCAGCTGCGTGTGGACATGTGACAGGTAACCTGCTGCTCCTTTCGCCGCCAAATCTGCTGCCCTATTTCCCCACGCGTCAACAGTGTCAGCCTTGCTGTGACCCTTACACTTAAGAACAGCGAGGTTAGCTGCTAACTGTACAACATCCAAAAGTTCCATAATATCTGCATGATGCTGTACAGGCTTACCAGTAGCAGTAACAAAACCTGCTCTTTTCCACTGTGGTAAATCATAATGTATAACAGAAAACCCGTAGTTCGAATCAGTGTAAATCGTGACGTCTTTATCTCTTCCCCATTTGCATGCTTCAATAAGAGCCCTTATCTCAGCACGCTGTGCGCTCTGCTTGCCGTCCAGCTTCCCTGAAATGACAGTCTGTAGTGAATCCCCATTTTGCTCAACAACTGCAAAACCTGATCTCAACTGCCCCTGTGCATCTCTAAAACAACAACCATCTGTATAGAGCACAAAACCTGTAGGTAAGGGATCAGACCGTAAATCAGGACGTATTTTTTGAGCAACAGAATTCAGCCTGACACAGTCATGCTGCTCCCCAGAGGTGGTGATTTGGTCAGCCATGTTTATTCCTTCATGCGTAAAAATAATGTTTGGTGCCTCCAAAACTCTGCTAATCCGCTGCTGACGCAAAGTAGAAAGAGTAAACGTCTCAGAATTAACCAATGCCATGACTCCATGAGATGTCAAAATATTAAGTGGATAACCCCTGACAATGTGTGATGTTTTTTCCACTAGATGTGCAATTCCTGCTGCATGTCTCGTGCAAGGCGGCTGTCTCATTTCAATAGCTTGCAGCTTTATGCTAAGATACATAAGAATGTGTCTCTGACCACCTTTTTTCTGAAACAAAATCCCATTAACCACCCCATCTGTTTCTGATGTGTTAAGAAAAAATGGACATGTATAGTCAGGAGTGGCTAAATCAGCTGCTTGTGCTAGAGCCTGTTTTAACTTAATAAATGCCTCCTCAGCTGGTATGTCCCATTCTAATTTAGCATGCAGATTTTTCATACCATGAGCATTTACAAGAGCCCTGAGTGGTGTGGTAAGGTTTGTGTAATTAGGCACATAATGTCTGGAAAAATTTGTCAGTCCCAGAAATGACAGCATTGATTTAACAGTGAGAGGTTTAGAATGAGCCAAAATAGCATTCTTGTGGGTGTCAGTCAGTCCAGCGCCTTGAGCGGTCACCCTTCGCCCCAGGAACTGGACTTCCTGCCTGACCAACTGAAGCTTATCGCGGGAGACTTTGAATCCCTCTTTTCCCAATTGTTGCAACACAACTAGAGTAGCTTCTATGCACGTTTCAACAGTAGGGGATGCTAAAAGTAAATCGTCCACATATTGGGTCAGTACACAGCCTGGAGGGAGCTGTACAGTGCTTAATGACTGCTTCAACACCTGATTAAAAATACCTGGAGATAAAGCAAAGCCCTGCGGAAGCCTACCATAACGTAGCTTCCTGCCCCTGAATGTAAATGAAAAAATATCCCTGACAGAAGGATGGTAAACAGAAAAATGTATTAGCCAAATCTATGCAGGTAAACCATTTTAAATCAGGAGTCAGGGATGCCAGAGCTGTATACGGATTCGGTGTAGAAATGGGAGGGGTTCTAAGGGCCTCATTGACAGCACGCAAATCATGTGCCATTCTGTATTTACCAGTACCTTGTTTTTCCACAGGAAGAATAGGGGTGTTATATGAAGAGTTTGATGGTTCTAAAACTCCAACTTCAAGTAAGCCTGCAATAGTGTCTGCAATACCTTCCTCAGCCTGAGGTTTATGTGGATACTGTGAACGCCAGATTGGATCAGAATGTTTCATCTCAAATGTGATGGGTGTGGTTTGCACTAGACCGACATCAGTGGGACCATCTGACCACAAAGAGTCAGGCACGACCTTTAAGGCCTCCACTGCATCAGGATGATCTGTTTTTTCTCTGCCATGATTTCTAGAAAGCTGCAAATGTTCCAGAATTGTAGTATCTGAGACCTGCGTGTCTATTTTGTACATCTGAGTAGAAGGAGAAAAAGAGACTGAAGGTATCTGGGTAGGAACCCAATCCTTTAATTCAACTCCCCTTTTAACCATTCCCCCCAAATCTTTAGCTTGATGTTTCGGATGCAACAAAAGCGATATGTGTGGAAGCGCCTCAGCTTCCATCATATACCATTTATGCTGCTCTGAAGTCAGATCAGCATACAGTGCAACACCCTCTTTCCCCACAAAGCATGGACCCGAAGCCACAGACCAACTTTGGCCTTCAAGTTCTGTTTCAAATTGTTCCTGATATAAAGTAGGATCGCCTCTCTCATATAGGAAGGTCACATGGAACAGATCAGACGGTGGAACAAAAGGCTGGAGTTCAAGCAGCCAAGGCTTCCAGCATCTCAGAAATTCAGCCGCAGAAGATTCATGTGCAGACATCGTAGTCAATCTGGCCCAGAAAATATCAGCCACTTGTGAAGTGTCATCCTTCAGCAAAAATTGACCACTCATGGTGTCACAGCAATGCGTATGTCCATTCGGAAAAGTCACCATAAGTCCATCAGGAATGGCAATGAATGTCCATGTACGTCTATTGTGAGCATCGGATCCCCCTTAGTCCTGCTCACTAAGGTACTCTGTGGGCATTGTCAATACTGAGGCCCACTCTGTCCTCCTGGATAGGAGGGAGGAGCCATATGCTGATTCGGAGCCATATGCTGAGGGGGCTGACCGGGAGGTATAGCGCCCCCTTGTGGGTGTGGGCACTCCCTCACCCAGTGTTCATTGGAGCCACACCTGCGACAACCGTTAGCACCTGGCTGCCCTCTCCCCATGCCTCTAAAATCCCCAAACCTGGCCCTGCCACGCGACCTGCCACGGTGCTGCCATGTCCTATAAGGAGCAGGAGCAGTAAATGGCGGATTCGGCGCAGCTCCAGCATACATCACAGGAAAAGAAGGCAGCACTGTCCCTGATCCAACAGTAGGTGCTGCTTCAGCCACCATCTGCTTCACTTTTTTAGACTGATACAAGTCAGTCAATTTATTCTGAGCCTCTTTTAACTGTAGCTTTAACAAAGCAGTCTCCATTTTCTTATTCTCCTCAGCGTCCTTTAACGCAGAATCTTGCACGTCTTGTAAATAATATGTTACGTGTCTTTCCCATGTAGGCTGATCATAAATGTGTGAATCAGGATTCCGTTTCATTAATGTAGCAACAGACTCTGGCATGCCTGCTAAAACTGCTTCTCTAAACCAAATCCGATTATTCCCCGGATCTCGGGGGTGTTCCCCAGTAACAGCAACCCATTTATCTTTACATTTTGCCATATGTTCTGCGGGAGTAACATCAGTTGACCAGGGAAATTTCAAAATTTTAGACGCGGGCGGAGTAGGATATTTTCTTCTGACCCACTCGGCAAGATCATGTGCATGATGCGTGAATGGGGCTTCATCAAGTACACGTGGTACCTGGCACTGGAGCATCATCTAATTATAATCTGTCAATGTCAACATCCTACCCATAATGGCTTTCCAATCTCCCACCGCTAGGGTTTGCCCTGAAGTCAGCTGATTTAATTTATTTATCCAGCAGTTTCCTCCACCAGTCAAAGCAGGGAGTTGCAGAATGATGGCAGATACGTCAGCCATCTTCCATGGTTTGTAAATTACTGAACCATCCGATGCTCCCACTAAAGGAAGCATTAAATCAGGGCCCCCACATGCCCCCAGTGGTAACTTAGATCTGGTATACTTAAATGGCCCCTCACTCTCCTTGTCCACCAACGCCTGCATATTGTCGACCTGTACAACTGCTGCACATTCATCACGTTGACTGGGGCTGGCACTCCCTGGAAGGTCTGCAGCTTGCCCCCTTACCACAGATGCTAATCTTTCCTGATCCTGCAGCACCTCATCCATCTGTCGCTGAACTTTAGTTAACCTGTGTTCGTGCTGCTCCATCTCGTCCATCAATTTAGCATTATACGCCAAGAACAATTTATCGGTGTCCTGTTCTACTTTGTTGCTAACTAATTTTAGTAGCTGTCGCTTTTCCTCCCTAGAACACATTCTGTGAGAGACTCCGCTTATCATCCCCTCGGGCACCATGACGAGCCCACATGGCCGTCATAACGCCCTGTAACTGGTTTTTATCTTTTTTACCGGGCTTATCAACCAAAACAGAATATAGTTTAGAAATGTATACTAACAATTGGGCATCTAAAGTGCGCCACTCCTGTCCCTGTGGAGCAGGGAGTAATTTATATTCGGCTGCCATTGAAAATTCGTAACAAAATCCAAAATGGATTAAAATTTAACAAAGTAGGTTATTTGTATTAACTCTGTAAATTATTTATTTTAATTGATAAACTATCAATTCGTAGGCCCAAATTTATCCCAATATTAATGCAGTTAACAGTAAAGGCAGGCACAGTTTTTATTTATTTAATTTTCATTTATTTCTTTTTATAGTGAAGGGGTTTATGTATTATTTAGTCATGCAACATTAACCTTAATAATGTTTTAGGCAAAGCCGAAACGAAGGAAAGCTAAAAAGGTTTATAAAGCACTGTTTATCTTATCATTAATTTATTTATATACGGAGATTATTGCCGTTTCATCTAAAAATCAAAGAATTCCTAATAGAGTCCGGCCTGCGCCAAAACCCGGGACGCGCACTTCGGCGAAACACACGAAGAAATAGAATTCTCCCAATATAAAGCAATTTTTATTTATCATTAAAACATATACCGAAAGAAATACATTTAAAACTCGCTTTGCAACACAAAATCGTCAACAGTTTGCTCAAAAAACTCCACCGGACTGACTGATCAAGTCAGGCCCAACAGAACTTCCTGGTCATACCGCGGAATGAAAACGCCGGCGCACAGACGGCTAATTCTTCACTACGATGCTAAACTTAACAAACCGTTCTCATAAGTAAACCAACCAAAGACAAGAAAAAAATGCCTCCAACAAAACCACACTTCGCCACCAATACTCGAATGACTGTTTAACCGAGCCAAATAAATACAGTTCGGAAGCTAAGCTACCAGAGATTAGCTGTAACCATGAGCAACCTAGCTCAACCGGAAGCCAAACGTGACCGCTCCGTTACAATAAAAAAGTTATTTTATATATATTCTAAAGAGTTTACTACCAGTTATCCATAATAACAGTCCTATATATATGTGTTAGACAATGCTTTAGACGTGTTTACGTAGTTACACAAGGTTGAACGCCTTTATTTCCAGGCGAGACTCATCCACACTGTGTGTTAGCCGTAAACTAGCTATGGTGGTACTTTAGCCGACTGAAAATGATATTCCCCTATTCCTCTACAATGTCAAGCTTCTACGCTTATTGTCTATATAAGAAGCGCGGGCATTGTCTAGGCGTTTAAGATTCGCAGAGGAACTATGGTTTTAGATTCAGTCGGTTAGTTCCCCTAAATGAGAAGTTTATATGAGGCCGGTGTGCAAAGAGCTACTTGGTAGCTCTTTTCCGTAACCTCCACTTTCTCCAATCACACACACACTCACACTAGAAAGAAAGAAAGTACAGCAATTTTACAATTTCATCAAACACTAACCTCTACCGGAGCCACCTAAAGCCGGACCTTTAAACACAATCCAATTCACGTGGCTCAATCGTGCGTTTGGAAGATACGCCGGCCTCTCCAAGGGAATCCGTCTCGACAACAGAGAGCACACAGGCTCTGCTCCTGTCTACTTTTTCCGTTTGCCAGCCTTGGAGAATTCCGATAGCGTCCTACCGGAGGCGAGCGACCATCTCTCAAGCCCTGGTCCGCACTTTGGTCGGCCCTCAACCGAAAGAACAACATCCATCCATCCATCCATTTTCTTCCGCTTATCCGGGGTCGGGTCGCGGGGGCAGCAGCCTAAGCAAAGAGACCCAGACTTCCCTCTCCCCAGCCACTTGTTCCAGCTCCTCGGGAGGAACCCCAAGGCGCTCCCAGGCCAGCCGAGACACATAGTCCCTCCAGCGTGTCCTGGGCCTTCCCCTGGGCCTCCTCGCGGTGGGACGTGCCTGAAACACCTCACCAGGGAGGCGTCCAGGAGGCATCCTGACCAGATGCCCGAGCCACCTCAACTGACTCCTCTCGATGTGGAGAAGCAGCGGCTCTACTCTGAGCCCCCTCCGGATGACTGAGCTTCTCACCCTATCTCTAAGGGAGAGCCCAGACACTCTGCGGAGGAAACTCATTTCAGCCGCTTGTATCCGTGATCTCGTTCTTTCGGTCACCACCCAGAGTTCGTGACCATAGATGAGGGTAGGAACGTAGATCGACCGGTAAATCGAGAGCTTCGCCTTTTGGCTCAGCTCTCTCTTCACCACGACAGACCGGTAGAGCGCCCGCATAACTGCAGATGCCCCACCAATCCGTCTATCGATCTCCCGCTCCATTTTTCCCTCATTCGTGAACAAGACCTCCAGATACTTAAACTCCTCCACTTGGGGAAGGACCCCATCCCTGACCCGGAGGAGGCACCCCACCCTTTTCCGGCTCAAGACCATGGCCTCGGATTTGGAGGTGCTGATTCCCATCCCAGCCGCTTCACACTCGGCTGTGAACAGCTCCAGCGAAAGCTGTAGATCACGCTCCGATGAAGCCAACAGGACCACATCATCTGCAAAAAGCAGAGACCCGATCCTGAGGCCACCAAAACGGATCCCCGCAACGCCTTGGCTGCGCCTAGAAATCCTGTCCATAAAAGTTAGGAACAGGATCGGTGACAAAGGGCAACCTTGGCGGAGTCCAACTCTCACCGGAAACAAGCCCGACTTACTGCCGGCAATGCGAACCAAACTCTGGCACCGGTCGTACAGGGACCTAACAGCCCGTATCAAGGGGCCCGGTACCCCATACTCCCGGAGCACCCCCCACAGGGCCCCCCGAGGGACACGGTCGAACGCCTTCTCCAAGTCCACAAAACACATGTAGACCGGTTGGGCGAACTCCCACGCACCCTCCAGGACCCTGCTGAGGGTGTAGAGCTGGTCCAGTGTTCCACGGCCAGGACGAAAACCGCATTGTTCCTCCTGGATCCGAGGTTCGACTATCCGTCGGACCCTCCTCTCCAGAACCCCTGAATAGACCTTACCAGGGAGGCTCAGAAGTGTGATCCCCCTGTAGTTGGAACACACCCTGTGGTCCCCCTTTTTAAACAGGGGGACCACCACCCCGGTCTGCCAATCCAAGGGAACTGCCCCCGATGTCCACGCAATATTGCAGAGCCGCGTTAACCAACACAGCCCCACAACATCCAGAGCCTTGAGGAACTCCGGTCGAATCTCATCCACCCCCGGAGCCCTGCCACCGAGGAGCTTTTTAACGACCTCGGTGACCTCGGCACCAGAGATTGGAGAGCCCGACTCCAAGTCCCCAAACCCTGCTTCCAGATTGGAAGGCGTGCCGGTGGGATTGAGGAGGTCTTCGAAGTATTCCATCCACCGACCCAAAACATCCCGCGTCGAGGTCAGCAGCACACCATCCCCACTGTAAACAGTGTTGGTGGCAGACCGCTTTCCCCCCCTGAGACGCCGGATGGTGGACCAGAATCGCTTCGAAGCCGTACGGAAGTCGTTTTCCATGGTCTCTCCAAACTCCTCCCACGCCCGAGTTTTTGCCTCAGCAACCATCCGAGCCGCATCCCGCTTGGCCTGTCGGTACCTATCAGCTGCTTCAGGGGTCCCACAAGCCAAAAAGACCCGGTAGGACTCCTTCTTCAGCCTGACAGCATCCCTTACCGCCGGTGTCCACCACCGGGTTCGGGGGTTGCCGCCGCGACAGGCACTGACCACCTTGCGGCCACAGCTTCGGTCAGCCGCCTCGGCAATGGAGGCGCGGAACATGGTCCACTCGGACTCGATGTCCCCCGCCTCCCCCGGGACGTGTTCAAAGTTCTGCCGGAGGTGTGAGTTAAAGCTCCTTCTGACAGGAGACTCTGCCAGACGTTCCCAGCAGACCCTCACAACACGTTTAGGCCTTCCAGGTCTGTCCGGCGTCCTCCCCCACCATCGGAGCCGACTCACCACCAGGTAGTGGTCAGTGGACAGCTCTGCCCCTCTCTTCACCCGAGTGTCCAAAACATGCGGCCGCAGATCAGATGAGACGACAACCAAGTCGATCATTGAGCTGCGGCCTAAGGTGTCCTGGTGCCAAGTGCACATATGGACACCTTTATGCTTGAACATGGTGTTTGTTATGGACAATCCATGACGAGCACAGAAGTCCAATAACAAGACACCACTCGGGTTTAGATCGGGGGGGCCATTCCGCCCAACCACACCCCTCCAGGTCTCACTGTCATTGCCCACGTGAGCGTTGAAGTCCCCCAGCAGAACAAGGGAGTCCCCAGGAGGAGCACTCTCCAGCACCCCTTCCAAAGACTCCAAGAAGGGTGGGTAATCTAATCTGCTGTTTGGCGCGTAAGCACAAACAACAGTCAGGACCCGTCCCCCCACCCGAAGGCGGAGGGAGGCTACCCTCTCGTTCACCGGGGTAAACCCCAACGTACAGGCGCCGAGATGGGGGGCAACAAGTATGCCCATCCCAGCTCGGCGCCTCTCAGCGGGGGCAACCCCAGAGTGGAAGAGAGTCCAACCTCTCTCGAGGAGACGGGTTCCAGAGCCAGAGCCGTGCGCCGAGGTGAGTCCGACGATGTCCAGTCGGAACCTCTCAACCTCGCACACCAGCTCCGGCTCCTTCCCCACCAGAGAGGTAACGTTCCACGTCCCGAGAGCCAGCTTCTGCAGCCGAGGATCGGACCGCCAAGGTCCCCGCCTTTGGCCGCCGCCCATCCTGCACAGCACCCGACCCCTATGGCCCCTCCCACAGGTGGTGAGCTCATGGGAAGGGGGGCCCATGTTACCTCTTCGGGCTAAGCCCGACCGGGCCCCATGGGTAAAGGCCCGGCCACCAGGCGCTCGCCAACGTGCCCCACCTCCAGGCCTGGCTCCAGAGGGGGGCCCCGGTGACCCGCGTCCGGGCGAGGGAACACTGAGTCCATCTGTCGTTTTCTTCATAGGGGTCTTTTGGGCGAAAGAACAACACGTCAACATTAAATGGAGAACGTTTAAATCGATCAATACCTATTAATTTGGTGTTAGCGCTTTTCCAGATTGATACAAAACCACCCGGGTGTTGATTAGCAAGGATCAATCCAGTCGCTCTCCGATTCTCTTTTGAACTCAAAGAAAAAACACAAAATTACTATAATGCCACAAACACATGTATCAATCAGTTATGCCACACTCATTACTCACACTCAATCTCTCCCAGCCCTGAGAAAACTCAAAACCAAATCAATGCCCGCATCCTCCACCATTTTGTCGGCTTTCTACCATAATATGCTCTGCAACTCACTTTCTACTCAGAGAGGTGGGGGCGCCGAACTCCAAAACCCAGGCGGGAACTGTTTCAAAATAAGACCCAGAACTGAGAGACAGAGAGTAAAATAACACACACAAACAGATATCTGTTTCACATAGGACGCACCTGCAGATGGGAGCCAGAAAAGATCTGACTCGCTTCTCTACAAGGGTGTACCATTTTTATTACAGAAGAACAAAGAAAATATCACATGACTCCTCTCTCCTCCTTCTACATCTTGACAAGTCATACATTTTCTCCAGGTCTCCTGACCTGGTTTTATAGCCGTACCATGAACTAGAGTTATAACCGATCCTCCCTGCTTTCAGTTCATATCTTTACCCAAGAGTTTATTTACTTAAAACCTTACCCCCATAAAATACTGGTAAAGAGTCATGTTTTACTACCCTGAATAATATAAACAGGCCTATTACCTCTAAACGCTTACTAAAGATATATTTAAAACATATGTACTGCATAATAAAAAATAGCCCCAAAAAAGTAGAATACAACAATACTCAGCATGAAGCATGTAAAACCATAAGGGATTTATAAAAAGACAAGAGTTGAGCAATACCTGAAATCCAAAGCCAAGTAAATCCACAATCCAAAGCAAAGAAACACAGCGAATGACTGTTTGTTTCTGGGATCACAATGAATGACAACGGGAATTAGGGAAGGTTAAAGCAATTACATCCTAAATGTGTCAGTGATAACCTGAAAAACAGCAATAAGCAAGCGGTTCTGTGATACAGTGAGATTATAGCAGCTCACCAATGAAGGCTCTAAAGAAAATGTTCAAAACATTTTGTTTTTGTTTTTGGCACAAACAGCTGGTAATCATATGGTCTGCCCGCCATTGGTTTTTGGTTGTTTTGAATGAAGCTTGAGAGGGGCAGTGTTGTATAAACTATGCACTATTTTATACCCACTTTGGCAAGCAATGATTCAAAGGAATTTTCCACAATCTGGTCAGGAGAACGTTGTAATGTGACTCTTAATAATTAACATCTACCAATGAGAGATGGCTAAAAGTTATTGTAGAAAATTTCAGAAGCCATCTCAAAATAAAAAGTCAACAATCATTTGAAAATATCGAATAAATTCAATAATATCCGAGATAGAATTATTTAAATTAATATTTATCTTTATTCATAAACAGAGGTGATGATGAGGATGAAGAGGACCTACTTTATTTCTCCACCAGGGAAGGATCATTACTATAACTACTGATAGGTGATCACATGACATTTGGTGCCACATTATAAACTTGGAAGGAGAGGTTTACGATGGCGGAGAAGGGAACTCTGGAGGGTGAAAGATTGAGAGGATGTCCTGTTTGAGTCATTAGCTTCAGTGCTTTTTACTGTGGGAAACTGTGTGTGAGCGTGTATGCGTGTGTGTGTGTGTGGCTATGTGTGTGGTTGTGTGGGTTTTTGTGTGTGGTCTGGTTTAGCTACTTGTGAGAACTGACTTTAAAAGGCTCGATGCTCTTGTAAGGAGATTTTGGGTCATTTGTAGTATCTAGTGGAGAGGTTGTTGTGGTTGAGCCTGAAGCTTTTCGCTCGAAACTCCGGTAGAAGTGATGCACGCCACCGTGATGTCTTCCCAGAGGCTTTCCCGGTATCAGTGTGTCTTTTACAAACTTGTTTGTTTTGAGTGGGTGGAGAAAAACCTCCCAGCTCTTGGGCCTCCATAGATAAACACTCAGAACTTTATCATCAATTATAAAAGCAAAACATGTCGCATTAACCTCGCAGTGAGTAGTCATGTAGTGTTAGTTGAAAACTATCATTTGTGTGTGTGCTGAGATCAAGGCAGAAAACTTGGAACATAAACATAAATATTAGAAAATGCTGTTTCTATAGGTGCATTTACCCCTGCACTGTCATTACATTTACTTGAGGTAATTTGTGGTTTCTGGTTTATCTTATTTTACCTGAAATTAAAAGCCAGTTCTCTTACAATAATAATTGCCAAAACATATATCTTGAAGCAAAAACTGAGGATTGGGTCAAACATGTGTTTGTGGTTCACAGAAGCTGTCTGTTGCCATTTCAGGCATCACAGTTTTTCTCAGTCGCTTTGGTGCATTTCTCGCATAACTATTAACATTTGAACAACAACCAGTGGAAATCTCAAAACAGCTAGTACAAATTCCAAAACCAAGTTGGTAACGTGGAAAAAAAGTCACTTGCTCAAAATGGATAGTTCATTCCCAGAAAGCAAATATTAATGTCAATAAAAGTGTCAAAGTCTTTCAAATGAATAGTCCTGACACCATGTTTATGAACCAGATAGTCAAATGGCTTTGTCTCGTTTTCAGTATGACACCTCACTCTGATTTCTAATGCAAAAAAAGTCAGATTTTGGTGGTTGTACTTGAAAATGCTCAAGACAGTACTATACACTTATTTCCACAGCCATTTGAAATCTACAGTTAGAGTAAGAGAGGAAAATGAGTACCAGATACTGAAAACGTCTGTTTCACTTTTCAGCGCATATGCTCTTTGCCGTTCTAATTTGTTCACAGCACAGGGCAAAAACAAAGTGCAAACATATTTAGAACAAACATAATAAACACCCTTTGGTTAAAGCAGTGCACAACTGAAAACAATATCATCAGTGAAAGCTAAAGTTCCCCTGAGAGAAATTGTTCAATCAGTGAGAGATTTTCTGAAAAGAAGGAGAGAGAGAAATGCATAAAATTAGTTTGAGAGATTTTGACGACTAGTTTAACTCTTTTTCTTTGTAATGACTCAAGCATTGAAACGAGGATGTTTCGTTTTATAGGAAATTACTGTTCGGCATTCTTGAGTATTGTTCAATTTTGACTGATATGACATGAAGAAATTATAAACAGCAGAGAATTGTATGGAAGCCTTTGATCCATCTCCAAAAAGATTTTCAATTTCTTGGAAGGAATGGGGAACAGCTACTGTGTTGTGCGCAGATGACTAAATGTTGTGGAGGTTCAATTCATAGTTATACTCATTTTAATTCTGATCAAAGAAATCCACCAAAGGAGCTGAGAAAAACTGTCATGTTTCAAGAGTTACCTGAAGATTCCTAATCTCCAGGTTAGATGGATGAATGGTGACAGACAGACAGACACCCACCATCAAACTAGAAAATGATAAGTACATTTCTTCATTGATGTTTCTGAAACAATCCCTTATCTGTACTTGGTTCAAGAAATATATTTAATCTGAGCTAGAATTAAGTAATGTATTAATGCCAGTGATATGGTGAACAGGTGATGACTTCAGTTCAGTCCATAAGATTCACCGCCCTCTGCTCCCTCACACTGACTAACTACCACAAAGATAGTTTGTAAACTGCAGAGTAGTGGATGCAGAACGAAGCCAGGGTAATGTCACAAAAGCTTTGACAAACTGTGTAGAAAAGCTATAAATAGGACAGAGAATTTTGCCATTCCAAAAGCTTCACTCAAGCTGGCTTTATCAATTCTAAAACTAGTTATCATGTGCCATTATCATGATTGTCCTGCTGGAGAACATCAATCTGTTCATTTGAGAATGTGAAAAATGTTGAGTTACTCCTCAATCTCTTTTTTTTATACCCACTGTGTACAATACAGCAGAACTACTAACAGAAGAAAAAGACCCTCAGCATGAAACTTCAGCAAGCATTGTGTGCTTTACAGTATATGCTTCTTGTCAGCCAAGTAGCTCCTTCTTCATTTCATCTGACCACAAAATGTTTCTCCCTTAAAGGCTTGTCCATTTTCTTTGATCAACACTCACTCAGTCAATGCTAAACTGGCTTCCTCAAGTCCCACTGCCCTGCAGGTTTTAGATGTTTTCCTGCTTCAGCACACCTGATTTCAATTGATGGCTGATTAACAGGCTTTTGCTGAACTCCGATCATCTGAATCAGGTCTCTTAAAGCAGGGAAACATCTAAAAGATGCAGGGCAATCTGCTTTGAGGACCAGGGTTGGGAAACACTGGAGTACAGAATGGCAGTGGTGTTGCTGGTGAGTTTCCAATGAGTCTTGGTTGTTTATTGGTTGTACTTGAACTTGAAAAAAAAATCCATCTTCTGATGACAGTTCGGGTCAAATTGACACAATTTGAGTGTTCCAACCAGACATTGATCTCAAAGACTAATTGAATCTGCCAGATTACAGCAGGCTAATACTAGACTTTTAAAATAAGCACAATTTTAACCGTATTAATAATATGTGGACACTGTGTAAAAGGTGGGTACAAACCAGGAACCAAACTTTTCAAATCACCAGTATCATTTCTGCGAAGAAGACGTCCAGCCTGAAGTATGCCTGTTGCTTCTTGATTGCAGAAAAAACCTATTCTAAAAAAACATGACTGTGAAACCAACACTGGTACCTAAAACCTGATTGGAAAGGTTACAGTGTTTTTTTTTTTTAAATCAATAAAAAAAATAGAATGAAATAATTGTTCAGCTCTCGACCATTAAACAACTATTATTACCGTTTTAAGGGGTATAAAAAGTGACTAGATGGAATATCGGTTCCATCTATGTCTAGCATGACTGCAACTATTAAAAACCATCAACAGATCTTGTTTAAACTTTCTATTTTTACATAAGAGCACTCTTGGCACTACAATGGTAGAAAGCGACATCAGCCTTGAAAAACAGTTTATTTGTGTGCTACCAGCATCTTATCCATCACAAAAGAGCAGGTCTGCATGGAAGCCTGGCACTCTTACACTTCCTGCACTGCTTTTGGTCAAAACCACTGGGTCAACCCACTTCCCTGTATTCTTCTGTCAACTCTGGGAAAAAGCTTTAATATCCTTCCTGTGAGCAAGATGCTGGCTGACTGAGCTTTGTGAGCAGCCATCCTTATGGATATTGGCATGGCGTTTCTTGTCTTGTTCAGCACGGATTGAACTTTTGTCTCCTTTGTTTGCATCTCTAAATTCTCTTGTTTTGCAGTGAAGAAGAAACAGAACAGCCCTTGCATTGTCTCCTGGCCTGTATTGAACAGAATAAATGTTGCCTGATATCATCCCATTTGTTTATTTAGTAATGACTGTGTGACTGTTTTGTGGTCAGTTTGTTGCTGCCAGCTTTGTGCCCTGTTGGATGATTTGACGGCAATATCAACACCATTGAGCATCACCAAGTGACAGCATTGTTTGACCCTGAGTTTATTTATACGATGCAGAGATAAGATTGAAAATTGCATGCTTGATGTTCTCTGCATTGTTCCAAAAGTTCACACAGACAGATAGAACATCAGCTGCAGATTCAGTGGCATGGCTGTTTGTATAGCCTGAGATAATAGTTGTCCTGATTAAAGACAAGATCTGGATGCAGACAGACGCCCCATACAAATGTAAACTTTCCCAGGGTTCTGAATCACTGGGAAAAGTGACATTTTCCTTTTGTAATTCAATAAAATATTAATATTCGGTGCATGCTGACCAGTGCGTGGGGATGTGGGGGTGTTGATATTCAACCAATAATGTTTTCTGTCTTTTCTCTCTCTCTTTTCTAGTTATTCTTGATTACTGATTGCAGTTGTGTGAATGTGGTTATAGTGTAAAGCGCTGGTTAGTATGACTAGAAAAGGGCTATATAAATTAAGTTCATTTACCAATGTACATGATTTTCATGTTTTGAATTTTAAATATACTTATCATATTATTATTCAAATCTAATCTAATCAAATCAAACTTTATTTATAAAGCGCTTTTCATACAAGAAGTTGCATCACAAAGTGCTTTACAGATTAAAATGACCCCACATAAAACCACCTTCCCTTCCCTCCCCCACAGATTTAAAAGCATGGTCACAGTTATACCCCCCTCCCCATCTCCCATGCACACACACAGTTAAAAGAAAAAGTAAAAAAGGACATTGGGCCGAGTGTAGATGAACCATGCAAGGAAACGCCATCAGAGCCATCTGCCCCGGCAGCGGTAGATTAACAGCAGCAGCCGAGGCACCGACACAGGGCACCCAGTGGAGGCAAGGCCAAGACCCCCACCTCCACCCAAGCTCCACCTGGAGAGCACCCAGGCAGCCACAGCCGACCACCGCTCCCTGGGCAGAGGGCTCCCACAGAGGAAACACTGGAATGGGGATTAAGATAAATTAAAGTAAAAAAATAAACAGTAAATTAATGTGCTAAGATTAAATAGTAAAAGACTGATAAAAATATAATCATATAAAACATGCAGAGCAATTAAACAGACAGTAATAAATAATAATCAGTTAAAAGCTAGGCTAAAAAGGTGAGTCTTGAGCCTGCTCTTAAAAACATGAACGTTCTCTGCAGCCCTGAGGTCCTCTGGCAGCCTGTTCCAGAGGTGAGGGCCATAAAACTGGAAAGACGCCTCGCCTTGCATGTGTGTCCTGACTTTTGGGGTGACAAGGAGACGGCTGCCAGAGGAGCGCAGAGACCGCGAAGGTTTATATGGTAAAAGCAGTTCAGAGAGATAAGAAGGCCCAAGACCATTAAGACACTTAAAAACCATTAAAAGAACCGTAAAGTCGATCCTGAAATGTACGGGGAGCCAATGCAATGAGTTTTAGACCGGTGTAATGTGCTCCCGCCTCCTGGTCTTCGTCAGGACACGTGCTGCTGAATTTTGTAGTAGTTGTAAACCTGATATACTTTTTTGGGGAAGACCAGAAAGCAGGGCATTACAGTAATCAATTCTACTGGAGATAAAAGCATGCATCAGTGTCTCCGTACTGGCCATATTAATATGATTATTATAAGTGTCCTCTTCTTTAAAGATGCCACAATATTACAGCTTTTTTATTTGTACTTGTACGTAGTAATGAAGCAGAAACATTTAAAACTCTCTTTTCTGTTGCATTTACTTTGCCCTGGTTTTCTAAATTTCCCTAATGCCTTTGTTTTATGTGTTTTCGATAATGATTTTTTTTTTTATTAAGCACCCAGGACAAGGCTGCTTCTTTTTGTAACAGTGTATGTACATTTAGTTTGACATTTTATTTTATTATTATATTCCTATAATTTTGCTTATATTTGCAAACAGTTCACATGACACTAACTGAATGCTACACAGGGGATGACTCTGATTTGGGACCACATGGATCATGTTTACAAGCAAAGCACAGTGTAAACAGCTAAGTGCATTTACGAGTGCATTGAGTTTCATTAATTCACTTGTATTCCCTCTCTCTCTTTGAAACTATGTGCTGCATTTATGACCCCCATTGTCAGCTTCAGTAAAGTGTAATCATTCTTTTTGAGGGTGCAGCTATAACACCTTGCAAACCTCATCCTTTTATTTCTGTGTATAACATCAAGACAAACACATCTATAACAGTTGCTGAAGCATATTTATAGTATAACAAAAATTAAATCTTGTTCTTCAAAAAATAGTTGAAACACAAGACTGAACAAGATGATAGAATGGATGTTAAACAAAGTGTTTTCGAATCATTTAGTAAAATATACATTAAAAAGTGAAATAAAACATCTCACCAATAACTTGTCATAGCATAACCTGGGAACAGATTTTTTTAAATGGCAGCATAAGTACTCGACGGGACCAGGCACCCCTCAGTCACTAGAAGAGGAAACAGGCAAAAAATGACTTATTCTCAGACAAACATCTTTAAATGGCGAAATTATTAAATATTTTCATACTTTATAGTTTTCTGTTTCTCATCTGTTGGGCTGACTGTTGCAGTCATTTGACCATTAGACAAGTTAAGCCTTCTTAAAGTATTCATGTTATTTTAACTGTGGACAAAAAGGGTGATGCTGGGAGCTTTTCCCAAAGTAATGTTGCATTCAGATGTCTGTGTCTTGGTGTGACAGTTAAGTGACATTTAATTTCATGCCTCTATGACAAAGTAGAGATTGGATAGATCAGGCAGTGGATGTGTCAGCAGCTTCAGGTAATAGAAACAGCTTTTTTAGGCCTGGTCTCCGGCTCACTGGGCGTTTTTGAAAGCTATGTTACAGCAGTGAGACATAGCAAATTGAAACAGCATGGACAGCTCTGATTTGAGTTCAACTGGAAAGTCATCCTCGGTTAATAACTCAGAGCGGACCTTTAAAAAGTGAACTCTCCCCTTGAGAATCTGAATAAGTATCCTTTGGAAAGTGATACACATTCAGTTTTACAGACACTGTCCTATACTTCTGAAACAGTTCATTCCATGAATTGTAACCTCTGACTGCTTAAAAGCATGGAGTGGGTCTTCTTCAGAGTGTACAAATCTATTTATTTTAGGGACAGGAAAACACATTGAACTTGTAATAAATATGGATGCTTGACACATCCTGGTTAAAATAATTTTAGCATTTAAGTCAAATAATCCTATAAAGACTTTTGAATTTACTTATCGCATCAAATAATACCCAAGATCAAGAAGTCAGTCCCTTAAATAAAACAGAAATCAGATATATAAGGGAGAAAATAAAGGAAAATGTTTTCATTTTTAAAAGGAGAAGTTCAATTTTGGGGATTATCTGGTTAAAGAATAACAATTATAGAAGTAGCACGATTGACAGTAGATCTTTTTAAAACAAACCTCTGTGGATATTCAATTCAATTCAATTCAGTTTATTTATATAGCGCCAATTCACAACAGATGTTGTGTGTTTATTGTTGGATACATATCTCTTATTGGGTAGACAGTAATCCCATGATAATGTATTAAAGTCAAGTAAAAAAATATAAGTAAAACAATGTTAGAAAAGTCAGTCTGTGACGTTATCTTTTTACTGTCTTGATATAAAATGATCATCTTCTTATATGAGACTCCAGTGTAGAAGTTATCTAATAACAATTTTGTTCTGGGATAAAATTTGAATTTGAAAGTTGAAAGAGTGTTATTGCTAAAAAAATTTAGCACAAAAGTAGCACAGCATATCCTAAATATCTTAGACTTATTGAGTTGTTCTTTCTTATTTCAAAAGAAAGAAAAGTAACAGATTTTTTCACAAGCATGCTCATTTGGTGAAAACCTAGGATGGACTCTGTTTTTACACTACACATGTACCTTCTAGAAGATAAATAAAATACTCAGCATCTCCAGAAATGTGTTCCCTTCTTTATTGGTCTCAGACACTGAAGAAATTATGCCGCTACAGCTAATTTTTGTAAATAGCATGTTCTTATCTGATAAACCTCAAGCAAACAAACCACACGCGCAGTCACAAATTAGCTAAGATTCCAATTGTTAAAACATTTTGGGGGCAAACAGTGTTTCTAATAAATCTCCCTATAGGTGTTTAGTTTCCAACAGCTCCCCCATAGATGATGTTTGTAGCTTAAGTGCTTGCATATCCTTGTTCTGACCACATATCCATATCACATAGTGCTAAGAAATATATTTTTACTATCTTCAAGTGATTAATGTCTGAGAATTATTTCTATTTAATTCATGTTTGTTTTAATCAAAACTGATACAAAATTAAATGAGACACATTACAATAGGATTTCCTTTATTTATTTAAAAAAAGACAACAACTCTAATTAGGACTCTTTCCATATCTCTCCTCCACCTGCTTCTTCTTTCCTACTGTGGCTCTAATACACTACTGTACCCCAAACACTATATTCCGTCTTGCAATTAAAATGATTTCATGCAAAGCTGGTTGATGGCAAATCAATAAGTAGACTTCACACATTATATATTAGATGTGTAAAACCTTGTGAAAAAGCAAAAGGTCACAAAAAGCACATTTTAAAACATTTACAAACATCAAGTTTATATAAGATATAAATACATAATATCACACCTCAAGAATTAAGTTAGAAAATTTTTCTATTTCTAATTTTATGACAGGCAACACCTACATTTAAACATTTCTCTTTAATGAGTTTTGCTTTCCGTTAATGAGCAATTTTAATCATTTCAAAATTAAGCTGAGTACAAGACATTTTTTAGGATAACTTTTGGGGACTTTTACCAACACTCAAGCAAAAAGGCCTTCATGTCACTAAAAATTAAATGCAAGATTCATCAAGATATCTTCCCTTGTGAAATGTTCAGAAAATGTGTGTGGATGAGAAATCACTGCTAATGATACAGTGGGAGAAAAAAGTATTCAGCAGCCACCAATTGTGCAAGCTTTCCAATTAAAGAGATGAGAGAGGTCTGTAATTTTCATCACAGGTACACTTCAGCCGTGAGAAACAGAATGTAAAAGAAAAATCCAGAAAATTACATTGTATGATTTTTTAAAATAATTTATTTGTATAATGGTGCAGATAAGTACAGTATTTAGTACCTACAACCAAGCAAGAATTCTGGCCCTCACAGACATGTTACTCCTTTAAGATCTTCTATCCTACACTCCATACCTGTAATAAAGGCACCTGTTTTAAACTCGTTATCTGTATAAAAGACACCTGTCCACACATTCAAACAGTCAGACTCCAACCTCCACCATGGCCAAGACCAGAGAGCTGTCCAAGGACACCAGGGATAAGTTTGTACACCTGTACAAGACTGGGATGAGCCAATCTAAAATGAGCAAGCAGCTTGGTGAGAAGAAATCAACTGTGTGAGCAATTACTAGAAAATGGAATAAATGCAAGATCACTGACAATCTCTCTCAACCTGGGGCTCCATGCAAGATCTCACCTCATGGGGTACACATGATTTTAAGAACGGTGAGGAAACAGCGCAGACCTACATGGGGGAACTGGTCAATGACCTGAAGAGAGCTGGGACCACAGCAGCAAAAGGTTACTAAAGATGCCAGAGACCATCTGGATGATCCAGAGGAGGATTGGGAGAACGTCATGTGGTCAGAAGAGACCAAAATAGAACTCTTTGGTATAAATGCCACTCGCCTTGTTTGGAGGGGGATGAATGCAGAGTTACATCCCAAGAACACCATATCCACTGTGAAGCATAGGGGTGGGAACATTATATTTTGGGGCTGCATTTCTGCAAAGGGGACAGGACGACTGATCGGTATTAAGAGAGGATGAATGGGGCCATGCATCGTGAAATTTTGGGCAAAAACCTCCCTCCATCAGAGAGAGCATTGAAGGTGAAACGTGGCTGGATCTTCCAGCATGAGGGTGATCCCAAACACATCGCCTACGATGGAGTGGCTATGTAAGAAGCCTTTCAAAGCTCAGGAGTGGCCTAGCCAGTCTCCAGACCTCAACCCAATAGAGAATTTGTGGAGGGTGTTGAAAGTCTGTGTAGCCGAGTGACAGCGCCAAAACACCACAGCTCTAGAGAAGATCTGCATGGAAGAATGGGCCAAAACACCAGCTACAGTGTGTGCAAACCTGGAGAAGACCTACAGGAATCGTTTGATCTCTGTCATTGCCAACCATGGTTACACTGCAAAGTACTGAACTGAACTTTTGTTATTTACCAAATACTATTTTTTTCTGCACCACTATACAAATAAATCATTTAAAATGCATACCATTTGATTTCCTGGAATTTTTACACATTGTGTCTCTCACAGTAGAAGTGTATCTATGATGAAAATTACAGACCTCTCTCCTCGTTTTAAGTGGGAAAACTTGCACAATCGGTGGGTGCCAAATATTTGTAATGTTTTTTTAAAGTTTATTTCCCTCAGATTTTGAAAAGGTCTACTTCTACCCCATATGTGGGAGTATAATAAAAAAGAAACACCAGGCAGGTGGTGACAGTGTAGATATTAACAACATAAAAATTCAAGAATAAAATCTTGAGCATGACTAAAACAGAGCTAGGCTAAAGAACAAATGAACAAGGTTACACTGTGGTGTTTTTCAACCACAGAAAACCAAATATTATACTTTCTGATAATCTCCAGATATCAAGTTCACACATACACATCATAAACTGAATTTCTTTTAATTTCAACTTTGAAAAACGGTTTAAAAAAGTTTTCATGTGGTTCGAAACACAAACCAGGCAGAAAATGTCTCCTTTGCAAAATAAAGGTGTCAAATTGAACAGGGCCCTATGACACAAAGGTTTGATTCTGTGTTTATTTTTGCAGTAGCTAAATCTATTTCCCTGATTCAAATCCTATCAAAAGTATATGACAAAGCAACTGACCTTCTGCATTATTAGCATCATATTAGTTTTACCAGAAGTGCATATCCAATAAACATAATGGGATTTCTAATTTTGTGTTGAAACACTTGATGGATTGTAACATTTGTTCAGTGGCTCCTACAACTGTGTGGATAGGAACCTATATGAAGAGAGCAATGCTTCTTTAAAAAAGCAAAGAAAAGTGCCTAGTTTATGCTACATTTTACTTCAAGTTGAAAGCCTGGATTTACAAACTTACAAAAATATAAAGAAATGTTGGTTTCCCAGTTTAAAAGGCGGGATACCTCCAACTCAAAATCCAACATGGTTGCTTTGGTCATAAAAAGAGGTTATTTCTGCAGTTCTAGAAGATTTAGGAAAATTCGAAGCAACACATACAACTGCTCAAACACCGTAAGTGAACAAGGTTGCTTTGTTAGTGAGTGCAAAATTCGATGTAATTTATCTTTTGCTAATCTAATATAGCCATGAGCTAATCCTACTGGAACCTAGTTAGCTTGCCTTGCAGTAGCATGGAGGTGTATAGAAAAGTTAAATTTGGACATCAAATGAAAGCTCTTTACTCTGGGCTTTCTCTTGACACTTGAAAATACCAACACCCATAAAACTGCAAAAGGGAGTCATTTTGATAACATGTCAGAGGTAGAAATACCTTTTGTATTTTTTCACCATTTTCGTAATTGTATGTAGAATAAAAGTTGAAAAGTACACCTTAATGTCCAGCATGTTAGACTGTATATATGGTGTCAAAATGACTCCCTCAGTGTTTTTTTAAATGTTTTGTGGCCACGGTGACCTTTTTTTGACAGTGGATAGTACATAGAAGGGGGAGAAGACATGTGGCAAAGGTCCATCAGGACGGGACTTGAGCCCGGAACAACCGTGTTGAGGTCTGAGGTCTGTGTACATGGGGAGCCCACACTAAACACTACGCTATGCAACATTATGTTCCAGAAAACCCATAGCCAAAGAGATGTAAAAAGAGCTGTATGAGGAAAGGTGTTGACATATGAGCAATGGAGGGTTTAATTGCAGTTATACAGGTCTGAAAATGCTCAGGGAGTCAAATTAATCATTAGCTGTTCTTGTGTTAAACCAACAGTGCATCTCTTTCTTGGCTGAGTTAACAGTGGAAAAGCAACAAAGATACAGTAGACAGCACAAACAGATTTTGGCCTCTATAGATAACTCATCTTTGTGAGTATTAGTATTTTAACAGCATGATCTTATATGCAAGTTACACTGCTACAAAAACGTTTGGGGATCGGTCCAACTGGAAATTCAAGTCTCAAAATATATAAATCATAGTGTTTCCTTTGTCTTTGTGAAGTTTGTTCTTTCCAGTGGTGAGGATCCATTCAGTCATTTAGTAAGAATAAACATCACATTCCTTGAAACAGTATAAATTCCAACTTTGGCTTCCTTCCAGGGAATCATACAGTGCGTTTATAAAATATTTAAATAGAACTTCCTCTGTGACACAGATTTCCCATCGGTTTAGAGGTCAGTCACTGACGTGGTGGATACTTTGGCGTTCAGCAGTGAGACAGTGCAGGCAGGAATCTCAAAGGTCAAAAGTCTGTATCCGAGAGATTTCAAGAATTGTCCTTCTGGGCAAATCAACCCAGCTAGGGCCAATCAAACAACCCATGGCCTTGTCACCTCAAAGAAGTCTCAATGTTAAAAGCCTCAAAGAAGCTAGTTAGCTTAGCATAAAGACAGAAAACACACTAAACACCCAGCTTAATTGTCACATTCGGTTAAAAAAAGAAAACAAAGAGGGGGGAAAAGCTCTTTAAAACCTACTATGTAATACATCTGATCCTGTTTGTTTATTTCAAGTGAGTACTGTAGTTATTTTTCTTGCTCATTCAGACATGGTTGTTTGTATTTTTCAGTCTTGTTAACCAATGCTAAGGAGCTACCAACTGCATGAAGAATAACAAGTTTTTTTAAACCAAAAATGATGACATTTGAAGTGTAGTCAAATGTGTGGAAAATTTCAAAAAGTAACAGTGAGTATCAAATGTATAAAATATATCTATTTTATCACTATGGTAAACGTAAACTCACTGCCAAGCATTACTTTCTACCAGAAATCTCTACAAGTCATATTTTTCCAACTAAGTTCAACTCAAGGCTCAAGTCTTCTAGAGGCAAGTCCATGTCAAATCTCAAATCTTTGATTGCACGTTTAGTCAACTCTTAAATCTTTATCCCCAAGTCCAATAGGGGCAAGTCCAAGACAAGTCAGGGCTTTTGTTCTTTGTCCAAGTCACATCTTTGAGGGGCAAGTCTAAGTTAAGTGTTTATCTAACAATTAATGTCAAATTTCTTATGATTAAAATGCTTTTGTTTTGTAAAATTAGATTAGTCTTTGTAGTAATGCTTCCTTATAAAATAAGATTTAGGTAATGGTACCCTCACAACAGTCATTACTACACAGTGCAATAACTCAGCAGGGACAAGACTTATAATTTAAACCTTTTTTTTCTTTTCTTTTTTTAGACAGGGACATTGCAGTTCTTACAAGCTTACTGCCACCACTGGCTACAGGAGATGAAGCTAGTTTAGGAAACTCAAGTTCTAAACTTTAAGTCAAAGTCAAGTCTTGAGTCTTTAGAATGTCTTTAGAATGAGTCTAAATCAAATCCGAAGTATCTGTTTTTGCAAATTAAGTGTGACCCAAGTTCAAGTCACAGACTTGTCACTATCTCTGCTTTTTTATTTCTCATAAAAGAAAAAGGTGGTTTACTGTGCTACTAATGGGTCCATTTAACCAAAACAAATGACAGTTTTAGCTTATTGAAGAGATTTGGTCCTTAGTTTCAGTCTTTCTCTCCATCTTCTGTGTTCATGTCCTATGCCAGGAGATCACTCCTTTTGCTGCACCAGACCACCAGAGCAATCATGGCCAAAGTGAGGAAAACTGGTATGAGAATGAGAATGATAAGAGTGTCGTCCGGCGGGTCCACCCATAGCACCTCCTCTATGGTGCAATTGGAGAAAAAGTGCTTGTGTATGCTGATGATGTAGCTCTCTACCAGCGGGTTGGGCCAGTAGCAGCCGACGCTGTGGGACTTAGTCTCTGTGCAGAGGGTGAAGAAGTGGTACTCACTGAGGAGAAAGCAAGAAAAAATGTTTTTGTTAAAAACATTTCAAAACACAATTTGCAGTATAAAGTGTGAATCATGCAGAGGTACACTGTGTGATTAGAAACATACGTGGAAGGTCAAACTGAAATTGAAACGACACTGTTGTTTAGCTGGACTGAACCTTAGCCTTTGGGATTTGGTAAGTAATCCATCTTTGTGACCAGGGATAGGCTGCTATTTACTCTCTTTTTTGGACCACTACCCTACTTTTCTGCAGCGTTACTCAGAGCTGCCCTGAAGTCCTTCAGGCACAGAGCTCGGCTTTGATGAATTGGATCGGACATGTCCTAATCTTTCTTTCTCCAGCCTGAATTCTTTATCCTCAAAGTCCAGCTTTTTTCACTTGGCATCCAGGAGCTGCTGTTTTCTCGGCTGAAAACTGAGTAGCAGCCTTCAAGCAGCAGTTTAGGCTCTCAAGATAAAACATCTTATCTCCGTCACTTGGATCAGTGCTAAGGCAGAGGTTCTGATATATTTCTAAAACACTGACATCTGTGAGCTGACATATCAAGAGCCACAACAAACCCAGAAAAGGAATAGTTTAATGTTTGTGTGGATAGAATTATTCTTCTTGGTTCGTCTGTCTCTGTGAACCAAATTTTTTTCAGCTTAACAAAAGCATTGTTTGTATAAATATTAACCCTGATTAATCTCGAGATAGATAGATAGATAGATAGATAGATAGATAGATAGATAGATAGATAGATAGATAGATAGATAGATAGATAGATAGATAGATAGATAGATAGATAGATAGATAGATAGATAGATAGATAGATAGATAGATAGATAGATAGATAGATAGATAGATAGATAGATAGATAGATAGATAGATAGATAGATATGAATCACGATTAACATTCCTAAATACTATTGAAAAAGTACCATTTTCAGTGACTCTTTTACCCTAGTCATCTTAGCCAGTTGTTAGGCAAACCAACTGGTTAAAATTCTCTGAATGTAAAGGTGGCCGTTTTCACCAAACAACAGAGGGTTTCTTGTTTATTAAAACCCTGGATGTGGGCGCAAATGGTGGGACACTGACCCTTTACATAGCTCCGGTTCCCATTGTTATTATTTGCAGGTATCTTGCAGTCGGCGTGTTGGTTAGTAATGTCAGCTTGTTTGTTAGCCAAAGAGGCTTCCCTGATATGAAGTGATCTCTGCAGATTGTTGCATTTTTAGTCCTCTGGTTGTTCCTATCGCTTCTTATGAAAGCTTGCAACCAAAGATGTCTTTTGTTTACCTTGAAATGGGTGAGGGTCAACGAAATTCTAAAGAACTTGGATATTTTGTTGTTTTTATCAAAGTGATTTGGGCAACCAACAGCACCACAAGACATGATCTACATACGAAATGCAAAGTAGAGCAGGAAGTGATTTGGATAATCCTATAATCCCTGTATATAGGCTGTGTCCATATTCAGGGGTTGGATCCTTCTAAGGTCGAATTTTAAGGACAGTTAAAAAGTTTATTAAAATCTGGCAGTGCAAAAAAATAAAAGGTTAATGCGCTTATGTTTTAGCCTTTTTTCTTGTTTTCATCATAATACGTTTTTATTATAATTTATCATAAATAATAACAACTGTAATTACGAATAAGCTGGTATGGCTGGGCCGTTTTTTAATGAGTTGGCATTACGATAATTATTTTTTTCAATAAGCCTTTTGTTGTCATTTTAGGGGGCAAAGAGCAGACGACAACACTGATTAAGCTCAGGGGGGAGAATGAGCAGCTCTTCACTGGGGTGAAGAACTCGGCCGTTGTGGCATGGAGGTAGAAGTTGTTTACCCACTTTGTGCTTATGAGAACGCTTATTACAAAATTACAAAAGTGAGGAAAAAGTTCACCACAAGTTCTACCTCCATTTCTGTAGCTTCTTCTGCTTAGCGCTGTAGCGTTTGCTAGGCGACAGGACATCCGCCGAGGTAGGGGCGGGAATTCACCTGAAGACTAGAACTGTCCAAATTCACAGCCACTAACATCCGGTCTACCCATTTAAGAAGGACCAGACCTACTTAGACCGGTAAGGACGGGTCCTTAGAAGGATCCAACCCCTGAATCTGGACACAGCCATGGCCTCCGACTGATATATATCCTGCATTTTATATATATATATATATATATATACATACATACATACATACATACATATATATATATATATATATTAGAATTATTTATGGGTTTTATGTATTTATGCTCATGTCAATCTTTGACCCCCATGTTGTGTGTCTGATGTCTGTCACTCAGTCTTCATATTACAGCCCTGCCTTTATTTTGGCGTGGCGCCCAATGATAATCACTGGCCCCCACTTAGCCCTCTTTAAAAATTTCCTGGATACACCCCTGTTCAGCAGTCTTAATGAAGTATTTTTAAGCTTATAAAAGCATAATAATTTAAGCATTAATACCTATGATTATTTTAAACATGACGCACTGAATTAAACTCTCTTTAGGGTTAAACACATTAGGTCTGAGGCACATTTATAAATTAAAATATGAATATATATATTAATATAAGTTGAATTAATAAAATATTAATTCAAACCCTCAGACAAGTCTTTGTTTCTTTCAGATTTTTTCAAGTTTTTTTGTTTGTTTGTTCTACTGCTGAAAAATCTCCCCATTGCTGAAGTTTATGAAGCTGCTCTGAGTTTTTTTCACCACGGTTTGAACAGCTGAGCGGACGCAGATGTCGGAGCATAGCTATAACTGCATAGCAGAACAAGCAGCTACTGCCACACACATTTTAGAATAAAAACAAGGATGTTTCAGAGCTTTGTGCAGTAAGTTTTGGTGATGCTAAGGGCAAAAGCAAAGTGCCAGTTATGGGCAGGAAGCGAGCTTGCAATGAGCACATGCATTTTCTGGCTCCGGGGCGATGCGGAGCTGTAGTGAGACAAAGATCAATGGGGAGACAAAGATGGATGCAAAACCTGTTTTTGAAGAATTTTTTATTGGCAATATATCTACAAGTTTCGAGGAGAAGCACGTCAGTCAACATGTTTGGCAATTTTAAATTTTTTGCTGGGAACATTTCAACTTACATCGGTAATGTCCGATGTTTTTCACAAACACTGCTTTTAATGACAATGCAGGACAGTGTCTCCCAGGATGTATGAAAAGTGATGAAAATGCAGGACTGTTGCGCACAAAGCAGGACATCTTGCCATCCTAGTGCTGAGCACTGAACGCAGCGCGGGGTGAATTGTGGAATAAACAGGGCGGGTTTCTGTGCATGACTCAATGCGTTAACGAGAATTATTGTGTTAATTCTAGAAATTAATCAACCTGTGTTAACATGTTAATTATATATATATATATATATATATATATATATATATATATATATATATATATATATATATATATATATATATATATATATATATATATATATATATATATATATATATATATACAGGGCTGTGGAGAGGCAGGTGCTCAAAGTTAACAAGGGGCACATTTAGGTCCGTGTAACGCTTATCAGTAAAATTTTCTAAACACAAACGGACATTTGGAAAAACAGAAAAATGGATTCAAACATCCAATTTTTCATTGTTTTTCACCTTGACAAATTAAAAAAATGGATTTTTAAACTGTTTTTCCAATTTTCTGTTTTCATTCAGAGGATCAGAAATTTAGAAAGTTGCAAAATTGCGTCTGGGCTCCAATTACCCAATTATTATTCTATTATTATTATTATCTATTATTCTGTAGAAGATACAGCCTGGCTCTATCTACAGACTGAAGGCTATATAAAGAATAGATACATGAAGCTGTATCACGTTTTCATATTCAGTCTATAGCTTAGGTTGCAGCTTGTTACCCTGCGGGTTAGTATGAATATATGTTTATATATGTTTATATATGTCTGTGTCCATTCTCACAACCGGCGCAACGTAATAGAACTATGTGGAACAAGTGAGAGAATATCATTGCAGTATTGAATAATTGGAGCCCAGACGCAATTTTTACACAATTTTGCAATTTTATAAATTTCTGATCCTCTGAATGAAAACAGAAAATTGGAAAAAAAGTTTAAAAATCAAATTTTTTAATTTGTGAAGGTGAAAAAAATTAAAAATTGGATATTTGAATCCATTTTTATGTTTTTCCAAATGTCCGATTGTGTTTAAAAAATTGAACTGATAAGCGTTACACGGACCCATAAAAGGCACATAAAGCAAGATTTTAAAGTCCTTAGAACAATATAACATATATTATACCATCCTGAATAAAAACAACCAACCATGCAAAGCATGCAAAATTAGCCTATTTCTTATCTGATAGTGTACAATGTTGCTGTTGAGACACTGCTGCTGCTGATAGTGCTAGGGGGAGGGCTGTGTTCATTTGAGACTGTAGACATTGAAAACACTATAACAGCTGTTAGCTTATTTAAGAAGTGTTAAGGTGCTATGAAGAACATTACAAAATTATTTAACTTGCTGCCGTGTCTCAGTAAAGAAACACTAATATCTGACTGGTTAACCTCCACAGCAACTCAGCTGCTGAAGCACTAAAGATCAAACCTGCTCAGAGGGTCTAGCTCTTCTTTTCTGTAGTAATGTTAGCACCTCAGAGAGATTTTAATTTGTAAGGAGCATGGATAACAATAATTCATATCTTCAGCACACAGCCATGAGGTAAGAATATTTTTACTATTGAAATAATGTAATTATAATTATAAAAAAGTATTTTAGTTATTGCTTATTAGTATAAGAATAGTTTATTGTATTTGAAAAATCGATTTCAAATTTTATAAAAATTTTCACATGTATAAATATCATTTTTTTGACATTTTAATTTATTCAAATTATGGCACATCAAGCCTTCCATACATGCTGCTGTCCAAATGTTTGACATTTTTAGGCTACTGTTTATGAGAGATCTTTAGATGTGAACTGCGCCGAACCGTTCTTCAGCAGCTGATGTTCAACACCAGTAACTTTTCATTCATGCCGCTCATCTCCAGATCCTGTGAGCAGCGATAAGGACGCGCCTGGTAACGTAGGTGAAGGAGAAGTGGGGGAATCGAAGGTAGGCTGCACCTGCACTTAGAGGCTTGTTCCTCAGGTGAAAGTCGTGATAAATAAAAACAAATAAAAACGATTTTATGAAACGTCATAATCAGGAGTGTTATATATATATATATATATATATATATATATATATATATATATATATATATATATATATATATATATATATATACATATCATTCCATCACAGCCTAAGACACCAGCAGCTTTTCGCTCTAGACCACTTGAGAATTTATCAATTGGGCCAAGCAGGGACTATTCACTCACAGTTGCAAGAAGACATGCAAATACAATAATACATCCTACAGGAACATATTCATTTAGATGTATACTACCGTTAACATCATTCCTATATTAGCTTTTGAAAAAAGAAGCCATAGAAAAGAGGATCAACTAGGCTACTTTTGATGGTTTGCATCCATAGTAATTCCCATCAACTTCCCACCAGAGATTTGGATTCCTGCGACCCCTCCAGAGTTACCATGGACCTCTTGGCTGCTTCTATAAATAAATATCCTGTTGTCTGGTTTTGTTTGTTCAGGTAGATGCCCAGATCTTGGTAAGTTTGAACAGTACCCTATATGCCTAAAACTAGTGATGTTACGATGTGTGCCGAGGTTACGAAGCGCATATCGAGGCCTGCTTCATTTAGGGGAGGAGCCGAAAACGATGACGTCTGAAGCCCCGCTCCTGGCTGTACCACGTGACTGCTTCAGGAAGTGGTTCAGAGTTTGCGGAGTGGTTTGACAGCAATATAAATCCCCTCAGGCTCCATTCAAAATGTAGGTTTGTGTAGGAGAGTTGCAGTCAGTTTGGAGTTTGGATAGGATAGATTGGTTAGCGTTTATATAGTTTGGAGAGTATAGAGACAGATAGTTTGAAGATTTAGGAGAGAAAGATATGACCGTCCTGTTTTCACCAGACATGTCCACTTTTCATGGCGTCCGGGGGATTTCATTGATTGATGAAAATGTCCGGATTTTCATCGTTTTTAAGGGGACTAATAAGCATACTTAAATTGACTGGTGCGATGCATGCAATACAACACATTCGTTTTCGTGGACCGTTCTGAACCGTTTCATAGATGATATTATAGATTATTGTGCTTTTGAGACTGCTGATTTTTACTTTTATTATTACTTTGAAAAGAAAATAATATGGGCCCCCGGCTCTCCCGGTCCATTGACCGGCCCTTCCCGGCGCGGCCGGTTGCCGGCGGGGCCCGTTGGCTCGTCACTGCTGCCCCCCAGGCCCCTGCATAGTGGCCGCTGGATGTTCCCCTGGGGTTCTCCTTTGCTCCTCTCTTGGGGGATGCGGTCGGCCCCACCCGGGTCCACCTGGGGCTCTGGGGGTCCTTTGGACGTCTTTGCTCCGATCTCCTTCATGTCTGCATCGATTCCTGGGAGACGGATTGATGCCTGCTCACACCAGCTATCCAACACTCTTATGGAGAACCCTTATTTGCACCAGCATGCTAACACACACACATAGATGTGGGGTCTCTGGTGTTTAAGGATATATTCTTGGGCTGAGGTTATCATTACTAGAGCTTGATTAATCTGTACCATGAGTTTTCTGTGATATTGTTGTTGTATTTTTATATCTATTTTTGTGTGATGTGGTTGTGTAATTCTTAGTTCAAAATGTTTGGTTTGTTTTGTCGATGTTCCTTTTTCGTGTTTTGTTTTGTTTTTTCCGTCTCTCTGCCGTCCTGTGGGTATGGAGGCAGACTTCAATGTCTTCCTGTGTTTTCTTTGTTCCCCTTCCTCTCTTGTATTTTCAACTCACCCTCTCTCTTGACATTTTGTTTCCTACCTCTCTTCTTCATCTTCCTTCTTTCTTCTCCTTAATTTTCCGTCTCCGTGTCCATAACATCAGGAAATAAAAACCCCAAAAATAAATAATAAAGATTTTTCCCACATATATCAAGTGGAGTACTATAGCAAAAGCTGTACTGCTCCGCTTGTGAAAGTAAATCTGTTGGGCTTCTACTTGGTACTCAGACACCAATTCTGAGCTCCACACTGCCAAACAGGACACGTAAAAAAATAAAAAATAAAAATAAAAGAAAAATAGAAAGAAAAGAAAGAAAAAGAAAATAATACCTGTTTTCTCACAATGTTATTTCGGATTTTTGCTTAATTTTTGTCCAGTAAAGCGAACTATTACGGTTTCTGGTACATTTTCTAATTCGGAAGAGTAAATATTTCTATTAATTTCTAGAGATTTTAAAGTCATTTTTGCACTTGTGAAAGCCTATCTGAAGTTTTGTTATTAAACTGTTCATTCTAACGACATGGAGAATGCATGCTTTAAATATGTTAAAATCAAAAATCTGGTCACAGTCATGACAGTGTTTCAGGACTGTGCCAAGTGTCCTCTTTTTTTAGAAATCAAAATAGGGTCACCCTAATTTAGGAGAATGAGGAGAGAGAGATAAGTGAGAGGATGGAGCCAGCTAGGAAGAGAAGGATTTCCCCTGTGTGGGAGTCAAATATTAGCAGGCTGGAAACCCCCCTGGAGTATTGGGAAAAGCAAAAATTGCTGTACCCCAATTTATATAGTCTAGCACTGTGTTTTAGTGTACGCCGGCATCTTCTGTGCCTTGTGAAAGAGTGTTTTCAAAGGCTGGTGAGGTGGTGTCAGGAAAAAAGATTTGCTTAAAACCTAAAACTGTTGAGAAACTGCTATTTTTGAATAAACATGAATCTCCCATTTTGTAGATAATTGCCCAAGATACACAATCATTTTGAGTGCCCTCTTCCTAGTTCCACAAGCATTTTCACTTTCCTCTGCCTGCTTAAGCCCATGCCTTTTGCCTCAAGTGACAGAAAAATATTATTACACAACCTGCCATAATATGATACTACCATTTTGGGATAATTTACAGACAGAATGCATTAAAATATGTTTATTATTCACATTTGCAATATTTTTATGTAGAGAAATTATTTTTTGGAACTCATAGTCATTCCCAAGAACCATAGCAGACTTACAACTTTAATGCATCACACATTTAGTGGCTAAGAGCTACAGCTGCCTGTGATTGGCTCAAGTGGTTCAATGCCTCATGGGGCTTCATCTCACCATCACTACCTAAAACTTTCAAACTTTTTTTTTCAACCCAACACTGCTTTAAACTTCTCCCAAACTTCCTCCCTGAGCTGTCTGCTGTGTTCCTTGCTCTTTATGTGTCATGTTTTGAAGAATTGGACCTAAATGCAGACTTGTGTAATGAATGATTTAATTATTAAAAAATAATAGCTTACAATAAATGTCAGGCAAGTACACAAGGAGAACAGGAAGGTTAGGTGAAAAGAAAAGACGGAGAAACCAGCGAGGTGTGACTGAACATGAGCTGCTTAAATACTGAGGAGAAGGAGAGGAATGACAGAGAGAACCAGAGAAGCAATCAGAGGCAAATGGAGACACCTGGGAGAGAGAAAGCAGGGTGCAATTAGATATTTCAGAAGCTGGGAAGGGGGCACAATGTGGCAGGCAAGCAGAGATACAGGGAGAAAAGGAACATAACTAACTATCCATCCATCCATTCAGGGTTAGGGGGGCAGGAGGACAAAAATAGGACTGAAGGAAGAAATATACAAGAAGTAACATAAAAATGGAGAAATAACCACAAGGGATAAACAAAACCCAAACACAATGGAACTGAAAATGCAAACAGCTGAGGATCTTGATATCATGATGCTGGTTGTTTATTAAAGTTCTCTAATAAACCACTTACACGTCCCAGAACAGCTGAATTTTCTGCTTCGTAAAAATTATGCTCAAATGGACTCTCTTTACTGCTTTGGTGACTCAGAGTAAAGGGGGCTGAACATAGGCCTACGTATATGCAAGCCACATTTGTCCAGTTTTTGTTTGTAAATGTTTTAAAATGTATCATTTTCCTTCCACATTCATAATTCTGGGACTTCATCCAGCCCTGTCTGTCACAGTTCCAGTTGTCTTACACTTTTTTAATTATAGGTCTCACTGTAGACATAGGCTGGTTGAGGTTGAGCAATTGTCTCGTAGCCATTTCCTGACTTACAAAGAGTTGCAAATTCTTAATATTTACTTATATTATAGATGCCTCATTTTCATATTTATGCTCAACAGAAACAGAAATTCATGTATTACTAATACGTTCACTGACTCTGTTCGTCTTAAAAAGTAAAGTACTAGTAAAAAAATAAAAATTAAAAGGTATCCATGTGCATTTATTTTACAGGAATTGTTAGGTGTGTGAATAATCATGGCACCATTATTTGTGTTAAAAACACCTATTTCTTGATGTGTGATTTCTTTTTCCTCTACTATATGAATGTGCTCAAATTAAAGGTGGGATTCAATGTGAGATTGCACAACAGCTACAAAAGATTACTTTAGTTTAAGTCTTTCTACATTTTAACCACAGTGGCCAATCGATTTGTTGGAGCTGTGTTTTTACCAAATCTTCAAATAAGTAAAACATGAAGCTCATAGGCCGCCCTTAATATCAACTTTTGACAGCTAATCATCTGCGATGGACTGGTGACCTGTCCAGGGTGTACCCCGCCTCTCGCCTGATGAGTGCTGGAGATAGGCACCAGCCCCTCCCCCCTCACAACCCTGCATAGAAGAGACGGTATAGATAATGCATGGAAGGAAAACTAATCAGAATGTTATATGTAATAATGCAGAAGGAGTACTTCAGCAAAAACGGTTGAAAAGGGATGTAAATATTATCAGCTACCATTTCTTTTTTACCCTCAGGAGTGAAACAGGTTTTCTTTTTAGTTGTGAGTTGGTTTTAGTCCTGAGTAGTTGCTTTCATGCTGCATAAAGCCCCCAGAGTCTGTCCGATGGCGAGGGATGTCTGCATGGTGTCGGAGACGCAAAACAAAGCCCACAGAAACCCACAAAGCACCTGACAGACGTGTACTGTTGAGTAAAACAAACGTTGAATCCACGCCCGACTTACACGGATAACATCTAGACAATTATAAAGCTGCGGCTCATTTTAAAAGTGTTCTCCCAGTTTGTAAATGGCACACTAATAGAAAACAGAAGCCATGACCTGAAGTCAAGGAGTAATTGTATTAAATAATACATTTGGACTCCTGACCACTATGTGACCTATAAATTAGGCTCTGACGTCACGCTGTGGCCTTTGTTTTAACTGTATCAGATGAACCTTGCTGCCTTTGGCTGAATATACCATGTTAATATTTGTATGAACTCAGCAGTAGTAAAACAAGAAGCTCTTGTTCGGGGGAGAGAAGCTATCATGTTTAGCTTGTTTACTGACATGAATTGATCATTCCAAGATGATATTAGTACCACTAGTTTGTTTGGCTGAAGAAATTTAAGGAGACAGCCAGAAAAAGGAATCCATCAGAGCTTTTATGCAGATCAAAATGCACCATGCAAGACAGTAAGGAGTCACTGACTTTAAAGGTTGTTGTGATGTTATTTCCCAGATGTATTATGTAACACATTTACAACACCAGGCAGTAATCAGCTGGGATGGAATACATCTCTTGATCCTAACTGATTTACACACTGACATACTTTCGATATATATTATACAGGTTAAGGCCACCTATCTTTTAAATAACTAATCATTACTGACTTTAAGAATAATTTATATGAAGATCTGTTAATACCAGGATACCAAACTACAAACTAAAACGTTTATTTACAATTCTTTAAAAGATAGTAAGAATTGGTTCATAGATCAGTTCATTCTGTCTGCTCTAGTAAACGACATAATTTGAACAAGGCAATGTTTGTTTTATGAATAATACAGGTTTAAAACCTCTTAAGTTGGACCAAAGGGCTGTTCAACAAATGAAACAAAGAAAAGCAATGAAACATTTCACTAAATCTCAATAAATGATAAAAACTAAATCACTTTATTTAATAGATGTGGTTTGTGTCAATAAATAGGATCATGCGTTTTATTTGGTATATGTCCTACTGCTGTCGTGCCATGGTTCTTCTTGGAAAAAGAGATTGTAATCAAACATTTTACCTGGATATATATGGGTAAGAAAAAAAAAAAGAACCATATAGGGATAGACCAATTTATGTGCAATTTACAGCTGTGCTTGCTTCTCTACCCAGCTGGGAGCACTGTTCCATGAGGAGCCCAGCGCATAATGATTCTAAGTCCATGGAACCTAAGGGTTGCATGCAGTGTGAAATGTACACACCAATTGTTGTGCCAAATGCCACACAATACTGTACCTGGAGCTCAGCCAGCCCTGTGGAAGCATGGTTGGCATGAGGCCAGCAGGACAAGCTCTTTTTCAAATTATGTCATGATAAATCCACACCAGTGGGTACAGCCCTGCAGAGACCATTCACATTCAGGTAGATTTTAAATGCAGTGTTGTGGTCTTCAGTGTGAAAGCTGACTATGTTGTTAAAAAGATTCAAAGTGGGCACTAAAAAGGGCGCCTCTGCTTTCCAGTTTTGCTGTTGAAACAACTAAGATCATCTTTCTATTAGTAGCTTTAATATGTTGAAATAATACTTGGTAAAATACAGTAAAATCTTGTGTATCCCTTGTGTGTTTGACAAAATGCTAAGAACAGGCTGCATTTTTGCAGTGAGGTTACATCTTTCAAAGCTGTTCAGTGCAAAGTTTCCCTCAAGGGTGCTGAGAAAAAATGACTTGCTTCTGAATGATGGTCCTTGAGGCTGAGGCACAGAGGGGTTTCTACTCTGTTCATTGTGTTGAAAGTAGTTGAAGCTCAAATCAATAATCCATTATGTTTTTTATATTATTCAACAATAGCAATGCACTGACTGATCACTTTAAAAAGTACTCCAGCTCCATTGCATGTTAATCTAAATATTGAATGAGCCAATCAACTTAAAGCATTCAGATATCCTGAAGAGAACTTGCTAAAGTTTAAACCAAGTATCTGAAAGTGAAAAACAGGGGTAATGTAAGCTTGCTACCCTGACAAGCATAGACTCATTTTAAACAACAACAGAGTGAGTGTTTAGTTATCAGTGATCATTACAGGGAGCCATGATCCATTTGTAAAAGAAAGGAAGTCCTCCAGGTGTCAGAGCTTGTTTAAGCAGAACACCCTTAACTCTCCGAGCCCCATCCTTCTCATCACTACTCCCTTCCTTTAAACTCCTATGGGGCAAAAAATTTAAAAGTCCTGGCAAAGCAGTCACATTCATGTCAATGAACTGGGAGCAAAAGCAATTAGTCATGGGTTCAAATCCCAGCTGGTTTTGTCGGTTTCCTCTGGTTTCCACCAACAGTCTTTGAACAAAAAAAAATGCTTAAACTATAAAGTTACCACACCATGAGAACATCATACTGGCCAAAGCCTAATTTATAATTTGTCAGCTGTCACGTGGAACATCTGTTTGCAGATAATAAACAGGCCCTTAGATTGATTATAATCAAATAAAGCTACCACTTTGTATCATTTAGCCTCATCTTCAGTATCTGTTGCTTACAATACAAGAAGCATATGTTGTCCTCTTCCAAGTATTTAAAGAAAACATTAGTTCTTAAAATCGATGGGATTGCAAAACTCTGCAAAGAAATACAGAAATGAAAAACTGATCCAAAATAATGAATAATGTCATGGATGAATGTGGTGAGTGTTTTTCTAGGAATTTACCCCCCACAAACAATTTTGACTTCAGTGCGTGTGCTATTGTGCAAAAAAGCAGTCTCATAGCACACTGGCTTAGCTTCTGGCTCTGAGCTAGGAGTATAAAGGAATCAAACACGAGTGTGAGAGCCCAGAGGTTAAAGCGAAGAGTGAAGTTTAAAAGCTGGATAAAAATAAATAGAAATGTGTGGCCATGGATCTTGAAAAACAGATCCAGTTTTGGGAAGCATGCCCCCAGCTGTTCACCCACCCACACACGTAACAAGCTGCAGGAGGCAAAGATGGATTAGAGCCACCCTATCAGTCATATGTTCTCATAAAATGCCACCATGCAGACTGATGGCCGTTTGAGTGATGCGACTGACAGAGCCTTCAAACAAAACAAAGGTTCTTGAAAGAGGAATTATAATAATAAAGTGCTGTGAAGTATTTGTTCTGTTGTAGCTTTATTGTCACACTTTAATGTTTTAAATCATCAAACAAATGTTGATATAAGACAGAAATAATCTAGGTAAAAGCATAGTTTTCTAATGATGACTTAATTTATTCAGGGCTTTGTAAACCTTTCTAGACTGATAGATGTCGATGACTTTGTTTCTCATCTGTTCCTAAGGTTCTTTACACTGCTAATATTAATGGTCATACAGCCAAAATGACAGGTTGCGTAAAGAGAGCATTTTTTTCAGAGACGCAGCCGGAAATCCCATTGAACTCTTAAGGAGCTGCAGAGATCACTGTGCACTTCACAAATCAGGCCTTTAGGGAAAGGTTGTAAGAAGAAAAGTCGTTTTTGAAAGAAAGCCAGAAGAAGTCCCATGTACAGTCTGCCACAAGCCATGTAGCGAAACAAAACATGGTGATGGGAGCATCCTGCTGTGGACATGGTTTTCTTTGGAAAAGACAAGAAAGCTGGTCAGAGTTGATGGGAAGACGGATGGAGCTAAATGCAGAGCAATCCTGGAAGAAAACCTGTGAGAGTTTTCAAGAATAAATCATGAGATAAAGATTCAGCTTGCAGCAGGACAACACTAAACCATGAAAACTACGTATCCCTTAGGTCACAATCATGCAGCTCTTTGTGTTAGTCTGTCACAAATATCACAGCAAAATGTGGTTGTAATGTAACAAAATCTAAAAAAACAAAAAACAAAGAGTATGAATGCTTTACAAGGTACTGTAGAAATGGACAAAAACAATATCTTAACTTAGGGTAAAGAGTACCTTTCCTCTGTTTCGAAAAAACTTTGTGATAAAAATAAAATAGGTGTCATTAAAACAAAATAACATTTTATTATAAGATTGATTTTTAGGAATCCAAGCAAAAGAACAATGATGAACATGGACAAGGTTGCACTGAAATCTTCTGAGGATCATAATAGAGAGGTTGAAGTATGCAACTCCATTTAATTTATTCTGAGAGTATAAGAAATCAGGTTACACGGAGGTAAATGGCTCCAAAAACAATTAAAACTCAAGTGATTATGTCTGTCTCAATTTAATTGTCTGCTACCTGTGCGAAGAATGAATGCATGACTATACATAATGCATAAGGCATGAACTGAACTAACATATAGAAAACTTGGACTTTCTCCCTCGATTTGTGCATATGGTAAAATGACCTCTGAAAGTGACCTCTTAGACATCCAAATAAGGTATAATGATAGAGGGAAAACGGCTGGCGGCAAAATAAACTGCACTGTTAAATGCTTCCAGAGGAACTGTGCCAATGGTTAAATTAGCATAAAAAGCAAAACAGCTTGAAAAGATTCACAACACAAGAGAAAGAGAGTAAAAAAAGAATGTGTTGGAAGTTTGGGGGAAAATGGCTGTTGCTAAAGCAACCAGATTTAAATGGACCCAATTTATGCAGCGCCTTTCTGGTCATACTGACCACTCAAAGTGCTTTGCACTACAAACACATTTACCCAATTTGATACATAAATCAGTAGGCAACTTGGGGTTAATTGTCTTCTTCAGGGCAATATCAACATCTGACAATAGGAAGCTGAAATCAAACATACAACCTTCCAATTGCAAGACAACTACACTACCACTGAGCCACAGTCGCCCCACTCACACTAACAACTTGCAAATCCTGGACCAACCAGAATAATGGATAAGAGTATAATGTAGTTGGAATTTTGTGAAACCTACAATATGCAACTGCAGATATGATTTATGTGGTGGCCTGGTTGGTAAAGACTTTGCTTTATGAACCAGAAGTCCTAGGTTCAAATCCACACTGAGACACTACTTTTTATTTTGGCTTAGTACACAAGTGCATTTTTGTTTTCTTCATTATATTGATATACTGAGATAATGTTATTATACTGTTATATTTTGTATTTGTGTAAATATGCATTTAAACATTTGGAGTGAAAGAACACACTTTATCTTGTGTAATCAACAGTTCATATTGTAAGAATAGCATGCTATCTGTACCTGTGAAATAGTTTCAAATGTGGGATGATGATTAAGGTTGATGAAAAGGAAGATTGTATTTAAACTAAGTAAAGCACACTTTAATCCACAAGGTTTAAGATGCTGCTGATGGAGCTCATAAAGCTAAAAGTTTATGCAGCGTGCAGACTACCAGGCGACTGAGGGATCAGGACACCTGGTGGAATTTTTATAATTGCAAAATATAAATCAAAAAAAATTTCTAGAGTGGATTTGTACCCATGACTTCTGATTCATAAAGCAGTCTTTACCCATCAGGCCACTGCATAAGTCATGTCTACAGTGTCCCTTTCTCTATATTTAAACAGTGAATCCAAAGAAAGGAAGCAAACATTAACTCATTTTAATGTTATATCAAAATAAACATTACATAAAGTTATGGCAGTAGATTTTGCTGTAACACCAGGGCATTTTAGAATTAAAGATATATAAAAGAAACACAAGTGACCTTTATTTGCTGGTTTAGAAAACGGGTCGTACGACCCGACCCAATGACAACTGAAAGCAAGTGATATCCGGCCCTGAAGCCCCGCCCCTCATGTGCGTGCACAACATGAAATGAGTAACAGAGGAATGTAGCTGAAAAGCTGCAGCACTGAAAAAACGGTCACATTGAAAAAAACTTGATTGTGGGTTATTTGTTTCAATGTACATATTTTGAGTTTCACTTAAACTTTGTTTGCTTTCAATTTATGTTTCACTTTCAATACAGAAATTTTCACAACATTTATTTCAGTTTCAAAATTTAAATTTTTAAGTTACAATTATATTTTTCAAAGCCAATTTTTCTTTTCTGTTTCATTTTAGGCTGGCATCGTTTTGATGCCATAGAATGGCATCCATTCACCATCCATTGTGTCCTCTTATCTGAGATGGATATGCAACAGCCCTGTAGGAAAGCCAGCTATTGCTCTGCCTAATGACTTTCTCCAGCTCATTCATGGAAATCACAAGGTGTACCCAGGCCAGAAGGGATATATAGTCTATCCAGCAAGTTTTGGGAGTGCTCCTAGTAGGACGTGCCTGGAAAACCTCAGAAGGAAGGTACCTAGGAGGCATCCTGATGGAGGCCTGAACAACCTCAGCTGTCTCCTATGAATGTGGGGGAGCAGCAAATACACTTAAAGCTCTGCTCAGATGACAGAGCTCTTCATCTTATCTCTAAGGGGCTGTTTACATGACAACGTTTTTCAGCAAAACTGAGGTTTTTCTCTCCGATTCCGCCTCTCGCTTACACGACAACGGGAGAAGGGGGGGGGGCGAAAACGCAGCTTTTGGGAAACGGCTTTCAGAGTGGGGAGTTTTGAAAACGCTGAGGGATTCGTTGTCGTGTAAACGCAAGCCGGAGACTTTTGAAAACGATGACGTCACTGCCAGCCACCTACGGACATGTTGCACTTGCGCACTCCGCCTTTCTACAGAAAAACAACAACAATGGCGGATCCAGGTATGCGGTTACTGCTGATGCAGCTTCTGAAGTTATTTGGTCGCATACAGTACGTGCGTCAAATAATCAATATGCCTTTATTTGAGCTGAGAACTACAAAAAGACCGCCATTGTTAGGTATCATGAAATGTTTATTTTCCGGGTTGTGAGGGGGAAACCTTGGAAGACTGCATCTAATGGCCGGGCATATGTACTACATCGTTTTCCATCGCGCGCCCTGTCGTGTAAACGCAGCGCGTTTTTACCCGCGTATTCAAAGAAAAACGGCAACGTTGTGTAAACAGCCCCTAAGGCTGAGCCTGGCCGCCCTACGAAAGGCAGCTCATTTCAGCTTGTATCTGGGATCCATATCTTATGACCATAGATGAGTGTCAAAGTGTAGACATACCAGTAAATTTAGATCTTTTCCTTTTGAGTAAACTTTTTCTTCACCATAACAGACAGCAGCAGTGCCATACTTTTGCAAATAAAGCCCTTATTAATTTATATATCTCCTGCTTTATCTAACCAAGATACTTGAAAATGCTTCGACTCTAGACAAAGACTTGCTCTTAAAACCTGCACACAGACCTGGAGGAACAGGAGGAACCAAAATATATTCAAAACTCTAACATGGGACAACGTGGCTCATGAGTCTTCACCTTAATATGTCTGCTTTATGCCATTATTGGGGATATATGCACAGCTTGCAGTTTAAAAATGATGCAAAGACCAGAGCAGTAAAGTGGAACCCTTGAATTATCCCCCAGAATCTCCTGAAGAAAATATATTCAAAAGTTTTTGATATATTCTGTTGAAGGCAGTGATGAAACCCTGTCTCCTCTTGGCATAAACCTTAAATATATGGAATATGGTTTCCTTGAGAAATAAAATAAGATTTTCCTCAGCATTGTCCAAACATAGTTCCCATTTATCCCTTGATGTATTAAAATATTAACTGATCTCAAGCAAAACTAAATCAATGCTAAATAATAATAAAAAACATTCATCAGCATAGTTTGCCAAAAACTACATTATTTAGGCATCATGCATAAACACAAATGATAACTCAAAATCTATTAGAACTGAGATTTTCCCTTATATCTACAGTTTACAACAAGTGACTCCTGGGTTGATAGATTCAGTCCAGATGTTATGTTTACCTCACTATTCAGCAAGAAGAATGCCCCTTGCATGACCCATGTCATTAACTCTTTGAAAACTGCAAGATAAACGGCCTTGCTAAACCTACAATTCGAGAATACAGAGGAACAAAGTAATCCACAGAACAGGAAGATACGCAATGCAGATGAAATATGAATAAGGGACATCAAGAACAGTGTAATACAGATATGTTTGCCTATCCAAACACAGAGACCATCATCAAGAGCCTGCATGTAAGAAAATGTGGCTTTGAAAACAACAGCAAAAAAATATACAGGGGGTCATCCAAGGTTAATGTAAGCATATGGGAAGGAAAAATGGGCCTCTAAAGGAGAGCTACTTCGGTACAGAAAAACCTTAATTCTGGATCATGCAGGTTTAATTGTACCTCTACCCGGTGTATGGGGCTGAAGACCTGTCAGAGTATTCATGCTAAATCTGAAAGTACCTACAGAAGGTGGGATCAAAGGGGACTGGTGAGCAATTAAGGAGGAAAGGCTGAGCTGAGGATTTTTTTCTGTCCTTTTACATCATGTGGAAGATTACCGCGCATTGTTTACTTTATGAAGAGATGGCAACAGAGTACAATATGAGACAAGGGCAAAACGACAAAGGCAAGTTGAAGCTTTACGATCAGGATCATAATCCTGGTCCCGAGGGCTCACTGTCCTTCATGTTTTAGATGCGTTTCTGCTCCAGAGACTGTTATCATTCCTGTAGACGTGTATTTCATACCTAAATCAAAGGCCTCCTTAATGACAAAGAGATTATCTGATGGCAGAGCCTACTTCAGCATTATTATTCACCCGGCTGAGTAAAACGGCTCTGAGTTTATTCAGAGAACAAAGTGTTCGGGTTAACAGGAATTTTAGTCCATTTGCCTTCAAATCCTAATGTAATTTATCAGCTGTGAGGTGTTAATTACCTCGCAGCCACCCATTGCTTTAGGACACATTTTCACTTGTTATACCATAGGTGTCATACTGATGAAATTAGGGTGTGGTCTGCTAGAGCCCAACTATCTATCTTCAAGTACGGTTTTACCTCATGAAGTGCGTGAGGTTACACCATTGCTGCGAGTCTATGTGAGCCATGTCCCGCTTGAAGTCTTCTCCACAGACCTCCACCTCCCACCGTAGACGGGACTCATTGCAGCGTCTCCAGGTAATGGTGGGCTCTAAGTTGAACGTGTCAGAGGCTGTCAAGAAATAAGAAGAAGGTGAAGCATTTAGATGCTTTGTACGGGGATGTGAGAGGAGCAATACCTGTTACAAAGATTGATATTAAAGAAAGTGATGGATGGATGGATGGATGGATGGATGGATGGATGGATGGATGGATGGATGGATGGATGGATGGATGGATGGATGGATGGATGGATGGATGGATGGGCTCACCTGATGTTCCACTCATCATCCAGGTATTAACTGTAAATAGACAGAAAACACCATTAGATCCTCATTTGCATTCATTTAGAAAGAGTTCTTCCACCTCAGCCTCCAACACTGCCATTTTGCTTTTGTCATGCATTCAGCTTTTATTCAAGCATTTGTCACGTTTGTTTTTGATGAACCCGTGGCTCATCTGCCGACTGAATATTAATGCCTACACGTGCCTTTTGCAGCAGAAAACTTTGTTTGTTTAAATGTAAACAATTAAATAACTCAGCCAGAGTATAATTTGTACTATGAGAAAGGTTACACATTGTGAAGAACTGAGGCAGTACACTGCTCTTTCAATTAAGCTACTTAGACTTCATGTTTTAATGTGCTTTCTTCAGGACTTGTTTCTCATTAGAACAGATCACAGTCACAGTTAACAGTTAAATGTGCTGTGACTTAGGGACTCAACCACACAAGACATAGGTGGTTATGATGGGTTTCTGATGCAAATAGAAAGCTTAACCTAAAAACCTCTTCAATTCCATTGGAAGGTCCCACAAGGTTCAAGTCTTTGCATATTATTTTCTTTATAACTAAAGAAGCGATGAGAGGACATTTTAAACACAGCATCATACTTATATGCTGATGACACTTTAAATTTACTCTTCTGAACATACTCATTCTAAGGTTTTCGGATATGTTCATCATTCTTTTGACTGAATAAAAGGACAGCTCTGTACCCTCCAATTTGTTTTAAATGCAGGCAACCTCAACACCTTAAGAACAATTAGGCCTAAATATATTTTTAAATGAGAGCTTCTGAACCTACTTTTAAATGAGTACATGTCTTTTAATTAGTATTTTCAGCATGTTTTAAAGATTCTTTCAGGAATAGAATCATTTCTGACATTCTTGTAAACTGGTGGAATCTACTTTTTTGCCTGTTACTGATGTTGAAGATATAGTATATTTGAATGTGTTTGCAAATTTTCTATTCCAAGTTGAACAATGTATGTTGCATACCGTTACTAACTGTGGTTTGGTTACCCAATTTTTCTGTTTTCCCATACCTTGGCTTCTTTCTGTGATTAGCAGCAACAGCAAAATCAGATTGAAAACCCTCTTTGTTCCTCAACTGCCTATGAATAATTTAAAAGAGACTACAATTGCATTTTCCAATCAATAGCCTTTTAAAGCTTTCATATTGCAGTTATAATTACCTATGCATGAGAGAATTCCAGATATTTAAATCGACAAAATGTATATTGGAACAGAGGATCTATTTAACAATCTTCAAAAAATCTATAACAACAACAAACTCAATAAAAGGACATCAGACTTTTCTATTTCCATACACTGCAGTGCTGGTCCGATTAATCATGTTTATAATAGAACCCTTGTTAGTGTGTTCAAACATATTACCACTAAGGGAGCAAAGTGAGTGCATGGCAGAGGGGAAGCATCTTGTCATTAATCATTAACAAGTCTATCTTTCATGCAGTTGAGCTGTGAAGGTCATCCAGTCACTTGTTGGAGGCAAACTACCTGGCTGGTTTGTTAAAGAAAATGTCTTTGAATATAAAAACGGAGTTGAAACCAGTTGAAGAGAAAATTGAAATTTAGTGTTAGTGTCCTTCTTCAGTATTCATACATTCACTTACTGTTCTGTGATCAAAACTTTTACACACCACAGCTCTGGTCAAAGCTTAACAACATGCAGCACGTGAACGTAAATATATTCTTTAAGCGACACTTTCAAAGAGGCAGATCATGTTGGAAGACACCCAGGAGGACTCCAACCAAGAGACCCAGCTAAATTTCGAGACCTCTGACTGACCATGCAAGGATGTTTTGAGGTGCAGTGTAAATTTTCAGGATATCATTTATGAACTCTGTCATCATATTTTACTTTGCAGTTTTTTTGTATTTTTTTTTTTTTTTTTATCCAAGCTAATTGAACACATGAATCGCAGCAAATATGACCAAGAGTAAAGACACTGTAGTAGTCAAACTGCAGACAAAAGGGAATTACTGTATAATTATGAAGGAAAACAATTGGCAGCCGTCAGATATTCTAAACCCGATGAAATTGCTACTGTTTGCTGTTTCTTGCTGTGACATTACAGTGTGTTTCATAAATTACTGAATACTTCCAGTGTCAAAGAACAGAGGCCCCAATCTTCAAACATTAAGCTCCACCCATTCATGTTTCTTACAATCTGCTACCTCCTAAAGCTTCAATCACAAACCAAATAGCACTGAAGATATGCTAAATAATGATTACCTGCCTATCTGGGAATCAAATTTAAATGATAATGCCCGCCTGGGTTGTCTGTTGATAAAATTGTGTAATGCTACAGTGTGAAATGTGTACAGCTTTATTACCTATGGCTTTGTGTGTTTCTGTGCCATTAAAACAAAAAACAGAGGCACAATAGTAAGACAGGGGTGTGAGTAGAGAGTTAAATGGTTCCTCAAAGTAAGTCCTGGTGAATACAATCCTAAAACTGGAAGCTACTGTACTCAGAGCACCTGTCATCCTCAGGATGTGAAGCACTATCGTTAGAATGTTCTGTGATCATAAAGTTTTCATTCTTAATAATACAAAGCCACAACAGGATGTTGTCCACAAAGATCGCATCTTGCAAGCTTTGTTGGGGTTTGAAAATCCGACAATATTAGCCCTCGAAGTGACATACACAAAATGTATGATTTTTCCCCTGAATGTATTAATTTTTCCTAATTTGAATTCAGCAAACTCTGTCAGCACAGAGAGAGGCTATTTTTTTATGTGCTGTTTGAGAACCAAATCTCTCTATGTTAGGGCTTTCTAATAAGATGGGTTTGAAAACTCTGGCTAGCTAACATTTCGCAGAGGCAAAGATCTTTCTGTGAATCAGGGCTACAGACCTGGCAGAACACAGGGAGAAGACACGTTCAAAAGATTTCTGCTCTCAAAACATGCATAGAATAACTGTCAGAGAAGAAGTTGTCTTATCTATATTTGACATTTTGATTAACATATGACCCTCAAAACACAAAATGTCTCCGGTTTTACAAAACAAGCAGAAAGGTGAGATTTAGTAATGACATCTAAATCTCAGCAATAACAAAAAAACTAAAATAAAGGTTATATATCTTTAAACAAGATTATCAAAATCAGTATTGTGCAGCTGAGTCATTTCTCAAATCTTTGTCTGCAACCACCAAACTAAGCAGTGTGTGGATGTCAGAGAGAGGAGAGGAGAGGAAATGATAACAGCAGTGTCCAGTCAAAGCATTCTCCAAAAGCAAGATTTAATACTTGTTTTAGATCAAAAGGTCTCTAAAGATGACAGCCCTACCACTCCCAACATTTCAGCTCTGCCTGCTGCATAACAATGTCCAAGCTTATGAAAGGTGACAGTGTCAAATCCATATCCCTCTCCTCTTTAAGAGATTAAACTCTTCCTGCCCTCCTCAAAAACGGACTAGAAAATTGTGAAGATATACACAGACAAAGAGAGCCTTCTCTCGTGATCCTCTGAGCTGTCAGAGCTCAAAGAAAAGAAGTTCTTTCTATTTACTGATCAATACATCAAATCAAATATCACGGTGATGTACTGTGCACTCTAATAACTGCCGTCTTTGAAACCTTCCCTCTACAGACTTCGAATCTTGGCTCTCAGCCGCTTCGTTCCCACAGGTCTCCGCTTGAATTTTATTCCCCATGGCAGTGAACCTCAGGCAGCCATATCCCAAAATAACTTCTTGTTTCTGTCTGGAAAAACCAAAGATCACTTATGTTCCCATACCAAACATTCTACAACCGACTGGGCCTTCAGAAAGTTTTCAAAAAGATCAAATTCTCAGTCACAACAAATTATAATCATTGAATAATGATTTAAACAGGTTCATATCCTTATAGCTGTGGGAAATAGCACATTTTTACTGCATTTGTTCTACATAAAGCCTTCTTTATACCAGATTAAGACCGACCTACTGTCTCCTAAACGCCAATGACTGTTTGAACATGGTTAGATTGCAGGACATATGGAAAAACCTAATTCCTGTGTGAAGGCAATCATAGCATTATTGTGCACATTGTACCACAATGCAAATGTCACTGTGATCAAATTTGAGCAATGCAATAACTTTCCTCTAAATATGCCCTAAACAAGCAAAAACCATCACACAAACAATGGGGGGTTCTGCACATATTCAGAGCCGATAACAAGTATTTGCCCACTCATACTGTTGTTTTTTTTGTCACTCTTGAATATTTCAGATAACATATGTGGTACTAACTACACCCAACCCTGATTACTGTATGACCTGTGCAATCAAGGAATCCTTTTAAATATAACCAGTCTGATAACGTGCAGAGTAGGCTAAAAGATTCAAAAAACACAAAATTATGCCCCAATTTAAAGAAATTCAACAATAGATGAGAAAAAGTCATCTAGTGTCATAAAATAACCCAAAACATCATCCTGTAGACTGGCGAGACAAAAGTGGAACTTTGTGGAAGGTGCATATCCCAATAAATCTGCTGTAAAACCAAGACTCCAACAGTCTGGCATGGTGTGGTAGTGTGGTTCTTCCCTCTACCTGAAGTAGAATGTCTGACTATCAGTTTATGAACTTATGCTTAAAGGTACTCGGTTAATGCAGCTGGACAATGATCAAAGTAATATGCACTAATCCACCTCTAAATACCTAAACAAAAACTGAAATTAAGGTTTTGAGTTGCCTAGTCAATATCTGGACCAGTTAAGATGCAATGACATTGTCTTTAACACCCTATGCATGGCTAAAAACCTGCAAAGGTCTATTCTGCAAAGAAGAATGGGTCAAAATTCCTACACACTGATTAAATAAACTCATTGTCACCTATTGTAAATACTTGGTAACAATGTTTGCTGTCATAGGTGGAACAAGCAGTTATTAGATTTAAAGGAACATTATTTCTTTATACAGGACCAGGTTTGTTTAAATAGCTTTTATCTCTTAGTTAAATCGCTGGTTGATTTAATTATCTGAAACACTTAGGTGTGACACAAAAACAGAATGAATCTGTGACAAATTGTTTTACACTACACTGTAATATATGTGCTTGTTAACTAAGAGGAAAGATGCCAAATGTAAATGATTGGAATAAATCAAACTAGACATTGCGGTGGTTTATGTTTTTTTTTTTTTTTTTTTTACGAAATAGTGTTTATAGATAAATACAATACTATTTATCTTTTTATTCTCTGCTCATTGTAAAGAATTTGCAATAACACAAAACAAAAAAATCTTTATAATCATTTTTAACTTTACTGGTCAATATTCTTTTAATAACTCAAATTCATTATTTTGGCTTTTTTGGATAATAAAGGAAAATCAAATTTTATATCAAACTTAACAAATTGGAAATAATAAAATAAGACATCTATCTGTATTTATGTATCTGTATTTAGACAGAGGACAGCATACCCATTGGTATGTGACTTTTAATGGCACCGTTAGATAAAAGGCCCTGATATTGCATAAATTAACAAACCTATTTAAAAATCTGTCCGTGCTTAGTAAGAGCATCCGATAATTGACACAAATTAACTATTAGAAAAACTGACACTGTACAACCCAGCTTGTTTTATTGGAGCAAGTAAAGCAAAGGTGAATTATGTTTCAGGTCCATAGAGGGCTCCAATAAACTGTGACAGAGTAGAACTTCACAACCCAGTTATCCTTCACAAAGTTATGTCATTTAAATATTATGAAATACACTGCTTAGTCTAGCTCATACTGTTTTTTATCATTATAACACAATCCCTTTGCTATGATACAATTCAGTAGTTCCCCTTTGATGAATACAAGCAAGCTGTATGAAGTGATGAACCCAAAACAATGATATAGCAGCAGGATTTCTCTGTTATTGCTCATCAGAACAGCAGGGGGGGTTAGAAATGAGATCTGCTCTGGGGAAACAGACAAGTCTGACATCGTCAGTGAAAAAAGGGTGACATTTGGTGACTCTACAGGAGATTCATGAGCCTGAGTTTTAGCAGAGTTGGACTTCTCTACTTGGTGTGTGACGGCTCAAGAGCTTGTGCACAGAATCTAATATTAAAACAAAATCCTCAAGGAGGGATTTTTTTTTTTCATTTCCAAAATCCCTTGTGTTTTCTTTTGTATCTTGGAGATAGTTGGTCTGAATGACAAATTACTATATACTATGAAACCAAACACAAAGCAGCAGTTAGAAATGTGGTTTCCACACAGACCATGATATGTACAGTACGAAAGACTTGCAACTCAAACTTTATAAATGAACAAATTCAAAGGACAGTAAACTAAGGACATAATGATAACAAAAATGATCTAAACAGCCATTATGAGCCTCTGCTTTAGATCTAACTGGAGATCTTTTTTTATAGTTTGGCATCTTAGAAAACTTCCATACTTCTATCAACTGTTCTCCATTAATCTGGGAATGGATGCCAGGAGTAACACAACAAAAAGTAAAACACAGACATCTCTCTCCTCAACATCATTCTCCAGCTCATTCCAGGGGATCACAATAGATTTCCAGTCCTAAAGGGATATACATAATCTCTTTAGGGAGTGGGGTCTCCTCCTTAGTCCTGCTAACTTCTAAACGTAGTGACTTAGAACACTTCCTAATCAGATCCAAGAACCACCTCAGCTGACTCCTTTTGATCAGGAGAAACAGCAGATTTGCTTTAAGCTCCCTGTGGTCGCGTCTCCCTACCTCTAAACATCTCACCACACTGAAACAACAAAGAAGTTTGCTCTCTTACTTGAGGTATTGAGAACATGGGGGAGGTCAGAGGAAGCTTGTGTTTGTCGGGTTTATGACGGAAATGTTTTGTGAAAGAAGCTCCCCCTCAGAAAGGCACCAGCCCTACCTCACCATCCAGAAAGGATTAAGCAGGTTAGGGAATGAATGGTAAAATTAAAGGTCTCTAATGCATGAAAATTCATACATGTCCTAAAAAATCTTCTCATCTACCACCAGCAAATAATAGCAAACAGTTACAGTGCCTTGCAAAAATATACGCACCACTTCAATGTGATAAAATGTGAAAAGGCAACCCTCTGTGAGCCCTTCATCACGCTGCCTGCTTCCTCCTTACTGAGATTTCAGAGTCAATGGCCAGTTTGGGAGAAATACATTCCCAGGTCCCTCACACACACACACCTAAGTACGCACACACACCCACACACAGGTGCTATTTTTATACTAATAAGGCCTTTTCTTGACCGCTTTACATGGAGCCTATCATGGATTAAGGACAGCTCCCCATGATATAATCAGGTCCCTAATGATTCATGAGCAGGGAAACAGAATGCATGAGAGCATTGAAAGTGTGCAATGTATCAAATTAACATTTTAATACCTTATTGGAAAAGCTCCAGCTATAGAGAATAGAGCTCTGTTTGGTTTATTTTCAAAGCAATTCACAGTGCATTGATGGGGTCTTGAAAGGCACAGGCAGAAAGTATAGACATAATAACAGTAGCTTAATTAATGTCCTGTGTTCATTATTACAGGATTCAAAGAATGGCCTGTTCAGTAGGATTTTCATTAGGTTCTCTGCATGTGATAATTTAAAATGAGCAAAACACTAACAGGCAGCAATTAAAAACTTCTTGAAGGAATCTATAAAGCAGCATTTGAGCACAGCAATACAAGCATAATGTGTTAAGCTATGATCATTTAATAGTTGTAAAGACATTACTTGAATGAATGCAAGTGAGTGAGCTATCAGCCTGACAATATGTTAGTCGAAATGTGGCCTCGGTTCTTCAAACATTAAAGACCAATTAACAGGGTGGAATTTGTGGGTCTAACTGTTGTCTCAGAAGGAAAATAACAAAAGACTTATATTAAGCATTATATTGAAATGCTGCAATGTCGGTCAGATTTGATTTAAAGTGGTTTTGATTTCAGAGAAACACTGAAAAAAAAAGTTTAAATGCTTAAAATATTTCATATGTTTGAAAAATCTTAAAGTAATTTCACAAGAAAAGTCAATTTATGTATTAATTTAATCTGACATGGCTAGTTATAATCTTTCTGAAAAATCTTGGTCTGGTTTCCGTCCTGTCCATCATAGCAAAACAGCAGTAATTAAAATTATTCATTTTCTTCTTTTTGCTTTCATTTTTCTTGATATGAGTGATACAGTTTCACATATAGCACTTTTATTAATAGGTTAGCAATTATTAGGACCACCAGCATATCCCTGATCCATATGTATTTAGCTTTACGCATTTCATCCAAAACTTTTCAGTCCAAACCATTTCCAGTCAGATCTGATGTACCTCAGGGCTGTGTCCTAGAGCCTGTTTTATTCATATGCTTTTGTTCATTCCCCTTCAAGTCTTCCATAAATCCAGTGTTTATTATGGGTAGGTGAATGAAACTAAGCAGTATGTTTACATATCTGCTCTACCTACCAACTCTCTTTGTAACTCTCACAAAAAACATCCTGGTTTTTCAAGAATTTCTCAAAAGATCACATCAACTAAAAATACGTTGTTGTCATGAGCACAAAGAGCAGATTCTTCTCTTCTCGTTTGCCCGATGATTGCTGGAGATAGGCACCAGTTCTTCGAGAGTGTTGGTATCATCTTCGACAGCACTATTATTATCTTAAGCACATATCATAAACACAAAACATTAAACATGTTTCCATCCCTATAATTATAATCATACCTGTTAATCCCTCATATCAAGCAACATCGTTATTTTGGTCTATGGTCTAGTCACATCTTATCCTCTCTGGAGAATTTATCTTCTCTTTAGTCCCTACTGAAATGATTCAGAAACTTCATGATACATATCTTTGACAGACTTGAAGTTTGTGCAGTGATTTAAGAATTGCTGTGACAGGATCCATTTTCCTGGTGTTGGTCAGAAGTCTAGTAGTAGCATTTTGGAAAAGCTGGAGGTGCCTTATTGATCTTTTTTTTCTAGAGACCACCTAACCTACTGATGATGCATATCTTTGATATGCATCATCCCAAGAACCCCCTCCATTAATCACATCACTACTTCTGCAACTTAATTTCCTACCAGCTGCTTTTGAGAACCAGCTTCTGCTTCTCTTTTTTCAATGGCATTATTTCATTGCTCCTGGATATCTTTCCAATCTCCTGCACATACAAATACACTCGTAGGTCTTGATCTTAAATTCATCTTACTTTTTTATGCCTTTGTATTGTAGCTGGTTTTAGATTGTTTGACTTTTGAAGGTGACCCTGAGTGTTTCAAAAGGCATCTATAAATAAAATAATCAGATATGGATGTTCTTGGACGGTGGGAGGAAGCCAGAGTTCCTGCATGGGGGGAACATGCAAAACTTCACACAGAAATACCCAAGCCAGGATTTGAACCAGTGACATACTCTATGTCAGAACCAACTGCTGTTCTATCTTCACTTTCAGTTGTATGAGTGCTATGTTTGTTGTAGTGCTGTGTAGGGTACTTGGTCCTTATTGTTTTTAGACACACATCTCTGGGGCTCTTTACTTGATCAATGTAGGGTTGCTTGCTTGGCAGGATAAAATTGAAAGGAAACTTTGGTAAAGTTTTGGTCCCAGACCTACATTTTGATGATCACATAAAGTCTTTTTATAACTCGGTTTACTATCATCTCAAAAAGATTGCCTGAATGAAGGGCTTCCTGTCAAAACTGAACACAGAAAAGTATGTGCATGCCTTCATTTTCAGTAGGTTAGGTGGTCTCTAGAAAAAAAAGATCAATAAGGCACCTCCAGCTTTTCCAAAATGCTACTACTAGACTTCTGACCAACACCAGGAAAATGGATCCTGTCACAGCAATTCTTAAATCACTGCACTAACTTCAAGTCTGTCAAAGGAAATACTTTAGAATTTTGCCATTGGTCTGAACATCACTGACTGGTCTTGAGCCACAATACATTTCTGAACTGCTTGTTAATTGTGAACCTTCCTATAGAGCCCTCAAGTCATCAGAGACCTGCTTAGTCAGCGTACCCAGAACCAAACAATTTTATTTTCTGAACAGTTTCAGAAACTGTGCATCTCAAGTGTTTGAAACATGGAGCTCTCTTTTGAGCAAAGGATGAGCTTATATTTCGTCTATGTGTACTCGTAGTGTCTTCCTTGATTGTAGCCATGTGACCCAGGTCATACCCAATGTCATTTTGAACACTGAGGTTGTTTTTACAGGAAGTTTTAAGCTTTAGGCAGGAACTGCTACAAGATGTTTGTGCATATCTATTATGTCTTGCAATCCAACTGAGTGATGGTATTGATTGTGTGTTTTCATGCCAGGGTTCCTGTGGCCTTTATAACGATAGGTGGGGATGAAGTCAATCACAGTGTTTCTAAGCAAACGGAGGAAACAAGCAGGATCAAACTAAATGTGATGTTAATGTTATAGAGAAACAAAGCTTAGCACTCACTAATATCTGCCCTTTAAAGATATCCATCTAATTAAGTTTTAAGCGCCACTCCTCCAGCCTAGTCTTCACAAGCTGTTTGCTTTAGCAGACATCCAACAAGGAAGTAAAGAACATCTATGGATGTCTCAGTATGTTTTGTGTATGTTTTTATTTTTGTCTTCTAGATTTTATCATGTTGAGTTATTTTGGTTTGTTGTTCTTTTTGCTCTCAGTTTCAGAAGCTCCTCTGGCAGTGATTGGGGTTATCTAGCCTAGGTGAGTGAGGCAGATAACTGGAGGAATGCTTGCTTTTGAGTAGCTCATTCACTTTCATCTGTTTCAATAGAAAACCCATTTCAAATGCAGTGTGGCAAGAACTGTAGAAGGGGAGTTAAAGTGGAAGTTTGAATGGTGGTTAGATTGTGAAAACAGGGAGTATCCGGAGCAACCATGCATCACAGCTTTACAGTTGTAAAGTACCTCAAGCTGCGTTTGCACTGGACACTATTAAAGGTAGTTGGTGTTAAGGGCTTTGAACCACTTTTGTAATAAAAGGAAACCTGACAAACAGACAGCATTATTATGCATTCCCTCTGCTTTTCATTGGAATAATTAGTTTTTTCTTTGACTTAAAGGGGCTATATGCAACTGTTTCCCCAAAATAAAAGTAACTATAGCCTTTATATTTGACCATTTATGACTCAAACATCTCTTGATGAGCATACTGACACCTTGTCAGCTCACAGTGGGTGCACCTATAAGCCTGTATCCAATTTTTTCTATTTTCTGTCGGGTCGGATTTTCCCGCGCTGTCTGTGGATGTGACGTCAAGCGCGTTCATGTTAAATGTTTCAGATCACTGCCACCACCGCTAGTCAGCACTCGCAAGCAGTTCAATGGATTGTGCGAAAACACAGAAGAGACCAAGGACAACTTTGACACCAACAGTAACTCCACATAAGACTAAAAAAGTTAAACCCCTGACAAGTGCCCTAAAAAGATTGAAGTTGAGAGCGACGGGTGTAGGAGGACTCGCTGCGATAGCCAGCAAAAAGGAAGAGCAGTTCCGTTTTTTGGCCACAGGTGTCAGTCGCGAGTTTAAATTTCTGAAAATTGCATATAGCCCCTTTAAAATGATAGAGACCTAATAAAAAATATGTATTTTTAATCTGTTTACCTTGTGACTGGCAACATGTTCAACTCTGATCTTTTATTTTCTTATATTAAACCCCAAGTGAAAAATTAGCATACAAATGCAAATAGACAAAGTTAAAATGACTTCACAGGGGTCTTATATTACCTGCCAGCAGTAATATTGGAAGACAGAGGAACTGACAATGTGTCAGTTGCTCTTGTTATCAGCAGAGCACCCTGACAGGATGATGGATGACCTTCTAACAGCAAGCTGATGTAAGTGGTCATTGCAGTGCCCTGATGTGACAAAACAACTTGGAGAGGATGTTGTCGCAACAGGAGTGTGGACTGCTTTGTGTAAAAGTACAGAGCAGAAATGTGATTACTGTTAGTTCAGTGTTGCAGGAAAAGAGATTGCAAAAAGCGCAGTATTTCACTCAGCAAAAAAACAGTTCAGGACGGTGCAATAACCACCTATTGGGTAGACAAACTATATCTGTTCTCTCAGCACTACGTTGTCTAAACTTATCTGTGCGCTGGAGCCGCTGCCTAAATTTTTTTATTTAATTTCTGGGTTATTCTTCAGCACCTATACTACAATATGCCTTTATTACTGTTCAAAATAGGGTTTCTTCTCAAATGCAAAGGAAGTCTTAAAATATTAAAGGCAGGAAAGCTTAGAAACACAAACGAATAACAGCTTGAATGACTCCTTAATGTATTCATACAAAAGGTTTTACCCGAATTGTCCTGAGATATGCTTGAGCGTTAGGCCCCCTTCACTCCAAACTGAGACCATGCGAAAGTATGCAGGATTACTAAGATCATTTTAACGTTCTTGGATCTGTTGCAAATTTCAAATACCCTATATCAGCTTGAGGTTGAGCATGACCCCAGAGCATAAATGGTACTGAGCGCATGTTTTTACAACACAATCTCCAAATCTTGTAATAAATATAGGAGGTTTCTACACCTCAGCCATTGGTTTTAGCCTTGTTGTGGAAGACTGAACACCATCAGCATTTTTGTTCACTAATCGGTGTTTTTCTGTTTCTGTGAAGCAGGTCACTACCAAGTTTACCGTTTTGCTGAATATGTTTTTAGCTGTTACAGCAATCTGTGTGTATATTTTGTCCTGTGACATTAGAAGTAATCATAAACCCATTTTTAAGTGATATCTGTATGCTAATCAAATTGAGACAACTACAGTCATTCTCCAACTGTTGATTGTTCCTCCTTATCCTTCTTACTCATAGTTACAAACAATCCCTGGTATTCTCTTTGACAGTGTGTACATGCTGAATTTAGACTGCAGCTTAAAAAGCTTAATTCGTTCTGGTTTGAGCAGCGAGTTATGCACAAGAGGCAGCCATTCCACAGGAAGCAGAGCCCAGACCGATCCTTTTCTCTTTTTTTGGCCTGAAGAGCGTAGATTGTTCAATTTAGCTGCTTGCTGCTAGTTTGGTAAGTCTACTATCAAATTCTCCGATGACCAAATAATGGCTGTAGAAAAGCTACCACAACTTCTACCAGACTCCTCCATGCAGAGGCCAGAACCCAGACACGACCTTCCCATGATAATGAACCACCATAATCTCTCCATCACATTATGGGGAACCCACTGGATCCAAGCAAACCTCTCCAAGACACTGCAAACCATTCGCACTGAGGTACATCCTTTATCTGAAATAAACAGGGCCAGACATCTTGTTTTAATATGTTGCATTGATACTGAATATTAACGTTTATAATAATGCCTGACTAAAAGAACAGCTGTTCTTTGCTATGTCTGTCCCATTCATGCATTAGATGTGTTCCTGCCTTTTTAAAATAAACAAAAAGTAATGAATTTCTCTGTGCAAATGTGTGTACACAGTCTGTATCTTTTGATAGGAATTAGTTACCAAACTATGAGACATAGTTGTAAAGGTTGATGTTTGAGCAGCTCCAGAGAGTGCCAAATTTGTGTGTGAAATCTGGGATTTTGCCTTTAATTAACACAAAAAAACAACAGATTTTGATGCTGGAGGCATCAACCTTGAAAAAAAAAATCTGAATTCATCCTCAGTCACAGGAAACACATTCATTCAGTGGGACTTGCATTCAGTTTCACTTTAGAAAGCCAAAAACAGAACCCCAGCAGAAAACAGAGACGACGGGATCAGATTCATTTCTAATTGAGCTCTCTTCACAACAGTCCTGTCGGACTCCCACTGAGGGAAATCCACTGTGATTGACTGCTGAGTGACAATTAGGGCCCGTCCACACGGAGACGCGTTTCGCTATATACGTATAAATTTTTTATCGAATTAGCGTTTTGTCCACACGGATCCGGCGTTTTCGGAGACTGAAACCGCTATTTTTTGAAACCGGGTCCCAAAGTGAATAAATCTCAAAACGACGCCCTTGCGGTTTCGTGTGTACAGCGGATCCGTATATTTTCTGAAACGATGTTGTCATCACATCACGTTTCGGCTGGGTCACACGTAACTGCAACAACAATAATGGCGGACTACATGATTTTGTTCGTGCTGCAGAAGCTTCTAAGCCTTCTAGCTTTATTACAGCAAAATCCAATGCTTTGTTATAAATGTATTCTTCTTAGTTCGTATACAGTGCGCAAGGTTATGCGCATGCTCAAAGTCTTCTTCTCCGTGTAAAGTGTATCTCTGTGGCAGAATTACAGCGCCCCATACTGGTCTGGCATATATACTACACCGTTTTCAGTCGGTTTCAGTGGTTTCGCGTGGACGCAGATATTTCTTGAGACGACGCCGTGTTTACGGAATTTTTTTTAGAACGAGCAAAAAAAATTATCGGATAGGGAACGTACCGGCTTTGTGTGGACGTGGCCATTATTCTTCTACTAGCTCATGTACCATGAGATGCTAAAAGAATCAATTCTGCAGCTCTTTCAGTGAGGCTGAGCACTGTTGGGGACACACAGCCATTGGGTGGCGCTAACCCACATTCTAGCTCTGACAGGAGGAGAAAAAGACCAGAGGTTATATAAGGCACAGCCACAGATATCCAATCCCTCTCCAGTTCTGGCTTTCAGCCAAACAGTGCCAGGAGAGATCCAATCCTTCCTTCGCTGGTGAGGGAAAAGACGCGAGTTCTGAGAGAACTCACTCCAACGACGACAATACTGCTGATCAATCAGGTGAATCAAAGCCAGTGTTTTGAGATAAACCCCACTGTTCCGCCCTGAGCCCTGCTATTTTCACTGTGATTTGTTACTTTGTGTAAGATCTCATTTATTGTTCGGGTACAAACAGGCCGATCGGCCTGGAGGTTTAAACAGTGATTCTCGAGGTTTCCGATGGAAAATCGTTTTATATTCTGCAACCTGAGTTACTCAATCCGACAGTTTTTCTTGGTTTGATGTTTAATAAATGAACCAGAGCGACTTTAAGCAGTGCCACGTGAGTTAGCTGTAAGCTACATGCTCTAGTGAACCACGTGGGCCCGCCATTGACGGCATTTTATTCATGAACAATAAAGACTGCCGTTAATGCTATTCAAAATAGAGATCGACTTTAAAACGGATAGTTTAAACACTAAACTAATCTTTTAAGTCATCTTTGAGACCGCCTTCTTGGTTAGTCAAAATACAAAATTAGATCGACATAATTGGTACTGCCGTTAACATCAACATAAAGTCTAAATATTAAATTAGATCAACCACTGCGGTGACCGATCCATTAAATAGAATCAATTATCTAAAGGTTATTGATTTCTAATTCAGCAAATGGTTTAATGAAACATTGCTTCTTCCAAACAATGTTTTTCTTCACTTCTGCTTTGCACTGTGAATTGGTGGTTTGAAAACAAACCAGAATCTGCTGATTAGTCTTAAACTAATCGCAATTAGTTTAAAACTAATTTAGCTTTATTCCCAACACTGTTCAATACAAGCCTTGGTCTTTGAGCAAACATATTCATTCTGAACTGTGACATCATTATCAATTTATTGTTTGTTTCTATTTTTGTGCATTTTTATCACTTTTACTGTTTTACTTCGGAGTGAGAGTTTTATTATCGTTATTCTTTTCTTAGTAGTTTGGTTGTGTTTTACTAGTTTGGTGAGTTTTTTGATTAATGTTAACTGAAAGTGAATTCTTGTTGTAATAAACTCTTGTATTTTGGAAAACTGTTGTTGTTATTTCACCTACATTTGTAGTAACTTGCTGTTCAGGTACGCCAAGAACTTATTCCTTCATATATTGTTTAATTATCTCAGCCTTATCAGGCAGGTAATCATAAACATAAACTGAGACTGAACAATTTGGCTATTGATATTCCTGGAATCCAGGTGGTGCCCTAAACGTGGTAATTTTTACATAAAATTATTAATCTGATTAATAATTGCCCTAAGCAATTATTCATAATTATTCATAGCCAAAACCTACCTATCTGTGGCACAACAGCACTATATATGTAGAAAGAGGAAAGAAAAGCCCTGCTGTCAAACTTTTTTGACCTACGTAACCTGCTGTCAAACTGGTTCTATTAATATGTATATTGGTGTATCATAAACATATTACATGACTCTACATTTTTATGGTGCATACATGTAGGGATGAAGGCTCTAAAATGTACAAAGTGCTACTCAGGATGGGGTATGTTACTTTTGTTGCACTGTCAACATATGTTTTTCCCCCCACTGGACTACCTTAGGATGAAATTTCTATGATTTGTACCCAGTATATAAGCACCCCCAATTGGTCAAATAATTATTAGCTGAATTAAACTATGTCCGGCTTCCCTGCCATTAGAGCTACTTCATGTATTTAGGGGACCAAGGTGAGTCAATCTTCATAAGCGCAGAAAGAACATCTGCATAGTCAAGCACATGATTAAGTAGTGTTTTTATCGGGTCCTTTATGCTACTATTGAGCTGTACTCACATACGTTTTTAGTAGTGTTTTATTGCATTTCTGAATTGCGACGCATAATTCAAGATTCTTTTTTTACACTTTTAAAACATTTGTGGGAGCATTAAGTAGCTTTAGATCATCAAGTATGCTGTATCAGATTCCTAATCAAATAATTATCATTTGAAATAATGAGAGGCTGCCATTGGAGCCACTTCCAGCCATAGGCATGGTGAGGTAAATAAATCTTCAGTATACAAAGTGCCTGCGAAACCTAACATTTAAGTGATGGTATTATTGAGTCCGTACTGAGACATTTGAGTATTTGTTAATATTTGTGGGAGGGCTTATTTTTGAATCACTTAGAAGTTCTTTTGGTCTTTCAGCATCAACCTTAGATGCTCAATTTGGAGGTGTTTGTGTTTCTTCCCATACAGCTAGAAGCCAGGGTCTTTGCACATACGAACTTCCATGTGCACAGAGCACATAGGTAACAGCTTGATCTTTGGAGGAGGGATGTTTTGTTTTTGTTCTGCCCAGGACAGGATGGATTTATTATTTTAGCAGCTAGTTAATATCTAGTTGGTCTCAGCCAGTGGAGACGCTGGACACCACATGGTGCCAAAATGCTTATATTTGCAATTTTGAGGGTTTTGCACTTCTCCCTATGCAGCTTGCATTCTTCCAAGAGGAGCTGTATGTGCAAGAAGTCTGGCATAGTGCAGTATTTTCTGTTAAGAATGTGGACTGAATATTTACCCTGCCTGATTAGATCCTTTTTGCTGCGGTTAGAGCAGTGGCAATATGCCACATTCACACCAGCTGTAGTGCCAAAAGCTGTTTAATAAATAGCTGGGTGTGATGCCACTCCATTGTGGGCATGGTGAGGTTAGCGTGAGTCACACTGGTGCATCTTTAGGTTATAACACATTAATACCATAGGTTTTTTACTCATACCAAGAAAATCTGTGGTGGCCTGGCTTAGCTGGTGATTGCATTACATACACAAAATATATTTAGAAAGGTGATGCTAGAGAATGATTTACTTGTACTATATGTTTGTATGCCATTGAAATGCCCAGCAGATATTTAATACTTTGGTTGGGCTTTAGGTTGGACAACTTACAAAATACATTTAGAAAGTTTGTTTATTTTACTCAAAAGGAAGTTGACACTAATTCTTTTTTTGGTTTCATTTACACCACAATCAAGATGAACATAAGTGCTTTACCAGCAGTACAAAATAAGTTGGTTGACCTTTTCTCACTGGGTCACTGGTACAGTCTGCCTGAATAGTTTACACCTCTATCTGTTCATTTGACAGCTCTACAAACACTTTCCTCCAGACCCTGCTATTATTTTCTGTAACTTTCCAAAACCTCACATCACAAATAGACAGTTAAATGTGGCACAGCCGTGTACAACACTGTACAGTAAATAACTTCCTGAAACCACTGTTTGATGTAAGGCATGTCTTCCGCAATATTGGGTCTGTCTCTGATGACCAACCTTTCAACTCTGCTAGTTAAGGTCAGTTCTAAATACCTTGTGAGGCAACAGAAACCTTTTATTGTACTATACCATAACTCTGTATAACAGACTAATACAGTCACCCATACAGGGGGCAGTCAGAGGTCAAGGAGGAGGGAGAGGAAAGCAAAGCTGGAGATGATACAAATGTGCAAGACGAAGGGGAACTCTGGGCACTTGGCAAACAAAAGCAGGAAACAGAAGAGGGGGGGATGAAAGATAGCCCTTTCGGAGAGAGACATAAATAAAATCCAGCATTGGAGAAAAAGGGGAATCCATGACGGGTGTTTTTCCGGACAGAAGCGTAATGTGTGTGGGTAGGATGACTTTAGCTGAGGTGGCGTGAGGTGCAGCAGTGTGTCATGGGTGAAAGTGAGGCATCACGACTGGCTTTTGAGCTAACGGCTCTATATAAATACAGTCCATTTACAACATGGAAGACAAAATTACAGCCAAGCTCTCGCGGAATGGCTCTCAACAGTAGGGATCCAACTGTCTGTGAGCACCCACGGTTTGCTTGTTAGGAAGTGCTGAGGCTGCTACACTAAGCACCTTGGGAATATTTAGTCTTTTATCCAAACCAAAGAGTTTCAATAAACACAGCTTTGGCATTTGTTTCAGTGGAGAAACAGCAATCTGTTCATATGAGAATTAGCGAGTTGTGTCCTCACACATGCAAACAGGGGGCTGCTGGAGGTAGATAAGAAGCAGGGATGATGTTAAAGCACGGAGTCGGCATAATTAGTGGAAGCATAGAATCCAACACTGCAATACATTAGCAAAGATTATCAGCTGGAACAGGACCGTTAGTGACTTCAGTCCTATTCCACAGGCTCTCTCCTTCAACCTAAAAAAAACACAATTCCAAAAACAAAAGCTGAAAGAACATTAAAGCGAGACTTTGTTTGACAAAGCTGCAAAGTTTTAAAAGTCCAAGTGGGTTCCGTGACAAATGCGTCGTGAATGGTGCCGGTAGGAATCATCAAGCTGTTGCTCGACAATGGATGCATTTTTACTTCCGCCAAGAAGGTTATGTTTTTGCCAGGGTTTGCTTGTTTTGGTTTGTCTATTAGTTAGTGGCATAACTCAGAAAGTGATACACGGAGTTTGATGAAATTTTCAGGAAAATTCCGCAGTGGCAGGCTGCATAGTGGAGTAGTTGGTAGCACTGTTGCCTTGCAGCAAGAAGGTCCTTGGCTTGAATACTAGTCTGGGGTCTTTCTGGATGGAGCTTGCATGTTTTCCCTGTGCATGCATGGGTTCCCTCCAGGTACTCCGGCTTCCTCCCGGAGTTCAAAAACATTAGGTTAATTGGTCTTTCTAAATCGCCCTTAGGTACACCCCGCCTTATGCCCAACGATTGCTGGAGATAGGCATCAGCCCCCGACCCCCCTCCGCCACCCAGCATACGATAGACGGTATTGATAATGGATGGATAGATGTCCACAGTGGCACCAGGAACAAGTGATTAGATTTTGGCTGTGATCTGGATTTATGAGTGCTTTTCTGGTTTTCATTGTGTACTTTAGGTGACTGGGTTAATATGATACACGAATGTCATACTACTGACAATTTAATGATACAGTTCATTTTAACTATTATTTTTCATGGTTAAATAACTTTACAACATGGAAATTCAGCAATTTTTCAAATCCAGAACTGGGTCCACAAGTTTGAATTTGTTGTGGACTTTGTAAAAACAGAATTTAAACTGAATGTACATGTAACCCATACATTCATATTTGGATAAATACAATGTATTTAAGTAACTTCCACCATGACCACAGTTTTTTTTTTTTGGCAACCCACAATATTAAGTTAATACAGGCAGGATATTTCGCTATCCTTCTCATCAGACCAGGTGAAGTTCACTAAAACTGATAGTTTTACTAGCACTGACCAAACTTTTAAATAGAGTCCATGCATTTTCAGTAAGGTTGCGGTCAGATCGATTCCAGAAGGATAACAATAGCCTGCTTTATCCATTCCAAAAGCAGCATTTTAATTGTTTCTTCAAAATACCTAATTAGGGATCAGGTGGCTCAGGTGGTAGGAGTTCATGCCGGGTTGCTGGCTCAAATGCGTGCTCTGTCTGTCTCAGTTGTTGTGTCCTTGGGCAAGAAAATTAATCCAGTTAGCATGCTGGTGGTAATGGAGGGCCCGGTTGTATGGCAGCCTCGCCTCTGTCAGTCTGCCCCTTGGCAGCAAGGGCTACAAATGTAGCTTACCACCATCAGAGTTTAAATGTGTGCGTTAATGGGTGAATGACTGAATGTAGTGTGAAGTGCTTTGGGGTGCTTTGGACTAGATAAAGTGCTATACAAGTACAGGCCATTTACCATTTACCAAAGTTTCAAATCTAACAATGATGTGCCAGCTGTAAAGAATGGCAGAGGTAGCATCATACTGAGGGCGAAATTCTTCAACTTCACCTCAATTCAACAGCTAGTGCTGTGATGTTCTGTGTGTAGCTTGTGTGTGTGCATGCTTACCTTTTCCTCCTCAGGGAGTGACAGGCAGGCAGCACCAGCTGCACCTCATCAGTGGCAATTAAGGAGGAGCTATAAAAGTGCTGAAGTAAACGCCAGATGATTAGACTCCACAGAGTGGTAATCAGGTCAGCTCAGCTCTTCCCCGTGAACTTCTCAGTAAATACTTACCTGTTTCTTCCTCGTAGTTATCGCTGTTTCCTCCTGAGTTCCTGGACCACTGGATCTCCCACTGCAGCCGCAGCACGTCACCACCAAGTGTTCTCGCTGCTTCCTCGCAAATGTCCAAACCGGTTCGCCTGCCGCTGCAGTCGCAGCTCGTCAGCATCTGCTTCTTCCTGGATCTCCAGTCGGCCTTCCTCGCTGCTCCTCCTGCAATCTCTCCCAGGATCCTTCCGCTGAATTCTTGCCCTCCTCACTTGCCTGTCCACCCTCGAGCTCCCATCACCTGCACCTGCTACTATAGTCAAGGAAGAGCAAAAGAACCATCTCGCACTCCACACCTCTGCCAGTCACCCTCACACAGGATCCGCTCACCCTTCCTTTGGTGCTCTTCATCCTCCCTCTCAAGTAAGATCCAACTCCTTCTAACCGTCAGAGCTGGTTTCCATTATTTCCCGTCTCTCACCTCTGATCCCTCATCCAGTTTCATCCCCTCCCAAAGAGCCTCCTGTTCACCTCCAAACCTAAGCTTGGTGTCCACTCTCCAAGACGGACTGTGTTGGAATAATAAATAATCATATTTTACTAATTATTTTGAGTCTGAGTCGAGTGTGTTCACACTAGAGTCTTCCAGGAAACATGACAGGTACAGTTTGGACACAATCAGGAGTTCCAATAGGACAGTGATTGCAAGTGTACCTCAGAACCCATTTTGGAATGGATAAAGCTAACGTTAACATTAAAGAATAGTCTGAACTTTAATCCCATTTAAGATTTATGGACTACAAAAGGTGCATGGTTTTCTTAAAAGTCGCTAAGAGACATTTATTAAAATATTAGCTGGAATGTATGTACATATTTTAGTTTGTATGTATAATTTTTACCCTGTGTAGAATAAAAAATTCCAATTTGTGCATGCAATCGTTATATGTATTGAAAATCATCAGTCCTCCAAGTGAATAGAATGGTTTAAATGAATCTATAAATGCAAAAGTTAATATTATGTTAATCCCACTGATCAATGTACAGTATGCAAACTTCTGACTGGCACTGTAATTTAAAATGAGATCATGAATGATGGTTCAGGCTCATCGGATGTACACAACACTGACGATCTGTCATGAATATGTCAGCACGCCCTGGCCATTAATTACTGACCCTTTGGCCCACTTTATGCTGTGAAGGCCAGAACACAGAGGAAAAATGCATCATCACTCCAACTTTAGTCTAGATTTTATTAGTGATGTGCTGAATGGATGAATAGATGATAAATGGGTTGGTAGCTGTCCCACACAACACACCACAGTTAGAGAAGGTGGCATTTTTTACATTTATTTGAGACAAACATAAAATGCATCGAAGTAGGTAAGTTGTTTGACATTGTTTGACACTGGATATTCAAGGGTGCCAAAATGGCAGTCTAAAAATACACCAAAAAAAGATAAAAATGAATAAATATGTGCAAAATGACAAAGATCCTTGCTGCTAACTAATGATTATCATTCAGACAGAGACTGGTCAACCATTTGAGTCCTTTGAGAGCATAAAATTAGACTAAAGTGTATTGTAGTGTATGTTATGTCTCGTTTATCCTTCACCTCAGCCATGGATTCTTCTAATTCCACAAGTTTGACTTCAACCAAGTCAGGAAATGCTGCTACCCCCTTTGCCTCCCCCTCCCACTTGTCTGTCTCCAAAAGTCAGGTGAAGAGGCAGCTGGAGAAACTGAACCGGAACAAGGCTGCAGGTCCAGATGGTGTTAGCCCCAGAGTCCTGAAGGCCTGTGCAGAGCAGCTCTGTGGGATTCTGCAGCACCTCTTCAACCTTAGCTTAACTCAGGAGAAGGTCCCAGTGTTGTGGAAGACATCCTGCCTTGTTCCAGTACCCAAAATAACTCACCCATCAGTCATCAATGACTATAGACCCGTTGCCCTGACATCCCACATCATGAAGGTCCTGGAGAGACTCCTGTTGGCACCCCTGAGTAAGCAAACAAGAACGTATCAGGACCCACTGCAGTTTGCTTATCGCTGTGGAGTTGGAGTTGAAGATGCCATCATCCACCTACTTCAACCAACCCACTGTCATCTGGACAAAGCAGGCAGCACTGTGAGGATCATGTTCTTTGATTTCTCTAGTGCATTTAACACAATTCAGCCTGATTTGCTTTGTCAGAAACTCCTGAAGACACAGGTGGAGCCCTCAACAATCGCCTGGATCAATGACTACCTGACCAACAGACCACAATTTGTGAGACTGAAGAATTGTGTGTCAAACCAGGTGGTCAGCAGCACAGGAGCACCACAGGGGACCGTACTCTCACCATTCCTTTTTACTCTGTACACCTCAGACTTCCAGTACAAATCAGAGACCTGTCATCTGCAGAAATACTCAGATGACTCTGCAATTGTCGGGTGTTTCAGAGATGGACAAGAAGCTGAATACAGAGAGTTGGTGGACCGCTTTGTGACATGGTGTGGAAACAATCGTCTCACCTTGAATGTGAACAAAACAAAGGAGATGATTGTAGATTTCAGAAGAAACAGGGATAAGTCAAACACTGTTTCCATCATGGGAGAAGAAGTGGAGGTGGTTGAGGAGTATAAATACCTCGGAGTTCACCTTGACAACAGACTGGACTGGAGGCGCAACAGTGAAGCCGTCTACAAGAAGGGACAGAGCAGACTGTACTTCTTGAGGAAGCTTAGGTCCTTCAAGGTTTGCAGCAAGATGCTGCAGATCTTCTACAAGTCTGTTGTGGAGAGTGTAATCTCTTCAGCCGTCATCTGTTGGGGTAGCAGCATCAGAGCCAGGGATTTAAAAAGGCTCAACAACCTGATAAAGAAGGCTGGTTCTGTTCTTGGGACAACTGTGGAAAATCTGGAGATGATAATGCAAAGAAGGATTCTTCATAAAATCAAAAAAATTATGGACAACCCTGAGCATCCTCTTCATGAGACAGTCACACAACAACAGAGCATCTTCAGTCGGAGGCTTCTTCAGTTTCGCTGCAATACAGACCGCTACAGGAAATCCTTCCTGCCCACAGCCATCATTATCTACAACAACTCCTTAAAGAATTGATTATATGAGCTATACCAACACTTAATTTCCCTCTGGGATCAATAAAGTATTTTTGAATTTGAATTTGAATTTGAACAGTCCGGTCCAGTTCGGTCCGGTCCGTCTTTTTGTCTGTTTCCATTGTGAAAGCGGCCCAAACAGCAGGCCCGTACAGTTCCATTACTGGGGCCCCTTCAGATATAGGTCCACAGGACAAACGGTTAAAAACTCACTACTCGTGATGTAAGAAAATATTAATGCGCCAATATACCATGATATATTAAGTCACGATATTGTATTATTATTCAAAAGCAATGTATCGATTTTTATTTTCATTTTATTTCTTAGAATTTGAATAGAACCATTAATGATGACAGTAATGTTTGAAGTAAAATTAAAAGTATGACCGGTAGTTTGTGGCTGTTTTCACCTTCTTCGTTCCAGTGGATCAACTGGGTGTGTTAAAGTATGAAACAGGTTGGAGTGTTTAGAATGCTGTGACCGTTTTTCCACAGTTAAATTCAGTTTCAAAAATCACAATATATAGACTTACTCATAGTATCGCAATATATCGCATTGTCCCCCCTGTATTGTGATACATATCGTATCATCATATTCTTGCCAATACACATCCCTAGTCTTTTATCGGTTATGTGTCCTGTTTGTTTAGGTTATGCTATGTTCAGTGCTTTGGGAGCCTTTTTGTTCACTGAAGGAGTTATGCAAATAATGGATGATGTTGATGATGATTTCCCAAATTACTCAAAAGGTAGGTCAAGCTACAGTCAGTTGGAGCTGCTTCAAGCATTTGGTATGCCATGTTGAGTGAATCCTCATTAATATAGAGAGTATAGTGTGGCATGAGACTGAGAAACAGGTAATTGATGCAACATTTGAGTTGCAGTTGTTTATGACACACATTTCCCTTTTGTTAATGTATGTGTTGCTGTTATTTAATAATTTTTCCATTTTAATTACTATACAGACATTACATTGCTCCCTAATCTTGTCAATAAAATAAGCTTGTAGTTTACTCTGCAGTCTCCAGAACTACACATCAAAACATCTGAATATGTCACATTAAAATATAGCCCAATTATGACCCTCTACCTCTCAAGAGGCAAAATACTGTACTACTGACCACATACTGACTTGGTCTTAATTGGAATTGCCACTCATTTTCATCTGCTTAATGCAAGCTAAACATGTGTAAACAATATGAGCTGACAGAAAGAGAGACCTACTTGTGTTGCTTCTATTTGGCACGAATTGAAGACAAAAAACATCTTCAAAAAGCTGTTCTTGTGCAGTTATGAGTTCTAACAGAGGTAGATTTATCATTTGATAGTCTTTATTTTCACTTCGATGTGCTTGTGGCTGTGGTGAAGTACAATTTTTAATAGCACCATGAACAGACCATTTTATCCCTACCTCTTACATATCCGAGTATCATTGTTGCCGCCATAGTTCCACAGATGTCCTTTGTGGTTTGGCTATGAACTGCTGAATTTTCTACAGTACAAGTTTTAACCAAGGGGAAAAGGTTCGTCCCTTTTCACCTTTGTCTTTGTTTGCAACAAAATCCATGTCAGGAAGCTTGACTGTTCCAAGTCTAGTCCAGTCACCTCTGACCCAGTGCTCTGTCTCTGACAGATGAAGCTGTTTAAGTGCATAGGAAGACAGGACAACTGCTCTGAGAAACGTCTGTCTTTGTAGCTCTGACTACGCTTGGTTGAAGGGGAACGATGGGAGTGACAAATACCAGAAACAGTAAAAACTATTTAAAATGCATCCACCTTTTTATTAAAAATACATATATTTACATTCCTTGTTATAGAGCTTTCTTTCTTTTTGTGTAGATTTTTTGGTATGAAAGGGGACATTTTATAGTCTCAGTCTAAAAATGGATTTGGCACTAAAAAAGAGCAGAACTACGAACACTTACACAGTTATATTGTATTCAACAAGAAATAAAATTTTGTGAGAAAGTGTTTACCGCCTGACAAATTTCTTCTGTTTTTACTGTTTTGTTGTCACTCCTAAATTTAAAATCAAACAAACTATGAATTCCTAATAACTGGTTGGCCCTCCTTTACAAAACATCAATTAACAGGATACTACATTTCTTGTTCAATTTCACCCACACCCAGACCTGATTGCTTTCTAAAGCTTAAGCAAGAAATAGTTCAAATAGAACCTGCCTGACAACATGAAGTAGGCTGAAAGATTTTAAACAACAGATTACAAAACAAAGTCAAATTTCTGAGTCTCTGGGACTCCAACGAACCACTGTGAGAGCCATTGTTATCCACAAATGGAGAGAATATGAAACAGTGATCAACATTGCCAGTATTGCCCACCAAAATTACTCTAAGAGCGCAATGAGTCATCCAGAAGGTATTAAAAGAGTATCTAAAGCACAGAAGGCCTCATTTACAACAGTTAAGGTCACTGTTTATGATTCAGCTGTGAAAGACTAAGCAAAAAATGGAATCCATGAATGAGTCCCGAGGCCAAAACTCATGAAAACATTCAGCAAAAAGAGGTGTCCCTTTTCAAACTTTTTGAAAGCTCTTCATCCCCGTTACGTCTGGCATAAAACTAACAAAGCAGTTTAGACAAGGAACACCATACCAACAATCAAACCTGATGGTGGTAATGTAAAGTTCTGTGGCAGCTTTGCTTCTTCAACACCTGAGTAACCTGCTGTAATCGATAAAATTATTAATTCTACTCTCTGCTAGTAAACCCTGAAGGAGAATGCTCAGTCATCAGTTTATGAACCTAAACTCAAGCACATTGGGGTTATAAATCAGGTCAATGACCTGAAACAGACCAGCAAGCCCACCTTTACATGGCCTAAAAAACATAAAGTGTTGGAATGGCCTAGTCAAAGTCTGAACTTAAATCCAATTGAAATGCTTGACCTGAAACTTGAGGTTATAGTGTTAAAAGCTTATTATGGGGCTGAATCAAAACAATTCTGCAACAAGGAGTGTGCCAAGATTTCTCCACAGTGATGTAAAACACTCCGTCAGTTATCACAAATGCTTGTCGACAGTTTGGTTTGGATACGTTTTTGATACATAAACATAATCATTTAAAAAATGGCTCTTTGGGGTTTTTTTTAAACAGCTGTCATCAATATTTTCATACAGTTCCCACTGGAGTTGGAGGAGTTGTCATCTTCCAGTTAGAAGATGAGAGGTCTAATCCCACATGTACAAATATTTATTTAAAAAAATGAACAATTGCTAAGTGCTATTGAAACTACATTAAAGAACTAAACAAATTCACATTCTCAGACTGATTTCTTTTAATTAAAAAAACAAACTTTTTCTGGAATGGACACCAGAAGACTGTAAACTGTTTGCTGCCGAAGAACACAGTTTTGCCCCTTTTCCACTAGGATCGGCTTTGCCAGGCCCAGCACCCCCTGGCTGTGTTTCCATTGCCATCTCAGTAATGCGGCAGTGGTCGAGGACATTGTCGGGCTCAGCGTAGGAAAAGTTCCAGTAAAAATCAGTCATCACTCACCGTTTTCTGACATTACAGACAACGATGCTGGACCCGGTATCTAGCCCACTCTCTCTCCCATTGCTTGCTGGCCGTTCACTATAAATACCGTCAATTTCTGCAAAGAACTTTCAGTGATTGCGATCTGCCCCACTCCGACCGTTGTGGTCCTTAATTGCCTGATATTTGCATTTTAATTTTTTTAGTTTTGTCCAGCAATGTTTTGAACTCGCTGGAAGCTGTGCATCGCCATTCTCTGCGACATCACTTCACACCAACACTGCCAGGCCAATCAGTGGATACCACTAAGAAGGCAGGAGTGAGGGTGACATCATTTTACCGGGCCAATCAGTCCATAGGTGGGCGCGTTGGGTCATCTTGGCCCCTCTTCAGATTGAGCCAGAGGTCGGCCCAGACAAAGGTAGAGAAAACGCGCTAAATAGGGGGGGACCGGACTGGGCTGGACTGGACCGGGTCCAGGCCGAGCTAATCCTAGTGGAAAAGGGGCATTTGTGCTCCACACAGCAGCTTAGAGTTTGCAGCAGCAGGCTGTGATATGAGCTGGAAAGAGCAGACAGAAGACTTTAAGTCACCTCTCTGCAACATAAATCTTTAACAGAGGTTTGAAATATTCATGATGCTCATAACACATTTTCACCCCCCCGCCACCTTTAGCTACAGCTAACATTAAAATGTAATAGTGTCAGAAATCTGCAACACACTCAACTTTAAACTTGGAGCAACCTCTGACACCAAGTGTGTTCACGGTTGTTAGATTCTGGAAATTCACTCTATTTTGTTTAATGACACACATGTGGCCTGTCACGTAACCTATTTCAGCATTAGGATGAACAATATGTGATTATCTACATAAGATAGAAGACGGCACAATGACAAGAAAAGCAGTTTTTATGTAGATCCTGTTTGCACTGACTGTACTGTAAGAAAAATACGAAGTAGGGGTGCACCGATCCGATATTAGGATCGGATATCGGCCGCGATACTGACAAAATAGCTGGATCAGGGATTGGAAAAATGAACAGATCCACTGGCCAATCCAGGTTTTTTTTTTTGTCGCAGCAGAACGTATTTCATGCGTCAGCTTCACGTGTGTCACATGCTAGAACCAACATGGAGCGAGCCAGAGGGTCGGCTGTGTGGAGATATTTCACGCTTGCCACTCAAACTAGTTTGTCGGCTGTTTGCAATGTTTTGAGGGGAGGTGGTATTACTGCAAAGTACAACACTACCACTTTAATCAAGCACATCCAGAAACACTATGCTAAGGTGCACGCGGAATTCCTGCACCTCAGCAAAACAAAAGGAGCGGGGTCAAAAAGGAAAAAAAGAAGTCTTAGTTAGGTTTAGTTAGTAAAGTCTGGTACCTTTAGTCTCTTCAAGTAAGGTATAAAGTGGAGGGTATACAGTTTATTATTAATTCAACAATAGTATCGGATTGGTATTGGGTATCGACAGATAAACAAAGCCCACACATCGGTATCGGGACTGAAAAAGTGGGATCGGTACACCAATAATACAAAGACAAGCACCAGGAAGAAAGACTGTGATTACTGTGATAACTAATTAAAACAGGTATCTATTAAAGATTAAGCAAAACATTTGTACCAGCCCTATTTCTAATTAGATTTAGTTTGATGAGCACACTAAACAACTTGTAAGAGAAAAGTTCACCATGTGTTGGACAAAATATATACTTCTGTTTCACAGCCAGCTACATCCTATTAATACATGTTTCTTTATTACACTTTTAAGGAAGTGATTTGGGGATTTTCTTTTCTGTTGCCAAATTCCGTGTTTTTCTGGATCTGTTCACAAGGTGGCAGATTCACCTCTGCTCTGCAGCTACGACAACACCAGTTTAGAGAAGAAACGACAAGCCTGATAGTTCAGAAGTTTTGAGTTGAGGTTCCGTTTAGTTTATAAGCACTTAATATCTCACCTGCAGTAGAAATCGCTCTTGGCATTTTTCTTTGTATAAACCCAGATTAGTTGGTCCCAGAAGCTGAAGTTAACGGCTAGCACAAGAGGCGCCAAGACCAAAATCCTACCATCGTAAAACATCTCTCATCTCAAAAACTTTGGACGAGTATTTAGAGAGAAGCCCGTGATTATTCAAATGGGAAATGGAGGTTGGAAGCAGTGCGGCACAAATAATCTTCCAGTCAGAGTGACTGCCTTTCATTTGTACCAGGCTACTCTTATATGTGTTCTACGCTTCACCCAGGAAGATCATTTGTGATGCGCTGCTTCCAATCTCCATTTCCCATGTGAACATTTGCTTTTGTGTAAATAACTGTCCAATGTAAATGTGGAAGTGCAGTTTAAAGGTTCATAAAACAGTGTTTGCGTAAACCTACACAATATTGTTTTAGACAGCTTTGTCAGACTAGGCATTAGCTTCAGTGCCAAGGACGACCAACTTATCTAGGCTAATACTAAATGAAGACAACAAGAGAGTTACCTACTTTAGATAAGATATTCCTTCCCTACAACATTCTTACAGAATCTTTCTTAGGATAATTCTGAACTATCCCTTTAAGCATTTATTCTCCAAGAACAGCATTAAAGGTTGAGCAGAGAAATGTAGACATTGTTCTTTATCCCTGCCGCAGTTGCATTTATATTCATGGGCAGCTCCCAATTTCCCAACACAATATTTGGGAAAGGGTATTTGAATAAGTCTTGCAGCATTATTAAAAAACCATTGCAAACTTCAACACCAACTGCCCAATGATTGCTGGCGATAGGCACCCCCCCACAACCCTGCTTAGGATAGACGGTACTGATAACGTATGGATGGAACACCTACTGTGTCATTATGTACAACCAATAGAAGCTAACTAGACTTTACCTGCCTGAGGAGATTCTAAGCTCCTGCAAAAGAGGTTGCACAGGTAGTTGATATGCCGATGTGTGTGGAATGCAAATGAAAGGTCATCATTGATATGAAGAGAAATGTTATTTTAAGCTATTGTAGAAAAAAACTGCAATATTTGCTGCAGCTTTGCGTTAGACAGATATATATTTTTCTTAGTAGACGTAAAACTATTTTTTCCCACATTTTTGCTAAAACCGTTCCTAAGTGCAGAAGTAATAAAAACCTTGCCAGATGGTGAGAACATACATGCACTATTGTCTTCTGAAATAAAAACAGATATCCCGGAGGTGGACAGCAGAGCATGCTGACTGCTGGCTTTCATGACAGCACAAAATGTTTCTTGTTTTAGTTCAGTTCATCCATAATTATGTGAGCTGTCTGATTCTGAACTGTCACTGAAAACATGTGTAAACTTGGCGGAAAACATTCTTCTGGAGTCGTTTATGAGTTATAGGCCTGATCCTTAACAAGTCGGCTTGTTTGTGATGATGCACACATTGTTTCACAGCCCCAGATAGACTGACAATCGAAACTCAGTTTGAGAGTCAATACAAAATCTGAATTCCTGCCTGCAGAACTAACATATCCCATATGCCTTCTTTTTCCACTACAACCACACCATGCACTTCATCAGCTCCTAAAATTGTCCTAATGAAAAGAACACCAGACATTCCAGTCACACAAATGCAACTGTAAACATACTTAATACTTTCATACTTTTGATAAGAAACCAACAGTGCTTCACAAAATTATTCACACACCTTGACCTTTTTCACCTTAAAACCACAAACATTACATTGTTTTATTGGGATTTTATCAGATAGATTAACACATTTTTTCCATATTTAGCTCCATCCAACAAGCTTCTCTGTCTGTGCTTAAGAAAAGGATACCATAGCAAGATGCTGCTACCACGTTTCACTGTAAGGACAATGTGTTTAAAATAGCAATGGGCAGTTTTATCGGCATTAAGTTCAAACAGGTTTTCTAAAAGGGACAATTTTAAAATAAAAATCCTCTTATCATTCTATCAGTGCAGATGGGATTTGGCACAGGTTTTTTGTTCTACATTTTCTATTGTTTTTCCACAGACAAAAACACACTAATATCATTTTGAAACTCTAAATTTTTAAAATGTCAAATTTCTAGCTTTTTCTGTAGGTTTTATTTTTCCATTTTGCATTGTGTAAAAACTATTCATCTTAAAATGCTTGAATAGTGGTTTTTACTGTAGGCTCTACACATCTCAAAATCACACAATGCTGAAACAGGCTTCTGAGTTTCACTGTGTGGTAAAGGGGCATTTCACAGTTTCTTTTGGCATCTGAATTAACATAGTTTTTTTTTTATCTCTTTTATTTACCAGGAAAAAAATAATTCTACAATACATGCAGATTTTTTAAAGCATGGTGTGTGAATTTTAGCCCATTTATTTTACTTGTAAAAAGTGTTCTTTGGCATTTTAACCAGACAGAGTTGAGAACCAGAGGTCCAGTTAAATAGGACTTTGAAATTGACTAACGTTCAAAAACTAGTGAATTGGCACTTTCATAAATGTGTGTCAAGGTCAAAATACTGATGGGTAAAATGTTAGAATAAAGGCATGATGTGGCAAATGAAGATAAAGAATATGAGTAAAATTTAAATCAGGGCATCAGGGCTAATAAACATGACAAGATTTTGGTCCTTTCGAAAACTGAAGATGAGAAAATGAAAAAAAAAATGTTTTGATACTCAATATTTTGGTTCTTGACAAGTCAACAGCCATACACATAAAAACAAATACAAATGACCTTCATATATTTCTTGTCCTATGAGTGTCATTAAAATGCAACAGAGCCCCTTGGGTTAAGCTGATTTATTTCCTTTAAGCACAGAGTCACTCTGCACTTGTACCTCCCTTCCCTTTCGCTGCTGTGGCTGTTTGAGAACTTCAAGCATGGAAACTAAAAGACAGCCGACTATTTCTATCAACAAGGTAACACTTTTTGAAAGTACAGTCAGATAACATGCTAAGAGATTTGAGGGACATGTCTGTTAAGCAGTAGGCTGCAAGCTAGCTAACCAAGTCAATAGGCTGGCAAATTAACCAGCGATTATCAGTTACTTAGAGTAACAATGTGACTCAATAAAGAGCAGAACATCGAGCAAAAATAATTATCTGCACAAAAAGCAACAATCATGGTTGTAAATCTCTGCAGCTCTTCCAGAGTCACCAGGGGGCATTTTGGCTGCTTGTCTAATAATGCACTACATTACTAAAACTAACTTGCCCATTTAATAAGATCTAAATAAAAACGCCTTGAGGGTTATGGTAGTAAAGAGACCAAATGTACAAACTTGCAATGTGCATCAATCATTTTAACTACATGCTGTAACTAATAACCATGAAAACATTTTGACCCATTAACACCATCCCATGTGGATTAACAAAAAGAGAGTAAAGCATTAGGGGTGTTCCATCTTGGGCGTCTCACAATTTCGATTCGAATACGATTCGATTATAAAACAATTATTTTGTTGCATATTTATTCCCCATTTAGGGGTTTTCCTTCATTCATTCCATGGCTACTTTCTACTCTTAAATCCATTTAGTTTCCATTAATTGAAGTATCCAAACCAATTGATGTCCTGTCTTTTGTTCATGTCAAACCACTAATAAAACCAACACATGTCCAAAATATGTTTCATAATCATATCAAGGTCATATTTTCAATTAAAGCTAAAGGAAATATGTGTTGGCAATTTAAATATAATATAGGGTGACCCTATTTTGATTTCCATAAAAGAGGAAACTTGGTCTAATCCTAAACACATCAATCATATTCTGTTTACTTAAAGAAGACTTTTGATTTTAACATATTTAAAGTATTCCTGCTCTATGTGTTTTAAAAGAAAGATTATATAAACTTCAGATCAGCTTTTACAAGTCTAACATTACAGAAATGACTTTAAAATCTCAATAGAAATAATTTGTATTCTGTATTAGAAAATAAACCTTTAACAATAATAGCTCTCTTTTTACGTCATACAGGAAACAATTACACAAAAATCTGAAATCATAGTCTGAGAAAAAAGGGATCATTTTCTATTCAGAGTAATAGAAAATAAAAAGCAGCATTCTCCCAAAGACACTTAAAGTGTATACTCCAGTCTTTGTTTTTTTCCGCTGTTAATTTAACACAGAACTCTAAGTTTCCACAGCGTTTTCAAGGTTTTTGCATCAGTTGGCCACCTGTCCTACACAGAAATTGTGCGGCAAGCCGGACTTTTATGTTTTTCTCATTTAATTATTATGAAAAATCATCCATTTTTGAACACTTTTGAATCGCTATCGATTTTGCACGTTTCACATCGCAATTAATCAATTCATGGTGAATTGGCACACCCCTATAAAGCATGCACGTTGTCAATATCAGTAATGCCTAAAAACACACAGAAAACATGTTTTACAGCTTTTTTTTAGATGGAAGAGAAAACAGAGAGAGCCCCTGGGCATTTTCCTTCACCACCAGCGTGTCTGAGTTGTTGTTTAAAGGGGTGAGCAGATGCTTCACAGTCAGAGGGAATCACTCGGTCTCTGCTGTGCAGATGAAGGCCCTCATACTCTGCTGCACAAACAGCACTTGCCCAACATTAGAAGCAACAAATCAATGTGACTCACTGCATCATGTTATTACTCTTATCTGAACACCCGGCACCTGGGAATCCCGATGAGAAAACATTTCAGTCTAGACAAGAGCTAAACACTGTGGCATCTCTGCACAGCATGAGACTTTCTGCTCCATTCTCTTTACTGCATCTGCAGCTGGCCGCTTTCTTCTACAGCGCGAAATAAAACTCAGCATGACGGCTTTCTTTCACAAGAATTTACGGCTCTGATAAGAAGTTGACATACACTCATCATCGGCATGACTGTCATATTCATTTAGATCTCTTAGTGATGCATTTGAACTCTTTCCTTGTACAAACCTGGTTTTTACTCATAGTCCATTCATTTTCAATAGGGTTGGGGTTGGGGCCACTCCTGAACTTTGATGTTAGCCTCCTTCATCACTCCTAAGCCAATGTCGATGTGATAAATTGCATCCAACACTAATGTACTATGTTTAAAACCATTCAACCAAAATCAAACAATTCCCATTACTTTCACTATTTCTAATATTAGTAGTGGCCAAATACCCATTTAGCATTATGCCAGAACCTTGCTGATATCTATAAATACTGCATAGTTTCTCAGCAGCTTGCTATGGACTGTCTATCAAATTATTAGTGTGGGTGTATTTATATATTTGACCCTGCATGGATTTTAGACACAATACATTTAAACTTTTGCAGCTAATTTTATATCCAATTCAGTGATGTTGTATGATTAGCGGTTCATCCTAAAAACTCTTCAAGCAAATATTTTAAAGACTGAAATAGTATAATGTTTGTAATAATGAGTATTTGTAGACTTCTGACCACAGCTGTCAAAATTCAAATTCAAAAATACTTTATTGATCCCGGAGGGAAATTAAGTGTTGGTATAGCTCATTTATATATATAGTAGCTATATATACCCTTAATTTCCCTCCGGGATCAATCAAGTATATATATATATATATATATATATATATATATATATATATATATATATATATATATATATATATATATATATATATATATATATTAGGGCTGTCAAACGATTAAAAATGTTAACCTAATTAATCACAGGGTAGCTGTAAATTAATCATGATCAATTAACATTCCTAAATATGACCGAAAAAGTAACCTTTTTGGTGTAAATAAAGGACGAAACCGGAAGCTGTTGCTCTTTTTTTTAAGGAAATACAGAAGAGATTAACTTTTGTTTACACATGGAACTTTTTACCTATTAATGTAAAGCTGACAGTTTCTTATTCAATTTTGGACAGCCCTGAGCCTCCTCTTCATGGGACTATCCTACAACAACGGTGTCTTTGGTCAGATGCTTCTTCAGTTTTGCTGCGACACAGCGTGCTACAGGAGATCATTCCTGCTTACAGTCATCAGGATCTACAATAGCTCAACAACAACACTTAATTTCTCTCTGGGAGGAATTAAGTATTTTTTAATTAAAATTTTCTGACTAATAGAGGGATTATTTGTTTATAAACACCGAACCTTTACATTACTCCCTGGTTCCTACTGTTATTATTTGTAGTTATCAAACAGTTGTCATGCTGTTTACTTGACAACCGAGCACTGAAAGCAGTGCAGGTTTAATTGTGGGGTAAACAGGGCAGGTCATTCTGTGCATGCATTAATTGCGTTAAAAAAATTAATGGCATTAATCCCACAAATTAATCGACCCGCATTAATGCATTAATTTTGACAGCCCTAATATATATATATATATATATATATATATATATATATATATATATATATATATATATATATATATATAATTAAAGAGTGACGGTGTCACAAGCGGTGTCACTAGTTAGCAAATTCGATTAGCAGATGTTATGGGGAGTTCAATCTAAAGAGTTTGGCTAGATTTACAGCCGATTACAAAATGAGATCTACTCTGAGTTATTACTATGTATCCAAACATTCAGTTTATGGATGGAATTTGCTGGCATAACTTTGGACAAACCACCCCTGTTGGCCCAGACCATTTTACCACCACTGATGGAGAAACACTGATTTTACGTCAGCGTGTTTTCCTTCAATCTCATACATCCAGAGAAACAGCCATCAGTTTTCTAGCTTGTGAGCACTAAGTTCATCAAACTGCAGAAAAGCAACTAGTATATTTAAAAAAAAATCATGATCTGTCATTTGGTGCTGTCGTGACGCTTGACTCACAGACATTAACATTAGCCGGTTAGAGAGGCTTTTAACTGTTTAAATGTCACATCTTATCTCTCCTGGGCTTGGAGGGATCTTTGTTAAAGCACATCTAGGAAGGGAAACAACGAGCTTAAAAGTCATCATTCTGTACCCAAGCTGTCTTACAGAGAAATGTCTTTTGCGGTGGTTTCATAACATTTTCTAACCTGAAGACAATTGAGATCTGTTCCTCCGAAGCACTAAGAAATCTGCTGTGATAATGCTATTGTGCACTTATGGAACTGGGTGTTATTGAGTTAAGGCATTGATGTATTATCTCTGTTTTTAAATGTGAAGATGCCCACGCAAGCCTGCTTGTTATTCTATTAATGTGAAATATCTCAGTCTCAGATTGAGGTGCTCTCACAGACACTGTGTATGTTAAGACAATCCTTTTTAAATCAGCAAAATAAGCAATCTGTGTTAAAATATGATCACATTTTAACTGACAATATTTCAGAATCATGTAAGGGCCACCCTTTCTGCCCTTCGGTTCACTCTACAGTTGCTTACCCCCCGTTTGAGGTCAATAACCACAAACCTTGTAATTGCAATCCTCTGTTACCTGGCCTGCCAACTGAGGGAAGCTAAATATTTCCAATCAGAGCAAAACCAGATGGTGCCAACATGAAATATCCATAAAGCATCTGCTATCCATGAGCGCTCATCCTCTTGATAAATCCTATTTTTACATTAAGGTAAAGGCTGTGTTTGACAACTGCAGGTTGTTTAAATTCATGCTCTGAATTTGATCGATTGCTGCCTGGTTCCAGGATATTCAAAAAAATTCAATTAAAAAAATGACTTCAAATTTAATCAAGCTTATTTGTAAATGTAATGTTCAGCAATGGTTTAACTTTACCAACATCAGCTACAATGTTTTTGGTAACTAACCATAACATTGCACTTATGCTTCTTGATCAGCCATATGATGTATTGATTAATCTGGATCCTGAATGCATGCTACTTCATCCTGTTGGTTATGAATAGTTTATTTTGCAGATGCTTTGTACTTCCAACTGATTAATAAAACATAAACTATTACCTAATGATGCCAACAGTCTGAATCAAAATAAAACTGAATAGCTTACAATAAGTGCTTTGAGAAAGATTTCCAGCCTAATCAAAATATTTGCCCTGAAGAGAAGCTTCAGCTGAGATATGGACACTGGTCCGGGTTGATGGGAAGACTGATGGAGCTAAACGCAGGGTAATCGTGAAATTAAACATGTTGGAGGCTGAAGGAACATTAACACTGGGAAACTAGGTTTATTGTACAGGAAGACAATTACCCTAACATACTTAACATATTTGTTTATTTAATCACCTATTCAAAGTCCAGACCTAAACTCAATTAGGAATCTGTGAAAAGATTTGAAAATCAATTTCTAGAGATGCCCTCTATCTAATCAAAGCTTGTGGTATTTTGTAGAGCAGAATGAGAGAATTTCTATCTCCAGACGTGCCAAGCCTGTACAGACGTGAGTCAAAAGCCATGCTGCTGTAATTGCAGAATTTGTTTTTTTTTTTTTAAGTATTGACTTGTGGGAACTAAATCCAATACGCACTCAAGATTTTTTCAATTTTTAGTTGTAACTAAAAAAAATAAATGTTCAAACCCATGTATGCTTTTCCTTCTGCGCCACTGTTACAGACTACTCTGTCATGTAAAATCCACGTAAAATGCATTGAAGTTTGTGGTTGTAGTGTGACAGAATGTGAAAAAGTTGATGGGTTGTGAATACCTTTGCCACCTATTGTAAAACTTAACTAATTTATGAGGGTAATTAAATCCAATGACTTATTTTGAGTTAGAAATTAACTGATTTTTAGTAACTACATGTATAAAATTGGTTTGATTTTAACTTAGTTAGATCTCATATATTCTACTCAAAAATATTGATTTAAATCTACAAAAATAAAAATGTATACTGTTATACCAAGTCTAAAAAAAATACATTTTAAATAACCACAGCTGTACCTCTAACTAGTAGATTCATCGGTCACAACTTGGTATAAAATAAAGCACAGTTTTAAGCATGAATTTTTACCCACTGGACATAATATCGGTCAGGGCTTTTCATTGGGGTCATATCAGTCTGTGCAATCCTCACTCAGTGACTGACGCTCCTCATACTTTCTCATTATGACCACTTTGCCGTATGGCACACGTGAGTACAGCGATGCAAACAGAACATGTATAGACATATTAAAGGCCACCTATAATCATAAAATGTAAATTTGCTGTTTTCTGTTGTTATTTTATTTTCTTCTTTTTTTCTTTTTTTTGCTAAATTAACGCAATTATAGTCTCTTTGATGACTTGCCTCTTGGTATTGTCTTTCTAAAGGCTCCATCAACTAATGAGTGGAGTTAACTGCTGTGGACGGAGGGTTTTTTTAACATTTGCGCTGATAATGATAAAGGCAGAAGTAAGTCACACTCACCCAAAAAAAAACAAAATAAAAGTTTCAGCACGACGAACTCATTTGTATCCATCACGCTGCGAGGACCCGGTCGGACTGGGATTGAACCATCAGCGGCAGCTCCGGGAAAACGGGATCCTAAATCGAGCCATAATTGAAATCATCCCAAACGAGCGCGTTCAATCATGAGTCTCGATAACACGTCATAGGTTTAAAAAAAAAAAAAGAGAGAGAGAAATAATAATATTAAAAATAAATTAAAAAAAACATAAAACAGGATGAACAAAAGCAGCGAAATGAGATCCCGGAGCGTGACTTGTTACAGTCTCAGAGATGGTCGCGTCTCTCTCTCTCTCTCTCTCTCTCTCTCTCTCTCCCTCTCTCTCTCTCTCTCCCTCTCTCTGTTTGAGCCGCGAGGAGTCACAGCTCAGGACCGCCATCCTGCATCCTCACAGACAAGGGCCGGGGGAGGGGAGAATGATGGACCTCCAACAGAGTGAAATTACTGGATCGTTCACTCTGAACACGCGACCAAACACAAGACAAGACAATATAATATGCATGAGAGAAGGTGAAAGTGAGAATCCAACACGAATAAAGGTTATGATATATTGTCAAAATGTTGGTGAATGCTTTTAAGTGTAACGCATGCAGAGTTAATTCGGATTAAACTCGCTTGTAATGTAAAATGATGCAAATTCTAATAATCTAATTATCCCGATTTAAAATCAGTTCATAACTGGGTTGGCATCAGTAAACTACGCTGAGCCGCGTCCACACTCTGACACGTAACCACACTGACCTCTTGTGGTTGCTGTTTGCATTACACCATCCTCAGTCTGCCCAGAATTCAGAGCAAAATTAAAGGGATAATTCTGGATTTTTAAAGTGGGGATCTGTTGTGTGGAGTTTCACTATTTTGAGGTGTGGCAGGCAAGAACTGTGACCACATTCACGGAACCATTTCGCATCATTGCCAGTACGAGTTGGACTCCACCAAGACTACCGCTTGTCACCAGTCCTGTTTTGTGGTTAGTATGTTGAGTTGCAAAGCGAAGGATGTCTTATTTAAGAATTTGGGGCTCTCAAGTTTATTGAATGATAGGTTTCCATTAGCATCTTCAAGCCATGGCCTTCAGTTTGCACTGAAGTGGGCAACAACTGAGCATTAAGCGGCCAGTATGAGAGTCAACTTCTCGAAGCAGATAGTTTTTTTACCAGCTGGGGTCCGTTCCTGCCTAAAGCAGAGGACTTAAAGTATCATGCTGTCTTATTCACAAGGACAGAGTGGGAGAAAGATGGAGGGATTGGGTCCTCAGTGACATGGGGCCTGCTGAAAGCATTACGCCAGAAAACAAAAACTTTCTATTTACTGATCTGTTTGGTTTTCAGTCCTCCCCTATAGTCATGAGATATGGATCATGACGACAGAATGAGTTTATAAACTGCAAAAATCACCTGCCTCCAAAGAGTGGCCAGGCTCTTTAGAGATAAGGTGAGAAGTTATTTCATCTGAAGGGAACTCAGACTTTATATATTTTTGGCCAGGGAATGCCTTGGGAACCCATCACAATGCACTGGAGAGTGTCACTGGGCAGAGAGATGTCTGGGTATTCCCCACAGAGGATACTCCATACATGGAGGCTTGAAGACAGTTAACGGGTACGTGCTGGTAAGGCTATTTAGCTGAAGGCTTAAAAGTGGAGGCTGAATAGACAGGAAGAACCAAAAGGTATGAACTGAATGTTTGTCTTTGTTGATAGTGCAGCAGCTTGGCACAGGAATCAATCAACGGGACACCTGATCAGGCAAGTTTTACAATTAAGCTGGGTTGGCACCTCCGCTTATTGAGGGAAGTATCTGAGGTCAGTGTTGCAGGTCAGGGGAATCCAAGATGTAATCAGAGTGCTTAATTTTAGGAGGAAAAAAAACTGACATACTCCTTATCTCAAGGAGCCAACAACAAAATCATCTAAGGAATCACACTAAGGATCAGGTAACAATAGACTTAAAATACTGCAACCAAACGAAGCAAGAAGTGAGCTGCTGCCCTGCAGAGGTAAAAAAAAGTGAGCGAGCATGCAAAACACAGAGCTACTCCAAGGATCATAACGGCGGTAGACTGTTTTTGGCATCTTGATTTTGTAGGAATCCAGACTAATTAGACCAGGAGGCTAAAGTTCGCGATTGGTTCAAGAGGGGCGAATACATGACATGGTAAACAGTAATGTTCCTGAGATGAAAAAGAACATTTAATGAGTTTCTAGTTAGAGAAACTGTCTGGAATAAAAAGACATTTCCGTGAGAAGTACAAATAGTCTAAGCAGTTATTAGTTTTTAACATTGATTTGGTATTCTATTACCATATTCTCAGTATTTGTTTTAGATGGTGGTGCACCTCCTCCGACCATCACTTTCTGTGTACATAATTATTGACTTTTGTGAAAACAACCACCCGATGCACACATCACAACATTTTAAACATTCATGAAATAGTGTTTGAATGAAACCACTATGCTATGTTCAAATGCAGAGTTATTTTAAAATGGTAGAAGTATCAGCCTTGACTGGCTATCAGCTTTAGCCTCAGGGGCCAACCAATCTGGATGAAGATACTAAGACATTTATCCTGTGCAAGTAAGATATTACCTACTCATAACTTTTTAACTGAACCTCATTTAGAAATTCTGACCTATTCCTTTAAATAGTTATATAAATACTGACGAGATTTCAGGTCAACCCTGTCATGATGAATATTCAAACTTACATTTATTCAAATTTCATGTAAAACCACATTATAGGCTGTACTAATTCAAAACTAAAAAGCAACGGATGATCTTCTAGGCCCTCTAAGCAGCACTTCATAATCTCTTCTATTATTTATATTTCTGAAATAGATTTGTGAAATTTAAAAATGCAAATAGAATTCTGTATCTTTAGAATTACCTTTTTAAAATATCCTTTTAGAAGCAAATTTCATTTTGATTCTGGTGTCAATATCTCTTAAGTCTTTTGGAAGAGAGACCTCAGCATCACAGGTTCTCTACCATACTATCCTCCTCACTGTGTGTGGTGGCAAGATAAACTTGACTCCACATAGAGCATTATTTTTGCCTTCGTTCTAGTTGTTTTAACATTCTTATTGCTGCTCTTACTGTATATTTGAACCAGTTTAGGTGGATATCTTCTTCTATGTAGTTCATGTCTTATAAAAATCAACACACATCTGCTTCAAGCCAGTAACTTTTTCTTTTGTCTTTCTCATTTTGAAAAATGGCAAGGAGAAATGGCCTCAGTGTCATGTCATGGACTCAGACTTGAACCTTCAGAAACACATAAAGACAATTACAAAGTGGGACTTCTATCACCTGAAGAACATTTTTAGGATTAAAGCCGAAGATTAATAACTTTCAATTTAATTCAGTTTATCTATATAGCGCCAATTCACAACAGATGTCATCTCAAGTTATCCCAGCAGATTGCATCGAGTCATTGACTTGAGGTTGTGCCCTGTTCATGCAAACTCCAACCACAGCAATCCCTCAAACTGAGCAAGCATATAGCGACAGTGGCGAGGGAAAACTCCAGTAGAACCTGGCTCAGCGAATGGCCATCTGCCACGATCGTCTGGGGGTTTGAGAACACAGAGCAGAAACACAGAAAGAACAGAAGAACTGATGTAAGAGAATTTTCTATATTAAAGAGAGTAAAAAAAAATTAATGACAGGACTCAGAGGATGTTCAGTTTCTGGGAGCATCATCCCAGTCGACGCCCCCCCGTCCAACAGGGCATTGTAGCAAAGCAGGATACCAGACCAGGTGTAGCTTATATGGAGATAAAACACTGAGAAAAAACAAAGTTAACAGTCGGAATAACAGCAAAAAAAATACAACTGGAGAGTAGTAGAAGAGAAAAGTAGCAGAGTAAAGAAAAGTAGTCAGTCTGTCCTCCAGCAGTCTAAGCCTATAGCAGCATAACTCCAGAGATAGCTCAGGATGACCTAAGCCACTCTAAATATAAGCTTAATCAAAAAGGAAAGTTTTAAGCCTGGGCTTAAAAGTAAACAGAGTGTCTGCCTCACGGACTAAACTGGGAGCTGGTTCCACAGGAGAGGAGCCTGATAACTAAAAGATCTGCGTCCCATTCTACTTTTAGAAATCCTAGGAACTACAAGTAAACCTGCAGTCTGAGAGCAAAGTGCTCTGTTAGGAACATATGGACCAATCAGATCTCTGATGTATGATGGAACTTGATTATTAAGGGACGCATGGACTTTTTTCTCATCATCACTCATGGACAGGATGTTTCTAATTTTAGCAATATTCCAGAGGTGAAAGAAGGAAGGCAAGGCAATTTTATTTGTATAGCACACTTTCAACAACAGGGTTAAATCAAGGTGCTTAATATGATTTGGTGATTAAAAAAAGAGAAAGAAAAACAAAAAACAAAACAAAAAACAGAATATAACACTGAAAATTAAAAGTCAATGAAGCAAGAGAAACATCAGTAAAGGAAGAGAGAATGAATATATTTGATACATATGACAATCATTTACTCAAAGGCAATTTTAAACAGATGAGTTTTTAGTCTTGATTTAAAGCAGTTCAGAGTTTCAGCAGCTCTACACTCGTCAGGAAGTCTGTTCCAGATTAGAGGAGCATAGAAACTGAAAGTTGCTTCTCCGTGTTTAGTTCTGAGTCTAGGGATGTTTAGTAGTCTAGAGTTGGAGGACCTGATTGGCGTTGGTGGTTGGTACTGTGACAACAGGTCTTCAACATATTTTGGTGCTAAACCATTTAAGGATTTATAAACTAGTAGGAATATATTGAAATCTATTCTCTGAGCTATAGGGAGCCCATGTAAGGACTTTAGTGTGTGATGTACTCTACTTTCCTGGTTCTAGTGAGTACGCAAGCAGCAGTGTTCTGGATCAGCTGCAGCTGACTGATTGACATTTTAGGCAGACCTGTGAGGACGCTGTTGCAGTAATCAATCCGACTAAAGATAAACGCATGGATGAGTTTTTTGAGGTCATGTTGCCACAGTAGTCCTTTAATCCTAGAAATGTTCTTCAGGTGATAGAAGGCTGACGTTGTTATTGCTTTTATGTGACCCTGGAGGTTCAGGTCTGAGTCCATCACTACACCTAGATTTCGGGCCTAATTTGTAGTTTCAAGGTGTATTAATTGAAGCTGTGTGCTGACTCTTGATCGTTCTTCTTTAGGTCCAAAGATAATTACTTCAGTTTTGTTTCTTTTCAGCTGGAGAAAGTTATGGCACTTCCATCCATTTATTTGGTCGATGCCTTGATTTAGGGTTTTAATGGTTTCAAAGTCACCTGGTGACATCGTAATGTAAAGCTGAGTATCATCCGTGTAGTTATGGTAGCTAATCTTATTGGTTGCTATAATCTGGCCTAGTGGGAGCATGTAGATATTAAATAGGAGGGGCCCTAAGATAGAGCCCTGGGGCACACCACATGTGATTTCTGTTCGTTCTGATAAAAAGTTTCCTATAGATAGATAGATAGATAGATAGATAGATAGATAGATAGATAGATAGATAGATAGATAGATAGATAGATAGATAGATAGATAGATAGATAGATAGATAGATAGATAGATAGATAGATAGATAGATAGATAGATAGATAGATAGATAGATAGATAGATAGATAGATAGATAGATAGATAGATAGATAGATAGATAACCCTTGAGTGTGGTGAAGATTTATCATTTACATGAACAAACTGGAAACTGTCGGACAAATATGATTTAACCAGCCTAGTGCTGTAGTGATGTTCAAGCCTTTTAATTATCAAGTCCATTATCTGAGGCCATGAGAATATCATTAGTAATATTCACCAGTGCTGTTTCAGTGCTATGATGAGCTCTAAAACCTGAGTGAAACTCTTCAACAGGTCGTTACTGTTTAGATGTTTACATACTTGATTAGCAACTATTTTCTCAAGGATTTTGGATAAGAAAGGAAGGTTAGATATTGGTCTGTAATTAACTAAATCATCTTGATTGAGGGAAGGTTTCTTAAGTAAAGGTTTAATTACAGCAACCTTAAATTCCTGTGGTACGTATCCGTTTACTAAGGATAGATTCATCATATCTAAAATGGGGCCAGGAACCAAAGGGAACACTTCCCTAAATAATTTGGTTGGGATTGGGTCCAACATACAAGTTGAAGCTTTAGATGAGGCTAATATTTCTGATAATTCCGAAAGCTCAACTGAATCAAAACAGTCCAAACATAAATGAGGTTCTACAGTTCTTTCCAATGCCGCAGTAATCATGTTTGGGAGGATGCCCTTGTCGAAGGGTCTTTTTATACAGCAGTAGACTGTTTTCCCAGGTTAAATAGGAATTCTCTAGGTGTGTAGAGAGCCATTTTCTCTCCAAATTCCTAGTATTCTGCTTCAAAGTACACAGCTCTGCATTAAACCAGAAAGTCAACCTCCTATGGCTAATTACTTTCTTTTTTATGGGGGCTACACTGTATAATGTCAAATGCAATGAGGAAGTAAAGCTATGAACCAGACCATCAATTTGTGAAGGGTTCAAGATGGAATTACTGCCCTCCACTGTGTTACTCTGAGATACTGAGGAAAGTAAGAATGGAACAGATTCTTTAAAACTGTTTACAGCCTTGTCTGATAAAGCCCTATTATAATAAAATTTTCTTTCAGGTTTTTTAAAGTCCTTTAAAAAATGTATCAAGTTTACAAGTTAAAGTTTAAATTAGAAAATGGTTTGGCAACGTGTTACTTGGTGTTTCATGAAATAATGTGTCACGCGCCAAACAATTGTGGTAATCTGAATAGCTCTAAAACATTTCTTTCTACCAGATTTGGCAAATCCTTTTAGTTAAACTGATTTAAATCAACACCAATATTCCCCCAGTCATTATATTTTCCAGGTTTAACGGGTTTAACCTCCTAAGTTGGGCCGGGGATTCTGATTGCTTTCTCCCAAACAAGAGTTTCCTGAATTCTAGTGGAAAAGAACAGTGTGTCAGAACAGGAAGAGGGTGCTGTTTTTCCTACAAAACGCTCAGACCGGAGCTGTCAAGCCTTTGAGCAGGTGGTGATGGAGGGTGTGGAAGCTCTAAACAAAACAGACCAAAACAGAACAGAACAGAAAAAAAGGGTTATGTAAAGAATAAGCGAGATATATTTCCATTTATGGCAGAAAGTGTTTCTCCAGCATAGATATGTGTCAGAGTTATGACCAATGCAGATTTACGTTTGGTGGTCCCGCTTCCTGTTAAACCAACCACAACAACAATGACTTCTTGATCATATTGTGGAAAACTTTTTATTATCGTTTATTTTATTTTTTTGCATTTTTGCACCCTGCAATTAACATAAGTGGCTTAACAGTGAACAAATAAATAAAATTATTTATATGACAGAGTGTGTTTTGCTCGACAATCACTATTACCTTGACTTTTTAATTCAATAAATACCAATTCAGACAAAGCTCTCGTTTTAAGCATTTTATTTTTGTCATTAATTAATTTCTGTAGTATTTCTATAAAGTTGTCACAAGCTCAGAAGATAGCAAAAGGTGAAAATGATCAAACATGATATTCACTGATCTCCTTTTTCTTATTACCCTGTAAATAATGAATTCAGGTGATTTTTAGCTGTTTAGTAGCTTATGGTTTCATTTAACAGTTTCCAAAACAAAAAGCCTCATTACAGATAAGTTATTTAACTTTGAAGAAATGCCCAATGTTACATTGTAATGTTTGTTTTAATTAACATTCAAAAATGCTGGTAACCAGAAGTTAAAAGGCCAAATTTAAGCCACCACAAAAAAAAGGCTTTTACAAATAGAAACAGCGTCAATGAAATGCTGCCCAGGCTCAAACAAACAGAAAATATTAAATTAGTACATGCGGCTTGTAGAGCAGAGTTAACCTTTTCCTCTGCTGGTGAATAGAATATTGATATTTATTCACTATATGATCCCGTTATCATTAGAAAGTGATAGTGTTTAGTGGTAAGAAGGAATAACACTGAGAGATACGAAGAAGTGGTCTGGGAAGGAAACGACCAAGGAAGCGACCTTTCCAGTAAAGGGACGCGGCCATCTGTCCACATGAGTGGTCGGGAGTGTCTCCGCTCTGCTCACCTGTCCGTCACCAGAGCTGTTGAACTTTAACCTGACGTTATGTCTCGGTGACATCTTATGTTCGCAGTAAGTTCCCAGCGAATTCCTCTGTGCATTTTTAAGATGCTGTGCACTCCCAGCCTGAATGCCGAGGTCCCACTGAACCGGTTAAAATAGGATGTCAACAAGTGACGCGTCAGAGCTGGAGCTCAGAGTTGGAGGAGTAGGAGGAGAGACTCCAACGACGCCTCAGTGCGCCACGGCAAGATCTGCATGGACTACAACTGCAAGGTAGCTGAAAATCTCTTTAAAACTCACTTTTAACAGACTCTTTGATATAACTGTGTAATGGTTTCGCTTCTTACACGAAGCTACGCACTGCTTAATCCTCTGTGTGGCTTTTAGCAGCGATTCAAGACGGGTTGTTATGAAGGGGGACGAACGCACGCCAAACTTCGTTCAAAAAACAGCGGTTTTAAAAATTCGTGGGCTATCTGGGAAGAAACATGAGCCATGTCTTGAAAATTAAAACCATGCGTGTTTTAGTACTTCATTTATGTGAGTTCGGTGATAAAGTAATCGTGTCATTTTAAATTTGATAAGTTGTATAATATCTTGGATATTTCCCATAGGTTTTCACCCCCGCTTACATAACAAGAATGCATTACAAAATGATGTAGATTTGACTGTTAAAAGCAAATTTCTAAAATTAGTTATGGTTTGATCAGTGCTGTTTTTATTGGTTAACTAATAAAATGTGACCCACTTAAGTTTCTAACCTGTTTTCAGGACAGCGTGCGTCCATAAAGATGAGTTACCTTTCGTTTTTGGCTCTAGTTATATGGAGTTTCCAGAGTGCCCAAACGTGTTTAAGAAATAAATTGCAGTGATTTGTATCATACTTAAAATTAAACAGCAAAAACATTTATCAGATATTTTCCTATGATTTTTATAAATGTTTTTCTTAAGCATAAATATATAATTAAATGTAAACTTTATGAAAGTAAATAAACAAAAGTCAGTAGGCCTATATGTTAAAATAACAGTACTATTTAAGTATTTATTCAATTAGGTCATGGTTCCATTGTTGCTTTGCAAACAAAATAATTGAAACCGTCGCTCTGTTCACCGGATACATTCCAACTTTCACAATTTGTTTATTTCTGACCAGTAATGTTGACTAGAGGAGTGAAATTAATGGAAAAGACTTCCAGATTACATGAATTAATAATGCTTCATGGATTAATTAAATAAATAGTAAAATATTTAGGTGCTGGAAAATATCTATTTTTACATCATGTTTATGTAAATCCATATTTAATTAATTATTATGTATGCATTTTTTTCCAGCTTTAATCAAATATCGACACATTTTAGTAATCACTTATCTGGTTGTTCTTTTATTGGCGCTTTTAGACCCCCGTAGTGTGTGTGTAGCTGCATGCGCCTGTGTGAATGTTTTATTGCGCGCATGAAGGGGCAGCATCAGGTTGTGCTACTTCAGGGCACAGTTGTTAGTGTTTTACCCTGACGAGCTGGTACATGCTCACCAAGCTCTGTAGTTCAGCCACATATACATACACAGTTACTGTCTGTGCATGTAGGAGATCAAACTTTGCTTATCCTCCTGCTAATTCCTTCTGAACCAACACAGGGTGTTCTAGCCTATAGATTCAAAAGCAAACAGTATTTCTGTAAATCTACCATGCAATGAAGGTGTGGCACCAGCGGGACATGTCTCACTTTGTCCTGGCATCCGTTTTGTTGACACTCACACATATGTATCATAAACCCATTAGGTGAAAACTCATTAAGCAGAAACTTAAGCAGGATTTTAAGGAGTAAAATCATTTGCAGGAGTTGAGCCATTGCATATGCTCATCAGAGCTGAGCGCACACACCCACACCTTTTAGTTCAGGCTGAGTCCTTCCAGTTATGTAAGTGCTAACTAGCAACTTGTGCGCACACCCACAGCGAAGCTGACCTTATGTAGAAGGAGGGGGAAAAAAAAGGAAAACAGCATCATCTATTAGGCACATAATGCTGCAGCCAAAATAAGCCTCCCAGTTACTCATCCCCTTACAGACCATCAAAACAAAGAGAGCATCAGATGCCTGTCATGATAACTGGCTTTTTACATATCAGCTACCAAATAAAGGTTTTTTTACTCTAAAGATAGAGACATCTGCTGTTATAGTAAACAGGTTATAGTCAAAATTTGGAAAATTCTGAATTACTTTCTTTTATTTCTGTCCAAGTTATTTAGGAGAAGGCAACATTCTTTAAAGTATCTATAATAGTAATAATAATTATAATAATAATAATAATAAAAGTGGCGTGTTAAAACATGTTAATATACACTAAATAAATAACTGTACATTATTTGCAAATGGGTTCATTACTGGCTTAAAAACTGTGCTTTAAAGAATCAGTGTTAAGTGTTGGACAGTCCAGTTTAGATTAGTCTAAAGGTTGTAGATCTTGGAATAAAATAGATTTCTCTCCAGATGCCAAAGAAACAGTCAAGTATTTTTTTTTCCCACACTACTAAATCACAAGCAATTTTAGCATTGTGTTGTTCTTATTTCTCCAACATGCAGATATTTAAGCCAACTAGAGCATACATATTTCCCCCCAAAAATGCCTAAATCATCCAACGAAGAAAAAAGAAGAAAAAAATCGATTATGGAAAGGTTTGGAATTTTGAAATGGAAAATATGCAGGAACCTTGAAGTGAAAACATTCAAACTAGTATTTTAGAAAAATGCTGACATGTTGCAACGTCTCAATAATCCATTTTATATCTTCTTTATTGTGAAATTATAATTAGTGATGCAGCTGTTTTCTGGTTTCCTTCAGCTGATTTGAGCAACATTCTCGTCTTCCCAGCCAAACCGACCATACAGCAACTATATCTGCATCTAAACCGAATCCCTGTCTCTTGCTTTATCAAAGGTAGCTAGAAACTTGGATTTCATGATCGTTGACCAGCTGAACCTTTAAGGAACATGTTGCCCATCAACATCAGTGCTCTCACAACGACTGGATGCGGAGGCTACACCACGCGCAAGACAAGCCAGCTTCTTTTTATGTGTTTAACAGAACCATGGCTACCTTCAAGAAACTCTTGAAGACCCAATTCTTAAGAGACGATCTCCTACCCCAGAGTCCCCTACCTTCGTTGCACACTCTAGTTCTGCACTTCCCTTTACGCCTGCACTATATTTCTTCATTGTCACCTGTCGTGGAAATGTATTTTTATAAAAAAAATAAGAACAGATTCCTTAAGAGTTTTGAGAATTGAATACAGCTTGTTGATGAACGAGGAGGAACAGCGGAAGCAAAGCATTCCGGCCCAACCACGGAAAACTCAAACATTATTTAGTATTAAACTATCACTTCTTATCTCACTAGAGTCTGGTTTACGCTGGCCAGATAGTAAGAAGGCGTTCCTCAGGGTCGGCCCGCTTTGTGGAGATAAATGATGAGCCCGATGTCCGTCATCCGCAATCGGACATATATCTTTATAGTCCGTCACAATTGTTATTCTCTTTACTTTGACATCATGTTATTTTCCTTAACCGTTATTACTCACACTAAGGCAGGCAATACAGACCTTAAAAATGCCATTACACACCTCTGACCGAACCTAGCTTGTGGTCTTCCTTGTAAGTAGCATATTATTAGCTTCAATCTTAATTGCGTTGGTTGGATAAAAGCCTCTGCCAAATGCTTAAACACAAGAACAGCAACCAATACTTTAGTTTGATTGTCATCTGTTCAAATTGAACCCTTAAATGATGATGAAAAGGTGAAAATAAATGTCCTTACATGAGTTACCAATAACCAGAACTCGAAACATAATCAGTTTACACTGATTTAATTAATTTATTATTTTTATGATCAAGTAATTGTTGCTGTTTACATTAATATAGTAAAAACTGCAAGAAGCAGTCATGTATTTAACTGTAGATCCCTGCACACTTTTGATCACTCCTAGTAGAAAACATCTCTTCAAAATGATGAAGTTGTTGTTCCTTTAAAGGTCTCATTCACTCGTTTTTCCGAATGTATTTCCCCTAGCCCAATTGTATGCCTTGTGAGCCGTTTTATGTAGGAAAACATTCTGTCTCGCTCCTGTTTCAGGAAGTTGCAGTCTGTCAAGAGCAATGAGAATCTTATACTGCCTTCGATCAAATAATTAACTTGACTTAGTTCGCTGGTGGTGTCCCAAGACACATTCCAACTGTTTCCTCCTCAGCTCCTTTTTCTTGGGTGAAAAATGCAACGCTGATGTGCTATGTCCAAAAATAACAGGATAGTATTTCAATAAAAGCGAGTTTTAAACAGTGTGTCAGGGAATGAGACCTTTAATAATCTAAATGTCTATGAAATAAGGCTGTCTCGTGACATTTCAAGAGGACATATGATGCCTCTTTTTAAACAAGTTATAATAGGTCTATGGTCTGTACAAAAGGTTGCAAAACACCCACCCAAAAGAATGGATGGATGGTTTTTACTCGTGTTTGGAGTATTTATCGAGGCAGCAGAGACCCACATGGCAACACAAAGGGATGAAAAAGTGAAATTTGCGATTCCTTACCTCCTATCCCCCCCAGGGCATCAATATGACACGACACATTCGTCTTAGTCAAAAAGCCACGGCCAAACGACGAACGAAAACGACATTCAAGTAAGACACAAATGTGTCGATCTTCATAAGTCAGGAAATGACTACAGCAAAAAAAGAAACGTTTCTTGTCCAATTTTGCCGATAAATGATTCTGATGGAGATCAAAGAGGAATAAGCTTTATAATTGCTTTTCTTCTCACAAACCACGTCAGCTTTATGAGCTGATAAAACAACACACACAACACTATACAGCCTCCGTTTCAGCTAATTATGCTGGTCCAGCCTTGACAGCCCACCACTGTTGGGACTTGAATCCCCCTTGGCCCTTTTAGTCTCCACATCTGTAAGAAAAGGTCAGAATAACGGCAGAGTCGAGGCCAATCCCGATGAATGACTGATGAGCATCGGGGGCCCCTTTATCTCATCAGCATCATTTCAGCTGGGAGGCTCTAATACTCCTGATACTTTTAACACTTTGATCACAGAGGCACTATTTGAGGAGGAGAAAGAACCTAATGATGGGGCGTTGTTGTACCAAGGTGTCTAGTTGCTCTGATGAGGGAGCACTAATTGTGAAGACGAAGCAATTAAGCCAACATAACAGAGAAAGTTACTACGCCCCACATTGTGCGCCTGTGTACTTCCATCACCCAGGGACCAATTAGGGGGGAAGGGCGCCTTGCTTAAGGGTGCTACAGTTCCAGGACGGCGCTAATAATTAACCACCCCGCCCTATTTTTTCTTTTTCTTTTTTTCTGTGGAGGCCTGACAAGCAAACTTGGCAACCTTTGGTTACCTCTAAGCTGAGGCTGCTTGAGTCACATTCGTACATAGTGTTAATTAGCTTGTGTGATTGTCGATTTGATCCACACTTTTTTTTTTCTCCCCCCCCCCATAATACAACGCCTCGTTCAGATATACAAGCGTTAGTGTCTCTGCCACGTGAAAACGTCTCATCAGACGCCTTTGGGAGAATGTGGCTTAAAAGAACACGCTAAAAGGTGTGTTAACCATGAAAACACGAGGCTCTCTCACCCCTCTCCCTCCTCCCTTTTCTCTCTGCTCCTCTCTCTTACGTCTTGTCCCAGCAGGCTTTAATGCAAAAAATATTCACGCGCGATGCCAGTAAGTCACCCCTGAGGGCAAGGTGGGATTTGGCTCTGGCTTCATTAGGAAGAAAAAAGAAAAAGGGTGCAGGTACACTCAGGATGCACATAAAACCGCTGCATCCTGAGTGTAAGACTTGAAAGTGAGTGTCCTGCTGGAGCAAATCACTGACATCACATCTGCCGTCCGTGTGTACTCGAGAAACTGCAGCAGAGGCACGTCCAGAAAAAGCGCTGGTCAGATTTTTGGCACACCAGCAGCGGGTTGCAGCAGTGGATGCACATACTCAAGTTTTAGTGACTGCGTGAGTGGGCGACTTCACTCGGTTCTCCTGCTGGAGGAGAAAGTGACGACTCGTTACATAAGCCCGGCTAATTCGAGCGACAAGACAAGAGGAGCGTGGCTGTTCAGCTCTCCTCCGGCCTTATCTTCAGACTGATTACATCCAGCAGGAACTTTATTATCGCAGAAACACTCAGTGGGTAAATGATTGATGAGTGAGTGAGGATTCATTTTTTAGAATTGGTAAATTATTGATTTTTTTTTTCCTGTTTTAAGGTAATTTTTAAACTTCTAAATATTCACAAGGTCCACCTATAAACCAACAGGAAAAAAAACTTATTAAATCCCCTTAGCTCCAATAAAATGAAATGAGGGTTTCTAAAATGTTTCAGATAAGTATCAGAAATAGAATTTAGGAAAAACAAACCCAGTTATGTCGGACATGTAGCCCCACTAGGGGTGTGCCGATTCACCAGAAATCGATTAATTGTGATGTGAAATGTGCAAAATCGATAGCGATTCAAAAGTGTTCAAAAACTGATTCTTTTTCATAATACTTAAAAGAGAAAAACGTAAAAGTCCGGCGTGCCGCACAGACATTTTTAGGGGACGGGCCGGCGAAACATCATGGCTGCAGCTAGTGTTTCAGCCATGCAGTGCGACAAAATACAGCAAATATTTTGCATTTTAGTTGTGAAAGAAGCGTCTTTGTTGTTGTGTATAATATAAGCAGCAACATCCTCATTTCCCCGGACATGTCCACTTTTTCTGTGCTGTCCAGGGCTTCCTCCCCCTGCGCAGGGCAGGGCAGCTCATGTTTACCAGACGTCAGCCCAAGTGATCTTTAAGTATGAAACATGAAGGAAATGTCCTTCATTCCATCCCGGTTGTGACTAATGTGTAGGGGAGAGTAGCGTACTCATATCTGGCAGATTAGTTTCTGTGTATGACAGGTGACAAACAACCCATTGGTCAAACTGATGCAAAGACCTTAAAAACGCTGTACAAAGACTGGAGTATAAACTTTAAGTGTCTTTGGGAGAATGCTACTTTTTATTATTATCTATTACTTTGAATAGAAAAATAATACTTATTTTTCCAGAATATAATATCAGATTTTTGTGTCATTTTTGTCCTGTATTACTTAAAAAGGGAGCTATTATTGTTACAGGTTTATTTTCTAATACAGAATACTAATGATTTCTATTTAGATTTTAAAGTCATTTCTTTAATGCTTGAGTTGTAAAAGCTGATCTGAAGTTTACTTAACTTTTCTTTTTAACCACGTAGACCAGGAATACTTTAAATATGTTAAAATCAAAAGTCTTCTTTAAGTAAACAGAATATGATTGATGTGTTTAAGGACTGGACCAAGCTTCCTCTTTTATATCAAAATAGGGTCATCCTATATTATATTTAATTTGACAACACAAATTTCCTTTAGCTTTCTTTGAAAATATGACCTTGATATGATTATGAAACATATTTTGGACATATGTTGGTTTTATTAGTGGTTTGACATGAACAAAAGACAGGACATCAATTGGTTTGGATACTTCAATTAATGGAAACTGAATGGATTTAAGAGTAGAAAGTAGCCATGGAAGGAATGAAGGAAAAACCCTTAATGGGGAAAAAATATGCAACAAAAATAATCGTAGCACCCGAATCAAAATCATGAGACACCCAAGATGGAATAACCCTAAGTCACACTGTTATCCAGCCCTAACCAGCAGCCCCCAAAACAAGCCAAAATTAAATTCTCTAAAATTAAATAAATAATTTAGGGGAGTAACAGCAGCTGTCCACCTTTCTGTCTCCGTCACTTTACCTGACTGTGAAACCACAATGTTTCCAAACTGAATGCCTTAATCATAGTGTGTGTGTGTGGGGGGGGCCAATTGCTGGTACATCTTGTGCACAAGTTTAAAACGCTACATTTGTTTGGTACACAACCACGCCAATACACGTAAATACATGAACTATTTCATCGCTAATATTTTCTGATATGATCTGGGGTGTATACAGTATATATACAGAGGGGGCTTATAGAGGAGTCTATGTTTAAAGTAGGTTAGACCTATTTGAGATTGGATAGCACATTATATGCAATAACTCCCTAATTTGCTTCTTGCATATTGCTTTCCACACAATTCTGTTTCACTTATCACTGAGTGGGATTACTTTTCCAAGGAAAATAATCAAGCCAAACCAGTTGGCAGATCAGAGACCCGTCTTTGAAAATCCACATCAAACCGACTGGAACCTGTCAACAATGTTAATCTTTGGATAAATGAAAAAAAAATCACTGAAATAACAGATCTGTCTGATTTCAAGCATTTTTTTAATCATTGTTTCTTATTAGTGAACACCCGAACAACCCATTCATTGGACAGTTCACACAAGAGAACCAGATTAGAGTAAAAACACCAGCTGAGCAGCACCCACCGACCTTCAGACAAGAAGAGAATCATAAAGGTATAGTTCTGATCTGAAACACAGATATACACACATATCAAATTATCTGTTTCACCTGAACTTTGTCATTGAGATCTGAATCTTTTGCACTGACGTTAACAGCGGACGGCCTAAGAAAGGCTTATCATTGGGGTCACTCAGAGGTCCAGATCGAGAGCGCTGCTGATTCCATCCTCGTCACCAGCCTCATTCTCAGAATCTCCAAACCAAAGTTGAGACTACAGAAGACTCTAAAAGCGTGGTCAGCTCAGCGTCCTAGGTACAGAACATTTTATTTTACGAAATCTGCCAATAAAAGTTATTTCAGCCATTTAAATGTTTTCTAACATTTAGTCAAACAGTAAATGAATCTTTGGACCTTGTTTTGCTCCCCACATCTATGATGAGCTTCCTTCCCCTGGTGTGCACGAGGAAGTATCGTAAAAATACTTACTATTGGCTGCATTTGTTCCTTTTTTTTTAAGTTTACTTTCAAAAATATAATGCGGAAACTTCTAAATAAAGTGTGAGAAGTTTTTCTGGAAGTATAATTTGACATTTTTAGAGGTAATGTGTCACATAGTTCATAGATCACCCTCCTTGTGTTTCCTTTTTTGAGTTCATATTGCATAAATTCTACAAGATATTTCCTGTTAATGCCTTGCAAAAAAATATTCACCTTTATTGTTAGATGTATGAATGTGAATCACGTTTTAGAGAGTGTGGCTCAAGATTATTTTGCTCCGTCTAGAGTGATGACATCCTCATGGCTGCAATGATCAGGCTTTCCCATTTCACTTTCTAACCCCTTCTCTAATCTGCCTTCTATCCTCCCACAATCATATTAGACTGTTATTACCTTATATAGAAATCTTGAACGTAGGGTGTGTTATTGTTGTGATTCCTTTGTGCCGCCATATATCAAATGCTTTCAAAGTGCTTGCCTAAGAGTGCCTGAAATTCGGAGCGAATCTGACTCTGGGAAAGCTGTTTAGAGAAGAACAAGCGAGGCAAGGAATGCTGACGGTCCGGTTGATCAGCATGCCTGTGAAAATTGTTGGACGTGTAATCCCTCTAATGTTGCGGCTAAAAACATTACTGTTGATAAAGGAGAACAGTGGGTGTGTCTTAACAGCAGAAATTATCGTTAAAACAGTTCTGCAGATTTGCTTGCTCCTGTTATAGCTCTCTAATAAAATATATTTTTTATGTTTTTAAAATATCAGATTGATCACTTATTTGTTTCCATCTTCTATCTCTTGTTTCCAGTTTGGTTGACCCAAAGTCACCTGAAACCAAGAACAGCACCTTGCAGGTAATGATCATTGTCATGATAGTGATACTATGAATTGCAGGTTTTAACCCCACATTATTTAAAATATTCCCACCAGGAAGAGGGTTCATAGCTTTCAGTTCTTTAGAACCACGTGACGGTTTTCTGTGATTGGATCTTTGAGTGACAGTTAAAAACAGCTGAGATTGATGGTTATTTTAACAGTTAGAACAGACAGGGTGTGTGTGTACCTTTGTGTCACAGCAACTCTCTCATGCCTTTCAAAATAACCTGTTAGACAAGGCTTCAATCTCTAAAATAGCTATTGCATGGGAACATAAGCTTTAACAAAGCTCCAGCCTATGTTAGCATGAAGTTAGAAATTCTGATAGCTCATTAAAAAAATTTAATTACGATAGCAGCCTTAATGCTGTTACAGCCAGGAAGCTTTTTTTTATTACTGTTTAGGAATTTGCATTGGTAAGATAAGGATGATAAAAGCAAGTTGACTTATGAAAACAACTAGGCTCAACTGAAACACATGGATCTATCATAACTGTTGTTAAAATATACAGTGCCTTGCTAAAGTATTCACATCACTTGTATATTTTGACCTTTTCACAACACAACCACACATTTTTATGTATCCAATTGGGATTTTATGCTGCAAGTAGTGCACAGTTGTGAAGTGAAAGAAAAATGATTCATGTCTTTAAAGAATATTCACAAATAAAAAGCATAATTCACTCGTATTACATCCCCACCTTTATTCTGATACCCCTAAATAAAATCCAGTGAAATCGGTTGCTTTCAGAAGTCAATTAATTGTTCTTTAGAAAAAATCAGTCAACACACAATTCAGATGTTTAATGCAAAGTTATGTTGTGTTCTGAATTCTTGGTGGGTAACTCTAGAGAAGCTTCAGAGATCCGAAGCTCAGCTGTTGGTTTTGCACTATACAATTGGAAGAGTGGAAAGAAGGAAGCAACTTTTTAGACAAAATAATTTGAAGTATTGATTAATGTTTGCTACGAGCCATGTAAGGATGTGATCCCCAACCTTTTTTTCTCCTCGGACCGGTTTAATATCAGACAATACTCCCAGGGACCGGCGAATAAAATGCAACAAAATTTAAAAAAAGAAACAGCCGTCATAATAGAACGGGGTTATCAATAAATGTAATAATAAATGTAAATCTAATGTGTGCACTAACTTTATTAGGGTTCTCGTATCATCGCGCCAACAGCATAAGATGAGTAACAACCTCACTGCCCCCTAAGCTCTATGGTTGCTATGGTAACGTTTAAACATGTCTTTAAATAAAGTTTACCATGACAACAAATATAAAGTGCATGAAAAATGCAATTCCGCACAACGCTAAATCAGTGGGAGCCCTGTGGCTGTTTTTCTGTAACCAGAAACTGGGACAGTTTTAAAGGTTTCATTGCCTCATTAGAAATCCGGTTGCCACATATTAAGCAGAACCGGCCTGGTGCATGGAAATCGCGTGTCATGATAAATTCATATTTTAAGTAGGACTTCTGGTATTGTCTGTTAAATTTAGCTTTCTTTTTCTTGGAAGTTGTAGGGTCTTCTTCTGTCACTTTGCTGGACATTTTCCTTTTCACAAAGATACTTTTCAGAGACCTCTGTTTTTAATCATTTTTGCTAGCTTTTGGATTTGTTTTTAGCGGTGACGTAACGTTATCAAAGCAAGTGTCTTGACATGCGTCAAGAGTGAGTTATAGCTGGATATAACAGAGAGAATCCGGTCATTTTTTTAAAATAAAACTATGTTTAGACTCAGATAATAAATAAAATGAAATATTGTAAGTTATTTATTTCTGTGTGGCCCGCGGCACAGTACCAAATGACCCATGGCTTGGTACCAGTCCGGGGGTTGAGGGACCTCTGATGTAAGGGACTCAGCAAACATGTGAAAGAAGGTGCTCTGATGAGATGGAACCAAAATGTAAACAGTTGATGTGCATACAAAACTATCTGGGGTTGGAAATTACCTCACTTCACCCTCCCCACAATGAAACATAGTGGTGTAAGCCTCATGCTGTGGTGTAGCTTTTCTTTAGCAAAAACAGGGAAACTTGTGAGAGTTGATTGACTGAACGATGGATGGTTGCTAAGTAGATGACAAAACTGAAACAAAACCTGTAAGAGGTTGCGTGAGAATTGAAACTCGGGCAGAACTCCAATGGAGTGGTTTAGATCAAAGCAGGTTAATATGGGACAATGACCAAGTTAAAGTCCAGACCTAAATCCAGTTGAGAATCTTTGCCAAGACTAGAAAATCAATGTTCTCAGATGTTCTCTATCCAATCTAATTATGGTTGAAGTTCTCTGCCAAGAAAAATTGGCAAAGATTTAATTCTCTAGATATGTACAGCTGGTTTAGACACAACCAAAAAGACTGGCAGCATTGACTGCAGAAATGGTGGGTCTACAAAGTATTGGTAGAGTGGGGCCTAATGCTCATGTGGGCCAAACTGTTAAGTATCTAAAATCTTAAAAAGATATATTGAGGTTTATAGTTGGTATGTGGCAAAATATCAATGTTTAAGGAGCAGTTGTCACTGCAGTCTCGGTAGGGATATTGTGTTTTGAAACCTTGTAAAAAGAAACTTGTTTTGTGGCAGTTACAGAACATTCAGTCAATGGCAGTAATCTTTGTGTATCTCAACAGGTTAATGGAACTTCATCCAGCTCCTTGATAAAGACAACCACCTTATGTCCATCATCAGAAGCTATCCTGTTTTCACCCGAGAAGGAAGAAGAACCCCTCAGTGTTAACCATGATCTGGGGATAACCAGGAACCTGAGCAGAACTCATTCTAATAGTAACACTGGAGCACATGAAGATAATGGCTTGTGCAGACCATCTTGTGAGTCACAACCCGCACGTTGCCCTGGATCTTTAACTGGAACTAAAACAGACATAAAGCACCAAACAAACATTGAAAACCATTTTCTTTTTGGGAACCATTCTAATGAACCTGTACCCATGTTGTCTTCCACCATGGTAACAGTTCTCGCTCCTCAGTGGAGCGGTCTTCTAAGGCGGACCAAAAGACTTGATGGAACTGGGTATTCAGAAGCTCTGGGGGATTCACAAGAAGTTGCAAATACTTCAACAAATCACCAAAAAGGTCTCCAAGGGACATGGGGCCAACATGGTGTGAAGAATGTGTTGGCAGATGGGTCGAACATATCAAGGAGAGTCCTGTTACTGGGAACCAGGAGTAATAAAGCTGGCTGGTCGAGTAAAAGTGATCCTTCAAGCTTGGATTTTAATACTAAAAACAACATGATTCAGACTGTTTCTTTAGATTCGGGTGCTTTACGCCCTTCAGCCACTTCTCCAATGTCCTGGTCCCCCATCTCCCCTAATCTTAATGAACAAAGGATTCCCCAAATGGACCTCCAAGGACGACAGCCATCTCTTAGCTCAAAACCAACAACTAGCAGACTTCTTCTGTCTTCTAGAAGATCTAACTCTAATAACACAAACTCCTGTCAAACTCCTGTCCTCTCTGAGCTGAAGACCTCATCTCTTAATAATAACGAAAAAGAGAGACCAAAGTTCATCCTCCCTCCCTCTGTTTCTTACAGGACAACTGAAACTGGACCCGTCCTCTCTCCAGTAGGTTCCAATCTTAGAGAGAGAAACGTATCTGACAAGTTTTCATTTTTAACTTCACCTTCAAACAGAAAAATGAAAGAGAAATCCTATACCCAACAGTCTCAGCCGGTTCAAGTGGCCCAGGCTAGTTTTGTATCTTCCAAACCTCCACTGCAGGGTAAAGGTCCTCTAGAGAGGCAGCAGAATTGTGAGGATTCAAATAACACAAACCCATTTTCAGAGAACTCAATTTCTCCTTCCAGATATTTTCAGCATGATTTCCCTGTATCTTTAAAAACGCACTCTCTTCCTAGGCGTACCAGCCTAAACTCCACTCCCTGGTGGAAGCAGGTTTCTCAGGAAGGCAGATCTCCTCTCAGTGTGAAAAACACAGACAAAAAGAAAGACGACCAACAAACAGACTCTCTAAGTCTGACAAACAACAAAAGACTGGGTAGTTATATCCTCAATAACAGTGATAACAACACAGTAGAGTCAGTTTGCAAAGGTAACATGAACCTCTCCTTAAAGACTCGGCCACCTGAATTAGAAAAGGCAGCCAACCAGCAGCATGGCTTAAATGTAGACAATAGAGAACCACAAAAGCCTCAGAGTATGCCTGATTGTCGGCCTGCTTCTAAACTTAGCACAGTTTCAGCACCAACAACACCAAGGCTCACCAAGGTTCCAGACAAGAAGGAGGAAAGAAAGACTTTGGTTACAGCACATGTACCTGCACCCACTTTGTTTACTCACATGGCCTCAAATCTACCCACAGATAGCTTCGGTAAATACAAAGGTTCTCCACCCAAAACCACCAGTGCCCCCACATCTCAAAACAACATGGGCACACAAAAGTTGACCGAACTCCCTATTTGTCAAGATTATACCACCACTCCCAGCAGGAAACCCCATCCTTCTCAAACTATCTCTGACCCAAACACAAAAAACACATTTTCTTTCCAGTCTCAAGTTTCTTCTAACACCAATATTCATTCCACTTCCGCCCAAACATCCAAATATACCAGTAAATCCAATGTAACACCTCTTGGCTTTAAAAGAAGTTATGTCTGCCTTCCAAAACCTTTCCACTCTAAACCTTCGACCAGCCTAATTCCCACTGTAAACACTTTGAACAAAGCAAGAGGCAGCTACATACCGGCTACTCCCACCACATCCTCAGCTACCACTCCTCGTAATCCATCCACCCTAACCCCTCTTGCCGCTTCTGCCATTACATCACCAACATCCATCATTGCCTCTTCTCTCTTAACACCCCCTGCAACTCCTGTAATTGCCAGCCCCACCTCAGAACCTTCTCCCCCTAAGTTAAAAAGCATAGTTTACAACAGTCTGGAAAGAGAACCAAAAAAACACGGAAAGAGAGAGAGGCGAGTAACATGGCAGGACTCTGTGGATTTACGGTGTTCAGAGTCAGTCAATGTGGAGAAGCTAGATCCTTCCCATGTCCAAGCAAAGTCCCCAGCTCCCACACAACTCCCCCAAGGTTCCCCTTCTACGTTTTCATATCTACAGTCAGGTTGTCCAGAAGGTGGTGGATCTCCTGTTTGTGCCCCTAATCACAAGACTTTCGGTACACAGGTGGGAAAAGGAGGGAAATATCGCTCCTTATCATCCGACTGTGCTGAGGTAGTGACCAGGGAGCTTGACAAAAGCAAGCACATAGTTGGTGATACTACGACCTCTGATCAGGGCCCAAGTACAACCAGGCAGGAGCGTACACTATCAGTTGAGTCTGGCACAGCTCAGTGCCGTTCCTCCACTCCCCTTTCTCTTCCTCCGGATTTCCCATATGGTTATAAACATCGCTATAGCACCCCACCTTACTCTACTCTAATGTCTACCAGGCAAACACATGGAGAGCTGAAGACTTCACAACAGACATTTCTTGTTTCCCAACCCTCTGTTTCAAATCATACTCCACAGTCTTCATCAAATGCTAACCCATCCCTGTCCACTTCCAAACCTCCTTTGTCACCTACCAGGCCATCTCAACCATGTTCAATGCCTTTCCAAATTGGAGCTGCTAAGCAAGGGAGTTCAATATGCAATCTTTCAGACACTGATTGGGTGAACAATAATAACCTTCAAGACCACATCCATGATCAACAAAATAGTCAGTTACAGCTTTTTGACAACAGGGTTCACGTCACCTCACAGTCTCTTTCAGGTGACGAGGAACATAGCTTTTCTTCAACCTGTGTAACTGAAACACTGGTTTACAGAATTAAATCTAAAACAGATGCAGCTACAGAAGCCCCAAATAACACAACACATACATTTCCCCAACATAATACAAACATTTTGTTTTCTGTGGAGACCAAGTTTAATCAACAGCCAGGCTCAGCTCAAAGTAATGAAGCAGTTGGACGGTCGTCCAGGCATGCTGATCAGAGCTCCAGTGATGGCATATCAGCAAATAGTGAACCTAGTCTTGATGAAACCAGTAACACAAGCATGAAGGAGAGTGTTCTGGGTAAAAATAGGTTTTATTCAGTTGAGGGCAATAATGAGCAAAGTCCTAAGAAAAACCGGTCTGCCATAAAAAGAAGCGTCAGCACACCAAGCTGTAGTTTGCCAAAGTCGGAGCCGGAGAGGGTCAACAAGAGCTCCAACATAATGGACCAGATGTTAAACAAACTGAAACAAAAATTCAGCTCCAGACGAACTGAGGATGAATTGTCCTTCCCATGGAAGTGGAAGCGAACTTCTCAGACTCCTTCTGTCAGTGGATCAAGTGACAAGAGCAATGTCAGCGACATCAGCGTAGACAGTACCAAAACTCTGGAGGACCGAACACACGAGAAAGAGATGGTAATGAAAGACAAAACAGTGAAGACAGACGACACAAAAAGACAAACTGACAATATATACACTCTCATAACAGCACCGATTGGTGATGATTTGTCCATTTGGTCAGAAAAGGCCTTTCAAGAAAATAATACAGATGATCCGAATTCTTGTGCTGCATCTCAAAGTAAGGTTCATCTGACAGTCCATGGCCCAGTCGAACAGTTCGACATGTATGAAAACAACGAAAGACACCATACAGCTACAAATCAGTTCCTTTCTTGTTCGGATCACAGTGTTGATGAGAGCTTTGGTTCTGCCTATCCAAGTCAGTCCAAGAAGTCTACACCCAGCCCCAGGAGTCCCTTCTCCCCATTTTCCTCTCTTTCTCCTGTTTCCCCATTTTCCAATGCAGAGGTGTTTGATGACAACGTATTCTACAGCCCAAAGCTTCAACGCCGCAGAGAATCCTCATCTCCACTTGATCCCGTAGATGGAATCAGATTAGGAGTCACACGAAGGACCCGGGCATCTACTGGTCCCCCCACTTCAAGTCCAGGAAAGGATAAAGAACCCTTTACTTCCTCATATGCAGATTTAAAGTATGGCATTGAACCAGGGAGATCCTTTTCGGTAAGCTCTGTCCTCCCCAGACGACCTGCACGTCCTGGACGGATTTCTACAGGAACTAGATTCATGAGTGTGGGTGACCTTTCTCAGCCTGCTCCATCTTCTGCAAGTAATGGCAGTGAGTTTCATCAGTGGTCCATCACACCTGCTAAGATGGGACAGTTTAACACCCAGCCTGATCACGACCATCATATGTCACATGTACCTTATGATGCTGGGAAGCTGCGATCCAGATCCCTTCCTCGATCACTGACTCAGTGCTTGGCAAAGTGGAGCTCAGGAGTGCCACCTTCTCAGTCTAGCACTGGCACTCCCTCAAAGCCAGGTCTTCTTCGAAGCCCCAGCATGAACATCTGTCACTTTCCATGGGATACAGAGGGTCCCCCGACCCCTCCTCCAACACCTCCCCTCTCACCAGTACACAGACGCATCCCCAGTCTTCCTTCCTCCAACTTTTCCAGCTCACCAGAAGCAGTGCACCAAGTAGACGGCCAGCCTTCCAGAGCGCATTGGCCTTCCAGGGGCTTTGTGTCCAGCCTCGACACTTTTGACGAATCGTCGGACAGTAGCTCTGACACAACAACAGATGATGAATATTACATAGACTCAGACCATGGAGAGAAGGAGACAGAGCTGTGAAAGGAGTCTAGACAAGGACAAAAAACATCAAACTTCTTGAAAAGAAACTTTTTTTTCATGATGACTCTTTTTCGTCTCCTGTTTTTGTTTATTCTGCAACAAGACACAAGGCTAGCTGGGACAAAGAGTTGTCCTGCTTCTGCTGCTACTTAAAATGTGTGTATGCAGTCATGGCAGGAAGGCGGGATACTGCATGAGCAAGCCTGAAATAACCAGCATAACTTCATGTACAATGTACAGTATGTTGTATTTGAATGCAGCTCTGCGAATTATAAATACCAAATGGTGATTGATTGTAACATTTATGGCGTTGTGGCATGGTTTATGTACCCAGTGCTTTTAAGTTTCCATGTGGTTGTTTTAAAAGGACTAAGTACTCTATAAGGTTAGGCTTAAGGCACAAGCTCTGTCTTCGACTTTGCGTTTCATTCTGCAAGGTGACAGTAAATATAAAGGTTATGTGCATGATATGCTGTCGTGTGAGGTTTCGTGATTTCTATTGTCTTTGACCATTGAAGGGAGTAAAAAATTGTTTTCAGAATTTGACATGTCTGTAAATATGAGAATAGTACACTGAAATTGAATTAATATTTTCTGTCTAACATTCTGCTCTTATTTGCACTTTGAAAATCCTAAATCTTAATATATCTGTTTTATAAATAAATCAGACTTTTCTAACAAAGCTCATTTGCTTTCCCTGCCTTATTTATCTGTTGTTTTTTTGTTTTTTATTCAATTTAGATGCAATACAATTTAATTTGTATACGAAGCAAAAGAAAAAAGCCTAAGGTGCCATTCCTGATTGTGGGTTTCTCCCTAACCAGATGAATGATTGAGTTCATGAGTGCCTTCTACTTTTAATATCCTGTGCTGTAGGTGGAACCATCCAAAAGCCTCACAATACACAGCTGGGTGCTCCCCGTCGCTATCAGTTGTAGCAACCAATACACTGCTGTGGTGATGGTTAGATAAATCAAATTCTGACCTGCACAGTTTATCAATACTCCGTTTGCTGGCGGTGTACTTTGTTACTTGACTTTCTGAGTCGCTTTGACACCAAGGCCACACATTCTGCTCCAGGTTATCCAGCCATTACATCATTTGGGAAGGGCATTGCTGCTCCACAGCTTATGTCATCATCCTAAAAGCATCTGCTTTTCCATTTTGCAAAACATTGTCATTTTTTACATTTAGCTTCCAATGAGCCAGGTTTTCTTGTCCTTTAAGATCTCTGTACTCTCAGATTTTTCAAAGGCTGTAAAGTTGTTTTTTTCTCTAGACATTGGGAGCTTAATTTACTTAAGCTTGTCATGATCACTCTCACTGAAAGTATTTACTTTCTGAATCTTTGTAGTGCTTGGTTTTTCATCATGAAACCTAAAGGAATAAATCAGTGCAACATCTCCTTTTTTATCAGTATACATGTGAAAGCATCAATTTTATGAAGGATCTTTTGGTTCTTTGTGTTTAGCAGCAAATACAATTTTACCACTTGGGAGGCCAAAAGTAAAAGTTTTTCATATGTAGCAGTCTTTATTTGCATGTTGATTTCAGGGACGATTGATCTCATGGTCCTTTTCCAGATCCCTGCTGGCTTCTTATTAATTATTTCTTTTTGGCACTCTTCATGTGTTGCCAAATCCTTAGTCATAAGCCTTCAGGTGATCATTAGCTGGACTTTTGTTTTCCATCTTACAATTCATTATACTTTTGCACAGCTCGTTATGTTCTATTAAAATAAAAGTAAAAAACTGGTTATACACTGAGCGCCTTCAGCCATTAGCCCCCTCAGCAGGCTTCTTCCAACACAATAAGCAAATTGTTCATGTCAATTGGCCAGGCTAGCTGATAAGAATGCAGAAGTGAACCTATCTTGTATTATGTAACATGATAAAGGTTAAAGGTGTTAAACACACTGACACTGTTTATTTTATTGGGAGTGTTTTCTGTAGAGTTAGAAGCAAGCGTGGACTTTGAAATGTCACGGTGATTGTACCATAACATTTCTGTTGCCACAATAAATGCACACCCTAAACATGCACCATCATTTTTGCTCAAAGTAAAACGGTTCGCTTTTCTGTAAAATAGGAGCTTTAGGTTAGATTAGAGGTCATAAAGATCTGCTTGGAGCGTTTCATATCATCCAGTTGTTAGGCTGCAGACTCTCCTGTCTCAATTTATGAGCATCAGGAGGTGTGATCAAATGGAAACCAAACAGTTTACCTAATAAGATAAACAAGTTTGGTCCTTACCCACTATATTCTCATACCATTATCTCATATGATAGATCATGGACCCATGCATTGATCAGTAGATCAGTATGTTTGTCTGGCAAACTTTAACTTTTATCTTGATAACTTAGTCTCCTTGAAAAATTATGACTTTATAGTTGCAGTTAAATACATGCTGGGAAAATTTATTTTGAATGGTAAAACATTCACTATTATTGTAATGGAAGCAAATGAGGAAAGCATTGTGCTTTGTTTTACTATAGGATTAAGTCAGGCACAGTCCACTATCTTATTGTTTTTTTGTACTGTGTTATTATAGCATTTTAGCAGCACAGCTGCTTTCCACTGTTTCGTGTTAAAGTCAAACGTTTGCATATGGCCACTCCTCTTGAGGGTTTTGTTAGGCCTTATTTAAATGGGTTGGTTTCTTGGCACTGACATGGCTGTTAAGCATGATTTTTCTGTTTTTAGTTGTGGTAAAATTGAGATTTGTGTTTGGGATCAGAGTCCTGTTGAACCAGTGGTGTCCAAGTTTCAAACATCGAACAAAGCTATAAGATTTTATGGTGGTTCTCCACATCTTGATTATTCACCTAGTTTGTGCAATTTACCAGTTCCTCTGGCAGGAAAAACAGCCCATTGCAACAATCACCAAAGCTTCACACTCGATGCTGCTTTCTTATAGACTCACCCAACCTCCTCCAAAGATTGTTTTCATAATTGTGGCCAAACAACTCAATCTTTGCTTTATTTGACCGTACATTTATTTCTCCAGAAGACATTTGTTTGGCCATGTGGGCAGCATAAAGATGCTAGTTTTGGAGCTGGTGCTTTTTTTCCTTTGTTGACACCTCCACACTAGTATTAAACTTGCTTAACTGTGGGGAGTGACTGGTTTTCCGGCATTTTCCGTTTTGTGGAAGGCCTGAGATGATTGAAAACACAGATTCATCTGTTCTCTCCTCCTGTCTAAATCAAGCTGCCTGCAGTCATCCTCTTACAGCTCATACCCAGCAGCACAGTCAGCTGCTCATGTCAGCGGCACATCAGAGTTGCAAGCTGTGAGTAGCCAAATTGTCCTAATCCAAGCCGAGGCTGATTCTTTTTTCATCCAGAAACAACATACACTAGTTTTGAAGTAGTAGGACTAGGGTTGCTGTAATCATCTGATAAAATTTAAATCAAACAACAGAGGCTGGTGGTGCATGCATAATTCATTTAATCTTTATTCTGCTCATGTTGCATGGAGGATAAAGAACTGCAACGCTACTGAACAAATAAACCAGTTGTATGCATAGAGACCCAGTCAGCTGCGTCACTCTTCATTGTGTGATTTCTGTAAAATAGGATGAAGACATCACCTTTTTGCAAAATGATTTAGATAAGCAATGTTATTTGTGAAAATTGGACACGTTTCCAAACCTTAGCTCCGGGGTCTCGGCTCTTCACTCTCAGCTTGTTGACTTGAGACTCTGCGATGTCGGCCCTCTCCTCCGCCTCCCCCAGCTCGTGCTGTAACTTGCGCAGCTTGCTCAGGTTTATGTTGGACTGTTCCTCCTGAAAAATGCAGAACAGCATGGTTTTGACACTGTGCTATTAACATATGAAAACAAAAAACACTTTTGGCTTACAGCCTCCTCTGCAGTCCGCTTGTAGGATTTCACTTTCATCTGAAGTTTATCCACCAGATCCTGCAGACGGGCCAGGTTCTTTTTGTCCTCCTCAGTCTGTTCAATAAGCAGATCATATTATTTATTTGGCAAAAACTTTACCATTTAATGACTATTAAACGCAGAGAGAATGTGACGGTAGGGTTGACCTGGTAGGTGAGCTCTTTGATGCGTCTCTCATACTTGCGGACCCCTTTGATAGAGTCACTACTTTTTCTTTGTTCCATGTCTACCTCACTTTCCAGCTCTCGGACCTTAAAATAGAGGGGAAAAAAGGATGTCACATTTGTAAAAATGTAAAAGTCCTGGATTTTTCCGCAGCACTGTGATGGTTAGGGACGGTTTACCCTGGCCTCCAGCTTCTGGACCTGCTTCTTGCCACCCTTCATTGCTATTTGCTCTGCTTCGTCCAGGCGGTGCTGCAGGTCTTTGATGGTTTGCTCCATGTTTTTCTTCATGCGCTCCAAGTGGGAGGAGGTGTCCTGCTCCTTCTTCAGCTCCTCTGCCATCATGGCTGCATCAGTGATGGCCTTCTTGGCCTTCTCCTCTGCGTTTCTGCATTCCTGCACGGCCTCCTCCACCTCATTCTGAATCTGGGCGATGTCTCCCTCTAGCTTCTTCTTCTGGTTCAGCAGGCTGGTGTTCTGGAAGATAAAGACAGAATGTTAGTATGGGAAGTCAGACAGTGGGACTTGATTGATGGATTGATTTTATGTTGGTCTATAACATAAAATCCCATTAAAAGAGAGTGAAGCTGAAGGTTTCTAAAAAGAAATTTGTAATGCTAAGTAGGTAGGTAGGTAGGTAGGTAGGTAGGTAGGTAGGTAGGTAGGTAGTCTCAAATTGGGCTTTAAAGAACAATTGCTCGGTGTTGAACATTTCCAGTTCAGATATGATCAGTGCAAGCAGCATATCTTGTTTGAAGATTTTGACGTATAAATTATCAACTGCAGTAAAGAGTCCTATAAACAGTAATCTAGCCCTTTAGTTAAGCACTGAATCATGAGCCTTGAAGCAGATACCAACTTCAGTGTCATAAGGCAGCTTTGGTACACAGCTATGTACTTGCTTAGACTGGACAACACAGGAGGGGGGACAGTTCCATGTTGACTGGATATGCAAGCAAGCAATAAAAAAAGATAAAACATGTTCTCTGTGCAGCTGACAAAAACTTTTTTCAGACGCTCGAAACCCCTCCTATGCTGTGTTACCCTGGAGGAGAGCCCAGTTTGTAAACTGTCCCTGATGCTGACATGGGTACAGACTGTAATATGTACCCATGCTGGTATACCTGTGAGTGCAGCAGCTGAACTCTCTCGCTGACATCCAGCAGTTCCTGCTCTGCCAGCTTGCGACTTCTCTCAGTTTGCTCCACCAGAGACCTCAGCTCATCGAGCTCCGCCTGCAGCAGATTGTTGCGTCTCTCCACAATAGCAAAGTTCTCCTTCAGATCATCGTTGGAACGGAGAGCATCATCCAGCTGCAGCTGTAAGTCCTGTTATGACAAATATTATGTATTCTGTTCCAAGTTTCATTGACAAGTAATGAGTCCAGAATGGAAACTATGTGTGACGTTAGGTCTCACCTTTAGGTGGGCATGAACTCCTTTGAGCTGCTTCTGAGCCTCTGCCGCCTGCCTGTTGGCCTGACTCAGTTGGATCTCCATCTCATTGAGATCTCCTTCCATCTTCTTCTTCAGCCGGAGAGCCTCATTCCTGCTGCGAGTCTCTGCCTCCAGGGAGCTCTGCAGGGTGTCCACCACCCTCTGTTGGTTCCTCTTGGCCTGCTCCAGCTCCTCGTCCTTCTCAGCCAGCTTGCGCTCAATGTCCGCCTTCACCTGATTGAACTCCAACTGGGTTCGAAGGATCTTACCCTCCTCGTGCTCAAGAGAAGCCTGCCCCAAAACAGAAAATGCCTGGGTTTCCTTCACAGCATCAAAGGCTATATCAACAGAAATACATGAAATATCCGACATTTCTTTCACCTCTGCTTCTTCCAGAGCGGTTTGTATCTCGGCTTTCTCCTGCTCCAACTGTTTACGGATCTTCTCCAATTCATGGATAGTCTTTCCTCCCTCACCAAGTTGCTCAGTCAGGTCAGAAATTTCCTCTGTTTTGGGCAAAATGATCCCGTTTTCTATCTCCCAACCATATAATGTGTGTCGTGAAAGCTTAACCATCATAACAAGAGTTCTACCTACCTTGAAGATTCTTGTTTTCCCGTTTCATGGTCTCCAGATGATCCAGAGATTCTTCATAAGAGTTCTTCAGTTTGAACAGCTCAGTGCTGAGGGAACGTGCCTCTTTCTGAGAACTTTCCAACTCACTCTGAGACTCCTCATACTTCTGCTTCCACTCAGCAAGGACCTGTCAGCATCCCATATAACAATTTCTCTCAACAAGGGTTTCTTTTTCCAAAAGTGTTCCTTTTTCCAAAAAATTCTGCAATGTGTTATCACCTTGTCAAAGTTTCTTTGTCTCTTGTCCAAAGCTGCAGCAGCCGCATTAGATCTTTCCACATCCACCATGAGATCCTCGATTTCTCCCTGAAGCCTGTGTTTGGTTTTCTCCAGGGAGGAGCATTTAGCATTCGCAGCTTCGACAGCTTCCTCAGTGTCCTGCAAGCGCTGAGCTAGCTTTTTCCTAAAAGCAAAAACATAATCAAATCCTCGTCCCCAATAAAGTGGCAATCAGAGACCATGTTTTTGGCAAAGAAACTGCAAATTATCTGAAGTCCTTACTTTGCTTCTTCCAGCTCCTCAGTTCTTTGGATGGCATCAGTTTCGTACTTGGTTCTCCACTGAGCTACCTCGGAGTTGGCCTTGGATAAGCTCCGCTGGAACTCAGCTTTGGCTTCCTGCTCCTCCTCATACTGCTCCCTTAACAGATCGCAGTCATGGCGAGCAGACTGCACTGCATGGGCAAGCGCATTCTTGGCCTTTAAGAAGGTGACATAAAATCAAGTTGTCTTGCTGGAAGACATTTTGTTGTAGAAGCAGCCCTTCTTGAAATTGTTCTTACCTTGACCTCCTCCTCCAGCTGTCTCTTGAGGTCTTCAACCTGCTGAGTGTAGGACAGCTTCCCTCGGGTTAGCTGAGAGACCAAAGAATCTTTTTCCTCCATCTGCCGGTGAAGCTCCCCTGTAACGCAAAGGTTCAGTCTGCAGATTGTCCTGTCGGGTTTTAAATGCCATTAAAGGCTAACGATTTTGGTTCAGCATGTGTGTATTTTGTTACCATTTTCAGTTTGCAGCTTTGCTTTTTGCATGGTGAAGTCAGTAATAGTACGGTGGGCTTCATCTGCTTTCGTCCTGTATTCAGACACCTGATCCTCAAGAGTACGGCACATTTTCTCCAGGTTGGTCTAAAGGAAAACATTGATAAGGTGTCAATTTATCATATTTGAAGACAGAACTTATTACTTGGTATGTCAATGGCTACTTTCATTTTTTTACTTTCTTATATTGCTATAAACAACATAAACATGGTGCTAATAATCGTTAGCTTATCATAAAACTGATAGAAAAGTCATACGGTAGTATTCTTCAAATGCAAATGTCAGGTAACCCTAACCCTGAACTACAGATTACATACACTAAATATGCAAATATGCCTAATAAAACGTGTGAAATTTACAAGTTTTTCATACACACATTTATTTTATTACAGAGTAATAAATGAAAAAGTGTGTCAGGGTCTTTGAACTGAAACACTTATCTACAAGGGAGATGTCGGTCATCTAGTTTTTCATTTCTTAAACTAAACCATCACATTCAATATTTTAAAAATACATATATTATTGTTGGTGTATCATACTTTAACTTTGGCAATCTGCTCCATATTGGACATCACATCATCCAGCTCCAGCTTGAGCTCACTCTTTTCCTTCTCCAGCTTCTGCTTGACCCTCTGCAGGTTGTCGATTTGCTCTCCCAGGTCAGCCACAGTGTCCGCGTTCTTCTTTCTCAGCGCAGCGGTGGTGGCTTCATGCTGCAGAGTGGCCTCTTCGAGGTCTCTGCGCATCTTCTGAAACTCGGACTCCCTCTTCTTGTTCACCTCGATCTGGGCTGTAGTGGCTCCTCCAGCCTCCTCTAGCCTCTCACTGATTTCCTCCAGCTCCCTGGACAAGTCAGCCCTTTGCTTTTCCACTTTGGCCCGGGCAGCTCTTTCAGCCTCTAGTTCCTCCTCAAGCTCTTCAATTCGTGCCTTGATGAAAATCAACGGATTATTAGCAGCAGGGTTAACAAAGAGAAAATGAAACAAAGGATTATATCTGCTGATGAACTTACCTGTAACTCCTTCAGTTTTTTCTGAAGTTGAGCACCCATTGCCTGCTCATCCTCAATTTTACTGAGTTGCTGGCTAATTTCAAAATCTTTTCTGCATTCAAAGACATAAAGCTTTACTTTAGAGACCTGCCATAAAATCACATCTGCTGCTTTTTGAGTACGGAAGTGTTTTCTTTCCCCTACTTTTTAAGCTTCTCCTCCAGCTGCTGTTTGTCGTTCTCCAGATCCATCAAATTTTCTTGGGTCAACTTTAAGTCTCCTTCCAACTTTCTCTTGGCTCTTTCCAGATCCATTCTTATTTTCTTCTCTTGCTCCAGTGATCCTTCAAGCTAAAAAAAAATCATTCCCAACAATAACTTCGCCAACTTGTTTCTAAGCATTTTTATTTTTTTTATTCGAGCACTCACATCATCGACTTGCTGTTCTAGCTTGACTTTGGCCTTGGTCAGAGAGTTGACTTTGTCCTCCTCGCTCTGCAGGTCATCCAATGTTTGCTGATGAGCCTCTTGAAGAGCTTTCTTTTCTTTGGTCAACTTAGCAATGATTTCATCCAAAGCTGCCATCTCTTCTGTCAGGTTTTTCACCTTAGGAAACACATAACAGACTAGTATATAGAAGGGAATTGTTCCCAAAGGCAAGGGTCACTGATCAGTTACTTAAATTCAGCATACCTTGTTCTCTGTGGCATGCTTTTCCTTTTCCACTTTAGCCAAAGTCAGCTCCAGATCATCAATGTCTTTCTTGAGCTCTGAACATTCGTCCTCAAGCTTCCTCTTTTTGGCAGTCAGCTCTGCATTCATTTCCTCCTCATCCTCCAGTCTCTCTGTGAGCTCTTTCGCCTTAGCCTCTAGTTGGATTTTGCTCTTGATCAAACCTTCACAACGCTCCTCGGCATCTGTAAGATTGTCTTGCTCCTACAGACAGGAAATTAATCCAGTAGTATATTTTATTGTAGCTCTCTGTACCTGTTAGAAAGTAAGATAAAGTATTGGTCTTACAGATTGAAATTGGAGCTGTAAATCATTCTTCTCTTGGAGAAGGGTGACCATCTTTTCCTCAAGCTCTTTCTTGCGGGCTTCAGATTTGGCGTAAGCCTCCTTGAGCTTGGTAAACTCCTCTTTCATGTTTGCCATCTCCTTTTCAGTCTCAGCTGATTTAAGCAGTGGCTTGATCTTGAAGAACATCTTCATCCAGGGCCAATTCTTGACACCCATGAAGGCACGGATGTTCCACTGGATTACCAACAACGAATCCCTGTGGAGAACATCGGTGCGTTTGAGTTTTCTTTGCCACAATTACCTTTAGCAATAAAAGAAAGGCAGAGAACTCTGACCTGCGTTCAACAATTTTCTGGAACTCCATCCTAGCAAGCAGTCCTCTGGATCTTGCCTGAATTCCGGTAATGATGAGAGCTAGACGGTCGTCCCTCATCTCTTCCAGTAGACCCAGCAGGCCAGCTTTGAAGAACACCTTATAGTGACAGATTTGTTTTGTGAAAGTTTAGGAAGAAACATTTTTTAATCTGATCTTAATAGTTTATTTAAATCAACAGAACCAACCTTTGTGTGTCCCAGCTTGTACTGCTCATGATCAATATCCAAAGACCCCAAAAGCTTCTCGGCGGCTTTTTTATTATCAATGAACTGCCCTTCAGGTATGGCACTTGGGTTCAAGATGCGATATCTGAAACAATGCAACAATCATCACAATTGTTGTAGGTAAAGATGATAAGATACAAAAAATTTCTATATGATAACCTAAGCTGCTTTCGGACTATTCCGAAGTTCTCAGGTGTGGTGGCATATCGAAAAACATAGTTACATGAGTCTAAACGTGAAGGTATTAAATTAGGTTTGTGAAACATCCGGTCCTCTCATATCAAGGAAATGTCTTCATGTATCCACTGAACTTCCAAAACATGAAAATATCATGTTTTTCCTTGCCTTTGCTTGAAATCTCCATATTGAATCCTGTTAGGGAATCCCTTTCTGCAGATCCTGATCCCCTCCAGGACACCGTTACAGCGCAGCTGGTGCATGACCAGAGGGTTCTCCATAGCCCCAGGAGTCTTGGTCTCATTGGGGATGATGCAGCGAACAAAATGAGGGTGAGTTGACCTGAGGTTGGTCATTAGTTTGTTCAGATTTTCCTGTCAATGCAAGTAGACCATAATTAAGGTACTGAAAACAGTATACCAAACCTTTGAATTGCCTAAAAAATATATTCTACCCTGTGCAAAGCAGACACAGTTTGGAAGGAAGAACCTTTCTTTTTTGCTCCTTTTCCCCCTTTATCCTGACCTGTATGGGAATTGTAGACATGTAAGTGTGTTATTAAAAGTAATACCTTAATTCAGTAAAAGTCATAATCAGTATGGTGATAGAAACCTCACCTGAATCAGCACTAGAATACCCAACAAATAGCACAGATAGTAACTTGAGATTAGACTTCTGAAAAAGTCCAACCACGGTCTCATTCAGGGGATCTTTGTTCTTTTCCAGCCAGTTGGTGATGTTGTAATCAACGGTACCAGCATAGTGAACCAAAGAGAAATGAGCTTCTGGTTTCCCTTTAACGACTCTTGGCTTTTGGAAGTTGGGGCTTTTACCCAAATGGTTGTCATACAGCTTGGCCTTAAATGTTGCGTCACTGGCTTTCGGGAACATACATTCCTCCTCAAGGATAGACATGATGCCCATTGGCTGTTAGGGTAGATGCATGAAAGATTAAACAGCAAACACTCCGCAAGTTTAAAATCACTCTATATCTGTGCACAGAAATGAGATAAACATGAGTTCTGAGGCTGTTCAGTTTCCATATAGTTTGAAGTTACATCTAAAGACCCTTGTGTAAAAGATTAAATCCTCACTTGACACGTGATTTGTACTTAGACTGGATGATATACTAACCTTTTCAATGAGTTCAATGCAGGCTGCCAAGTCCATGCCAAAGTCTATGAACTCCCAAACAATGCCCTCTTTTTTGTACTCCTCTTGCTCCAAAACAAACATGTGGTGGTTGAAAAACTGCTGCAGCTTTTCATTGGTGTAGTTGATGCACAATTGCTCAAAGGTGTTGTACTAGAAGCGATAAGCAAATGCAGAGTGAGATCTTGTCTTCTATAGATTTTGTGAGTATCTGGTGCCCATAAAACTTCAGAAATCTTACATCAAAGATCTCAAATCCAGCTATGTCCAACACACCAATGAAATACTGCCGAGGTTGTTTGGTTTCCAGGGATTGGTTGATTCTCACCACCATCCACAGGAACATTTTCTCGTACACTGACTTTGCCAGAGCACCAATAGAATAGTACACCTAAAAACAAGATGGACACAAGTAGATAAATATCATATTCATTAATTTTGATGAAATACACGAGATTAAAAATACTCACCTGCTGCACACTTTGACCTTTGGTGACCCACTCATTGCCGACTTTAACTCTCGGATGACAGAGCCCCTTGATGACATCCGCAGAGTTTAGGCCCATGAGATATGCCACTTTGTCGACATCTATAAGTGATTATTGTGCCAAATTATTGTTATTATTAACTTTTTTTGTATCAGAAAGTGTTTCTATAGTTACTCTAATATCGGAGTTTGAAAACAGACTATTTTATTGCCTACCCTCTGTGCCATCAGGCTCTGCTTGTTCTTCCCTCTGCTTCTGCTTGAACTTCATATTTCCATAATGCATGATAGCTCCAGTCAACTTGTAAATGCCATTCTTTTCCTCTTGGGTGAAGCCCAGGACATCAAAAGCTTCCTTGAAACAGCCAAAAGTTCACTTGATTTAGTTCGGAAACTACGTGCGTGGGGGATTTCTGGCAACTGTCTGCGTCCACTTACATCGGTGGCCATTAGCTCGTCTCCATCATTGATGGAAGCTACGGTTGTTTCTCCTTGAGAGATGAACGCGTAGTCATAGGGGTTGTTGGTGATCAACAGCATTTCTGGTAAAGGAAAGAAAAGGTTAAGTTATACGGACTGAGGTGTTTTCATAGGTTTTTTATTTCCTATGTGCTCACCCAACAGCTCTGGCTTCCTTTGGGACAGAATCTGATAGAAGACGTGATAGTCTCTCTCAGCCTTGAGCTGATAAGTGACACGTGATTTTTCCAACAGATCTAAAAAATATGGAATGATAATATTTAGGGTGTCCACAACAGGTCACACTAAACTTGTGTTAATGACTATTACTCTGTGATGTTAGAACTCTTCCAAAACTAATAAAATGTGGTTTTATTAGAAAATCATCCAGGAAATTATGGATAAATCTTGTTCAGCTTGAATCAAACTTACATGTCTCAATGTCAGCTGAGGCCAATTTTCCACTGACCCCAAAGTGAATTCGAATGAATTTACCCTGTCAAATGTAGTTCCAAAAAAAAATTAGTAACAAAACACACCTCTGGATGGTCTGTAATTTCTTCAACCCAATTTTGGCCTTTTAAAACTTAATTCTGTACAGTCTTCAGTTACTACAACAAAAGAATATATTTTTACAGTTAGAATAAAAGGAAATAATAATGATACATACGAATCTGGAGGAGTTGTCATTTCGGATGGTCTTGGCATTTCCAAAGGCTTCCAGAGCAGGATTGGCCTGGATGATTTGATCTTCCAGGGTTCCCTGTGTGGAAGCCCAAAGTTTCATTACTATAGACGTGAACTTTGTGTTATTATTGTATTTAACATTTATGGAGTAAGATTTACCTTTTTCTCCTGACTTGGATCTTTCTTGCCAGAGACAGCCGCAATGCTGGCAAAGTACTGGATGACCCTCTTGGTGTTCACAGTCTTTCCTGCACCAGATTCTCCACTGGGGAAAAAACAAAAAAATATATATAGGATATATAATATATATCATGTAAAAATATAACAAATCAGCTTAAAAACATAATTGAAGCAGTTTTGAGGATCATATCTGACTTACGTGATGAGGATTGACTGATTTTCTCTGTCTACAATATAAAACAAGGTCCGTGTTAGGCTTCTTGTCTTTTAATATCTGAATAACTTCTGATATTCTTTACAAGCTTCCGCTGCAGGGGGGAACTCACCTGACAGCATGTACTGGTAGGCATTGTCAGAGATGGAGTAGATGTGAGGAGGAGCTTCAGTCCTCTTCTTTCCTCTGTAGGCGGCAACGACCGATTTATCGTACACCGGCAGCCATTTGTAGGGGTTGACGGTCACACAGAAGAGCCCTGAGTAGGTCTGAGGCCAGAGACAAACAGCAAAGGTACTTATCGGAAATGTAAAGTTGTGGAGTGGTAGTTTCTGAATATTTGTGGCCATTACCCACATAGATCATCCATGCTGCATAACGCTCTTTGAGGTTAAACAGCACCGCAGGCTCATGGAGGAAGGTGAACATGGCCATGTCCTCGATTTTATCGAACTTTGGTGGGTTCTGGGGGTGGACATCTACCTCCTTAACTGTAACAGTCTGTAAGGAATTTATCATAGTAAACATCTCTTGTTTAATTCATTTTCAACCTACTAAAAGTTCAAGATGTATTTCCCCAAAAAAACTTCCTCAGCTTACAGTTGTACATTGTGGCCTACTCACCTTTCCAAATTCAGTTTCAGCGGTGGCTTTGTCTCCATCTCTGCTCGTAACTGTAGCTTTAACGTACTCCATGTCGGGGTCGGGCACAAAACAGGCCCGCTTCATGTCAAAGGGTCGCGTTTGGGCCTCCAGTCGCTCCATGTCGGATTTTCTCAGGAAGGCTGCTGCAGGTCCGAACTCCGCCATCATGGCGTCACCTGACATCTTGAAAGCTGTGAAGTTGGGGTTTCATTTCAAAAGATTTAGGGAGTGGATTACTTATATTCTCTAAACAGTCCAAAGCAACCCCAGACCTAAATGAAACTCAGAAATTAATGAAAGTGATCGGATTCAGACAACTGCAATCTTATTCTGTTTTTTAAAATGTCAAACTGATAGGAAATAAAGACGGGAAAACCATTTACCAGCCAAAAGTTATTGCAACACAAAAACTGCAAAGAAATAAATATTATAAATATTGAATTATTGTGATCAACGTTCATTCTCATGATTATTGCATTGACAAATTGCTCGTTAATATTCTCTACAGTCTTTCTTGGTTTATCTTTAATTATTGTTTTTACTAGCTGTAGCATTGTGGCTGTTGGTAATGAACATTAGTAACATTATTACTGTTTTTATTAGCTTCTCCACATTTCTAGCTAAAATAGAGAACTATGTCATTAATATGCATTTAAACAACAAGTCCAATCTCTTTTCGATAAAGTTTGTAAACTTTCTTACTCCATATGTCCACTGTAATTCTTTACTATCAGGTAGTCCACAAAATGCCATTAAAAGCCTTCAGTTGATCCAAAATGCGGCAGCAAGAGTTTTGATGAATATTAAAAAGAGAGATCACATTTCTCCTGTTTTAGCTTCCCTTCATTGGATCCCTGTTAAATCCAGAATAGAGTTTAAGATCCTTCTTCTTACATACAAAGCCCTTAATAATCAAGCTCCATCATACATCAGAGATCTAATTGTTCCAAATGTTCCCAACAGAGCACTTCGCTCTCAGACTGCAGGTTTACTTGTAGTTCCTAGGATTTCTAAAAGTAGGATGGGAGGCAAATCTTTTAGTTATCAGGCTCCTCTCCTGTGGAACCAGCTCCCAGCTTTAGTCCGTGAGGCAGACACTCTGTTTACTTTTAAGGCCAGGCTTAAAACTTTCCTTTTTGATAAAGCTTATAGTTAGAGTGGCTAAGGTCATCCTGAGCTATCTCTGTAGTTATGCTGCTATAGGCTTAGACTGCTGGAGGACAGACTGACCAATTTTCTTTACTCTGCTACTTCCTTTTCTCCTACGACTCTCCAGTTGTATTACAGTAAATTCTGCTATTTCGACTGTTAACTTTGTTTTCTCTCAGTGTTTTTCTCTCCATAGAAGATATACCTGGTCTGGTATCCTGGTTGGCTGCAATGCCCTGTTGGACGGGGGGCATCGACTGGGATGATGCACCCAGTAACTGAACATCCATCGTGTCCTGTTATCAACGTTTTACTTTCTGTAACATAGAAAGTACTCTTATATCAGATCTTCTGTTCCTTCTGTCTCTGCTCTGTCTTCCCAAACCCCCAGATGGTCGTGGCAGATGGCCGCTCCTACTGAGCCTGGTTCTGTTGGAGGTTTCTTCCTGTTAAAGGGGAGTTTTTCCTCTCCACCTTCGCTACATGCTTGCTCAGGATTAGGGATTGCTTTAGGATTGCTGTGGTTGGAAAGTCTGCCCAACCTCACGCCAATGACTGACGCAATCTGCTGGGATTCCTTAAATAGGAAACTTTTTAACTGATTGGAATGTTTGTATAAATGTATTGAAATGACTTTTCTTGTTAAGTGCCTTGAGATGACATCTGTTGTGAATTGGCGCTATATAAATAAACTGAATTGAATATCCACTGCTACACCAAAAACTAGAAAAGCACCAGAGGATAAATTACCCTAAAGCCATATAATTTATATCAATGAACTTCGTAACCCTCTTTACCTGTTTGTTCCTCCTCTTCTCTTTAGCTGACTTGTTCTATTGGGTCTTTAAAAGATCAAATATTACATTAGATTTTGAGTCATTTACATGATCAGTTATAAAATGATGCTATACTAACCAGTAAGTGTGGTGTTCCTGTCCTTGCTGCTGTTTCAGATCTCCTCTTTTTATACATCCAGTAGGCAGTGCTTTGCCCAAGCAGCCCCCCTATAAGGACAGAGCTAAAACACAAAAGGGAACATCTGCATTTAGAAATAAAGGTGTGGAGAATCATAGCTGTCATGTTACCATTGGCTGTTGCACATCAAGCCTATTAGAATGTCCTGAATCAGGATCTATTTCAGTCCTGACCTTCTTGAACGATGTAAGACAAAGAAATTTTGCAAGTACAGAAAATATTCCTGTTGATAACTGAAGGCCGAGTGATATATTTACCTAAACTAATTTGATCCCTTTTGTCTGAAAAGTAAAAGAGAACATTTTGCTGTTAATTCAATCATATTTATTTGGTAATTAACTTGATAGAAATGTGCATGTATAAGGAGATAATCTAAAGAAAAGGTCTTGAAGAGATTTCCTTACAGTTTTCCCAAAATAACCTTTCACCCAAACTACTACAATAAGATTGTTCATCACATTGTCAGAGTCCCTATTGTCTGGAGTGCTCAAGTGTTCTAGAGGATAAAGATAACCTTGTGAATATTATGGCTTGGATTCTTTCGCCGAGACCTTCCTTGCCCCCCAGTGGACTTCAGTGTACCCTCCTATGTCCACAATAACAGGCTGGATGGGACAGCTGCCTGCTTGCAAAGCTCTCTGCACCATGCTGGAAATAAATACATTCACCACAGACGGAATACTTACCACCTCCCCCAATGAACTTGGTGTCATTAACAACAAGATCAACCCTGATAAGCATCGCGTTAACAGACAAGAGACATCTTTAAGTCATGTGTTTATTGAACTGACCACCTCAGGACCTCTTAAAGAACCATATGAGTACCTTTGACACTTAAGAGATTTCACACATTGGAGTTCAGCAACCTTGTGGGTCTCGTTAATTGGCCGTCTGCTCCTGTTGTCACACTTCTGAGCACATTAAAACTCATTCAAAGCTATCCTTTGTCCCTTTCAACAACTAGCCTCAAGCCTCTTCAGGCTTCATACATCCAGCCGGAGACCTGATGGGAACTTAAAACCAATGCAGAGCAACGAGCAGCTATAGCCAATTGGAGCTGTTTTGTAATAAACATCAACAATACAGATACATTGGGAGTCTGGCATATTTAAAGCATACATTTTAGATGGACCTAAACATTCTTTTGTTGAGGTGAAGAATCAATAGGAGCTTAAAAAGAAACCGTGGAGTAGAGAGAATCTAAAGGCTTTGCATCAACAAAATACACAGTTGTTCAAGTATAGAATGAAATAATTAGCTGATTATTCAACTGTGCATCTGTAAATATTGTTGCTGTAGATGAAAGATAGGAAGGAAAGCATTGCTGCCACTAAAGCCTTCCCTTTTTTAAAAACTTTTTATTGTATTTTATTTGGATTTTTATGTCCTAGACCAACACTAAACCGTGCATCATTGTGAAATAGAAGGAAAATGTTACACGGTTTTCACTTTTTCTATGAAGAGTGGTATTCATTTGTATTCAGCCATCTTAACTCCGACACCCTTAAATATAATCCAGTGCAACTAATTGGACTGTCCAATCCATCATTTGAACATGGACAGAGTATGGCAAACCTACCACGGCATGGCCAAGTAACCAGGAGGTCTACTGTAACTTTGGAGGTGCTACAGAGATCCACACCACATGAGGGAGAATCTGTTAATGGAATATATATTTATCTCCCATCCCTCAAACCTGACTTTTATAGAAGAGTGGTGAGGAGGAAGCCTTTTTTAAGTTCTTATTGCACTAGTGGTTATTCTCAGTAATATGACAGGGAATGGACAGAGAGGGAAGAGTGGGGCAAACAGACAGCAAAGGTCTCAAGGTCAGGAATCAAACCCAGCAATGCTGCACTGAGGATAGGATAAATAGCTTCTGCACATGGGAGAAGAAAGCTATCTTTTAAATAAATCTTAAAAAGTCCCACTTAGAATTTGCCACAAGCCGTGTAAGAGGCACAGGAAACATGTAGAGCAGGGGTGTCAAACTCATTTTTATTTCGGACCATTTCAAGATCAGGAATGTCATCAAAGGGGCAGTTGTGGCAGAAAGTATTGATAAAATTACCCATTGACAAACTTGTTAAAATATTGATGAATAGCTGTCTCTGCATTCGATGAGCACTACTTAATAATAAATAATACTGAACATTTTTTCACATTGATGTAATTTGGCACAATACAAATAAAAACTGATATGATCTGACTGATAAAATAATATTTAAGCGCACAACTGAAGGTTTGAAGGTTTAATTATGTGGCCCTCTGGAGACCAAAGGGCCACATAAACAACCCTACTCATTCTAAAAAGGTCATATTTTGGATTTGGTTTGGTTTGTTCTGGTGTCACCCCCACTCACTCCGTCACCCCCACTCACTCCAAACTCTTTCTGATCAAACGTTTATTTCGTTTGATGGAAACGTAACAGTTTCTGTCACTGAAAACTGCATCTTTTACTCCAATTCGGAAAAAAGCCTGGTGCAGATCCCAACAACTTTGATAATCTTCGTCCAATTTCAAACCTTCCTTCCATTTAAAAAATCTGAGAAGGTTGTTGCCTCCCAGCTCCACTCACACCTCAATAACCACAATTTTTATGAACAAGTTCAGTCTGGTTTCCTCCCCCACCATAATACAGAAACAGCTCTGGTAAAGAAAACCAGTGACCTTGTGATGGCAGCTGATTCTGGTCTCACCATTCTCATCCTTCTCAATCTCAGTGAAGCATTTGACACCATTTCTCATAATGCCCTCGCCTGGTTTACCTCATATCTTTCAGACCACACCCAGTTTATCCAGTTTAAATCCCACTCCTGTACCCCAGGGTTCAGTATTAGGGCCCCTTATATTCATCATTTACCTGCTCCCTCTTGGCCAAATATTCCGTAAATTTTATATCAATATTCTTTGTTATGCAGATGACACCCAGCTCTCCATTTCTTCCAAACACAATTTCTCCCTTCCACCTATCTCACTTTCAGACTGTCTCATGGAGATTAGATCATGGTTCTCCTCAAACTCAACAGTAATAAAACTGAAGTTTTACTCGTGGGCACAGCCTCCACTTTAACCAAACTCCACAGCTTGTCCATTAACATCGACACCTCCCCCGTTCATCCTTCCCCTCAGGTAAAGAGTCTGGGTGTCATACTTGATTTGACTTCATTTCAGTCTCATATTAATTATATCACCAGGGGTCTCATTTATAAAACTTTGCGTAGAATCATTACTAAAACCGTACTTAAGCTCAGCAACTTTTTTTTACTTACGGCTAGTAAATTTCTGATCTATCAAACTTAGATTACGCACAGCTGCACGCACTTTCTGTTTTATAAATCCCACTCTCCCTAGAAATGTGCGCAGGTGTTTTTGGATCATATCCCGCCTCCTACACACCCACTTTCTCCCATGGTCCATGCAAAGTGTCTAGTGAATATTCTGCATCGACTTAAGCCAGCTAATATGGGGTGTTTCACAGGTAACCGTGGCAACCGAGAGGCGGAGAAAGCAATTCCACAGAGACAGCTGCAGTCTCATAGAGGCACGGAAAACAGTTTTATTTCAAGCAATCACTCAATCAGCGCTTTACTCAGCCGAAAGCAGCTAAAGTGCTTCACATTAAATGACAAAAATACAGTTGCAAAACGAAAAACAAGAAGAGAGTAAAAATATTTAAAAATGTAATAATAAAAGCAGCGTAAGAAATAAAAAAGATACGAAAAATAAAGTTTCAATTAGGCCTATATGATTACTTCTTGTAGCAACACTAAGACTGGAATTTATTAAAACAAAATTATAAGGAGCAAATTATTAAACCAAATAAAACTAGATATTTAAAGCCTGACAGAAAAGGTGCGTTTTAAGTCTAGGTTTTTAAAAAGTATTATACTTGCAAAATATTGATTTGAGGTCACAAACAAACGAAAGAGCTGCAAGTGAGACGCTGCAGTATTCATACTTCACACAATTAATCCAACAATAAGTGTAATTTCTATATAATCTGAATAGATAAATGCATATGAACCTACTGTGATATAATTCTTATGTGCAACATATTTTTTATTCAGATTCTCATTTTTATTCCCAGTTCAGAGACGGGATGGGGGTGTGACTGCTGGTTGTGTGTCTGTGTGCGCAAAGCTCTACAAGTTTGAAATTGTGGCTTAAATTCACATGTTTGCCATCCCTCCTGCTGCGCTGTCATTGTCCAAAAAGTGCGTGAGCAAGATCCTTAGTGTGCTTAAAGTTGCACACATTTTTCCGTCACGTTTTTTTCTATAAATCCTAAACTTGGCGTAGAAAGTTGCTTACGTAGTTTTCACACCCCGTTTTGTGCGTAAGCAAGCTTTGAGACCCCTGGTCTGTATACTTCCACTTACGTAACATTAACCGACTTCGTCCTTTCCTTAGTCCCCATGCTGCTGCCATCTTTGTCCATAGCCTCATCACATCCCGGATCGACTATTGCAACTTTCTTCTTTTTGGTCACCCCAATAAGTCCCTTCATAAACTTCTTCTGAACTATGCAGCTTGGATCACAATTAGGACTCCTTCAAGAGAACACATTACCCCAGTTCTTCCACAGCTTCACTGATTGCCCGTAGAATCCTGGATCAATTTTAAAATTCTAATTCTCAAGTTTAAGTGCATCCATAGCCTTGCCCCTCCTTAACTGTTTGACCTACTTCACATCACCAATCCTTCCCGTTCTCTCAGATCTTCGTCAGACACTCATCTGGTTTCTTTTACCCGGCTTGTCACCATGGGGAGCAGAGCTTTCAGTCGCTCTGCTCCTCGCCTCTGGAACTCACTTCCTCCCAACTTTAGAAATATTGACTCTCTTCTTTTATTGAGATCACAGCTCAAAACACATCTGTTCAAACGGGCTTATTCACTTTAGACACTGATTTCAGTTGTTGTACTGTCTTCTTATTTGCTATTTGATTCATTGTTTTCTTGATTGTTGGTCTATGTATTATTTTTCTGGGTTTTTTTACTTCTCTGCAAAGTGACCTTGGGTTTTAGAAAGGCTCCCTCAAATAAAATGTATTATTATGTATTATTATTATTATAAATGGTTATTTAGCCAGTGGGGCTTGGGTTTGACACATTTTTGCATTTAATAGACCGGTTTCATCTGACAAAGGATAACGGAGCAAATTGATTTAGTTCCATTTCAGGGTCTAATTTTTCTTAAATAATATCAGAACACACCTTGAAACAGTTCTCTGGGTGTCAGCCAAAAGATTCCTGAGCATGATGCCTCAAAAACAACACAGACTTAGAGGTGTTTATGGGACAGTTAAGTCTTGTCTCCTCCATTAGCTGTGAGATGAACCACGTGACTTTCATAAAGTCAGCGCAAATGTCAATGGTGCACTGAGACGGAGAACAAAGGCCGAGTGGGGCAAAGCGTCACAGCAGACATACACGGCTGCCAGCCCTGACGCGACTGCCTCCCTATCGTTATCCTCATCGTTACTTATATTTTTTTTTTAAACTGAGATGTTTACTCAGTAGATTTGCCGTTCTGTTATGCTCACACTTTCCAACCAAAGCCACTGTCAGAAAAGCAGCTGTTGCCAGGTCACCACCGTATGCCCTGGCTCTGACAGCTACTTCATACTGTAACTGCACACTGCCCACACATCTTGATGGACCCGCATTGCTTCCTTCTATTTAGCCTTGAGGACAAAGATAAACCTGTGAAAGTTTCAGGATTCCTTCTGCCGAGGTCAAGTTAACCAAGGCTCCCCACCGCGTCATTTGTCTTCCTCAGCTGTGACAACATTTGTGACCGCGAGTGCGCACTTTCAAATAAAAATAACACCTCGATGTTGGTGGGTGTTGGTTTCTGGAAAATGAAGTTAGTCATTTCTTCATCTTCATCATAATTTATCTTTTAATGGGATATCTTTTCTGGGAGTTGAATTGTTTGTTTCAAAGTAAGATCTGTGTCTGTTGGCCCCTGAACAGACAAGACAAAGTGATTGTTCTAAGCAGAAGGTTTAAGTTCAGAGCTGTTGACAGTCCACTCAAGGATCGAGAGAGCTATTTCCTCACTATGCAGACGGTCAGCCTGCCTGCAGGGTGATAATTTGTCTCAGACGTGCCTGGAGAATGAATCTTCTCCTCTAAGACCTCTGCACTGTATAACAAGACTCTTTCAACACTTGACATTGGTCTTCATGTAACTTTCTGCCAGGTTGTCACTTCTCCTATAGAAGAACTCTTTTAAGATTATTGTTCCGGATTTATTCTTCACACCAGCAGCCATGTTTCTCAGACCTGTACAGCATTCCCTATTGTCCCTTGTGATCCACCTTACATAAGGAGTTCCGTGCATTTGGCTCCATTCATCTGTGCTTTTTTGTTCCTGCTAATAATAAGCATCCCCACAGCATGATGCCGCCACCAACATCTTTTATAGTAAGGATGCTGTGTTCGGGGCGATATGTAGTGTTAGTTGTAAGCCAAACATAGTATTTTGCATGTAGGCCAAATTTTAAGATTTGGTCTCAGCTGACCTGAGCCTGTTCTTTTTCTATATTCATATTCCCTACATGACCCGTAGAAAGGTTCAAATTGGAGTTCTATGGGTTTTTTTTCCCTTACTGGCTTTATTATTAAGTAGTCTTTTCTGTAAACGCCTGATTTGTGGATTACATGACTGAGAGTTGTCCCATTAACTGATTCTCTCACCTGAGCTGTGGATATCTGCACCTCCTCCCGAGTTACCATGGGCCCATCGGTTTGTTCAATAATCTCTGAGGCCTTCACAGAGCAGCTGGATTCATACTGAGATTCAAATCATAACATAACGACTGATCAGGTGACATCTGAAGGCAATTGCTTGCATTAGATCGCATGTAAGGGTATCAGAGTAAAATGTGTTATATAAACCCACACCACTTTTTTATATGCATTTTTTCTACTGATCTATCACATATAATCCTAATAAAATACATAAAAGTTAGTGGTTGAAATGAGGCAAATTGTGAAAAAGGATGGAACTACTTTTATAAGGTATCGTAGCCATAGTAACCTTCATAGTTTTCTTCTCTCAGCATTACCCCTCCCATAATGCTTAAGATTAAGTGTGCAGTCTCTCCAAGGGGTGATAATGTGGTTGTGTATAATAGAAGAAAGTATGCCAACCAGTGTCAACCATCTTACCCTGGTCCATCTCTTCATCATGTCTCCGATTTCACACCGGGTCACACAGGGTGCTGTTGTGTTGCCAGCGTGGAACATACCAGTGTGTGTGTGTTCCCTCATTCTCAGCTGTCATCGTACCGTCTCCCAGGGCTGATGTCCTTTGTCAGATGACATGAACAACAGACTCTGACCACCTGTTGTTGTCTTAAGAGGTACAGGATTGGAAAAAGTAAAATATAATAATCATGCCTTAAAAAATCTATAGCCTACAGGGCAGGGGAATGAAATTCTTCTGTTTTTGTTTTAGTGTCAAGCTTGATAAATATGAAAAGCTGTTTTCAAACGACACTTTTGTTAAAGGAAATATGGTTTTCCAGACCCAACTATTACTATTAGAAAAAGTAATTTGGCCCTTAAACTTTAAAACTAGTTGTTAGATTTAAGCCTTTATTTCTGTTAATTATGATGATTTTACACTTACATGCAGCTATACTGAAAACACCATATTTAATTTCTTAAAGGACGAGAATAATAACTAAACCATTTTAATACAGAAATGTGGAGGTAATGAAAAGTATGTTTAATACCTCCTTATAGGTTATTATTTTAAAAAGATACTTTATTCTGATAAGGAGCCTCATCACAAGGGGTATTCTAATTTAGTGAATAATACTATACTGATAACACTATACTATACTATATAATACTATACAAAAAAATATATATGTTTATGTAAACATGTTTTGAGGTGGAATTTTCCACTTAATAAAAGCAAAAACAAAGTTTGGGTGGCTATTGCAAAAAAAGATACATTTATTACCGTTTTTATAACGTTTTTTTAACACATCTTTGCCATTAAGTGTGAGGAACGATGCCACTACTTACCGTTGACCCAATATTACTTTGCTTGTAATTAAGAATCTTTTAGCTTTTTTAATTAAATAATGAATAACCCTTAACCGTCTGTTGCGTGGACTTAATTATGCCTGATGAAATCAAATTACTTTAAAAGTCTGTAATATCCCCACCTAGTGGTGATAACAGGTACAGTCAACATCTAGTATATTTTTTAATGGGCTAAAGAGCTGAACCTATATGGAATGCTAAAAACTTTGCTGTGGTGAACAAATACGACAAAAAATGTAACAATGTATTGACAATGCTATTAACTTTATGAGAGGTGAATATATCAGTCAGCCTTCTGCTGTCTGAGGATAAGAGGTGCAAACTGGAATCCATGTAAGAGGATTCTTGTGGGGGATCTTAACATACCTCTTGCAGAGCTCCTTGAATGTCAAGTATTCACACCTTGGGTTTAGTTATGACCTCACTCATTGCCAACCCTCAAAAATGTCTGTACGGCATCCAGGTCTTAGCTGTCTTCATGACCATAGGTTATAATAGTACGGAGAGATGTGAAAATCTATAGAAACTAGAATTTTAAAACAAATCTAGAATATTATTGTCAAATTAATGTTTTTGTGTGGTTTTAATATTGGTGAAAACTTTATATTAGCAGGGCTAAGTTAGAAAAGCGATGTCCTAGGGAGGAGAATGCGTTTGACAATCTTTGAGGACTATCAGCGACTAGAAAAAGGAGAAGGGAGGTGTGCTTTACAAACGTTTGGGAAATGTCCATTTAATGTTCCTGCAAAGTCAGCTGTAACCTATAGATAGTGTTTCTTGAACATTATCCAATTCATTAAAAGGTTTCTTATGTTTCAGAAACTTTTAGCAGCTAAAGTTTACTGGAAAATTAGAAGGAACCTTTAGCGAATGTTCGTTCGGTAAATGTTGGCCGATTGCTGATGGAGCAACATTAGGAAAAAAACTCAATAATGATTGTCAGGAAACATTTGCTGAATGTTCAACTAACCTTTGGTCCTCAAATGTTCCCTTGCTGGAACACATTGTAAAAAAGTGACAGAGTTAGTTTAGCTTGGTTTGAATTCGGTCTACTAAAGGTCCCTCCAGAATTCCCCATGCTGATTAATCATTCAACAAGATTACAAGAAAGTCTGAAGTAGCCTTTGGTGAATACTCCATACTATGCTCGACCATGTAGAGCCGAGTCGAGCCGCACTGAGTAGGTGCTAGTGGAAAAAGGGTTTAAACTAGTTTAATCATTTATAAACTTACAAAAAAAACTCCAGAATTTGTAATGGTCATTATTTGTTTATTTGGAGAATGCACTTTACTATTGCCTTCTGTAATAGTTGCAGGATTCAATTTCATATTGGTAAATAACTGTCCACATCAAAGAATCTGTCCAATTTAAAATACGGGCCCTCTTTTTTTCTTTCTTGTTTTTATTAGAAGACTTAGTACAAGAAAATTAATTTGGGAGTGCTGGTCACTGGGCCGAGGGAAGGCCGCTCATGAACTGTTTTTGCTGTGGTCTTCCTCTAAGTTTAAACTGACACATTCATGTCTTCATAATGTCACAGTCAAAAATCATCTGCTGTTTTTTAAAACCGGTTTTAATTAACATAAAATCAGAATTAACTGCATCACGCTCATCATTAAATAGATTGCCAGTGCTGTCAGACATAATTATATTCAAGCCAGATTTATCAGTGATAAGAACTAGAGTATAAGTGTTAGACTTGTTGAGTCCCACATACAGAGAGGAAAAAAAGAAAGATCCACCAGAGGGTGAAGAAGCCATCGGAGTCCAGATTAAACCCCCGTTTCCCTTCAATGCTACACACAATAGAAAAATAATGAGTCCGTACACACTAGCATAGTCTGTAAAACACACAGATTTACATGCTTTCAATCATCCTGCCTGTGATGTGGCTTTTTCTACAAGACAGATTAAACAAAATTCCTTACTTTTCCTGGCTCAAACTTACAAAGTTCTTAACATTCATTAAAAAATATAAAATACACTATGTGTTTATGGCAGAAATCTCTAGAGGGGGTAAGCTGTACATGTGGCAAGAAGGAAGGAAGGAAGGAAGGAAGGAAGGAAGGAAGGAAGGAAGGAAGGAAGGAAGGAAGGAAGGAAGGAAGGAAGGAAGGAAGGAAGGAAGGAAGGAAGAAAGAAAGAAAGAAAGAAAGAAAGAAAGAAAGAAAGAAAGAAAGAAAGAAAGAAAGAAAGAAAGAAAGAAAGAAAGAAAGAAAGAAAGAAAGAAAGAAAGAAAGAAAATTTTCTTTTCATACACTTATTTTATTTGTTCATACTTTCCCAGAGCTGGAAAATACTGACATTAATTTCCAGACTGTTTCTAACTTTTTCCGGAGTGCGTAGGAACCCTGCAGACTGTAACTAAGAATGAATGAGGGGTTCCTTCGGAGCTCAAGGGCCCTCTTCAGCTCCCCATCAGGGAGCATGCTCATTGGGCCCTTTTTCGAGTCTCAATAAACATTCAGGCACAATGACAAACAATTTTTCTGTCCTCTCTTTTTCCATTAAAGACCAATATACATATGCCTATAAACATGAGCGACGCCTCTACTGCAGTTTGCTTGTATTTGTCTAGCATCTTACAGCCAACACTCCTGATCTAGAGAGGTATTAAATCTGAGGAGATCCAGTGAAAACGAGCCCTTCGGTGCCTTCAAACATGCTGACAGGAATGTTGTGATGAAATATTTCATAGCTGACACCCGAGTATGGAAGGGTTTTATGGATCCAATTCAGCTTCATAATTAAGATTTGAGGTGTCAGGATAAATTACTGATTCAACTTAATGACAAAATAAATAATATAAATATTTCTGGCTCCAGGCCAGATTTTGTCACAGTCTTTACCAAGTTTGTAAATTACGCTTTTGATCGGAATATGTGATTTATGTTCACAGGACTATCCCCTAAACTTGAAGACTTTGGTCAAATTAACTCGTTATATTAAAAAGGTAAATATTCAAAGTGCTGTTTCCCCCCCACTGCATAGCATACTGGATGGCTCCAGCCACAGAGTCTGCATTAAACTAAACTCAGATGCCCCCAAGAAGTCAAAGAAACTAAAATCTAGAAGTATTTACAAGGCGTTTCTGTTACAGCTAAGCTGTCGTCCTCCCTGGTGTCAGTGCCAGATCGGAGATTTAATTGAGAAGTTATTTTAAAAAAAATTACCTTGCTTACTGTGTTCCCACTAACAGCAAACACATCAAAAGTGCTCTATGTAGGTTAAGACAAATAGTAGGAAGAGTAAGAAATTACTTCAGCTTCATCAGAGGATGCTGTCTCTACAACTGAACCACTGAGGAAGGGAAATAGGTGTAGCCAAATGCTGGTGTGTCTCATAACAGAAGATGAAGAGTTTCCTGGATGTGCGTGGATATTGTTTCTGTTCAGAAGTACCTCAACATAAATCTAAATGGTAGGCAAAAACAGGGATGTCTGAGGCAACTCAACCAGTCTGTCTGCGTTTGGAATCACAAGAGTGTGATATGTTAGGAAGCATAAAGTCCATTGCAGCCCTTTTCTCTCCACTCATTCTTCTGTTTGTCCCCCGTATTGCTATGTCTCTCTCCTCCCCGGGGGAAAAAAAATAAATAAACAGCGAAAGACGGAAATCGGTTTGAGGAACGGTCCGTCCCACCTCTAGGTCTCTGGGTTCGGAGTGGCCAGCAGCGGCACGTTGTCCCTCCTCCTCCTGCCCAGCGGGGGCCGCCTGTACTGCTCTCCGTCGCCCAGCGTCTGAGGCAGCGGCTTCCTCTTGCTCTCGGGCAGCAGCAGGATGGAGAGCACGGCCAGCAGCGCCAGAGACGAGTAGACGACGTGGTGCAGGAAGTAGCCGTAGTGGTTCCGCAGGTCCATGATCGGCGAGCTGAGGCGTCCCACGCAGCCCAGGGCGAGCACGACGCCGACACCGGTGGCCCTGGAAACACAGATTCGCCTCCTGAGTGGACTTCATCAACACTAATGTATGGTTGAGATTTAGAGGTTTAGATACACTCATTGATACTATATTAATTTTGGAATAATTAAAGCATGTGAATGGTTTTTTTCCTACAGGCTGCAAGGATGATACAGCAGGTGTTCAATAAATTTAGTATTTCCTGTAATCCTTTCTGGGTGCATATTTCACAGCGTTTCCAGTCACTTAGTACCATTAATGAGTGAAAACCTTTCCTGACTTATATATACTGGTAACCACTGATCAGATATGTTCCCTCCAGCCTCGTGATGTATTGTATTTCTATTGTTCTGATCCCTTTTTAGGTTCTTTAGAGAGTTGGAGAAAGATGGTGTACTACTGTCAGAACTCATGATCACTTTCAAACTGGTGTTTTGCTTGTTTGGTGTCGCTGTGTTTATTACCTGATGATGGTGGGCATGATCTCTGCGGTGAAAAGGATGCAGAGGGACGCAGTGGCTTGGGAAGAGAAGAGACCCAGTACTGAGAAAACTGTGATGGCCGTCTCACTGAGATCTATCAGGAGGGAGAAGAGGAACATCAGCGCTGATTGGCGTACATTGTCAACATGAAGGCGATGCATCTCATGCTATTAAATAGGGATGTAAGAAAATATCGATACACCGATATATCGCAATATTTTATTTCCCGATATTGTATCGATATTCAAAACAAAAATATTGTGGGGTTTTTTTTTTTTTTTTTTAAGGATTTGAATGGAACCATTAATGATGACAGTAATTTCTGTAGTGAAATTAAAGTATGACTGGTAGTTTGTGGCTGTTGTCACCTTCTTTGTTCCAGTGGATCAACTAGATCTAATAATAAAACTGAATGTGTTAAAGTATGAAACAGGTTGGAGTGTTTAGAATGCTGTGATAGTTTTTCTATTGTTAATTTGAGTTTTAAAAATCACAATATATAGTCTTACTCATAGTATCGCGATATATCGAGATATATCGTATCGTCTCCCATGTATCTCAACACATATCGTATCGCCAGATTTTTGCCAATACACATCCCTACTTTTGAATACGCTCATTTAGCTCGACTTCCTTCAGCTTGAAGAGAAATAAGAACCCACCTAGCAGCCTCATCAGCACTTTGTTAGATGTTGATGAATGCTTAAAGCACAGCATCTGACACAGCTTCGACTTTGCCCTCACTGCAGTGTCCTACATAAACCAAGAGTGTGTGCTACTTATTGGCCAAAAGGGGGAGACAGAGATTCTGGAATCTGTGAACGTGCAATGCAATGAAAAAACAAAGAGCATAGGTTGGGGTTTTCTATGAACCAAGCTGATCGGTATGCTTTTAATCTATTTCATAGAGAAAAAAGTTCAGCATGATCCAGTAGGTAAATCGGAAATCTCCATCATTAGAGTTAGGACTTTAATCCCACCAAAATCCCCAAAGACGCTGTGTCCACCTTGTTGGTCTAATAATATTGTCTCCTAGATTTATGCAGAAAAACAAGACAAAGCTGCCCCCTGCCCTCTAAAGCCAGCTTACACTCCATGAGTCCCAGGAGAATCAAAGAGGCCAGGCCCGTCATCGTCATGAACAGGAGCAGGATGCCACGGCGACCGCACCTGTCTACCGTTGCCCAGAGCAGCAGCCAGGCCCCGCCTCCCGCGCTCACAGACAGCAGGTACGTCCAGTAGAAGCTGGGGGCGGTGCCTCTGACGTCACCGCGGAAAGAGCTGTAGCAGTGACTAATGCCATGAGAGATGAATCTGAGGGGGAGAGAGGACGCAGAGGAGAAAGTGTGAGCACTCGTGTGCATCCGCGCAGGTTTAGAGTCAGTCGGATGAAATATGAGGCTACAGCAGGCCTCTAAACAAAGCACTGCACAGACACAAAAGACTGCCTCGGTGCTAAATTAGTGCTGGATGACTTACGAGGTGAAGCCGAGGACGCAGATGTTCTTCCAGATGTTCTTGCTGTGCAAAAGCTCAGGGAAGGACAGGTGGGGACGGGAGGAGGGGGCCAGCTCTGAGTCCAGCTCTGCAGGAAACGGGACAAAAACGGAATTTCTCTCATCAAGGTCCATCCGTTCAACTCCCGCCTCACTGAAATATGCTCCAGAACTACAATAATGAGTGGGCCATACTGTTTTAAACCATGTGGAGCAGCTCCAGTAAAACACCCAGAACAGGAAAAACTGTCTCAAGGACGGTTGATTCCGTCTAAGCGCTAACCTTGCACCAATCCCTCATACTGAGCATGCATATGGTGCCAGTTGAATGGAAACCCCCCTTTAACAGAAATAAACCTCAGCAGAACCTGGCTCAGGCGGTATGCAATGAAAAGCGGAGGATATAACAGAGTCGGTCGAAGCATCAGCTTCTTATATTGCTTTGTTTAGGAGAGAGATGGACATCCACTACTAAACCAACTCAATGGTGACCAGCATTGCTTCTAGCAATATTATTATATAAAACAATGACTCAATGAAGCTGAAATTACTGTGATTTTAAGTGTTGTGCATGTTTTGGCAGATCTGAAAAAATGATTATATTTCCAATGTTTTAAATGAGGAAATTTGTTTCCAAATACAAATTCTCAAATAACCAGAATTCTCAGATATATTTAGTGAATATTTTTAATAAATACAACATTTATAACATTTTTATATACTTTTATTATGGGTTCTTAAATGAATCTGACTCCATCTTTGTTTTAGGAAACCCACAGGGCAACATGAATTTCCTCATACCTCATCAATGAAACAGAACACTGTTTCCGTTGTTTTAGATACTAGTTCATAATGAGAAAATACTTCCCATATAATTACTGTCGCACCTTTTGGAGTTTAAGGAGGCCCAAAAGACAAAAAATATACAGGTCCTTCTCAAAAAATTTGCATATTGTGATAAAGTTCATTCTTTTCCATAATGTAATGATAAAAATTAAACTTTCATATATTTTAGATTCATTGCACACCAACTGAAATATTTCAGGTCTTTTATTGTTTTAAAACTGATGATTTTGGCATACAGCTCATGAAAACCCAAAATTCCTATCTCAAAAAATTAGCATATCATGAAAAGGTTCTCTAAACGAGCTATTAACCTAATCATCTGAATCAACTAATTAACTCTAAACAACTTCAAAAGATTCCTGAGGCTTTTAAAAACTCCCAGCCTGGTTCATTACTCAAAACCGCAATCATGGGTAAGACTGCCGACCTGACTGCTGCCCAGAAGGCCATCATTGACACCCTCAAGCAAGAGGATAAGACACAGAAAGAAATTTCTGAACGAATAGGCTGTTCTCAGAGTGCTGTATCAAGGCACCTCAGTGGGAAGTCTGTGGGAAGGAAAAAGTGTGGCAGAAAACGCTGCACAACGAGAAGAGGTGACCGGACCCTGAGGAAGATTGTGTAGAAGGACCGATTCCAGACCTTGGGGGACCTGCGGAAGCAGTGGGCTGAGTCTGGAGTAGAAACATCCAGAGCCACCATGTACAGGCGTGTGCAGGAAATGGGCTACAAGCCACTTTTGAAACAGAAACAGCGGCAGAAGCGCCTGACCTGGGCTACAGAGAAGCAGCACTGGACTGTTCAGTGGTCCAAAGTACTTTTTTCGGATGAAAGCAAATTTTGCATGTCATTCGGAAATCAAGGTGCCAGAGTCTGGAGGAAGACTGGGGAGAAGGAAATGCCAAAATGCCTGAAGTCCAGTGTCAAGTACCCACAGTCAGTGATGGTCTGGGGTGCCATGTCAGCTGCTGGTGATGGTCCACTGTGTTTTATCAAGGGCAGGGTCAATGCAGCTAGCTATCAGGAGATGTTGGAGCACTTCATGCTTCCATCTGCTGAAAAGCTTTATGGAGATGAAGATTCAATTTTTCAGCACGACCTGGCACCTGCTCACAGTGCCAAAACCACTGGTAAATGGTTTACTGACCATGGTATTACTGTGCTCAATTGGCCTGCCAACTCTCCTGACCTGAACCCCATAGAGAATCTGTGGGATATTGTGAAGAGGAAGTTGAGAGACGCAAGACCCAACACTCTGGATGAGCTTAGGGCCGCTATCGAAGCATCCTGGGCCTCCATAACACCTCAGCAGTGCCACAGGCTGATTGCCTCCATGCCACGCCGCATTGAAGCAGTCATTTCTGCAAAAGGATTCCCAACCAAGTATTGAGTGCATAACTGAACATAATTATTTGAAGGTTGACTTTTTTTGTATATAAAAAAAATACACTTTTCTTTTATTGGTCGGGTGAAATATGCTTATTTTTTGAGATAGGAATTTTGGGTTTTTATGAGCTGTATGCCAAAATCATCAGTTTTAAAACAATAAAAGACCTGAAATATTTCAGTTGGTGTGCAATGAATATAAAATATATGAAAGTTAAATTTTTATCATTACATTATGGAAAAGAATTAACTTTATCACAATATGCTAATTTTTTGAGAAGGACCTGTAGTTTATTTCCCATCTAATAAGACAATAGAGCCGTGAGGTTTGTGGCAGATCAGAAAGATAAAGTCAAAAGCTCAGTTGACAAAACAGAAGCAATAATGGAAAGAGCTGCTTCCATGTGGTGTCAACTGCTTACATTCCAGTAAACATGTTTATATGTAAATAAAACCCTGATTTAAGTTATCCTCCAGGGCAGCAGCATGTCATTATGTCTCATTATAAGTGTCGTTTATTACAGGACATAAATGCATTAAGTAAATCCTTGATTATTATAACCTGGCATAGGCTGCTGTGATTCTCATGGTATACCTTAGAAAGAAAATACCACAGAACCTCACTGTCAGCATATTTACATTAAACATTCCTAAACATAACTTAACTGGTTTTGTTTTAACCAGGAAAGTAACAACTATTATAGCAGCTGCTAAAGCAACTATAACATTATTTTTTTTATATATAATTTTCTTACAAAGCCTTAAGCAGATCTATAAAATAAACATCTGCTAAATTTAATTGTAGTTTTCAGGTTATTATTGTGCAAAGCCAGCTGCTTAACAGTCATGCAGCATTCATCCAAACAGCTCAATTTCTCTTTTTGTATAAATAAGGGAAAAATGTAGAAGCATTTCCTCAGCCAGCTATAAGGAAGTCTGCTCAAAACTATCTCTGGCATCTTATTTAAACCGTATGAACTTCAGCAGTTTTGAGATCATAACTTTTTAGTGTCTCTTAAAAGTGGACAAAATGCCACATATTGTGATGTACATACTTTGAAATCGTCCATGCTTCATGTACTGATCATCGACTGAAGTTACCAAATTTTGAGGTGCTAAATGAGCATGTAAGAACCTCTGTCAACACACCTGTGAAGCTCTCGTCGTCCCTCAAGTCTCTGTTGGAGTTCCGTCTCTCGCTGAACGCGTTCATATCTGCAGATCGCTCTGACAGGAGGAGCCAGCGAGGGGACTCTGGAAACACACCAGGAACGCTGCAGGAGAGGAAACCCATATAGAATCACCATTTACCCCCAAATCTGATTATTTGAAAGCTAGGGAGATTTAGCAGCCTCAGTTTATTCCATCAGTATAAGAAATAAACGATGCAAGTCAGCAAAGGGTGTAAGTCCTTAATCCGTTCTTATTCAAATGTGCATCTTATTGCCACAAGTCTGCTGATAATCCCATTTAATCTGGTTTGAAGGAGCGGTGAAGGCTTGTTCATCAGAGGGGGAGTCTTACAGAAACCTGGCACATTAAATAAAGTGGTCCTAATGTGTCCTAACATGAGCGAAAGGCTAGATCAATACCATCTGACAAAGCCTTCTGCAGGCCAGCTGGCTGTAAGACACGCTTCCTTTTAATATCGAGACAATGATTTATCAATGAGCGTTTAGAGGGAACACAGACTGCAGGTATACAGACAAGTATTCGTACCCGTAGCTAAGGAAGAGTGTTAAAGGGGCCGCTCCAGCTCCCAGCAGGCCCCTCCAGGACTGGCACCCGAGGGCCACAGCCAGCAGCAGCAGCTCTCCTGCCACAGTCGTGAGCCCAGCCAGCATGGTCGCCACGAGCCTGAGGGATGGGTCACAAAGCTCCAGACCTGGCATGCAAAAAAAAAAACATCATTACTTCTGATTTACGCTCCTCTGAAATGGTAATTTTCCATGGTTGACTCGAATTCAGAGGGGCTTTTGACTTACAAACACATCCTACTCTTTCTGCATGTTAAACCAGCTAAGTAATTACATGCTGATATTTACAAATTCAGTCTTTTGACTCTAGTTCAAAGTGCCAATTAAAAGCTAATTATGGATATTTAACTAGGCGAGTTGGAGCACACATCAGTGAGAGCTGGATGAAAACACTGAATTCCACAAACAGGCACACATCAGGATGATGCTGGTGGATGTTGAAACCTCAGAGTAAAAAAAATAAAACAATAAAGTGCCTTGTCAAAGTATTCACACCTCTTTAAATCTTTCCTGTTTTGTAGCATTGTAACCACAAACTTTACTGCGATTTTAGGAGGTAAAAAGCAACACATAGCTACGAAATGTAAGGGAAGGAATCAAGGTTTTCACAGTTGTTTTTAGCTATGCACATCTTGAGACTGAATTCTTTCCTAATTCTTACTTCCATAAGCTCAATTAAATTGGATCGGTGGGTTTTATTCACATTAATTTAAAAGTCTGGCTACATATTCTAATTGTGTTTAGGTCTGGACTTTGACTGGGACATGAGAATGGTGCGTTTCGGGTGACGTGCAGTGTAGGTGTAGTGTAAGCCAAAAAGTAAAACTTTGGTTTCATGTAAGGGAGATTGAACCTTCTTTCATGTTTGCTGTGCCCCCCCCCCCCCCCAAACATATGGTTTTCTTTCAGCAATGTTTGTTTTCTTGTTGCCCTGTAGTCAGATCCTCCCACCTAAGCTGTGGATATCTGAAGCTCCTCTAGAGTAACCATGGGGCCCCTGCTTACTTTTCTAATTAATGCTCCCTTGTCAGTTTAGGTGTTTTTCATTTGTGCCATTTGATTTAGGGGTAGGGGAGCAAAAAGGGAAGAGTGCAAAATGCATGACACACTTTACAGATTCTTTGTTTTTAAGCAATTTTGAAAACCGTGTAATATTTTCCTTTCAATCCACACTCATGCCCTACATACCCAATTATGTTGGTCTATCACCTAAAATCCAAATAAATTCACACTACATCCTCAAATTTGAGGATGTAGTGTGACAAAAAGTGGAAAATTCTCACAATAGTGTTAAAAAGTACTAAATCAATAATTTGTGTCAGGAGAAATCTTAAATGAAACCCAAGCTTTAGTTTACACAGTTCCAATTCGCTATAGAGTAAGATCCCTTTGAATTGCGCTCTAGTTAGCAATTATTTACATGTCACAATTCTCCATAGCCTCATACATTTCTGAAGGCTGGAAAAATTGGTACGTTCAGTTTTCACAAGCAGCCCTTAAAAAACTGAACAATCCTGCATTACAGGGGAAAATAAAAACCTCCTGCTGCAGCTTCTGTCAACAAATAAAAAAACATAAAAGACCCACTAGATTGTTTTTATTTACTTGATGAAATTTGGATGTCTGTCTGATGTATTATTTGGATCATACAGCAATAACACGGTTTACTTACGGGCGATATACAGAGTTAGATAGACCCCTGCACTGGCAGCAGCCAGGCAGAAACGCATGGCGATGAAGATGGAAGGGTACGGAGAGACACACACCAGCACCCCAAACACCACAGACAGGGTCAGAGAGATCAACAGGGTCTTGGACCTGCCCAACCTGCAGAAACAGGGAGACACAAAGCTGCAGCTGAGACAGAGTTAAACTAAAACTGGGATAAAACCAAAGATTAAAGTTAAGCACACAAAGGGTGGGGGAACATAAACAATGATCAAAACAATCAACTGTTATACTGTGTTTAGATAAAGCACAGAACCATTGTGTAACACGTGCATTTATATAGCATAACTTTAAAAAGTTTAATTTAGAAAAAAACTGCTCATCTAAACAAAATCGGTTATTTACCAACTGAACATATAATTTAAGTACTCCAGCTTTTAAATAGCTGATTTTTGTGTAAAATGTCATCTTCAAGACAAATTTCAATTATCCCTTCTTCAAAACCAAAGAAGCTCCAATCGATACCAACTTTAAATCAATGTAATAATTTGCCAACTTTTAGCTGAATTATGGGTTGGCACTCTCTTGTTTCCTGTTGCAGGGTCTTCTTTGGGCACCAGCATCAAATTACTCACTTTAACAAACACATGCAACGCTCAGCTGGTCAGGAAATGAATGAGGGCTATTAGCTGATTGCAATGACATCATCGCCCTCCCAGTCCTGCCAGTACTACAGCTCATCATTTCCAGTGACAGAGCATACGCAGACCGGTTCAGTTAACTGCAAGCTGCAAAGCATGGAGGGGGCGGAGCTATAACAGAGTCAACCATGGCTGATGACTTGCTAGGGTTCAAGTTTTTCTTTTGGTAAATATCACACCCCAGTAATTAAAATAGAACTAAAGAAGGAAGAACCTGAATTTCACATTTTGTCCCGTTGCAACCACAAACTTTCATGCAATTTCTTTGAGATTAGTTGAGACACAACAACAAGAAGCAGTTGATAGTTGTGAAGTGGAAGGAAATGTTCCAACCAGCTTCTTATCAGTGCGGACCAACCTCCATTTCCCTGCTGAAGTAAAACATCCACACAGCATGGTGCTGCCACCGCCAAACTAAAGTGCCAAAAGTATTTCCTTCGTCCTCCCTTACTAACAGAAGAACCTGAGTAGCGTCCCATTCTCAATCCATAGTCTTTCATACTACGTCTCTTTGCAGCTGTAAGAGCTTCAAGTCCTCTCGGAGGGGTTGCACAAGGTGTGATGTTGGGAATATGTTCCGCATTTGTGAAGTCAGGCACTGATGCTGGACGGAGGGCTGGCTCATCTCTCCTTCATACCAAACCAGGTTGAGGTCAGGACTTTGTGTAAGTTCTTCCAAACTAAAATGATTCATCCATGTCTTTATGAACATTGCATGGTGCTATGTAGTGCAGTCATGTAGGAACAGGTAGGGGCCATGGGTGGATCTACTGGGGTGGCATAGGGTGGCAGTTGCCACCCTAAAAGAAAGCCTTGCCACCCCTGCTGCCACCCTAGTAGCTATGAATTCAAACCCGTTAACTTTCCGTGGGCCCACAGGCGGGCCCAGCCCATTTTGTAGTTTAAATCCATCGATTTTCGGACTTCTAACTTCTATGAACCTTTACATATTTTATATTATTGGAAAGCTAAGAGGATACAATCATAACTGTAGACACAGTGAGTGCTTTTGCCAACACAAACGTTCTCCTGACGGAGGTATAAAAATATGGAACTCACTACTTTGTAGTCCAATAAACGTGACAAAACCGATCCATTTTGAACAAAAATGGTCTTTTTACATCAATAAGGGTCCGATTAAAGTCCTCCAATAAAGTGATTAGTCCAGGACAACAGCAAAACCGATAAAAAAATGTAAAACAAACATTGAAAACGTGCTTCCGAAATGTCTATGGCCATTTTTGCCATGGAGCTTTATATGGTAGGATGCAGTTATGATTCTGACGATATTTTTAATTCAGTGAGGACTATGGCATTTACCCAGGAGATGGCGCATATGGCACATTTTTGACCACCTTTGACCTGTGGTTAGAAAAATGTGTGCAGAATACTCATTTTTTGGTTTATTGCTGTCAAAATTGGTGTGGATGAAGGTAATACTTTAGGCTTTAGACCCACAGTGTGTTTTAGGTCCCAACCTATTTTTAAAGCTATTTTTACACCATGTATTTATATAAAATAAATAATCTGACATAAATAAATAAAAAATCAGTGTATTAAAATTCATATTGCTTGGTAACAATCGCACTCGGCGATATTAACACAGTTCTGGGATAAATTTTTGAGTGTTTGCTTTCCAAAGAGATCCCAGCCATGTCTCTACTCAAAATGGTTCAAGAACAGCTTTAAGTTCATTTTAGGTATGCGTTTTAAGGAAATGTAGGGCGGAAATTGCAGGAATTGGACATTAGGAGCTCGAAGCTCATGAAAATAGTTGCATTATATTCTCTTTGGTGAACCTTTAAAGCTGCTAGTTTGCTGAAAGTGCTGCAGAGAGTGCACCATGTGGCCGTTAGACAAACTGCAATCAGCAAAATGCGAACTCCCATGACTTTAAGGCGTGTGCTCATTATTCCAAGCTCTGCGACGGCAGAGGCCATTTTTGCTCTTTTTGTAATGCTGGATAAAATTATTTTCTTCTTTGACTTACGGGGAGCTTGTGTAGGTGCCGTGGCTGGCTAGCTACACTTATCTAACCTAGTTTAGACCGCGTACATGGGTACGTACGTGCATCATTACTTCACGCTACGCGCTCTCAAAAGCCCGCACGAGCACCCTGAACCACCTCAAAATAAATGGAATTGCTGCCTCTACATGCAACCGCGGTAGAATCAAACTACAGCAAACTACAGCACTTGATTTAATTGTATCGTCAGGAGATGAAAAAACTGACTATAGATCAAAAAAATCTTTTTATTTTAACAAAAATATTGCGCAATGCAGCTTTAATGTGCTTAAATAACCTGAAGCAAAACAAATACATGTATGTATCTATCATATATGTAAATACTGGGGAGTGAAGAGGTGAAGCATGTGTTTTACTGATCAATAAAACCAATATATATATAAAATTCTAGCATATGGTGCCACCCTTGAAAAATTCTTGCCTCTTTCTTACCACCCCATAAATACTTTTCTAGATGCGCCCCTGGTAGGGGCCAACCTCAAACTGTTCCCACAACCTTAGGAGCACGAAATTATTCAAAACCTCTTGGTAGGCACTAAGAGTTCAAAGAGTCCCTTCTGCACTAAGCTTTATTACTTGACACATTATAGTCAGGCAAGTGCTCTTCTCCTGGAAACTGCCAAACCCAAACTCATTTGTTTTCTTTCTAGACAGAGTGGCTTGATTTTTCCCTCCAGAGAACAAATCTCATCTCCTCTACAGCCTACCGGCAACATGTTTTACACCACTGCATTCAATGCTTTGAATGAAACTAACCCCTCCTTTCCACCGGATGCGTAAGCAGCGCGTTACAGGAGCAGCACGTCATACGCAGCTGATAGCCACCACTGTAGTCAATAGAGCCCTTTCCACCGGAGGCGAAAGCAGCACGAGTCTGCCACGTCTGAGGAGCGACATGTCGCAGCACTTTTCTAAATATACGCGGTAGTCCTATTTTCTAAGCAGCACGCCTCTGAAACACGTAAATTTCTACATTTTGGATAGGGGAGACAGGAAATATACGGCTCGGCACCGGAAATTTTCAAAATAAAAGAAACGTGCTGCTTTGCGGTTGCTTTACTTAAAAAAATGTCACTACCTGTGCGGCCGGTAGAAGTCAGTACCTCGCGGGAGGGGGCGATTTTGGATATTCCCTGACATAACACAAACTTATTGGCGAATATAAAACGGACATAACATAAAACATCAACCTTTTGGAGTCATGTTGTTGTCATTTCCTGGTTATTATTGTCATAGACGTTTATATATGTCTATGGTTGTTGTGTTTACTGACGAAACCACGCGTGATTTTGCTAATCTCGTGTGATTTCGTGCTCTCTCGGTGACAGCTGCTTCCCTGCTGCTATGTGCATCCCTTTCCACGCACCCGGTGGAAAGGGCCAAGCAGCAGAATACACAAGTGAAACGTGCTGCTCCTGTAACGTGCCGCTTACGCGTCCGGTGGAAAGGAGGGGTTAGTGACCCAAGGCTTTAATGCTGCTGCCACTAAACTCTGTTCTATGAAGCTCTTTACCTGATGTCCTTGAGCTAATCTGAAGATCACATGAAGCTTGGAGGTATGAATCCACTGACTCTGCAGAAAGTTGGTGACCTCGGCACACTATGCGCCTCAGCATAAAAAGGATTTTACGAGGCCAGCAAAGTTATGGCTCAGTTGCTGTCGTTCTCGATCGCTTTAACTTTGTTATACCACCACAAACAGTTGATATGTAGAGGAGGGACTGGAATACCTGAATTAAATGATCTGGATAGCTGAACGAATACTTTGACCAATATAGTGTGTGTTCAATTTTCCTCAACACAGAGTTGAGGATTAGTTTTGGTTCCATCTGACCAAGTTGTAAGGGTATTTTTGTCGAGCACCGTCTATTTTTCCCGCTCTTTTTTCTGCTGAAGGCAACAAGCAGCTGTCTCGTGGGGGCGGCAATAACAAGCGCTGAATCTATAGCAAAATAACATTTCAACATTTTCAAAACATTTGTTTTCCCATTCACATGTGCCAAAAAAAGGGATTAGATTTGACACAACGGATGTGAGAGCAAATACACACATTACCACAGGCGTTGTTCCGTTTACCTGTCAGCTGCGTAGCCCAGGCCGAGACAACCAGTCAGGACGCCCAGGATGAAACACACCTCCTCCACCGGAACCAGCCAGTACTGGCTGCACACCAGATCCCACTGGGCAGATGGAGAGAGGTCTGTCAGAGATGATCTGCTTGCATTTACATTATTTAGAAAGGTCAGTGTCAAGAGGCATCATCAGGCTGATGGATACACCAAATGAAAAGAAAGCTGTAGTTCATGACTGGTTTCATCACTGAACCCAGACTAAATGAAAAAGTCAAAGGGTTATAAAAGAGAATTCTGCCTTTAATGCCTATTGAGCAAATAGGAAGCTTTGATCCCTTTATGTTAGAGATGGTGTGGTAATGTAAAAGTAAATACCTGAAATGAAAGTGCATTGTGGTCATATACATCAGATTGTGAACTATAAGACAAATGCCAGCAATGATAGAAACTTGAAGCACATTTGTTTTAAACAACAGGTTTCTGTTCTCAGTTCAGAGCTTTAATTCCCTTAAATTGAGCCACTTATCTGCATTTACAGAGGAGAGGGATGAATATAAGGAGGATTGGAGAAACCGTACGGCGGAACACAAAAAGGCCCCTCGCGTAACATCAGCCGCGACCGTTGCTGAGTAACGAGATCACAACACCGGCTGGACAAAGGGCGGCACAACATACGGCTGGAATGCTTTGCACGACAGGAGCGGAGCGGAGCGGGAATGAGTGCCAACAGGTTCCAGAACTCCCCCGACTGGTTTGGTGAGAGCACAAAGACTGTCGACAGGGACAAAAACCTGCAGTCAGGCTGTCACAGTGATCGGCAAAAAGCCAAGACTTCTGAGCATGATGAGCAACATTTTGACTCAATTCACTTGACTCCCAAACCAAGAATCAGTTGAGTTCTAGGTTACAATCACATTAAAGCTTAGTTTTTTTCTTTTCTTTTTTGCTGTAAAACAATAACAATAACAACTTGGTAAACACAAGCTCATGAAGTAGTTATTATTATTATTATACAGGACTTCTCAAAAGCATTCATGCTGTTCCATATTTTGTCACATTACAACCACAATATCTAAAGTGCTCTATTGGGACAAATACATAGTAGTGCATAACTGAGAAGTAGAAGGAGAATGATACATGGTTTTTCAAGATTGGTTTCGCAAATAACATTCTCAACCCCCTTTACTCTTGAACCCCTAAATAAAATTCAGTGCAACAAACTACCTTCAGAGGTCACCTTATTAGTGAATGGAGTTTATATTTGAGAAATCTATTCTCAGTTTAAATCAATCTGTTCTGTCATTAGAGAACCAACAGCTTCATGAAGACCAAGGGACAAAGCAGACAGGTCAGGGAGGAAGATGTGGCAAAGAAGGGTTAGGTTTTAAGAAACATCTAAAAATAGGAACCTTTTGGGGAGAACTGCTTAATCCATCATCTGAAAACATGAGACAAAACAAAGTGGAAAAAGGTGCTCTAGTCAAACAGGTTTAAAATTGAACATACAAAGCACTGTGAGAGGAGGAACACTTCACAGAATCTTACTGTAAGGATGTTTTTCCTCCACCAGAGAGAGGGGAGCTTGACAACAGTGGGTGGGAAGATGCATAGGGCTAAACACATGACAATACTGACAGAAAACCTGCTGGAGACTGGGGCGGGGGTTCACTCTCCAGCAGGACCACAGTAAACATACAGCCAGAGCTAGAGTGGAAGGATTTAAATCAAAGCCTATCCATGTGTCAGAATGACCCAGTCAGAACTCAAAATGTAATCGCGAATGTGTGGCAAAGCTAGAAAATTGTAGGCCAGAGGTTCTTCCACCTAATCTGACTAGCATTAACATTTTCCTTTGAAAGACAGTTATTATTTTCCTCCTCTTTTCCGATTATTCCGACAACTTTGTTGTCCTTTATAACAACCCCCCCTGATGATATTTGAATCAGTAAATGTAGCAACATGTGAGAGAGCTTATGGGGTACAAATACTTCTGAAAGGCGCTGTAGATCCATCTGCACCCCCGACACATTAAGAGAGGTTATACTTTGCGGCAGTGGGAGATATTTATTGATCCGTTTTGGGGTTAAAGCTAATCAGGAGCTTGTCCTGTCTTCTTTTAAAACACACTGCCACCACAGCACTCTGAAGCTGCACAGGAAGGATGAAGAAAAATCGCGCACGCACACACCCACACACAGAAAAGCATCCTGTCTGTAAACCTGTGTGTGAGCACTTCTGGTCAATGCTTTCACAACACGGATGCCTTTGCATCCACATGCCTCCCTTGGCAGCATTTGAGCATCTTCCGTTTGCTGCAGCAGCGTGGGTGGATCACCAGCAAACTGCCCTAATACCTTGGACTGGAGGGACTGGGTGTGGTTCTTACAGCAGCACGGTCAGACATGAAAAAAACGGAGTGATCAGCAAAGGACACCAAGTGTTTATAATATATGATGCATGCTGCGGAGGAAGGAGGTAGGAGAAATATATAAAGAGTTATTTGCAGGCAGAGGAGGATGAACTACAGAGATCTGGAGAAGTATTTGGGAACCCAGCTGCTTCTGTGCTGCTTTAATGACGGTTTGTTTTAGGAGAGAGGTCCGCTGAAAGGTTGAAGATGCAAAGCCTTGTCCTTGAGGTTTAGATGTAACAGTATTATCGGCGTGATCGGCGTAGTCGTAGTTTAACCCACCTCTCCTCAGCTTCTGTACTGTTACCAACCCATTACCCTATAGAAACAGTGTCTTGCCCACGGCCAAAATAAATGGATTAAACTTTAACCTAACAAAAGCAAATCATGAAAATGTCATAAAGATAAATACGACTTTGACTAAACAGAAAAATAAAACGATTAAATGTGGTTTATTGAACATAAGATCTCTCTCCTCAAAACCTTTGTTAGTAAATGACTTGATTTGTGATAATCAAATTCATTTGTCTTGTCTCACAGAAACCTGGCTGCAGCAGGAGGATTATGTCAGTATAAATGAGTCAACTCCTTCCAATTATTTACATTTTCACATTCCTGGAAGTACTGGGCGAGGAGGAGTTGCAACCCTTTTTCAATTCTGATTTACTAATTAATCCAGATCAATTAATAGCTACAGTTCTTTTGAACATCCAACCCTGAGTTTTCCTCATCCAAGTTGCAAAACATTAAGACCCCTTTTGTTTGTTGTTTTGAAACGTCCACCAGGACCTTAAGCCTAGTTTATACTTCTACGTCCGTCAGTCTACGTTGGAACGGATAGACACAACGCCATTATCCGTCGACGCAAGGTCTCTCCGTGACCCACTCAAGGACGCACGGAGTAGAGCCCTATTTTCTAACTATCCGTGGAACAAAACGGAGAGCGCAGGCCTGTAATTGATCAGCTCAAGATCATTTCACCAGAGCGGTGCTCTATATTTGATGAAATAAGTAGTCATTGCAGCTTTAGAGCACTAGATGCTTTATATTGCGAGGCCAGTTCTTCTAATATGGTCTTTTGTGTTTTGAACAACAGGAGATGTAGAAAACAACAAAACAGACCGCTGTGTTTGTTTGTTTCCATGCGTTTTTTGAGTATTCTTTGAGCTGAACTTCTAGTAAAAAGCTTTCCAGCTCAATCAAAACTCGCTCTCTGTCGGCCATTGCTCCTTGAGTACTTGTGCGTTTACAAGCTGAAATAAATAAACTTTCTTCGACCAGAGACGTCACTGCAATGGTAGGCAGACCCGCCAAAAAAGGTCTGCTCCCCCTGCTGTCCTGGTGGAGAATTGCTTTGCAACACTGGCATACTAACGGAGAAGTATAAACGGAAAATGTCTTCATCAATACGTCTGCGTGTGGATGCAAACTTGCTGATGAAGAAGTATAATCCAGGCATTACTCTCAATTCTTAGATCAGATATCACATTTTATATTTGAATTAGTATTAAATACTGATAATGTTATTATAGTGGGGGATTTCAATATTCATGTGGTAACAGAAAGCAATAGCTTAAATGCAGCCTTTAAAGGGATATTCCAGCTCTAAGCCAAAATTTGTCTTTTGCCATATTCCCCAGAGTTAGATAAGTGAGAAAAAGCATTTAATAACCAGCCCTGTAATGTAATCTAAAACGGCTCTTGTAATTCCTCAGTGCTACTTCTTACTTTTCATTTGCAGCCTGTTGAGCCAACTATTCCCCCAGCTCTTAGTAGTGACGGCTTTGTGGGATTCTTCATAAGTAAAAGTAATTCTATTTAAAATAAAATCATTGGAATCCTCCCAAACATGATTACTTCTCTCTCTGTAAGTGAGGCAGCATCGGAGAGAACTGTAGAACCTCATTTGTGTTTGGACTGTTTTGATTCAGTCGAACCTTCGAAATTATCAAACATATTAGTAGCTAAAAGTACCTAAAAGTACCGTCCACGACAGCTAAAATATCGCATCAGATCTCGCGAGACAATAATGCCTTCAAAAATAAGGGTCAGAGGAGCTCTGTGTTTATTTTTTTCCACTTTTTTCAACTTTTCTTTTTTAGAAGGGCCTGAAAGTATACTATAATAGAGTGTGGGTATCCAAGGTAATACTAGGTTATAACTCCTTTAAAAGCCTTCAGTTGATCCAAAATGAGGCAGCAAGAGTTCTGATAAAGATTAAAAGGAGAGATGAAATTTCTCCTGTTTTAGCATCACTTCATTGGCTCCCTGTTAAATCCAGAATATAATTTAAGATCCTCCTTCTTACATATAAAGCCCTTAAAAATCAACCTCCATCATAGATCAGAGATCTGATTGTTCCATATGTTCCTAACAGAGCACTTCGCTCTCAGACTGCAGGTTTACTGGTAGTTCCTAGGATTTCCAGATCTTTTAGTTATCAGGCTCCTCTCCTGTGGAACCAGCTCCCAGCTTTAGTCCGTGAGGCAGACACTCTGTTTACTTTTAAGGCCAGGCTTAAAACTTTCCTTTTTGATAAAGCTTATAGTTAGAGTGGCTTAGGTCATCCTGAGCCATCTCTGTAGTTATGCTGCTATAGGACAGACTGACCACTTTTCTTCACTCTGCTACTTTTCTCTTCTACGACTCTCCAGTTGCATTATTTGCTGTTATTTCGACTGTTAACTTTGTTTTTTCTCAGTGTTTTTATCTCCCATAGAAGCTACACCTGCTCTTGTATCCTGTTTAGCTACAATGCCCTGTTGGACGGGGGCATCGACTGGGATGATGCTTCTAGTAACTGTACATCCTCTGTGTCCTGTTATCAACTTTTTACATTATCTAATAAAGAAATTAGTCTCACATCAGTTCTTTTGTTCTGTGTTTCTACTCTGTCTTCTCAAACCCCCAGACGCTCATGGCAGATGGCTGCTCGGATTGAGCCTGGTTCTGGTTCTGCTGGAGGTTTCTTTCTGTTAAAGCAGAGTTTTTCCTCTCCACTGTCGCTACATGCTTGCTCAGTATGAGGGATTGCTGAGGTTGGAGTCTGCATGAACGGGGCATAACCTCAAGTCAATGACTCAATGCAATCTGCTGGGAATCCTTAAAAAAGGAAACTAACTAAAACTTTAAACTGATTGTTATGTGTGTTTGTTGGATTCCATTGAAATGACTTTTATTGTAAAGTGCTTTGAGATGACATCTGTTGTGAATTGGTGCTATATAAATCGGTGCTAAATAAATTGAATTGAATCTCTCATCTTAGACATACCAAACAGGCTTTTCCAAATTCCTATTCACACAATGATCCAAATAAATGTGTCCCAAATCTGTATTTTATCAACTCGGAACTTAAAAGTCGTGGAGATAATTATCGACTTCCAGAGGTTCAACACCCCCACTCCTCAGGATTATCAGTTATGCAGTAGTGTGGACAGCATCAAGCTCCTCCAAGGGAAGAGCTCTGATGACCATATCTGCTTCAAAAAAAAAAACCTGCTGGGGTTGTGAAACTGATAAAATGAGGCCCGTAGCTGTAATATGAGAAACAAAAAGGGCCCTGCAGAGGATAGTGAGGAGACTTCATTGGTAGTGTCCCTCTGGGCTTTGTCAGAACCCCCCCCTCCCGACCAAACGGTACCACAATCCCACAGCACAACAACCAGACTTCTGCAGAGTTTCTGTAATAAGAAAAAAGCTACCCACTATATTCTTTTCTATGTGTTTTGTCTCAAGCTTCTTCACAAGAACAACCTCAGTAAGTCGTTTCCCCACGTAGCACCATAATGGCAGCAACAGAACCGGACCTAAACTTCCTCTGTTTGTTGTGTTTTATTATGAAAATACAAGGGGGGGGCATCGTATTCATGTGATTGTGTTTGTTCGCCCTGATCTGCTTTAAAACCAACAGCAAGGCTGCCTTGTTTAGCTGTACGCTATTATGGCCATACAATGATGTTACGTTTTCATAAAAGCTCGGAACTGAGCAAAGGAGCGCTTATATACATATACATGAGCAGCCTCCCCTACCAATACCCATTCATTTCTCCTTTTCAACAATGGCAAGCAGTTTTTACATTTAATACCCAAAGACCATTGCTAAGAAAAACAAATCCTTTATATATAGATACCTTTATATATAGATACCTTTATATATAGATATCTTTAACATAATTTGTCCAAGATTTCGATGTTTGTTTGTTTTTTACTTATTTCATGCAAGCACTAATAAGTCAAAATATCTTAAAATTAAATTTCTACTTGTAACAATGTAATTGTTGATATCTTGATTTTAGTCGTAAATATGGGGGGAACACAGTTTACATCTTTTTACCCTAGATTCCAATCCTGTTGCTAATGTTACTAATAATCACAGTATTTTAGCTGCTCCTATTAGGTAATCATTGTTTTGAAGTTGTTTTTTGTTGTAGCTTGGCACAGTTGTCCTTGTGCTTATTACAATTTTCTGTCGAAGCAAAGAATCAGGCTGCTGTGGAAGGAAAGCACTCGGACTCATTAGCCATACCAGTAAAAACTACTAATACTCTGATCTGAATTGCTGAGAAAAAGCCAGATTAAGAGCAGCACAAATGATTTTACAATATTTTTATTTTACATATTGCTCTACCATGGCTGTGATGACTAAAGTGTCCACTATCTTTCCTTTCAGCCTCTGGTATCCTCTAATTAATATATCATTATCATACTCCATCCAGTCTTTCATAGAACAACAGGCGATTGGGGGTGTTGCCACGATGGAGGAAAAGGAAAATAGCAGCAGTGTGACTACAATGAACCAAAACACATCCTAACTATCATCTTATAGTAAAGTAAAAACACACCATGGAGGAGGGCTGTGTGGGGAATTTCCCTGATTTGTGAGGAAGGATCAATGCAAACACAGAGGAACAGGAAACATTTTCACAACAACTCCAGATGCAATAAACCTTGAATTAAAAACGACAGGAAATTGCTTGTCGCCACTTGGGAAGAACCAAAGCACTGCATAATTTTTTTCATATTGTACTTACACTAAATGGAAACTAAAGGCTGCCTGGAATGTTCTCTATGTAATCCTGTTTAAAGGTACCGGGGTTATAAGCAGAGGTCGGTAGTAACTAGGTACATTTACCTGAATAACCTTTTGGGGGGGGGGGGGAATTACTTTTAAGAGTAGTTTTGCTATGCCGTACTTTTTACTTTTACTTAAGTAATATTATTATGAAGTATTGCTACTTTTAATTGAGGAAACTTTCTGGATACTCTACCCACTGTGCGTAAATTCACTGAATGAAGACCAAACATGTTTTAACCAAAAATAAACCAGACACAGAGACCTACAGTTTATTAAAGGAGTTTCTGCACAAGCTTTGGTTTTCTAATGTCATCTACTGTCTACTGAGCTTGTTGTTTTTGAGGTCAAGTGAATATATAGTAAATACCATGAATTTGTTACTGGAAGTACTTTTACCTTGTTCTAAGATATATTCGCTCATTACCTACTGTAAGTATTGGTATTATATTGAAAACATTAACTTAGAAAAGTCTTTCTTCTACTTAAAATGTGTTATGTAATTATGTTATTTATTTGTATCTTGTTTTTTGTTTCATTTTAGTCTTTAAAATAGCAGAATTTGCCCATAAAGTTATGTTTTTGTCTGTCTGATGACCTAATTTTAAAAACATTAGGTCAGATGTTACTCAGTACTCAAGTAGCCTATTTACCAAATACTTTTTTTTACTCTTACTCTTTACTCAAGTAATTTCTTGGAGGGCTACTTTTTACTTTTACTTGAGTAAAAATATGTTGTTGAAGTAGTGCTGCTTTTACTTGAGTACAAATTTTGGGTACAATACCCCCTTCTGGTTATAAGCCTGTAAAACACCAAAGATCTTGTATTAGCATTCCAGGGACCTATGTGGGATTTATCTGGTCGTTCTCTTGAGCTTAAAAAAGTTTGTGAAGCCGAATCAAAGTTAAGCGCAAATCTGCAGAAAGTGAAGCTGCCCGCTCAGCAGGATACAGGCTAAAAAAAAAAAAAAAAAAGAGGCTTTTCAGCATTTATGCCCCAAATAATAACAAACCAAAACTTAAGACGTCCATGAAAACAATTTGGCAGTAAGGTAGAGTGGGACCACCCAGGCTGAAGGTTTACCTCGGTGACGATGTTGTTCTTCAGCCCTTCTGTGACGTTGTAGTCCCACCCGGCCTCGCAGCCCATCACCGCCGACTGGCTGCCGTTGACGTACTGCTTGCACTGGGACGGGCTGCCGGTCACCCCAGGCCTCGGCCGTTTCTCCCAGGCCAGAGAGGCGTTCAGCAGCTCCGGCGAAGGGCCTGGCATGCGGCAGCGGTGGGGAGGGGAGAGGGTGATGAGCGGGTCGGAGGAGAGCAGGAAGGCCAGGAAGAGGTTGGGTAAGATGGAGAGCGCGATCAGAACACGCTGCTTCTTCCTGCCAAGAGCCAGCACCATCACCTCCCCCGTGGGGGGCAGCGAGGGCGGGGCGGGGATGGAGGAGGAGGACGGGGCCGGCGAGGAGGGGACGGGGGAGGAGGGCAGGGACGGAGGAGGTGCTGGACATGGGGAAGGGGAGACGAGGGGAGGCGAGTCAGGCGATGTCATTGTGTGCGTTGCAGGGACGGTTGTTAAGGCGAAATTAGAGGCAGCGCTGTGGAAGCAGAAAAAAAAAATCACACAGTTATACTTAGGCTGTCTATTCTTTTTCTAAAAACAAAAGCTTTAAAAGTGGCTTTAGCATCAAACGGTGAGTTGGCCATTATTTTGCATTTCCGAGTAGATTGCCAAAGCTGTTTACTGCGTCTACAGTTATGATTACGTCCTTGTTGGGCATACATCGTTGGAATCTCAAGAACTCTAGCTTTCCAAGGATATGTCAACAGAAAGGGTGTCGCAAAGCAAACGCAGATTCGACCTGGAAGTATGTAATGCACCGCATGTGGGACGTAATCATTTTAATTAAATACAGAACTGGAAGAAAACCTGTTAGAACCTGTAAGGTTCAACTTCCAGCAGGACAACGGCCCAAAACATACAGCCAGAGCTACCAAGCATATTCATGTCTTTAGAACGGCCTAGTCAAAGTCCAGTCCTGAAAATCAGTGGTGAGACTTGAAAACTGCTGTTCACCAATGCGCTCTGTCCAGTTTTACAGTGCTTGGGTTGTTTTTACAGAAAAGGAGAATGGGCAAAACGTTCTAGATTAGCAAGACTGAGACAGACCCCAAACGGCTTGCAGCTAAACTTACAATGGGAAACACTCCCACATAGCAGCTTAATAGAGATTCACAGCACTCTTCTCTGGATGTTTCTTCAATAAAATGTTTTTAAAACCATGAAATTCTATCGAAATTAATTCTCTCACACTTATTCTCTACTTATTGTTGGTTTATCGCATCAAATCCAAACAAAATCCAATGAAGTTAAGCTACTGTAATGTGACAAAATGTGAAAACGTTTTGCAAAGCAACGTATGCGTCAAATAAAACTAGAGCCTGCATTTCCCATAATGCAACTTATTCCAGAGTCAATCAGACCGTCACTTTTCTGGATTTCTGTTTTCACACCAAAAAGCAAAAAAGAAAAGAAAAAAAGAAGAGTGAATAACATTGAAAACCTCACTGAAAACTCATCCGTGCAATTTACCCTTTTACAGCTAAAACATTTAAACACAACAACATTTCTCATGATGTCGCTCATTTTGTTCCCACGTCCGACCTGGACCGCATGTTTTATTACGCCGTATGGGAGGCTCACAACCAATAGAAGTGAGAGTGGCAGAGAAAGAAAGGAGACATTTTATGTGGAGAGCTGAAACATTTCTTATTATTGCTTTACTACGTTTTAAACCAATAATCCCTTAATTTACAGTTTGGCACGAGGAGACACAGAACACATTTTGTTAGAAAGTGGTCATAATAAACCCAATGGCCTACGTGCAAATACCCCTGTACCCCCCCCACACACACACACACCCCCGCTGTGAAACACGGTAGCGGCGGCATCATGCTGTGGGGATGTTTTCACTCAGCTGGTGCTGGGAAGACTGATTTGGTTCTGGACCACAGATTTTTGTCTCGCGCACCAACACGCAAGGTCATAATGCAAGTAGCAAAATAACTGGGACACATAGTGGGAGGTTACAGCCTTTTTTTCTTTTCTTTTTTTTGACGAAACAAAACCTACTAGATGCTTCATTCAGCGGATGAATGACATCATCTGATCCTGTCCTACTACATACCAGGCTGTCACTGAAAATACCATGAGATGGCACTTTTCAGCTGGCTGACTATGTAAGATTTGACACAAAAAAAGGAAATGCTGCCTGAACGAAAGCCTTCTAACCGTTTCTTAATATCCAGGGCTACAAAATACTGAGATTTTAAAGGAAAATGCTGTGTGTGTGTTTTTTTTCTGAGTCTGATCTGGCATCGGGACAGCCGTTCTGTCCACATGGGGCTCCTTCAGGAGATGCCGTGTTTTCCTTCCACAGGGCCAGGAAATCTAACAGAAAAGGAATCCCACAGGGTTACATAAGAGCCTTTTTCTTCTTCTTCTTTTTTTTTTTTTAAACAGAAGGTCGGAGGGGGGAAAGGACGTGGAAAGAATGTAACACACGGGGCCAAGCTGGCTGGCCTCTGAAAAAACAAAACAAAAAAAATAAGAGAGCAGCAGTGATGGAGGGGGCCACCTGCCCCGGAAAACTAAACCAAAACAAACAGATGTTATTACAACATCTGCCTCCCTCCTAAAATAAATATACACCTTCGCTTACCGTTTTTTAAAAGGCTGTTAAACGAGAGCCAATAATTGTTTCCTCCAAACATCCATAACATTGCGGGGTTAGACGGAGTTTCACCGCATTCGCAGTTTCTCAGCTGCGCGTCGGTGCCAGCCTGCGTTCTCTAATATCTGAGCAGACATTTCTATCCGGGAGAAGAAGGAGAAGAAGAAGAAGAAGAAGAAGAAGGGCTTCGGTTTCTGCTGTCCACCGGAGCTTCCTTTGATTCAGGCAAGGGCGCCGGTGCTGCTGTCAGTCCGCAGCTCAGCTAACGCTCCGCCGCTTTGACATGTGATGCTCCCCGCGCCGCCGGGGATGCTGGACTCCCAGCCCCTTTTTAGTCCAAGCCGTCACCGCTTCCCTCCCACCACACGGTTCATTGTGGCTGTGTTAGTCCAAGTTTCCGAGCGCCGACATTACGACAGGAACCAAAAATAAATAACCCCTAAATGTGTGCGACACCACCTCAAAGCGTCGCCTGGCGGACAAAGAGCGGGCGGAAAACTGCGGAGAGCCGTCTGTTTAAAGGGAGCAGCTCCACCGGCGGCGGAGCTGTTCGGCAAAGATCGGCGAAAACCGTGAAAACTGCTTCTACTCGAAGCACTGCTGCCAGAGATCGTGTATGGTGAAATGATGATTCACTCTGTGGGGGAAAAAAATCGCTCAGTAAGAGTCTAAATAAATGTAACATGTTGAATGAATGCTATATTCCCTAAGAAGACATATATGTCGAAATATTTAACTGTAACAATATAAATGATTTGCTAGCTTTCAATGCATTTAAAACCTGAAAAAGCTGCTAATTAAGAGATTTTACAGAAGTACGGAAGCCCTAAAGGGTACATACATTTTATTTCCCCCGTTTTCTCGTGATAACAAGATCATTTTCCTCCGTTTTCTTGTGATAATGAATTTGAGACTTGACTTTTTAGATTAATGACTACATCAGGGTCATTTAGATAAAGATGAAGCCTTGCTAACCGTCTTCTTAGATGACACACACTACTGTGTACATTATCTGTAACAGCAAGGCATAAAGCTATTTTAGCCTGTGTCAGGCCTTGATTGAAAAGATGTGTGATGCGGTGAACGATATTATCCTGCTCCTCTGACATTGGTACACTGAATGATGTTTCCTGCTGTGATTTAACAGACAATGTCGTTTTGTTTTCTTGAGATCTCAAATTAATTATCTTGTTATCATGGGAAAACGGAGGAAAATTATCTTGTTATCATGGGAAAACGGAGGAAAATTATCTCGTTATCATAAGAAAACAGATGAAAATTATCTCGTTATCACGAGAAAACGGGGAAATAAAATGTATGTATGTATGTATGACCCTTTAGTGCTTCCGTACAGATGGATGTTTTGTAGTGCAACTAATTTCTGCTGTTTAAATGTCCAATTATCTAGTATGAACAAGATCATATCTATTAGTAGGCATGGTATATTTTACAGACACATACTAAATAAAGTACCTCGCAAAACACTTCATATACTATTCACTGTTTGGCATTTGGTCACCTTACAACCACAAATCCAGATGTATATTATTGGGATATTATGTGATAGATCAATGCAAAGTAGCCCATAACTATCAGATGAAAACAACACACAGTTTTATTTTATTTTTTTACAAATAAAAATCTGAAAAGTGTGGAGCGCAATTGTAGCCAACCACAGCTAATCCTCAATACTTTGTAGAGCCACCTTTCTGCCACAAGTCTTTTGGGGTAGCTCTCTAGCAGCTTTGGAGTTCTAAAGAAAACAAAGAAGAAAAGTAAGCAAGACAGCTGAAATCTCAGTCAGATTGGCTGGAGGACAGTGAACAGCAATTTTCATGTCTTGCAACAGATCCCCAATTTGGTCCAAATTTAGGACCTGACTTTGAATGAGCCATTCTAACACAAAACCATGCTTTGATCTAAACCATTCTAGTCTAGCTGTTGGTTTACTGTTCTTGTCCCACTGGAATTAAAACATCCAGCCCACTATTAAATCTTTTGCAGGTTTTCTTCCTATGTTACCCTGTATTTAGCCCCGCATGTATCTTCCCATCCCAGCTTCCTTGCTCCTGCAAAAGACAAGCTTACCCACGGCATGGTGCTGCTGCCACCATCACCATGTTTCACAGTAAGATTGGTGTGTTCATGACGACAAGCATTGTCAGTTTTCTCCCAAACATGCCCTTCTGCATGCAGGCTAAAAAGTTTGATATTGGTTTCACCTAACCATAGCACCTATACTTTATTGCAGTATTGCAGTGTCTCCTACAAATGCCTCTTTTCCACAAGAGTCGGCTCGGTCTGGACCGGATAGGGTCCGCCCCTATTTAGCGTGTTTCCTCTACCTTTGTCTGGGCCAAGCTGACCCTTTTATCGGACTACCTCAGATTCAGTCCGAAGTGGGCTGAGGCGACCCAACACGCCCACCTAAGGACTGATTGGTCCGCTAAAGTTATGTCACTCTCACTCCTACCTACGTAGTGGTAGCCAATGACTGGCCGGGCGGTGTGCGTGTGAAGTGACGTCTCAGAAAATGGGGACGAATGGTTTCCAGCGAGTTCAAAACATTGCAGGGGGAAACTAAGAAAAAAATTTAAGTGCGAATATCGGGCCGTGAAGGACCACAACGCCCGCAGTGGGGCAGACCGAAGTATTGGAAGTGCTTTGCAGAAATGGACGGTAATTATGGGGAAAGGCCAGTGAGCAACGGCATAGAGAGAGAGCGGGCTAGATATCGGCTCCAGCATCGCCATCTGTAATGTGTGATGACTAATTGTTTTGACTGGAACTTTTGCAGCACTGAGCCCATTTCCTCGCCCACTTCCGCGTTGTTAAGATGGCAATGGAAACACAACCAGGACGTTCTGGGCTGAGCTGGTGCTACACGGTCCAGGCTGAGCCGACCCTCATGGAAAAGGGACAGTATACATAACTTGTGACAAACTCCAAATTCGACTTCTTGTGACCTTCATTTAGTATTCATAGTATCCATAAAGGCCAGACTTGACTAGTGAACAACTTGCCAGCAGTTTATTTGGGGTCGGTCAAGCACTATTCTGTGACATAACTTCACATGCGCACTCCCAGGCCAATCAGTGGCTACCACTACATATGTAGGTGTGAGAGTGACATCACTTTACCGGACCAATCAGTACAAAGGTGTAGGGTTGCCTTGGCCAGTTCGAACTCAGCAAGAGGTAGTCCGAAAAAAGGCGTCGGCTCAGCCCAGATAAAGCCAGCAGAAATGTGCAAAATAGGGGCTGATATGACCAGGGCCTCACCGTTAGGGCCAGACCCTAGTGGAAAAGGGTCTGTAGGTTTGCTTTTGTGACATACTGTTTCTGTGTTCAGATGATGGATTGAACATTGTTTTGTTAGATGTTCAAAGTTTGGGATATTGCTTTAAAACCTCCCTGCTTTAAACTTCTCCATTGATTTCGTCCTGACCTGTCCGCTGTCTTCATGATGCTGTTTGTTCACTTATAATCTCTCTCACAGAATGGACTGATTTATGCTGAGAAATTGTGAGTTTTATTCATAACATAGGTGACTTTTGAAGGTAGTTAATTCCTATGGATATAATTTAGGCATATCAGAGTTAAGGAGAATGAATAACTTGAGTTATTTTGCAAAGAAAAATTGACAAAAATGGACGTTTATAAACGTTTAAAGAGGGTAGAAACATACTCCAAAGACTTGTGACCATAACTGCAGCAAAGGTGGTCGTTCAAAGTAATCACTCAGACTGGCTAAATAAAAGGCATGCTACACCTTTAAGATTTTTATTTTCTTCCTCTAAAAAATGATGCTCTAGTTTGTGTTTATTTACCACATGAATCACCATTAAATATTTTGAGGGCCAACCTGGACAGTAGATGGGATCAGAAGCGAAATATAAATCTTTTTAAAAAGTATATGTTGACTATATATGCATTAGTTCATCAGCGTTAAGGGTCTTGTATTGTTATTCTAGCTCTTTATAACCCTAAAAGTCAGAATAGTTTTGGTTTAGATGCTCCATGAGGATGCCAGTAAGAAAACAACCCTGTAATGTCTTTATAACTCTGCACCTTTTAATATCCATTTCAGTTTTGATGTTCTAGTGGAGTTTTGAAATCCCAGAGTCCCATCACGATACCTCAAAACGTTTTTTTATATGTTTTACAGGTCCTTCTCAAAAAATTAGCATATTGTGATAAAGTTCCTTCTTTTCCATAATGTAATGTATTAAAAGCGCTTTTCTTTTATTGGTCAGATGAAAAATGTTTTGAGATAGGAATTTTGGGTTTTCATGAGCTGTATGCCAAAATCATCAGTTTTAAAACAATAAAAGACCTGAAATATTTCAGTTGGTGTGCAATGAATCTAAAATATATGAAAGTTAAATTTTAATCATTACATTATGGAAAAGAATGAACTTTATCACAATATGCTAATTTTTTGAGAAGCGCCTGTATGTCTGAATTTCATTTAAAAATTAAAAGATGAAAATGTACCACATTCGAAAGGTAGAATGGACCTTTATATAAAGGTCACAAAGGGGGAAAAAAATAGTTCACACTTCCAAGACAAAGAAAGCATATCCTTTCCTGCTACCCAATTAATGATAACCCATTTATTTGGTTCCCAGAAAATTGTCAAATGAAACACTTTTTAATTCCCAACAGATGTCAAAAATTCAACCTTCCCCTAAGAAACAATATTTAAACCCAATGGGAATATTTTGATCTTTCACAGCGAAAAGCACCATACCATACCGTACCATAGCATACCGTACCGTACCGTACCGTACCATACCATACCATACTATTTTTCTTAAACAGCACTTTTACCACAGCCACCAGCTTAACAAAGTGCAGCACAGTGACAACCATATCAAAGAACAAGTAAAAAATTGTATGCAAATTCAAGCTAAAATAGGACATTAGAATAAAATCAAGGACAACACAACACCATAGGAGCATATAAAAGCATGGACGGAAAAGCAATAAAGGAGTATTAAAAATATAATATAAAGTAACAAATATCACCAATTAAAAAGCCTTGCTAAAATAGTGAGTCATTAAACGTGATTAAAAAACCCCAAGAGAGGTTGCCTGCCTGACTATTAAAGGTAGGTCGTTCCAGAGCTGGGAATGTTTCTGTACAAGACATCAGCGTCAGAGTATGACATCTGTTTTTCTCCGCTCTTTGCTGTTTCGCTCGTCTGCCGCAGGGTGGCGCCCTTAATCAGGGCTCTACAAGTGGAGTGACACGTCAAACACACAACACCGACATGCTTTGACCAATGCAGAGTAATACTGGGGAGAACGGGGGTATGGTATTCATCTGTGCCGGATCCTTGCAGGTTTAAAGCAAGCAGGAGAATCATTTTCAACAGGTATCCCCGTTATGCCCGCAGTGCATCCCATTTTCCCAACTTTGCCATTGTTTTAGTTTTAAACTTGGCACCTGCTGGTGAGCCTCTCTTGATGGCCCCAACCCAACACTACTGGACATGCACCACATGGCTTTTAGAGCAGGATGCTGCAAAGGAAGTTCTAAAAAATTATTCATATCAATGAAGAATGCAGAATTAACAGTTCAGTTGATAATACACATTATATTAATTATGTCACGTTGTTGCATTTTATTTTATGTCATCTTTGCCGCCTGAAATCAAAGACAGCACATGCATGTTACAGTTAGCGGTCATTTAGGGGGGAGTTGTTTTGAGCTGCATAAATGTAGAACCATCACCCAGTACGCTTCTTGCAAACGTGCTTCTCATATCCTTCTACAATAAAATTAGGACACACGCTTTTTACATTTCTTTTATCAATATCACATCTAGGTATGGAGCTCCATCAGTGGGGTTGTGGTGGGGTTCATATATGGTGCGCTGTTGTTGAGCAACTTGGTAGGGATAAGGTGAAATACAGGCTTTCTTAACTCTGCGGAGATGTTGCAGTCCTGGGACCACATATTGCCCCACATGACGCTGCGGGACATTTCGACAGACACGGTCACACAGAAGTTTTTATTTGCATGAGGACTTGTCAGAGTGAAAAAAAAAGAAGAAAGATCTTTGTTGCACTTTCACTCTCCCTTGTAAGTTTTCACAAGATATTGTCTGTATTTCATTTGTTGTCGTAAAAAATGTCTGGAAAATGTCAACGTTTGAGTTTTTGCCTTCCAGTGGTGCATGCAGGAAGTGCTCGGGCATTTCTTAGAATCTAGGAGCCAGTACGTTTCTGATGATTTCGATGCACTACAATCCTGAGCATTGGAATTAACTGTCAAAAACCTGCTGAGGCATAAAAGAGAAAAAGGATTTTGTGCTAATTTGCAGTCCTGTTGGTGTTTTTTGTGTACTTTCATCGGGGCATTCGAAATGCCAAAGATTTTGATCTTGAGAATCATCAAGATGTTTTTGAGCAAATGAGAGAAGAGTCTTTAAGTTCTTTTTGGTCAACAATGGTTTTGGCCTTGGAACAGATGCCATTTTAGCCCAGTCTCTTTCGTATTGTTGATTCATCAACCTTGACCAGGTAAGCGAGGACTGCAGTGCTTCTGATCTCATTCCGGGTTGCTTTGTGACCTCCTGGGTGAGTTGCAGATGTGCTCTAAGGGTCATTTTGGTCATAAGGTCACTCCTAGGAAGGTTTACTACTGATCCATAGTTCCTCCATTTGTGGGTTATAGCTCTCATTTTGGTTCTCTGGTGTTCCAAAGCGTTAGAAATGGCTTTTTAACCATTTCTAAATTGATAGATGTCAAACACTTTCTTTTCTTTTCTTTTGATGAGTACATATGTTCCTTTTTAAGATCTTTCAGACTACTTCATGTTGTCAAGCGGCTATTATTTAAGTGATGTCCTGATTGTTAATGTCTGACTGCGTTCAGTTGTTCCTTGCGAAATGTAACTCTTTAAACTTTCTAAAAAACGTGGTCAATTACAGTTAATTCTTCATTTACACAAGGGCCTGGCTTTAATTTGATTCTGTTTTTGGGGTTATTATTAGCTAAGTGCTTTTAAAATTTAATCAGGTTATCGTTGCCTGGTATTAAAATTAACTTGATGATCTGAAGCATTTAGGTGTGACAAAAGAAAAAAAACAACAACAACCGAAAACTGAAGAAATATGTAAGGGGTCGAATACTTTTTCACAGCCCTGTACTTGCTGTGGAACTTGAAATTTAGAAAACTATAGTTCAATCAAAAATCTACAAGATTACATCAAAAAACTAAATCAAATGTCTAGCTTGATGCCTCCACCCCCCTCTTCCCTCTGTCTCCTATCTCTGTGTCCCTTCATTACCATTACAGCCACAGGAAGGCCCTGGCAGCCCGAAACACTGATATTATCTCTGCGCTCCTCATCTCTGTCCTCCCCTGTGTCGAAATCTTGCCCATCCCACAAAGGGAAACCGCTGGGGCACAACGGTCCATGGCATGACGTCCGTTTCTGTGGGTAGAAGGTTTATGGGAAATAGCGTGGCTGGTGTGCACCATGTACCTTGACGAAGGATGCTGTGGGGAATCAATGACAGTGACCACACAAAATGCTGATTCTATCACATGTTTCTGCAGTTGCTTAGGCAATAAACCTTAAATCTCTCCATTACATAAATGTTTTTAGGATAAATTTGTGTAAGCTAACCATAACTCTGTGTATCACAAAAAAAACACACAAAAACCCAACATCAAGGTCCTCATTTAAGGAGGTTAAATTATTTATTTCACAATACTTTACATAGAATTACTGGAAAATTAGCAATCAGATTTTTCGACAATCTTCTGTTAAAATTATTGTAGTCCCATCATTATAAAGTCACAAATCAAATATCTTATGGACAGGGGCACTTAGATTTTTAGATTTCATTGCCTTCACTACAAACCACAGGTTGTTGTGTAACTCTGTTGGGTAACAACACTTCACAATCAGCCCTGTCAAAGACAACAAATGTCAGGTAAAAGGATTAGGCAATGGTTATAAAGTAGAAATCATTTAACAACTCAGCCTGGGAGAAACAGAGGACAATGTTTTTGAAGGCTCTAATAATGTCCTGTCTTGTTGTTTACATCTGCTTTTACTTCCTCTATATTCATTGACCTGCGTTTTTCGTTTGTGGTCTTCAATGCAGTTAAAGTTATGAGCAGTTGAATCTTTCATTTCTGATTTCAAACCAGTTCAATGCCTTTTGACAGTATACTTCTATGCATTACAAAGAGATATCTCTCCTTTTTTGCATCTCCTTTACTTAATTTTACCATCATAATGTGACTAAATATTCATTTTCAACAACAAAAATGTTGTCTTCACCTAATTTAAACCACGAATTTTGAACAGACACTGCGTGAAATGTTAGCAAATCTCTTTAGCACACTTTTGGTTGTATTTTACCTTTGCAGCCCTTTACAAACAAGAGAAATCTACAACCAACACAAAGGAATATAAACAGAAAGAAAATAACATTAAATGTTTTTTATTTTGTGTGCGTCTGTCTAAAAGAGACGGTATGCTATATAAAATATTTTACAGGTAAGATGTGTACATGATTGACAGTAACATCAATTTCAAAGCAATGGTGTAGGTAATTAAATAAAAACAGCATTTTTATTGTTTTAAACAAACAGTATAAACTGTTACATAACCTACAGAGGATTATGGCATGTCTCCTTGATTAGCTTAAGGCACTAACATATAACAATCCATTTGCTTCTAAAATTTAATGTAAAAAAAATATTTATTTGGAATATTTACCTATTTGATATAAGTTCAGCTGGAGTCTATGTTTTCATTAAACCTATACTTTATTCAAAAGCCTCAGCTTACCGTTAGCCAGTTGGCAAAAGGTGATTAAATTGTCATTTCAGTCGATACATTGAAATAATTGGCTACAGTTAGTTACAGCGAGGCACTTATTTATTTTAGCTCACCATTTTACTCCTTAAATAACATGTTTAAAAACAGCAAGATTATTTACTTGTTTCACAGAAAAAAAACTTTGGTAAAGCTTTACCTTGTTCACTAGCTAGGTGGCCGATAGCTAGTGAGCACAACTACAATTGTCCATCACAGGATAATATTTCCCCATTGGGTACCATCATATCATAATTTGTTTTAAAAAATCATTCAATTCAGTTTAATTTACAAAAACCTTTAGGGGCATGAACGTTTACTTGTTCAACAAGCTATCCTTAGTTTGAGTCAACAAATCTAAATGTTCAAGCTGTTGTCTGTGTTTCATTTATTTTAATCAGTATTCTTAGTTAACAGTTCACTGGAGCATTTAACTGCCAGAGTTAGGAAATAAATTCAGGAGCAGTAACTTGTTAAAATGAGAAAGCTTCTTTTTTTTTTTTTTTTTTACAACATAGAGATATGTTCCTCTGAAAGATTACAACTTCTTAAAAAGGCATAAATGGGCTCCCTCTAGCTCTCCATGTTCTCACTCTGTTTTTTGCTAAACACTCAAACATCCTGCAAGGTTATTTAAACAAGAATATATTTTGGTTCTAATGAAATTTAAATCTCATCATAGTTATAAAAGTCCTTATAACAACTTTTACATCTTGCTTAAACCAGAAAGTAACAAGGTTTGTGCGAGATGCAACATACCAGACACGGCTCCTGTATTTATTTCCCAGCTTTGGCGGTTAAACAGCTGGTAAGCAAAAGCTGAGAAATTGCCATTTCAATCAATAAACTGAAGCAATATGTTATAAAAAGTTACAAATTGGAAACTAACATATTTATTTACTTTTTAATTTTGATTTAAAAAATTGTTAGGGGCATTAAAATTCGTTTGTTCAATGAGCTAAAAGCTTCAGCTAAAGTCAACAAACCTTTAGCCTACATTCATCATCCATAGCTAAGGCCAAGTTTGTAAGCTGCATTTTTATGATTTATTAGAGTCCATGATTTCTTTTGTGGTCTGGGTTTACCCATATTTCAATCATTAACCTCTGTTAAAAATAAGCTGATGTTTATAAAAAAGCGGGGCCCTGCCGACATCAAAAATGCCTAACTGAGGATGTTCCAGAGAAGACTCTGAGATAAACTGATCTTAATAAAGGATGAATTATTTCAAATAAGCCTGTGATGGATCATGCTAATTTTGAAAGTCAAACTAACAAAGGAATTTCCAATGTAACTATGAACACCAGCTCTTCCAGACCGCACAAATTGAGTACTATTTTTGGTATTCACCTACATATCTATAAGTTCAGCATATATAGCCCCCATAACCTATGGTTACCACTTACTTTAGGGACTGTAAGCCCGTCTTTACCTTGCATTTTTGACCTCAGAATATAGCTTTTACTTAGGAATGTGTTCCAAGTCCAAACTCAGGCATCAAGCTCTTAATGCATTATCAGACATTACGCTGGTTAACAAAAGCAGATATAATTGTTATTTCAGATTATAAAGTTCATCGAGGTAGGATTGGAGGGCCGGACTACATGCTTGTAAATGTAAAAAAAAAACCCATCTGTTTAGATAAATCTATATTTCAATAGCCTAAGCTGACCATTGGCCATTGAGAGAAAACTGATCAGGTTTGCCAACTAAAACAATGAATTAGACGAGGCACTAATGTAAGGCATCACAAACTTATCAATAGTTTACTGGTTCTCACCTTCCACTTATAGAAGCTGAACGCTCGAACGAAAGTCTGTTTTTAGAAAACCTCTCCATTGAACACTAACCTGTTGACAAAAGCTCATCAAATCTATGAGCTGCCAATTCAGTTGATGAGGTACATAGTTTCCAGTAAGTAAAGATTTGTTTATGTCTGTATGAAACATTACAACACAAGAAGGAAAATGTTTTTATGTTCTTAATTAGTCCTTTTGTGAGCACAGAAAGAACATTTGGCAGATACGGAAACACTTCAAGAAAAGAACCCAAACCAGCTGTAGATACATTAAAATGAAAAGGGTGGTGGGCAGAACATCTATGCGGTTGCTAGGTCACTTTGAGTTAGTTCTGCTTTTTCTGCATTATGCAACTTCAAGAAGCACACATTTTAAACCTATGCTAAAGTCAATCTTTCCACTTCCCAAATCACAAATGTTAGTGTAAACGAGACCTTTCAGTCTTCTGACATTCATGTCTATCCTAACAGTAACTCTGACGCCTATGAGGCTTACTGCAAAGTGCATAGGAGCCGCTCAGATACTGGACTCCTGTGCTCCTCTCTCTTCGGCTCCCTGCAGGTGCCGCTGTGACAGGATGTGTTTCAGAGTGTCCAGCTCCTGGGTGAGCTGTCCTATCTTCATCTGCAGCTTCTGGTTTTCCTCCTGCAGCTGCAGGGCTCTCTGCTGGGTCAGCAGGATCCTCCTTCGGGCCTTGTCCCGGCTCTTCCTCACTGCAATGTTGTTCCTTTCGCGCCGCAGGCGGTACTCTGCGCTGTCCTTGCTGATGCTTCTCTTGGTCACCGGGGCTCTCAGGGTGGGCAGCAGGAAGGGGGAGAAATCCTGCTTTGAGAAGCAGAATGACAGTGGTGATGTCTGCATTAAACATTCTTCACTCCAAAGATGCAACACTAGACCCACCTGCTGAGTGCCGGCGTGGCTCTGGTGGTGGTTCGAGCTCCCAGAGTTCGAATTGTTGCTCAGACAAGATGTGTTGTAGGACAGGTACGGCAGTCCCATCATCTGTTCGGCCATTCTGTCGTCAGCGATGCCCCTAATGATCCCCTGAGACTGGCTGTATGAGATCATGTCCATCTGTGACATCTGACCGGAGGGGGCGGGTTGGTTGGAAGAGACGGGATTCAGGGGTTGGCTGTGAGGCTGACCCGGATACGAGCTCACCCACTCCTGGATGACAGAGGACACTCTGGAATCTGACATCTGCAGGCGGCGTTGGATGGCACAATTAGATCAGGTCCATGCTTTTAGTCTTACATTACTTCAATGAAAACAGACCTCTACGTTTCCCCCCCCCCAGAATCTGATTGACCCTCATACCCCAAACGCAACCATTTGTATACGACTTATTTTCAAAAATGTAATAAATTAATAAGAATGCTTCTAAACACCTCAGATGTAGATATGCTGTTTTCATGTTTAAATAATGACAGTTAAATTCATCTTCACTACCCAGAACAAAAAACAGAACAAGAAAACTACTTAGCCCTTTTGTGTGAACATTTGTTGTTTGGCCTTTTATGTCTGAGTATTTATTTTGCCAAAAATGCTGGAGAGAAGTTTTTTTTTGTATATAAATTAAAAGCCATAAAACTGGGCATATGGGACAGGGATTTATCTAATATGCATTTGTTTATTCAGGTCGAAACAATACTGTTACCATTGAGATATGAACGTTTACATGGTATGACATATGATATATATATTTGATGAAAAAATAAATAAAAACATAAAGTGACATTTCAAACTCCATCTGGGAGGCATCTTTAAATTAGTTTTACATAGAATCTCATCAAAATACATTTTAAAAATTCTATTTTTTTTATTTAACATTTGACCTGGCAATCAAATTCTATACTTAATGTATTTAGTATGTGAAACATTTACCTAAGTAAAATTTACCTAAATGTTCAGAAGAACAATACTGATAAAAAGTTAATTGTGCAAGTCCCTTTTTTCAGCATCAAACAGGCCTGGTAAAGTACAACAGAAGACTTTGGATCCCCTTGAGATTGATCTGTTCAAACAGCAACTTTCTGAGTCACCTTTCTTAAATCTATCAACTGCTCTGATGGTTCCACCAAAACATTCTGAACGCGTATGGTTTTTCTTATTAATTTGCGTCTGCTCCTCCCTGTTTAATCCCTGAAATTCTCATTTAAATTCTTTGACTTTTTAATGAAGTTAGGTTGTGACTTACCATGACTCTCCTCAAACTCTGTAGCTCTCCTCAGACTGTGTGGGTGATAGTGACTTTAAGGCAGGACGCTGAGAGGCAGGTACCCCTCTGATGATCACACAGCACTTCCTCTCTCTCTCTCTGACTGACACTAACTCTTGCACATTTATCCTTTTTAGGAAGACGCATCAACTTCCATTCATGGGTTCCACTGAAATCCCGAAAACTTAACATTGAGTCATACCTTACCCCTAACCGCAACCAGGATCCCACAATTACCGTTTTGCCTCATTAACATCCCTGAAGGGCAGGTGGTTATCAAGTTCAGCAGCTATCCCAGAGGCCTGAACTGTGTGTGAGGCAACACATCCAGGATGTCTTTATCTGATCAGTCTCAATTAACCCTGACAATGAAGATACTGACACTAACTTGGTACCCCCCCCCCCCCCCAGGTTGTCTGACTTAGGATATGAGCTTGTCTGTGTCCAGCTTCTTGCGTAAAACTGATAAAGACTGCTCAGCTTGTGTGTACCTCTGTTTTGGAATCACATATAAACCCCAAAAATCGACTTCAACTTTTAAATTGTTTTAAAGGAGTTTCTATCTGTGTGACAGTAGGTGTGAAAAAGCATAATTTAGCATCAGACTAATTGCACAACTTTAACCAAGGGGACAGCAGAACATGCCTGAAAAATATGAGGTGATTTTTAAATCATCCTGTCGGCTAATGTTACAGAACTACTATCTGATAACTGTGGACCAGAATATGACAAACGAACGGCAATAAAAAGTTTGATTTCAAATAAAAAAGCATATCTGGAAATAACAGTCTTATCAGAGATGTGGCTGCATGATAAAGTTAACATATATATATTAATTATGAACAAACTGATGTTTTAAAGCATTTCTTTCTGTAATTTCTCTCTGTAAAGGGGGGGGGTAAATAGAAATGTGGGCCTAATGAAAAGTATGTTTGATACCCTCTTATTTTCAAAAGGTACTTTTTAATCTGACAAACAATCTTCATTAGAATGCATATTCAAATTTACTGAATATGACTGCCTGTGTGATAAAAAAAAGTGACTGAATTAGATTTCATAACTTATTATCAGAAGTTGTTTTCCTTCTAACTTTGGGGAAATAAGTCTCTGGCAGAGCTGGCAATAGATGTTCATAGTAAAATAAAATAAAATAAAATAAAGCAGTGAATAGGTAGAAGAACGGACTGGCACTTCATCACAGGACAAGTAGATCTGACCTACATTATTGTGCAAAACTCTTTTTATTGAAACACATAAGAAAAAAGGAAGTCTAACCACTATTCTGTGGAATGCAGTCTATCTGTCTTCAAGACCATTTTTCCAATGAAATGTTATTTCAAATAATAATTCATTTTAATTAATGGACATTCTGTAAACGTATAAATTATTCATCTCGACACCCAGTAGATCCAAACAATACTCCGGCTTGATTGCACAGGACCACAACAATTATATATATGTAGAGGATAATTATTTTTTTTAGATAAATTATATATATATATATATATAATCCTTTTTTTATCCTTCGGGAACACATTATAACAAAGAGCTTGCTGCTTATTTTATTTTTTATTTGGATCGGAGGATTTTAAGCTCCCATCATTACACCAAGCGCTGCTTGAGTGCTGTCTCCCTGCGGCTTCCGTAGCTTGGGTGAAGGTAAAATGGCTGCTCCTGTTGACAACGTGAGTAAGATTCGTTTGCTTAAATACCGTACTACTTTTTTTTCTCACAAAGCGTTTACTTACATTCTTGAAAGCTGTTTACACCGAGGGCATCTCTAAATATTTCTGACTTATGATTTTTTTAAACTCAGTCTACGCAGCTTACAGTGAATCGGCCTGTTTGCCTCCTGCTACATTTCAGTGTGAAGATGTTTTTCTCTGCTGTTTAGTTTTTTTTCTGACATGTATTGGATTTTTTATTTTATTATTTTGTCTTCCAGGATCTCATCGAAAGTGATTTACCCAAAGCTGTGCAGCTTCTGAATAATCTCACAGAACAGGTAGGGTAGCAACATGCCGGCCAGGTTTAGTTTCCCCTAACAGACCCAGACATGAATATAGATACTGTACTTACAGTACAGCCCCAGCTTTGAAAAAAAACTCGTTACTTCTATTCTGTTTGGACGATCTTGGAATAAAGCTGCAACAGAAACAAATAATGCATCACATACGGTTTTCGATAAGACACCATTAGCAGAAGGTGTAATATTCTAATTGAAATGTAACTGGATGTCCTATAAAGTAGCATACATGAAGTATTTGAGCCAACATGGTGGCTGTTGTTGTTGTTGTTTTACTTCACTGGTTGGTTCACCACAGATGCTGGTTTGTCCTTTTCATTTAGGTAGCGTCAGTAACCAGTCATGTCCGAGAGCTGCTGACTAAAGTTAAGGATGGGGTGTTCAAGACTTCAAAGGCAAGTAAACGTTTGTAGGGATTTTATAACACTGCGTTACTGTGGGACCTTCATCTGTGCGCATGATTAAAACATTGTAAAATACACCATACCTCTTGAACTTATTTACATTTTGTCTTATTTCGAGGAACCAGACAGGTGGAGGTGGATATTAACCCCAGAGGGGCTGAACACATTTCTCATATTATTTCTAACAAATAAAGAAACGCATGAATTTGCTTTCAGTGGCTCTGGTTACAAGGTGAACCTTCACCCTGGTGTCATTTTTCTCCAGCGTCAAACAAGTTTTCTTCTGGGTTGCCCTGCATTTAGCTACATCCCTTTTTATACCAATGGACGCCTTAGTTTTTGTTTTTTTTATGTGTAAAAACTTGTTTTCCTGCAACTCGATAATTATGCACTGCTTTGTTAAAAAGTTCAAGCAGTACGAATACTTCTGGCAAGGCACTGTAAATATTTGGTGTTTTTCATTTTTTTCTCTTTAAAAAAAAAAACCCCCAAACTGATTGGGTCTGATGGTTTCCTTGCAGGGTTTGTCCTTCTTGGACCTTCGCTACAACCTGCTGCTCTTCTACCTTCAGGACCTCACTCATCTGATCAGCATCAAAGCCGAAGGAGGCAAAATAAAAGACAGCGAGGCTTTGAGCCGAGTGGTCGCCATCAGAACCGTAAGAACATCTACAAGATGCTCCGCCGTCTCCTGTGTCTGCGTGGTTTAGACCAGTCATCTAGGGTTTTCGTCTCTTTTGAAGGTACTGGAGAAAATGCGACCTCTAGACCACAAACTGAAGTACCAGATTGATAAACTGGTGCGCACAGCTGTTACTGGAAGCTTGGGTAAAGCATTTTATTTTTTTTTTGCCTCTGTAAAATATCACATATGAAGGCTTATTAATGCTTAAACAGGATGATTTGAGCCAATTCCTGCCTGTTTTTGTTGAGTTCAGCTGAAAATGATCCGCTGCAGCTGCGTCCAAATCCTGGAAATCTCATCAGCAAAGTAAGTTAGTTCACTTTTTGCTCAGAGCTTTAGTTAAATAACTTCATTCATGGAGGAATTTGTCAATTTCTCTCTCCATTTATTAGAATGTGTTTGTTTTAGTATGGATAAATAAATAAAAAGACTTTTTGTTTTATTGTCTAGCTGAGTGATTCAGAGGACTCTGAAGGTGAAGCAAAGGACAAGGCAGTCTCCGACAAGAAAACGGCTCACTCTAGTGGCAAGAAATATGTGCCGCCGAAGATCGCACCGGTGCATTATGGTAACGTCATTTATCTGTGATGGTGGAGAGAGGGAGTTCATTTCAAGAGGATTCCTTTGGGAGTCGGATATTAAAATAGCAAAGCCCCCCCCCCCCCCCCCACCCCCCACAGACGGCGACATGACAGAAGAAGACAAGAAGAAGGCCCAGATGGAGCGACAGCGACGGGCCGCTCTCCGAAGCTCCGTGATCCAGGAGCTGAGGCAGCAGTACAGCGACGCTCCAGAGGAGATCCGGGACAGACGGGACTTCCAGACGGAGAGGGAGACCCGAGAGGAGCTCCACAGGTTGAGACTTGTTGGCTTTCTTCTTTCCGACTGGTTAAACATCCATTCGTTTCAGTTCCATAAGCCTGTAGGTCAGATTCCGGTGTTCCGGTCTTTAACGGGTTTTCTTTATAGAAAGAATTACGAGGAGTCGATGATGGTGCGTCTGAACGTGCCGAAGCACGAGAGGAACGCCAGGAAGAGGAGCACGATGGCCATGTCCGGCCAGCTGAGCGGCATCACGCGCTTCGGTGACATCACAGCTCTGACCGGTGGCGAAGGTGGACAGGTGTGTACTCTGTTAACCTCCGACCTTCTCACCAATGAATGGCGTGGACAGAGTACATTTCTGCTCAGCAGATCCACCTGTGGATTATGACATGTTGCTGTATTTGTTTATGTACTTGTTTTTGGGTTTTTTCTTGCCCCAGGATGGGGAAACCAGTCGACCAAAGAAGAAGAAGAAACTCATGAAAAAGAAAACCAAAAGGAGAGGTGAGACGATTATAAATGTAAGCTGCAGTGGGGGGTTTTCGGGGGGAGGGGCTAAGCTTACTTGTGTTTCTTCTTTTTACAGCCTTCAAGAAGCACAGATGAGCCAAGCTGTGGTGTTCAATGATGCCAGAATACTAAATTGTTTTTTTGTTTTAATCCATTGTGTTTAAGTAATAAACTTCACATTACTGCTTTTCTGGTGGCCCAGTCTCATCAATTACCACTAGAGGGCCCTCAGGTGTCCTACATCCATCAAACAGAGGCTGGTGTACATATTTCATGCACAATCTATGTTACTATCGTTTCTATAAAGCTTGCCTCCATAAAACCCTTTCGGTTGTAACAGCGTGCAGAGGTCGACGAACAGCTGCTGGACACCCAGCCAGATGTTGGAGGATTAATGACCGCCACTGCTGCTCGCTCTACTTAACACGGTGCCAACAGCAGCAATTTGGCACACATCACCGCGTTGCATCCAGCATAAGGATGCTTACCGTGGCATGTGTTTCACGATTTATATTTGTGGCAAAACTTAAATGGTTTAGGAAGCAAAAATAAAAGTGCAGTTCAAAAAGCTGCTTCCTCGAATTAAATGAGTAAGATACGTTTAAAAGCTAAGAAATATTTTAATCAACTGTAGAATGAAAAGTGAGTTATTAGCCAAATGTTGGTGGCTACAAATGTGAATTAGAGCTCGAAATCCTTATAGCTTTCATTTCCACGCACATGAACGCGCTGGGAACTCAGTCACATTCTATTTCAAAACATGAAAACTTTTTAAGTGAGGGAAGTGAATGTTACAAAAAGCAGTGTGCAGTTTTTCTTCCATGAAACGCATTTACTGTAAACTGAAGATCGATGATCCCTGTATGTGGAATAAGCTGACAAAGGCATGGACTAAGATGCTTTGTAGCATATTGTGGCTTAAATTTATTATTAGATAGTCCTACCAACAGTCTACAATTTCAAAGGAAGTTGCACTCTTTGGGCCAGTAAACTTTTGACAATCTGCAACTTATCACAATTTTTGATAATGAAATTTGGGGGAGCTTGATGCTAATAGCTTGGCTTCACACATCTAATTTGCAAAGTAGCCACTGGTATAAGACTACATCTGATCATCCTGCAGCTGATCATTAAGAGTAGCTTTTCTTCCATCTCTTTTGTGCTTTAGCTCTTATTTGCTTCCCCCTCTCCCAACTTTTTATAGTATGCTTTTCCCCTGAAAAACACCCCATTCCGTTCTGGTTTTTTAAAGGAATGCACTAAGATCAGCATGCAGGACATCAGTTGGCTGCATCTTTAAATAGCTTTTTCTTCTTAAATACAGGACCTTATTAATTCAGCTCGTGATTACTCTGAAAACACCAATTTCTAGTAAATTTGATTACACAGAATCAGCCATGTTATGTCTGTTCAACTCTGTTGCCAAATTACCAGCATGTAGAAATAACTGGCACAAGTGATGGATCTAGGAAAGCTGGACAGCAACATTTACAAAACAGGAATTGTAATAGAAAAATAAACCTACAAAAATCCTAAATATATTGGTAAATAAAGCCGGATAAGATTCACAGACTGATCTATTCAACAAGTCAGTTTGATATAGAAAATAAAATAATTCTTATCAATATCAAGTTGAAAGATATGTAGGTTCATAAGGTTCCAGAGCATTTTACTTGATGTATGCTACAAGAATCTTAATTTCTATGAGGAACTATAGGAAGCCAATAAATACATTATTTCTTAAGATGAGCCATAACAGAAACATTAACTCAGTTCCATTTTTACACAATGTCTTTATTTTTTTTCTCCTAATTACAGACTCATGGGTTAAAAATAAAAAAGCAAAACATTTGTTCAAACCCCATCCCCCTTTTTTCACAAAAAAGAAAGGAAAAAACCAAAAAAAAAGGTCTCCAGACAAACCCCACCCCCTGACTTTCCCCACCCTAAAAACAGCTCCAGCCCACTCTTCAATTTAAATCAATGCTGTTAGCTTGGCAGCCTTTCTCAAACAAGCCGTGACTGCACTGCGCCTAGTCAGAGAAAGGGGGCGCCCTCACGTCACACCGTGATAATTAGATCACCCCTCATCTCCGATCTCACCCTTTCTCCCCTCTCGCACAAACTTGCCTGTCTGCCACTTGGCTATTGTTGGCTTCAGCTCTGTGTGGAAATCATGTGTTGACTCTGCTGGCCGTCAGTACTGCGGTGTGTTTGGTTAGGTGTGTATGTTCGTTGTGGAAGATGTGTGACGTTTTTTTCGTTTTTTTTGTCGTTGAAAGTGTTAGTTAAAAAGCATCGTCAGCGTTTGCTGTTGTAGTAAATGCCCCCCGCGGTGGGCCTGTGGTCGCCCTGCCCCCCTCCCCCGCCCCCCCACACCGACAGGATGGGGTGAGTGTGCATAGCGGGAGCGGAGAGAGACAGAGATGCTGCGGAGACAGTGGGGGGGGCCTGCGCCACCTGGGGAGGGGATGTCAGCCTCCACTGGTCCTGAAACCTGAAACGACAAGAAGTGGTCTAATATACAGAGAGAGGAGGGGAGGAGGGGGACTGGACGAGGTGGAGGGGGGTAGAGAGATGGTAGACAAGGTGGACAGAGGGAGGAGGAGTGGTGGGGGAAATGAAGAGGGGGTACTAAAATGTGAAAAATAAACTGAAAACATGCCTGGTTTGTGGAAAATTGTAGCAAAGTTAATTTATCTACACATGGGGGAATAAAAGAAAAGACAATCCAAGGGTCCATCACTGTTCAGGGATTAGTGGACAGTCCGCAAATAAAAACAAAAATGAGGGGAAAATGCATATTAAAATACAGGAAGGGGAGAGGGTGTAAGAGGGAGGAAACAGGCGGGTTGAGAGGGTAAGGGGTGGGGGAAATGACAAACTCCAAACGACAAAATTGCAACAACAAACACTCAAAAACTAGTGGAAATTTCACAATGATGCGCTACCAACAGAACAAAACACACAAAAAAAAAACTGTAATTTTCCTTCATCCTGCCCTCCCTCCCGCCCCCCCCCCCCCCCCCTTTTTTTTTTCTCTCTTCCCTCCCTTATTCAGATGGTGGTGGAAGGTGAGTGGGTGGGCTGTACTGGTGATGGTGTGAAAGCAGGAGGTCACATCCAGACCAAAGGAGACACATCTGCAGCCTGAGATGCCATCTTTCTTTTTAACCACTTTTGTTTTACCCATCCCTCCCCTTCAGAAAAAACAAAAACCAACAGATGTCTGCCACTGCATGAGCCCCCCGCCCCGCCCCACCCCACCCCACCAATGGCCAACCAAGGTTTACCTTACCAGGTGTGACCGCATCAAGCTCTGCGCACACGCACGCTCTCACACAACCTCACACCGCGGCCAGCCAGTCTCTCTGTCCAGGAGAGTTTTTTTTTTTCATTTTTTGTCTTTTTTTATCCTCTCCTCTGTGGTTTCTTCTTTTTTTTGGGTGGGGAGGGAAGGGGAGGAGTTTCATAGTGTGTTTGTATGTGTTTGTGTTTGCATGTGTTTTAAAATGGAACAGAGATGGGAGGGGAGGACTGATAGTAAGGGAGTACTGGGGGGGTGTTTAGTAAGGGGAATACCACGATGTTGTTCGCCCTCGGCCCCTGGAAAAGAGAGAGAAAAAGAGGGTGAGATTTTTTTCCTGTTTGGCTTAAGAAGATGGACACCAATTTGCTGGTGTAATATATAGATATGTGAGAGTGTGAGGGCAGGAAAAGATTTGAATTCAGTCCTAGAAGTAAACTGTAAATGACTAAAATAGACAGGCTGTCTGATCAGTGTGGAAGGATAGACTATAGTGTTGAGATCAGCTGGAAGCAGCTTTGAAAAAAAGGAGGAAAATTGTTTTTCAGATATTAGGTGAAAACGTGTGGGGGTGTGAGGGGACAGCAATGGCACTCTCCCTCTTTCTCTCTCTCTCTCTGTGTCTCTCTCTATGAGAGCCTCCTCTGGGGTCACTGTGGGGAAAGACCGTGAGGACAAACAGCACCACAAACACACACACCCTCAGCAAGAATGCACACACACACATTCACTTTACACATCACCGACAATTGGTGGGAACGACTCACACCTGCAGCGCTTCTCCACATTCAAAAACACAACGTGAAGCATACAGTGATGCCAGGCAGCGGCAGAGCGCTTCACACATCATCGCTGCGTTCTCACAGTCATACAGACGACACAAACGGGTCACACTGGGGACTGAAAGCCCACTGCTTGATAGGCGAGATGCCGAGAGGTCAGGCTGCAGTAATGAACCCTCGTTTCTGGGCGTGAGCGCTGTGAAATGTGTGTGTGGTGGGAGTGGACGGTCATGTTCATGCAAAAATATATACACACAAAAAAAAGAACCACACAAACTACAATATGAATACCATTAGGCATCAAAAACGTTGCTTTTCGCTGAACATACTTGGGAAGATAATCCTGATATTGTGGATATGATCATATCATCAGCCCGACTATCCAATAATGCGCCCATTAAGCATGCATAAGCATTTGGTATTCAAGTTTATAAAAAGGTTAGAAAAGCTTGCTATAGTTCCAAGTCATTTAATTTAGCTGGACTTCATTCTGACTGTAAGGAACATGGAGGGATGCAGAATAGCCCCTCCTCCACCTGTTGCTGCTCAGCAGGCAGCGAAAAAGGCTCCTACATCATTTCCCCTCAAGATGTGATGAATTTCTGTGTTTGCTCATACAAAAAGAAATTCTACAGAATTCAGGGTGTTTACAAATACACGAGTTTCAGAATAAGAGCTGCACAATACATCCCAACAATCAATAACGTCACAATCCCTTTCCTAACATTTTTCACAGCTATTTTTGTAGTGTTTTTCCCCCCCTTGAGGTCAAAGGTCAAGTGGCTCCGTTTGTGGAGAACAGGCTGCCGTTTTCAGACATCTTCAACATCAGACTAAACTGGAACCAAGACAAATTATAAAACTTTTTTTTTACAGCAAGATAATACAAAGTTGTCAGATTGGCTTATTGTATTTTATTAAACTGCAGTGCATTCTCTCACTGAAATACAGACTGCATCAGTTGCAACTTGTGTTCTACATCATTTGTTTAAACCTTAATCAACACCATCATATCATGGTATTATTACTCAAGGATATAATACTGAGAAGTCTGTGTCTAGTTTCTGTTAGTTTCTCTATGTAAAAGGCTTCAAGACAATTGTACATATAAAACCAATGTCATTATTTGGCTACATAATCCTCTATTTGCATACATGCTAGCAGAGCCGGCTTCGCTATATTCCTGCTAAATCTATAAAACAAAGCCAATCAAGCAGGTCTGTTGTGGATTACAGCTAAAAACTGAAACCTTCCCAAGCTTGTTACAGCTCCATGCAAAAGGTTTGATGCACATATTTTTCCACAAGACAACAAAGCACTGGTGAAATGTTACATGTGGTTCAGATCTTTGGCTCGTTGTGTTCTAGTGCAGCACAGTCTGAAATGAACTAGTGATACGTTCCTGATGTAGCCTCTGAAATAAATAATCATGGCCAGTTCAAGTGGAACAACTCTATGCTATTCTCAGGGGGGGATTACTACATGCTAACCTATGCTGTTGATTAATGAAGAAGGGGCACTATGAAGTTATTGGACATATTCAAGTGGGAGTTTGAGATTAGACTTTCTAGCCAAAAACAAATTGTTTAACTCTCTAATTCCCATCTCCTAATCAGTCCTTCGGGGGAATGTGAGGTTCTGGCCATCAGTATCAGTATTTCTCCTTTCATCCAAAGCCTCTAAACCTCTCTCTGCCTCGTCCAGCAACGTAGGCCAAATCCCTGTGAGTGAATTGCTTTCATGGTATGTGTGGGAGTGGCTGATTAGAGAGGGTGACCTTGTGGGTCAGACATTTTCTCACAAAAATGAGAAGATACAACCAGGACGTGCTCCCATTTAATGTCAGCTTCACTAAAAATGCTACCAAGGACCAAAAGAACCCTGAATAATTGAACTGGCGAATAAAATGGCTTTGCAGTAGCAACAAAAACAGTCTTAGTAAAGCCCTTACTCTCAGCTAATGTGTGAGGAATGGATGTTGGCTTGCTCATTAGCGTCAACCCTCTAAAAACAAAACAAAGCTGTTGACAGGATGGTTACACCTAATCTGCCCCACCTAGAGACTTTTCATTGGGCTGCTGGAACTAGTTAGTGTAAACATCAACTCTAACGGTCCATCAACAGCTGTTTTATTCACAACTTTCAGGATTTTTTGTACTTTAGCGGTTTAACAATAAAACTGTTTTCTTACAAATGTATAGACAATGAGAACATCCAAACAGAAAACAAAAAAACATTTAACAAGTACAAATTGTTTGTAAGTTAAAGGGAAATCTCAGTCTCTTAAAGGATTTAATGCGAACAGATTTTCCTCCTTTGGAGAGTCACTCATGACTGAACTAAGGTCTGTTTCTACGCAGTTTAATCTCGTCCAACGGATGAGCAATAATGATATACTGTACAGGTAAAATGGTAAATGGCAGGTTATACATAAAGGCAAGGCTCCCCGGGATCTGATACAAGCCTGGACAGCAGCTCACCTGAAGGCCCGTCCTCTGCCTCTAGGTGGCGTGTAACCACTGTAGTATCGTGCACGCGAGGAGAAGCTTCCTCCCCGTGATCGGAACCGACCCCTTGGAAAACCGCGATCTGTGGTGCTGATGCCTGGTCTGTTCGTTCTCTTGGCTCCCACCTAAAGACAGTTTGAAGGTTCAGTTAATTTCAAGCTCAAAACATGCTGTCTCACCCAACACTTTGTTTGGATGGTCACTGGTTGTTTCTCTATGGATTGAGGTCATTTTACAGACTCCAAAGAGGAGTTTAAGTTGTTTATGCAATATGTAGAGTTTCAGATCACGAGAGACAATCATGTGTATTCTGCCCATTACATAAAAAGTGCAATGCTGCCGTAGTGTTGACTTACGACTTGAGATCTAAGGTAGATTTCTGCTCAAAGTGAAAGCCTCTTACCTTGATCTGTCTTCCTCTGAAAAGGGATTCATCCAGAGCCATAGCTGTCCTAACAGACTCTTTGTCTGCAAACTCAATATAAGCAAACCTAAAAGTAAGAGAAAAAAGGTAGCTGAGCAACAGACATCTAAATACAAGAACAACACAGGACTAGACATCAGAACAATTTTATTACAGTTTAGTGTCCTCTTATTTTCACTAGACTTATGGTTTTAAGTATCCAAACAAACTAAACTGGCAGGAACTGAAACCTCCTTTATTGGAAGCTTCTTTACATAGTAACTTTAAAAAAAATCTCATCTCGCTTCTAAAAAAAACGTTCAACTTGATTGTTTGCATTTCTCTCTAAACTAAATTTATCCATGCATCATTTTAATTATTTGCAAATTATTTGAGTTTCACTAAATCTAGGCACAGAAATAAGACAGCATTGGGTGGGTCATTACCCCTTGGGATGCCCTGTGTATTTGTCACACAGAATGGTGACTCTGTTTACTGAACCACAGCCATGAAAATGAGCCTCAAGCTCCTCTGCCGTAGCGCCGTAATCCACCTGATGACAGAAAATATAAAAACCGATTTAGCAAATACATCATAGGCAGAAATGAGAACATGTCAACATCTCTAGCAAATCTGACAGCTATAAAGCTTATTTTAACTTACATAACACAAACTATATATTTAAAAAGATGAATTGTCCAACTGTTAACATTATCACTGTAGATAGGTTTCATAAGTCACAATGTAACTACAGCAGCTGGAGGCAGGACAGTGTTAACTCCCCCCATTGAAGTGTCAGAGAGAAAAGGGCAGAAGCCCAAACAAAAAGGAGTTGCTTTAAGCACAACAAACACCAACCATTACTGATGTGCTTAATAAAGAGGACATCCACATTTTGTTTTATTTTTAAGAAGGTGAGCTTTTAGTATAATTGTTTTATTATGAAAGATTTTGTCCACTTTCATTTGAGCTTTTTTGGAGTTCATCTTATTCCAGAACTGAGAAACAGGGCGTTAAACATAGCACAGGACAACAGACCGTTACTCACATTGCCAACATAAATAGATCTGCCATCTGCTTCCATCTTCTCCTCGATGGACATGATGACAGGACCAACTGAAAACAACAAGAGCAGGGAGAATAAGTCAACATGAGTGACAATTTGACTGCTGTTAGACAAACAAGGCTCATATGGACTAAGCTACATTTTAAGAGCACATCTGGAAGCAAAATTTCAGGTTTGAAATCCAAAAATGTATAATGATCAGATTCACTTTAGGAACAGAAGTTTACCCAAACTAACCTCTGTACCATCATTTCTGTTCTGTGCAACAACTTACCCAGGAGAGGAGGGCACCGTAGCTCCTGTTTCGGCCCACAAATATAAATGTCATCTTCCCATTTTCTATTGGTTACCCCTGAGCGGATGTGAACAGCAATGTTCAGGATAAATTTAACAAATTTTAATTTGTTCAAAAAAATTAAGCATTTCCCCAGCAAATGCAACAACACTTTCCACATTTATTTATGTCTGCAGCAGGAATAAAACTGCTGTGTGCTGGGTGGGGGGGGTGGGGGGGTGCGGGACTTGAAGCAAAGGAACCGCTGATAACGGAAGGCAAAAACTATCTGTGTTAAAATTAATTTGCATCAACTATGACAATTTTCAGAAAGTCTGTTCATCATCACTTTTTGCCCCACTTATGCTTCACCTCGAGCTCCGTGTCCCTGAAATTCCTTTTTTTGCTCTCTAGGCCATTATTTTCAAGAAGAACGCAAAGATTCAAATCCATGTGTTAGAGGATGTGGTGAGACCAAATATGATTAATTGAGGGTGTTTCTGTATGGAAATGACTGAACGGACACAACCCCCTAAGTACACATATGTGGGATTTATCAACAGAGTGCAGAGGAACATGCGTACGACTGGCCACCACACATTTGATAAACATGCAGTCGTTGGATAGAATATAGGACAGTTTCTACCAAGATTTGATAAATGAGGGCCCTGGACTATTAATCTTATTTTCTAGGATGCACAGGTCTGGATAAGATTAATACCAGAAAGAGTTTTTAAAATTGTTAGTGATTCTAATTTACATAAAATCTTAAGTCCATCTAATTAATTATCAAATCTATGCAGCATAAGTTAAAAACAACACAGAAGTCCAGTTAGCATCAAAGTAAAATTCCACAGCAAGACATAATTACATAATAGATTAATGTATTAAATGTTTTCAGAAATGTGATCATGTACTTAAGTCAGTAAATCACTGAATCCATTGAGTTTGAAATGGTGACCACATGATAACTATAAATGAAGATAACCTGGGTAGTAGGATTTATCAGGACTATCTTGCCTAAAAAGGGGGAGTGTCATGACTTGTACATAAAACCTATTGCACTTTCAGTTTATTTACATCAAAAATGGGTATCAGCTCTACTGGCCAATCAAAAGTCTCCCAAACTCACTGAACCAAACCTTTGTTGCGCCTCTCTGCTAAGAATGTTGGGCGTACCCTGAACTCTGGCCATAATAGTCTTAGTTGCTAAGTGACTTTCTGGTTGGGACAGACATTTGGGTTCCTGCCTTCATCAGGTCCTCCAGCAAATTTATGCACAGACAGGAATTTTTATTTTGTTCTGTAAGGTCTTTTTGAAGCAATGTTGATACTCCAACCCCCCCATGCTCCTAATGACAAGTTCAGAACCACCAAAAGGACATTTTTGCATCCCATCTGCATTAGTAACAACTTCTGTCTCTTTTACCATGGTAGCCACAAATCTATGGAGGACTACGGGGGTCATTGGAAAAGCAATACAGCATTTTGACGATGAGTGCTTAATTGTGAATTAAAAATATAGATTGCTAAATATAATTTCAAATTCAACAATTAATCCATACAAAAAAGTCACATTTGAAAAGCATTTTGTAATTACAAATTTTAAATTTAAATACTAAAGAGGAATTGCAAATTGTATTATTTGTTTATTAAATACTGTGATTTGAAAATGTTTTTCAAATCCTATTTCAAAATGGAGAATTAAATAACACAATTAATAAATGAGATTGTAAATCTCTTTCCTTTTCATACCAAGTTATTCCCTTTCCAGCTCTCATTTTCAAATCCTTTTTGCAATTGCATTTCCTAAACGGTTTCCCCTCTCCTTTTAGCATTCGAGTGACCCTCCTGGTCCCTGAGCACACTGAAAACCAAGTTCAACCAATCACAGCTGCTTCTCAAGTGTAACTAGCTCTCTCATTGGTTAGACACGAGCTGTGCAGCTCGGCAAGGTCCAACCAGATATGGCTGTCTAACCAATGAGAGAGCTGGTTACATTCCAGAAGCAGCTGTGATTGGCTGAACTTGGTTTTCAGTGTGCTCAGGGACCAGGGGGGTCACTCGAATGCTAAAAGGAGAGGGAGGGTAAGCCATTTAGGAAATGCAATTGCAAAAAGGATTTGAAAATGAGAGCTGGAAAGAGAAAACGGATGTAGAAAAGGGAATAACTTTTTTAAATGTATGAAAAGGAAAGATATTTATAATCTAATTTATTAATGGTGTTATTTAATTCTCCATTTTGAAATAGGATTTGAAAAACATTTTCAAATCACAGTATTTAATAATCAATCAATAAATACAATTTGCAATTCCTCTTTAGTATTTCAATTTAAAATGTGTAATTACAAAATCCTTTTCAAATTTGTCTTTTTTTGTATGGATTAATTGTTGAATTTGAAATTATATCTAGTAATCTATATTTTTAATTCACAATTAAGCACTCATCGTCAAAATGCTGTATTGTTTTTCCAATGACCCCCGTAGTCCTCCATACAAATCACACGCAAAGCTGTGTGCAGCAGTACTGTCTGTTATATATATATATATATATAGAAACATCCCTTTTTCAGGACTGTGTATTTCAATAATAATGTTGTAAAAATAACTTTACAGATAGTCATTCTAAAGGGTTTAAACAATGTTTTCCATGCATGTTCAATTAACCATAATCAATTAATTAACATGTACCTGTGGAATGGTCGTTAAGACCTTAACAGCTTACAAAAAGTAGGCATTTAAGGTCACAGTTCTAAAAACGCAGGACACTCAAGAGACTTGTCTACAGACTGTGAAAAACACCCAAAGAAAGATGCCCAGGGTCCCTGCTCATCTGCGTGAACGTGCATTAGGCATGCTGCAGGGAGGCATGAGGACTGCTGATGTGGCTAGGGCAATAAATTGCCATGTTCGCACTGTGAGACGCCTAAGACAGCGCTACAGGGAGACAGGAAGGACAGCTGATCATCCTCGCAGTGGAAGACCACGTGTAAAAACACCTGCACAGGATCAGTACATCCGAATATCACACCTGCATAACAGGTACACGATGCCCACAACAACTGCCCGAGTCACACCAGGAACACACAATCCCTCCATCAGTGCTCAGACTGTCCGCAATAGGCTGAGAGAGGCTGGACTGAGGGCTTGTAGGCCTTTTGTAAGGCAGGTCATTACCAGACATCACCAGCAACAACGCCACCTATGGGCACAAACCCACCTTCGCTGGACCAGACAGGAGTGGCAAAAAGTGCTCTTCACTGATGAGTCACGGTTTTGTCTCACCAGGGGGGATGGACGGATTCGTGTTTATCGTCAAAGGAATGAGCGTTACACCGAGGCCTGTACCCTGGAGCGGGATCGATTTGGAGGTGGGGGGTCCGTCATGGTCTGGGGCGGTATATCACATCCCCATCGGACTGAGCTTGTTGTCATTGGAGGCAATCTCAATGCCTTGCTGTACAGGGGAGACATCCTCCTCCCTCATGTGGTACCCTTTATGCATGCTCATCCGGACATGATCCTCCAGCAGGACAATGCCACCAGCCATACTGCTCGTTCTGTACGTGAGTTTCTGCATGACAGCAATGTCAGTGTTCTGCCATCGCCAGCGAAGAGCCCGGATCTCAATCCCATTGAGCACGTCTGGGACCTGTTGGATCGCAGGGTGAGGACTAGGGCCATTCCCCCCAGAAATGTCCAGGAACTTGCAAGTGCCTTGGTGGAAGAGTGGGGTAATATCTCACAGCAAGAACTGACAAATCTGGTCCAGTCCATGAGGAGGAGATGCACGGCAGAACTTCAAGCAGCTGGTGGCCCCACCAGATACTGACTGGTACTTTTGATTTTGAGCCTCCCTTCATTCAAGGACACATTCTATTTCTGTTAGTCACATCTCTGTGAAACATTTTTAGTTTATGTCTTATGGTGTTGACTCTTTTAGTGTTCATACAAATATTTACACACATTAAGTTTACTGAAAGTAAAAACAGTTGAAAGTCAGAAGACGTTTCTTTTTTTGATGAGTGTGTGTATAGATAGATATATATATATATATATATATATATATATATATATATATATATATGCACACACATATACACCTTTTGTGGTACTTATACTGGCAATTTTGTTGAATTTATCACTCTGGTTAGTTGACGCATGTCAGAGGAAAACATTTGGAATGGTGGTCTACAAATAAACCGGCCATTTATAAAGTTGTCTGACTCGGAATCTAAAATAAAACTCCAATGGTTAAAATAACTGAACAACTCTTTGTGAAGTTTGATACTTTTTAGTCCAAAATTAAATGGGGTGGTATGCATAAGAAAAACTTTAATTATCCGGGGTAGAAAAACTTTGTTATAAGACGATTTTAAGAAAACCTTTGATTGAAGTTAGTCTTGGAGAATCGTAGAAAGAAAAATGCTAATACCCATGTGTGCAATGCAGCTCGAGCATTGACACTGTGGTTTTACTCTGCCACATTAATATAATCACATGTCTTAAGTTTTATTTATAACCAGTTAGCGGTATTGGACTGCTCTTACAAAACACTCAAAAGAAGATCTATTTGCATCATCTACCACAATTACCAGTGGCACATGTGTTATAAACAATATATTCTCAAAACAAGCACATCTGTTTCACGGTCTTATGCTGCTATTCAATTTGTCTGTGGGATCAGATCAGGGTGTGTGTATCATGGCACCAAACCTGAATGGAGGCTGTTCTAGTTGCAGGAAGGAAAACTAAACAGAATTCAGTATTCCACCTGGAGGAGCCATTCTTGTGTTTTTGAATGGGAATTTGAAACATTGAAGGTATAGAACTCGCCCAATATACACTGTGTTTTTGCTATCAGTTGCATATTTGGCACCACTACTTCCAGTGCAAGTGTTGTTGGCAGGTGATTGGTTGCACTGAGGTATCTAGCAGTGCCGCACAACTAAACACTTAGGATGACAATATTTATAGAGAACAGGTGGTGGCGCGGATGGTACACCATGAATTACTTATTACTGACATACTACAAGGAAACTAATCATTCTTAAAAGATTAACTTACATTTTTTTAGCCTACTTAAAAACACAAAGTAAAATAGGGTCACTCAATGAAAAAACATTCATACAAGACTGTTGGTAGGAAAATAAGCCTTTGACCTCAACACTGTCATAGCCTCCTTACTTCATTGAAAAATGTGGGGAAAATTATAAATTGGTGAAGAGAAAACCAAACATACCTGGTGGGGGGCTGAGATTCATCTGTTTCTCCACCTCGTTCTGTAGCTCCTTCAGCTTTTCTGCCTCTTCCTCCATCTCTCGGACCCGGGCTTTAATTGCCTCCAGTTCCTGCAAAACAGCCATATTCCAATAAGTCTGTCAGACTAGTAACTTTACAAATCACAGATTCTGTTACCACTGGCAGACAATTGATGTTAATGAGAAATTGTTAGAATACATATTCAAAGTATTTAAAATGTGTACCAAAGCGAAAAGTCCTTTCTACAGTAGATCCAGTCTACTGCCTTTTGCTACAGGTTATTTTCTACTGTATACTTCAACTAAAAACATAAATAAAAAGCCAACAAAAGAAAACGTGTCACCAATTCAAAAAATAAATTTTTAACAAAAAAACTTTTTTTGCCAAAACGTTTGTTGTTTTTTTTATAGCAGGGTTTAACCAATCAATGGCTAGCCCGCTTTCCTGCAGACTTCGTTTTCATTTCTTGTGTCCATAACAATAGGTTATACAAGGTAACACAGTAGTGTGTGTGAGTGTGTGCGCGGGGGCATAGGTTTTGACCTACTGACCACCACCCAAGAAAAAATGAGCACCCAAAAGACCAAATCTATTACTCGCTGGGGAAGGATTCTGGGGGGCGCCGTTTGCCGATTTCACCATTTGCAATCCCAAACAAGTTTGCAACTTCTTAAGCTTAGCCATTTTTCCAACCATATTTTCCCCAAAAATTACGTTATTCCCAAAACTCAAAGAACTCGGGTCAGTTTGCTCTAAAACCATATTGATTCTCATTCAATAGCATTCTTTCTATGAAACCATCACATCATTTGCATTGAATGCCGACTTGACTGTGCCCTCACGTGTGTGAAGTCCCTCCTGTCTGACAGTGGTGCACTGCAGCACAGTGGGAGTTGCTCCGGCATCATTCAGAGCCACTGCCTGTTCTTTAAAGATTCCACATTTGCTCAGAGCAACACTCAAGGATCTTCCCACCATGGGATAAAAATGGGAGGTACAGTAACAGCCTACATGATCGTAATTGAACCACGATTCCTGCATCCAGTTTGTTATAATCCATGTCATCATCAACCGTCATATGTAGTCTGAGGGAGACAGATTCAAGGCAGATCCACCTGCATCTGACACATTCTGACCCCATTTTTTTGTCGCATATTAAGAAGGTCTCACGTTTCCCTCCTTTCATTTATTCTCCTTGCACCAGCAAAAAAAAAAAAAACAACAACCTCAAGGATGCAAACCCAGCCCCTTAAATACCGCAGCCTCCTTTATCATCTGCGCTCCCAGCCACGATTTCACTACACGAAAAACCACAAACCCCACACCTGAGCATGCTATCCAGTGATTTACCTGGGAATATGCACTAATGAACACACGATAGGATACGCACGTGTGAGTCTATTGAAATTGTGCAGCTGGCGTTAATTGTGAACTCGATGTGATGCACGTTGTTGCCCACAGACGGTCAAAACGCACCCCCCAAAAAAATAAAAGAGATGTTCAAGTGCATGCCGGCCTCGGCTACCTATGGCTTCATTATTCGCTCAAACCAATATTATCGCAACAGAATAAAAAATATACATATATTGCTCGTCGTGCAACCACGACTTGCAGCAGTTTATCCCGTGACTACCGACAACACCCGACAGGTTCGCTGGTCATTTAGGGTGCAGCATAGGATGCTAACGTTAGCCGCCTGCCGCTGGGTCACTCGCGTGTGCGCGCACAGCAGCGCCTGAACTGCAGCGGCAGCCTCATTGAAGAAAAATGATGAGAGATAAAAGGTTAAATTACCGTCAGCCGGTCGCCTTCTTAAGGAGGTAGACTTATAAAACGACAGCTAACGGCGGCGGCCTGTCCAGTGCTCGCCCCAACAGTGTCCCGCATCCCCGTCCTGCATTTTTTTCCTTTTCCTTTTTTTGCGACGAGGGTTTTCCCCCCACCCCCAACCGGCTAGGGCTGCTCTCTCTAGCGCAGAGAAACTGGTTTTGCTCTTGCGCCAAGATGGCCGCGGACAGCACGCATGTCACCACCCAAGTCTGCTGCACTGCGTGAACCACAATGGCGGTTGATACCGAAGTAACGTTATCAGACGGCATGTGACCCATGATTTCTAGAAAGGGACAAGTAATAACTGTACGTTCAACTTAACCAACTGTTCCGAAGTGGAACTCACGCGTCTTGGTTTTGAAGATGGTTCTTATTCATGAAACAATATCCTTTACTCACCGGGTCTTCAATTGCGGCCTCTCCCTCTTCTAACCCTGGTTCTTCGTCACCGACACCTGGGTCTTCCAGTTCGGGATGTCCGGGATCTGAATCTAATAGAGATTCATCCGCTAGTCCGTTGCCGAACTCCGCCATCGCTCTTTTATCCGACACTACCGACGCGCCTCGTGGCTAAACCGACGTTGCAGGCCCCCACTCACACACAAGGGGGTAGAGTGAGCGGGGCGACGAAAAAAAAAACGGCGGAAAGCGCCGCTCTGTAAAGTTAAAATGGGAAATAAAATGCTAGCTTCGGCTCTAGCTACAACTCAAATAGCGTACCACGACACATACGGTGTGCTGTTTTACTCACTATTCTTAGGCAACGGCCCAAATATGCGACACCGAACCGACTTTATTTACTTAAACGTGTATATAAATTTTTTTAAAAAAGGCGAGGGCTGTACGCGAGCGCGGCGGCGTCTCCTCAGTTCAGAAATGGAAGCTGGGGGGCGGAGTCATGTAGCACTGCGGGCGTAAAGCTCTCAATTCTATTGGTCTACAGAAAATTCTAGACAAACCTTTTTAGTGTCTGCCGTGTACTCATTGGACAATTGCGCGGGGCATTCCGGTTCGCGAATGGTGTCGTACGCATCTTATTGGATTACATTTCTGTCAATCGTCCTGGCATCAGTTGTTGAATTTACAAAGCTCATTGCTCACAAAATACATGATCAGAATAGTTGAGCGACTTATATCAACTGCATCATCCTTATTGACCTGTTGGTAACTCTTATAAGTCAGTCCGGAAAACATTTTAATGCCATTTTATTTTAAACATGGAAACCCATTAAAGGAAAAAAATATATAGCTATTGCATTTATATGTAAGGTTTTTCTTTGTTTTATTTCTGATAGGAAACAGTAATATTAAAACATTTGAAATACAGTGACTGGCAAAAGCATTTATAACCCTTCAATTTTTTTCACATTACGTTACAACCACAGACATTGATGTATTTTACCCGTGCTTTATGCTATGCTCCAACAACAAATAGAGCATAGTTAGAATATTGTGCCTCGCTCACTGTGGCAATTCAGCAGCATGGTGACAGACGCAAAACATTAAGAAAAAGAAACATAGGTATGAAAAACAGTGTGTTTAAATTCTACGAAATGTGCAACTATGTAAGATTTTATTTATGTATGACCTGAATTGTATGCATGTGCAGAAATTAGACTATTTACAAGAATCTGGAAAACTGCAAATAATCACAGGGTTGTAAACAACTTACTTGTGCTTGTTGAGAGCTGTGATGGTTACACGGTTTTGCAGGTGCAGGGGGGGAGAACCTACAATAATGTTCTTTAATTGGTAAAAGGGAGGAGAAATATACTCCTACGCATATTTTATACTGCTATAATGTTTTTAACATTTGTTTTATAGAAATACAAATTTGAGGGTGTGGCATGCATTTTGTGTTAAGTCTCTTCACCAGCTTTGCACATCTAGACCCTGAAATGTGTGCTCATTCTGTTTTGCGAAGCATCTCAGTCAGTTTGGATGGACAGTGTCCATGAACATCAATTTTCAGACCTTACCACAGATTCTCTCTTTGATGTAAGTCCATGCTTCAACTGAGCCATTCTAACAAACACATATGGTTTGATCAAATTAGTTCAGTTATAGCTGTGGCAAGGATGTTTATGGGTGTTGTCATGGTGGACGGCTAAAATATCATCTTCCAATAACAGGTTTCCATTATTGCACTGTATTAATTAAGCTATGTGTAGCTTAATAAAAAGCTTGTTCAAGTTGAAGGGAAGATCTATCTATCTATCCCCATAGCATAATACTGCCATCACTTTGTTTCACTGAGGGATGTTCAGGTTGATCAAGTTTTTTTTCTTGCCACAGAGCTTTTGCATCTGAAACAAAATGTTTAACTTTGGTCTCCTTTGTCTGGAACACATTTTTCCACATGCTCATTAGGTCACCCGTATGGCTGGTAACTTTGGCTTTTTTGGATGACGGATTGGACAGTGCAGTTTCAAAGCGCTGCATATTGCTTTATAATTCAACCCTTTAAGACCCTTTCTCCATAACTTCATCTCTGACCTCTTTGGCATGTTTCCTGGTTTTCACGATGCTGTCTGCTCACTAATAATCACCAACAAGACCGGGAGGCCTTCAAAGAACAGTTGTACCGATACTGAGATTAAATTACACACATGTGGATTCTGTTCACAAATAACGTGACTTCTAATGGCATTTGGTGGAAAATGTTTTATTTAGGGGGTATCAGAGTAAGAGGTTGAATGTAAATGCAATCCACTTCTCATCCACCTCCAAATAATGCACCACCTTTGTGTTATGTCATCTAAAATACCAACAAAAAACAAACACGTTTGCAGCTATAATGTGATCAAATTGGAAAGTTTCAAGGCCATCAAAAGTTTTACCAGGCACATCTGTATGTTTTAGTATCATTTATATTTTAAAGTGTACAGAAACCCCTCACTGTACTTTACGTTAGGGAGAACCTCCTGTTCAACACAGTAAAAGCAAAGTACTGAAGCCATGTGCAAAAAAATTCAATTAAAAGTCCTTGACTGCTGTTTGACATTTGTTTTGTTAGTCCTGATAGGCAGTGTTTGGTTTTTGACCAACTAAACACTGTGCTTCATATCCAAACATATCTAATCTACAATTACTTTGATCACCGCACAGTCTGACTTCTGGGTGATTTTAAAAATGAACCTTACAACGCTTCCAAGAAAAAAAAGGCACAAACAATCTCTTATTAGGCTCATTGCTGACGTCTGTGCAACATGGCATTGTGTGAACACACACACACCTGAAAGTAACATAACTCCGAAATAAAGTTAATATTTCCAAATCTTAACCAGTACATTGGTCCTTGGCAGTTTATACACGTTACCAATGTTTTTCTTTTGTTTGTTTTTTACTGACAAAAGGTCTCATACTGTAACATGCACGTGCTTCATTTTTGTTTTCGTGAAATCTATGGGATGAATGGAAACTCCGGCAACACTTGGAAACCGGAGTTTCCATTCAGCCTATAATTTTCTCCTTCTCCGTGCACCTAGGAAGTGGGTGAAGTTGCATCGGCATTTCTGTTTTCGTGAAATCCCAATGCTTGGCCAGTAGGGGGCAGATAGAGTGACGCACTAGAGCTAGAGCAATGAATGAATAAAATCAACTTCCACACACTGGAAAGCAGCTGACCACTGTAGTGACCACTAATCAGGAAGAGGTCATAAGGGGTTTGCAGCTATGAGGTTATGTACATGTTGAGAACATTTGGCTAATTTTTGGAGACTTAAATAGAAAACCATTTCTAAATGTGTTTAACTTTTACAAAAGGTTCTGCAACAAAAGCTTTGTCTCCATCCGAAAACAATTGGTTTTCTAAAGCTCCGGCAAACGTTCAGATAATTTATGTTCTGTGGAAAAAACTGTTTAGTCATCACTGTTTGCATTCTTGAATAAACAAAAGTAGCATACTTGCCATACGAGACGTTTACCCGCTAAAATTGCCCACTCTTCTTTCCCAGAGTAACATGATTTGTTAGACCTTTCTGGAAAATTTAAACTAAAAGGATTTATATTTGCATTGCAAAATATTGAAGATGTTTCAAACATTTATGTAAATAAACAGCTACTTCTGAACTGATATATCAATAAATGTACTGGAGTTATCTTTTCATTGCAATCAGAGGACTTCATTTGGTTTATTGTTCAACTGGTTTTTATTTGTTTTTCTGTATAACAAAGAAAGCATAATGGAGACCAAACACAAAGGCAGGTACAAGTGAGGAGGAAAAATTAAGCTTAATCAAAAATCTAACAATTCATAACACTGCCACTATTATTGTTCAATATTCATAGGAATACCATACTCTTTCCGAGGGGTGGCATTTAAAACCATTATGAATCCATAAGAATCAAAAAACTGTGATGAGTAGTAATAATAAATTGTATAAGCAGTAGTACAGTTATAACAATAGTGATAATCAAAAGTGACAATGAAACATAAGGGAATATAAAGCAGATCTCCATAAAAACATTATCTAGTTTGGACAGTGCAACACCGTGTCTGTGTGTGTAATCCCAAGTCTTGAGGTTCGAGCACACTAGTCCTTGCTTGATACACAAGATACAGTTTCCAACAGAAGTACAAATTATTACTCGTGGTTAAAAGGACATCGTTCCCCTCTTTGTTTCACCGCTGCTCCGAGTGACTAAGCATCGTGGCGACGGCTGCATTTGTCTCAGATGTCTGTAGCTTGTGCAAAAATGGTGGACTAGTGCAAGTGTCGAGCCGTGGGATGTCTTTTTTTTTTTTATACAGTTTGCATTAGGACCTCTCCTGCTCTCTGTCGACCTAAAGATTGCTTTTTGGTTTCTGAATGACAGAAAGCAAAGTGAGGAGTACTTTGGAATATCAGTTATTTTTTTATATATTTCTTTACAAAAGTTCATGTTTTAGTTTTGCATTTTGTTAAAACTATTAATAGTAACATTAATATACAACTTAAACCGAAGGAAAACATCTTTAGTTTGTGTCCTTCAACACAGCACCATCTTATTAGCTCTCAGTGAATACATTTTCTGTTTCCTAATTTATTTCCTAGATTTGAGTACCCATTAACCACTAGATGATACTAATAATACCCAACTGTCTCTCTTGTGGTTTCAGGTGTATAACATCCCATTTCACAGCACATGACCAGGATCACTTTCTGCTTCAAAACCAAACAAAAATGAGGGGAAACAGGCCTGCTTTCTCAATCTGACTGGATTGGCTTTTGACCTAAATAAAAACGTTTTGCCAGTTGTAATTGCTTCCCGTCGTTGTACAAACACTCAAGTGAATAAAATGAGTACAAAAAAAAAGAACAAACAACTTACAGTATTTAAAAAAGAAATAAAAATTGGGAAATCAGTCTCGAGTCTTAGTGCCAAATAGAGATGAAATCAATTTACAAAGATTCCCTGTTGGGATTTTCTTTTAAGGCTGCCATATTACTATAACACATCAACAGGAGGTGTAAAACATTTAAACTTCCCAAGTCTGAAGAGCCACATTCCAGAAATGAGACACACAAACAGTGGGGAGGATGTAAAATTGACAAAAACCAAGAAAATTTAATGTTAAAAAAAGAAAACAAAAATTATAGTTCTTGGCCAAGAAAATGTTGAGATTTACAGGCAGGATTTCTTAACTTGTAGAATATCAGCCATGACATTCGAAGAGACAAATCCCCATGTATGGGTGTAAAAAGTTTTTGGGGAAAAAAAGCTCTTCATTGATATATCATCATCATCAAGTCATTTTTTTGTATATTACGCTCACAACCAAAGCATATTACAGTTGATTAGCAAAAAAAACAAAACAAAAAAAAAACAAAATCTATTTAATGTGATTTATATTAAGGCATCCAACATGCATTAATGCATCTTTCCATAAAAGAGACACCTGCATCAGAATGCTTAAAAACATCTCAAACAATGTAAAATGTCAAAGTGCGGTATGCCACAAATTCTACTTTCTTAAAACCCTTTTAGCTCAGTCGTTTATTTTTTTTTATTTTTTAGATTGTCATGAAAACTATGAACATGTAATTCTGGACAACTTTTGCAGCCCTACTCTTTCTATAGTACCTCTTTTATATCCCAAATGAGAAGACGAATAACTCTTGTAGCAACCAAAGAGCTGAAGCTGACCATTACCAGCTTTTTTGTTTCCTCCCCCAACAGCTCAGTCCAGTCGTTTGATGTCTGAGCAATCTTTGCCCGAGAAGAGGTGAAAGTTGGCATGAGACAAAAAAAAAAAAAAACACTCCACAGGGGGAGGGGGAGTGAGGGGGGTTAAAAAGAAACAAAAATAGAAAAACAGGCAGTTATTTATGTGAGTTTTTCAGGTTGTCATCCCAAAAAAAAGAAAAAGACCAAGTGTATCCGGGCTCACCATGGCCACTGCCAAAAAGCAGAAACACTTGTATCAGTCTTTAGGATAGAACAGCTCAAGCATTGTGAGTTGAGTGCCTTTACAAATTATAGGAAGTCAGTCAGTACATAACCACAGGGTCAGGATCAGAAATTGTTGTGGTAAAGTTTGAAAGGGCTGAGGAGAACTTTAGAGGATTCTCACACATCAGAAATCAGCTGATAAAGTGACAAGCAGCATGGGAAGAGTCTGCTCAGTTCATGATATCAGGCCAAGTGACGGTGGAGCATAGAGTAGAGGTGGAAAGGGGAGCCGTAGCGAAAGATTACCTTTAGAGGATTAGTGCTCAAATGTGTTTATTAAAATCTGAGGAGCCCAAACGGCTCCAACAATTGTCAATGTGCAGACCGTGCCTGATCCGAGTCTTAACTGTTGCTGGTGGCCGTCGAGGGTGGCAACTCGATGACGATCTCCCCTTCGGAGCCAGCTCCTGGGCTGGTCACAGCCGGGGAGAGAGAAACCTGTGAGCTGTTCTTGTTGACCAAGGCAGGTGGTTGGCCAAAGTTAGTGGTTCTCAAAGTGGCCAGGTGACGCGGGGAGAAGACGTGGGCCCTGGCAGAGGCCCGCGACTCGAAGGAGACGTTGCAGGCGTCGCAGTGGCCGGTCAGGGTCTCCTTTGGAGCTGGCTGGCCCGGCACCGGAGAGGCCGCGGGTTCAGTGATCGTTAGCTGAACGGGCTTGGGCAAGATGGGCCGATTGGCTTTCAGGGCGCTGTAGTGAAGATAGCTTCCTGAGCTGGTGTCCACCTTCCCATCTGACAGGGGGTACTGCGGTTGGTCAACGGAGACAAAGAGAGGCAGATGGAAAAGACTCAGTTAATTTGTGTGAACAAAGTAATCAAGCCATATCTCAATGGAGAAAAATATGTATGTACTGTGGGTTTTGGATGCTTGGTTTAGAGTCTACATGCAGACTCAACAATACACATGCATCTCCATTATTTAGGTGCACCTCAACACAAACAACTTTGACTCAGCTGGCTGTTCCAAGATGGAAAATGAACCTAAACAGACATTAGAAATAATGGCAAAGATAAAGCAGCTAACAATGAAACTGAAAATTGGTGGACTGTGACGCTTTTGTTTATCCAAATCGAAACATTTTGATGATCTCCAAGACTTATTGTATATTCTGTAGACAAAAGATGAACTTTTTGGAAGGTGTGTGATAGACTGTAGGTACTTGGCTAATTCAGAAACTGGTACACCTGCTATAATGGGTCCACGCGTTCTGCTCTCTTCTAGAAAATCCTGAAGCTGAATGACCGGCTATCAATTCGGGACCTTAAGGGCACATGCATTTAGATTATACAATCCACCAGCAAGTTTACCTCTAAAGTCTGGAGTTCAATCTTATTGATATGCTTTGGTGTGATCTTTATCCAACTGTTATGGTCAAAAATCAGAATGAAAACAATTCTGTGAAATAGAGTGGGTCAAACTTCCTCCTATTTTTACAAACATTGGATGGTAGCTGGTGGTGCCAATTGTTAGCACTAGTTAGAATGCTAAGTTGAGGGGGGTCTTAGTTTTACACAGATGGCCAGGATGGTTTGAATAGCTTTTTTACCTTAATAAATGAAATCATCATTTTAGAATAACAATTTGTATTTATTAATATTATCTTTATCTATTTTTTTGTGTGTGTATGGATCTGAAACAAAGAACAACTTCAGAAAGAACACTGCAATACTTTATCACAGCACTTTATCTACGTGGATGACAGGAATTCCATAAGACATTTTTAATATTCATTGGAGATGTGAAGAATAGTTCAAATGTAATATTTAAAAAAGGACCAAGACATATTTATAAAATGAATATAAAATCAAATTTTCTGACCAGAATGGTGCAGTTTTACACCAAAACTGCCATTTTTGTTTTTAAAATCATTGTTGCAGGAGAAGCAATAATAACTGTCACACAATATTTCTTTTTGTTTTTGTTTTAAAACATTGTAGAGTAACAATAAAGTAACAAGGCAGGACAGATGTGTCTAGCTGGGAACATACCATTTTCTCCTGCTGCAGCCTCCAGCGCTTCTCCTTGGCTCTGGTATTCTGGAACCAGATCTGCACCACCTTGAGCGGCAGGCTGAGCTCTGTGCCGATCGCTTCGCACTCCATAGCGTTGGGGTGGGCGCAGGTTTCGTAACACGACTGTAAGATGGACAGCTGCAGACAGGACAAGTGGGTGCGCGGCCTGCGGCTGGCCGAGTGAGAGAGAAAGCTGCTTTCTGTTGAGCTGGATTTCACAATGATCGGTGTGGACGGGCTGACCGCTTTGGCGGAGCCAGGTATATTTGGGCTGACTGGTGCGATGCTGGGGGTGGGAGGAGGTGGGATGGTGCGAGGAGGCGTGTGCGTGGGAAGCGCCAGTTGCTCTCTTGACAGAGTGTTGATCTTTATGGGGCCTTTGGGGGTCCAGTAGTTGAGACCGTTTTGTTTTGGTGGCACTAGTGTGGAAACCGGAGGCCTGTTGTTGATTGGAGTTGTGGCCAGCTTCGGCACCATGCGGTTACCCATCCCCGGTCTGATCCCCATTTCGTTTTCGTCTTCTTTTTCCTCGTCAGTTTTTTCTTCCTCGCTCTCCTCGTCTTGCTGTTTTTGGATAGGCCGCGGGGCAATAGGAACTGGTTCATTGGGTGGGGCTAGGATGACGGGGGTAGGAACTTTGGGTGCAGCCTTCAACATACTGAGATTGCTGCTGGCTTCAAGTTTGGTCTTTGGCACTGCAGTAACGCTGCTGCTCACAGGGGACCCTGCTGTGGGGTAAGCTACCTCCTTGGGCTTAATGGGAACGGGGATCACTTTCTTCACTAGGGCTGCTTTTGCCAGCTCTTTCTCTGGCTCCTTTTCTGTCTTTATTAGAGTCCGAACAATTGGAGTAGCTGTGATGCCCCCGGTGTTTAATGGAGCAGTTTTGTTAGAGAATATGGGTTTAGAAAGAGGCCATGTGAATTTAATGAGAGGTTTTCCAACAGCAGCCAGGGTGCCATCGCTGATGAACCGCACCTCGCCTTTCCTCTCCCTCGCCCTCATGTTCTGGAACCAGATTTGAACAACCTTTTTTGGAAGATGAACCCACTCTGCAATCTGTTCAAACTCATGTTTCCCAGGATTAGGGTCTTTGAAATAACAGCCATACAGAATATCGAGCTGTTCAGCTTGAATGATGGTCCTTGAGCGGCGCATGTCCCGATACCTTTTTCCTTTGGACTTCCTCTCTTGTAGCTCTGTCTCCTTGTCCCGGTCTCTCTCCACTTTCACTAATGGGGCATTGGTTTTGTCATCTGCTTTCATATAAATGCTCGACTTTCTCATGCTACTGCAGTTCACCAGATTTATTGGGCTATTGGACGATGGCACGGCAGTCCCGGGTTCTGGTTTAACCTGGACAACCACCAAGCCTTTGGATGTGGGCCGCAGGCCAAGTCCGTCCAACAGCTGTCCCTTCTGCACGGATATTTTATCGGTAGGAGACGAGGAGGAAGAACCGTATTTGGAGTTGTTTTTCCCTATGCTGAGATCCAGCGCAGACTCACAGTCGTCTCCGTTGGACAGGTAGCGAGAGGTTTGGTTGTGGGAGGAGAGAGTCTGCGAGAGTAAAGAGCCAGAGACGCGAGTAATTGTTGGGGGGTTAGAAAAAACAGATATGTTGCTTCCATTGCCTGCCATCGAGGGAGCAAGAGAGAGAACATAGGGGCTAAGGAACTGTGTAGAGAAGGGAGAAATGGACAAAGGAACTGAGTGTAGAGGACCGGGGGGAATCCCAGTGTTGTCCATCGCTGTGGACAGCGAACTCGGTGGGTCTCCTTGAGCTTCTAGCTCTAAATCCACATCTGGCTCCTGTCTTTCCTTCTTTAACTCCACCTCATCTCGCTCAAAATCACATTTGCGCTTTCTCTTCTTAGCTCTCTGAGCTCCTCCACTCTCATCATCTTCGTACTCGTCCTCTGCGTCAGAGAGAAACACAGTTGTGGAGCGCAGCACCTTTCCTCCAGCTGTGCCCTTCTCGCTGTGAATCTCCCGCTGTGCTACATCTTTAGCAGGACTTTCGGGACCTTCTCTGAGCGATTCATTTTGGCTCTCCTCATCGGAAACAATGACAGAAGTGTACACTTCAGTTTCTGAGTCAGATGTCAGAGCAGATTCTCCGCGGCCCTCCCTGCCTGCAACCCTCCTCTTGCGTTTCTCTCTTGTGCCGGACAAATCCATAACCTGACTACCTGAGGCTTCAGCATCATCGTCACCTTCTGCGATAATCAGGGAGTTTTCCTCATCGTCATAGTCATTATCAGATCCTTGACTATGCCTTGTAACTCCATCCACATGTTTCAGCTCTGCTCTCCGTCTCTGTTTTGTATGCCGGGCGTGGATCAACCACCTCCGAACCTCCTCCTCTGAAAGCCCCACCTCTCTACCTAGGGCTTCACAGTCCTCATGGGGAGGACTTGCAGCATCAGCCTCGCTACGGGACTCAAAGAACGCCCAAAGAACCTCAGACTGGAACTCTGACAGTACAGGAAGGTCTAAATGGTTGGTCTCTACGGCGTTACCATGAAGACCAGTTTGGCTGGTAGTTAAGGCGTTAGTATTTGGGCTGGATTTTGGTGAGCCAGAAGGGGTAGTGCCAGATTGAGATTTCTGAGGGGTGGAGTCTGGGCTAAGTGTAAGGTCTAAGTTCATTGGACTGAGGCTGGCATTGCTGACCAAAGATGCTGAAGGTGAGAGGCTCTTGCCTGTGCCTGCCCGGGAGTGATTCAGACAAGCTTCTTCATCACCTTTCAAATCCAACTGATTTGCAGAGCCATCCCCATCTGTTGTGCTATCTCGATGTTCTTTTACCTTGTCATCGTTGCTGTCAACCTTCTCTTTGTCTTCTACATCTGCACACTGTGCAGGTTCAACATTTTCTCCTTCAGGTCCATCTCCCTTTACATTCACTGAAGTCCCGTTGTCCCCATTCTTGATCTGATCTGAGGACATTTCATCACTGCTTTGTCTCTCTTGCCCTTGCTCTTCCTGAGAAGGCTGCATGTGAGCTGGAACAACTGATGAGGGCCACTGGTTCTGTAAGCTGTTAAGTCTTTGGGTTAGGAGAGCTTGCTGGGTTGGGTTGAGACCTACGAATGGCACGCACGGAGTAAGGAGCGGTCCTTGCTGGTTCTCTTGCTGCTGCTGAGTTTGGGCTTGGAGCCCATTTAAGATGAGGGGCATGACCATGTGAGGCTGAGGCACGAGCTGAGGCGCAGCGGCACCAGGAGCGGCACCCGCTGTGAACAGCGATGGGAGGATGGAATGCGACAGGGTGCTGGGAGTTGAGGTGAGCAGGGTGAGGAAGGCGGACACTGCCTGAGCTGAGGCCACCGGGGAGGTGAGGAGGGAGGGGGCCACTTGTGAACCTGCAATCGGTTCTCCATCTTTTGCACCACTCACCATCATTGACCCAGGAGCAGCACAGTTGCTGGTGGTACCCAAGGAACTGCCTCTGCTTTCAGAGGTGGTCACCGCAGGGTTTGGAGCGCTGCTGTTGGTACCTCTCGAACCAGCAGCAGTTGCTGCCCCGTTTGAAACCATGCCAGCATTTCTACTGCGGGTCTGATGCAAAACAGATTTCATATGGCTCTCAAGGGTGATGGCGTGATTGTAGGAGACTCGACACACAGCACACTGATAGGGCTTGTTTGATATATACGGTCGAGGCAGAACTGGAACCGAGGGAGACTGGGTACCACTTTCTGCACCTTGCTTTGCAGCGCCCGAGGTCATCCTCTGAATATGGGATGCAGAGGTATAATGAACACTCAAGGCAGTCCTGCTGGAGAAACCTTCCAAGCAGGCATTGCATTTGAATGACCGGGTGCTTTTTTCAGCTGGCACACTGTTTTTACCAACTGACTTTTCACTTGTGCTTGGTATTTCTGAGTGTTCAGTTGCACTTTGCAGCTTGGCTTCTGGGAGCAAGTTTCCCTCCACTGCCAACACCCCCTCAGCTTCACCTCCCTCCGGTTCCATTATTCTTTCCTCCTCCATTTCTTTGTCTCCAAGCGTCTGGCTAGCGTCTGAGCACTCTTTAAATTGGCAGGGGTCTGAATGAGTCTCTTCAGTGGACATCAGATGTGAAAATACAGCATCTGGGAAAAAAAAACAAAAAATAACATGTAACCATCTTTTTGAATATACATTTTCAAACTCAAAGTTAAAGGCATCATTATTTGTTAGTTTTATACTTTAAACCTTGAAAAATAGTAACACTCCTTATAACAATAAATACAGAGCTGTGACCCCTTACAGATTTCTTGGAAGTTTCATTTGAAAAAGGTTCAAATTTCAGATAAAGATAACCTGGTAAACACAAACTGTAGTTTTCAATTACTGAGGACGTGAACCAATGTGATAAAGTACTGCCAAACCTGTAGAATCAGGAAATTGATTTAATGGAGCTGTCTGACAACATGGAGTAGACTAAAAGATCTCAAAAAGCAAAACACATCACGCTCTAAAGACTTTCAAAAACAAATGAGAATCAAAGTTACTGACTTCTGAGTCTTGAAAGGATTTCAAAGTCATTACTAAGGCTTTGGGACTCTAATTAGAGCATTTACCAACAAATGGAGGCCCCATTTAAATCTAGACAAACCGCTGTAGCTAAAGATGGTCTAGCCACGCTCCATTGTAGCTTCAGCAGGTCTACCATTGGCTCGGCTAAGTGTAGGCAGGGCCAATCACAGCGCTCTGTAGAGAGACAAACGGGCTTAGCACCATTCGGCAGATCTCTTATTTATTTTTTACGATGACGGAAGGGCTGCGACGTAGCTAACAACAATGGCAGGGGGCACTGCCCCATTCCTCTTCGGCAGTGTATGATCGACTGAATTCCAACGTGATCAGGAACCCTTCCCAAAAGGTACTCAACTACTCATCTAGAAACTCACTAGAGAACCCAGAACATCATCTCAGACAGCAGATCTCGGTCTACTTGGTCTCCTTGTTGTTAGATCATGAACTCTAATCTTTACTAAAGGACAGAAATTACATCCAGTTCCAAGGCCAGAACCCCTGCTGATCAAAACCAAGACAAAGCGTTATATCACATTTACTAAAAACATCTTTATGATCCAAGATGTCTGGGGAAATATTCTGTAGACTGATAAAACAAATTTGTGGAAGCTGTGCTCCCTGTAACTGGTGTGGAACCAACAGCATTTCAGAAAAAGAGCATGACAGTCAAATGTTGTGGTAATAAAGTTTTAGTCTGGGACTGATTTGGTACTTCAAGACCTGAATGAACCTGATGACAGAAGCATGAATTTTGTTCCCAGGCAAAAATGTCACCATGTCACCTTAAGCACACTTGAGTTTTGGAGTGGTCTAGTCAAAGTCTAGACTTAAATCTGATCCAGAGGTATGATCTCCAGCAGTCATGCTTGTAAACCTTCCAATGTCGCTTAATTCAAACAATTTTGCAAAGAAGAGTGGGACAAAATTCCTCTAATGTGATGTAAAAGGATCACTCTGAGCTTTCACAAATGTTTGAAAGGCCAAAAGTGGAACAACCAGTTATTAAGTTTAGGAGATTAGTATTTTTTCACATGGGGCCAGGTTAGTTTGGATATTTTTTCCCCTTTTATTGGATAAACTTATTTGAAAACAGCTTTTTATTTATACTCGGGTTATCTTTATCTGGCAATAGAATTTGTATCTGAAATTTAACTATGACAAAAGAAAGCTTAACTAGTGGAAATCTTTATGTGTGCAAATACTTTTTCACAGCACTATAGATCCATAATCTCTATTTTGGGGGAAATCCATCCAGTTAGTTTAATGTGAACATGTATTAGTAAGTACTCCTAACACTCACCTGTGGCCTGCTGATCACCTTTGTGCTCTTCTCCTCCACTGGCAGCCTGTTTTAAAACAGCCTGTAAAAGGAGAAGGAGTCATTCAGCTGAATTCCCATCACAAACTTGAATCTGCAACACCTCCTCCCAGATGAGCTAAATGTCATTATGTAGCGCATTTGGGCGTGACTCAAGTAAGTGTGGTTATATTACACATAGCAAGGCTGGCTAGTCTTTAATTTGCAAAATAGCCCGAGAGCATACGCCGTCTTTAATAGAACCATCAATACTAACTCACTGATAAGGCTGGGCGATAAGCCAAAAAAAGTAAAAATATCTGTCAATGGTAATTTTTTTCCTTTCAGTCAATGTCGATATGTGTCTCAATATAAAACAGATGCAAATTACATTTTTGATATTCAATTTCTTTTCCCTTTCTATTCTGAAAAAGATATTACAAATGACAGATTTTACTTTTTTGAAAACTTGCTTTTATGTCAATCATCCCTTCTCGAAGTTGACCCGAATATAAAGTTCAAATAAATACGCGCTGTAAAACATGCTTGTAAAACAAGATGGTAGGCCTTGAGGGGATACTATGGAATCCCAAGAGAGGCATTCGCGATTTTATTTTTTTCAGTATCTTACTAAAAACAGAAAATTCGATAAATCAATATAATCCCAACACTCTTAACACTATACAATAAGTGTTTTCTTTAAGGTTTTTTAGCTCAATGAGGTGGCTCATTTTTCCCAATATGGTGTCTCCATAAACATTTTAAAACCTAGAAACCTAATCTATTGTCATTGTAATGTTAAAAATTCTGTTAACCTAAAACTGACTATCCTATTAGGATATGAACAGATTTTGCATTATAGAATTTATCCCTCCAGTTAGTTGTCTCTAAAGACTATTTTAACAAGTATTACATTGCTAAGAAGTGATTCTTAGCCTTAACCAAAAAGCAAACTTGTTTAAGAAAATGAAGTCACTTCTGTCAAAATAAAAAAAAAACTAAAGATTAATGTTTTAAATACAAATCCTTTAAATTATATTCACCAATTCTTTTCAGCATTCTGCTAAGTCAAAAAAGAGACTATCTCGGGATAAATATGCCAGTTAAATTATTCAACTATAATAGTCCAAATTCTTCCCCATTGGCTAAAGCAGCTCTCCTGATATACGATGACAATGTGTTAAAAACATCTCTTTGCCAACTTGGCTATAAAGTTAAACATTTAACCATCATCTTTCAGGGTTGAACACTGCAAACATGGTTCAGAAACATTAAATCGTGGGAGGATTAGCAACCGTTTTCAATTTAGCATCACTTCTGAATAATCTGTCACTGCTTTTACAAAATGACCTAATAACCCTTCGTCAGATTAACTGGCAGCAACAATTGCTTCTCTAAGGTCATTGCTGATGTCTTTCCATCTTGGTATTGTGTTGACGGACGCCTGCATGTCCAAGACAGGAAAAAAACCTGCCAAAGGCCCTGCTTTTACAGAGATTGTTACACATGCAAATGATTGGTTAATGAAGAGTGTTAATTAATTAGCTGCATCAGGCTGCAACTTTTCTGCTTTAACCCCATGGAAGCAGCAAGGATGCGTTTACCTTTTTGCTCACAGCATCTCCGTTGAATAAGGAAGGCTCAAGTGCAGTCGGTGGTGTGTTTTTGTACACTTTAAAGGATCTCCAAATATGTAAAACCCTGCAGCTAAAAGAGGGTGAACTTCCTTTGTCCTCTAACTGTACTTATTGGATAAGCAATATAATTAGAAAGTGAAAGGAGCCGTCGCTTATGACATTTGTGAAGCAAGATGTTGCGAATAGTCACATACCAAACTTACAATGTCCAGCAGTCTGTCCACACACGACGGAAGGACGCTGTGTTGCTCAGTGAGATGTAAAGACAAGGAAGATCTGTCAGACTGCCCTTGTTGGCACAGGGGGCACAGCCACTTTGCAACTCCATTCCTTTCACTGCACACCGTCTCTCCAGACTCCTCCTGACAGATACAAAACGAATGTCAGTGAATCACGCCCTACTAAAAATGCGATATTGGGACCACTTGCTGGTTTAAGCCTTATAGCAGGTTGATAACAGCATATGTTAGCTGATGCTGGGATAATTTCATTAAAGACCTGAAAAAATGTGTTTTGTTTACGTTCCCCACCACTCATTTCCTGGAACCTTTCAGCTCAATATATTTCAACTAACACAATAAAAGAAAAGCAAACGGAGTCCGGGAGTGATGGACAAAAACTCTTTAGAGATGACACAAAACTTTAAATGAAAAGAAAAACCTTTTTCTAGATGATTGTCGTTTCGCCCTCTTTTTCCCCGGAAGTCTTATTTAAACGGTTTAAATAAAAAGTTGGTCAATATGGCTTCGTTCAACCATGTGAATCCATAGACGGGAGATATTTTACAGTTTCACTTTGTTAGCATCACAACAATATCATATTTAGACAGGTCGTTCTCTCTTTACCTCGGAAATCATTAAGCGTTTGCGGAGGCAAAACGTTAGCACTTTAACTTCTCCAACATGTTCTCTCCGAGCATTCCTATGATTTAAACTTATTTCGATTAAATGTGAAAATGGCGGTGCGAGCAGGGTTTTTGCAGTGCTGCCCACACTGCCAGACAGCGGGCTGAAAGGTTATATTTTTCGCCTTGCTTTCAAGGACGAAAAATTCTGAAAATGTTTCTAGTCACGAGAAGTCACTGTGTGCAAACTAAAGGCGCGCAATCTATGCTTCCTATTAAGTTAAAACTGTTTTCTGATCTGATAAGGAGCTGACAGCAGGCCGGCTACATGACTATACATTCTGCTTAATTATCTGGCAAATAAGCACAATGAGCACTTAAAAACTACCATTAACTTTGGGGATGAATTGTTGTCTCAAATGGCTTAGCTATATGCATAGAATACTTTTTTTTTTTTTTTTACAGGAGGCATTGTACTCTAGCAAGGCTGACGCCACTGTTTATGTTCCAATCATCTGATTGGTCATTAGGCAGCTGCCTGCTCCGCCCCCTCTGTGTTTTGAATGAGTTTGGAACATTTTCAATAATGCAAACATACAAAGATGATTATTCATCATCCCTGTTCTTCATTACTTTTAACAACAGAGCTGGAAGCCTATCGCTGAAGCTTTGGTCAGCCAAACTTTTTGGAGGAAGAGTAGATTATTTTTTCAATCAAAAACAAAACGTGTGTTAGTCAATGTTTTCAAGTATGGACACATCAAAACATATATGTTACAAACTCCAGTTTACACCAAAAATGTTATAAAATAGTTAATTTTAGAATCTAACTATAATGTTTGCTTTGAAAGAACACAAGCTGAATATCTTTCAAGACATTATACTCTCCACTTCCATGGTAAAAAAACAAGACTTTGACAAATGGAAATTATTTGCCTTGAAAAAGTCAACTTGTTAGTGATTAGAACAAACTGTAATTTGTTCTATTCACTAAAGCATTGTTGAATGCTTTGCGGCAATATCAGAAAAAAAAGGGAAATTAAACAGTTTTTGTGAGGGTGTGTCAGGAGGTCAACACTTTTCAACGCTTTAAGTGTAAACTAAAACACAACCCACTGGTTTTCAGCTTTTAAAACACTCCGTCCTAATTTTTAACCTGCGCACCTGTCGTCGACATATAATTGTGGCATAGAAAACATAATTATAACAATATAGTGTTTTTACAATAGCTGTGAAAATAATTCTTAATTTTCGGTTTTAAATAAAATTCATTGGATTGTGTTCTGATTTTAGTCCTAAAAGTGTGTGTGTAAAACACGTGGCATTTCATAGCAATGGATCCTCTGACTGGCCCCATGTGTACATGGGAGGTTCCCCTTTTTATTTATAAGTCATAAACCTGTTCAAATGTCACACTGTAATGCAAGAACCCGTCTACATAATGAGGTCCCCACATAGCAGAGCTAATGTTTGATTCCTCTTTTGATTCAAGCTAAATCCAGACTAATCTCAGAGCACATCTGTACAAACCTGTGCTAGAAAAAAAAGGAGAACAAACAGAGAGGGGGAAAAAAAACAAAAAGCAAATGATGCCATACAGCACTACTTCTGACATACCACAAAAACACCGGGCCGTTTATTTTGAGATCACATTGTCTCGTCTTATCAGCATGCATTGGTATTCGCTTAGAAAGACATCGTGCAGACTTGTATTTTAAGAAAACCATACATGCATTTTTCTGCGAGCATTAATAACCGCAGATGCAGCCAAAAATGCAACCCGTGCCTAGGAGGGAAAAAAATACCAACACAGCAACCACCTCACTTCCTACCCATGTCAATTAGCAAGCTAGCGGGGATGTGTGATCAGATACTATTTCGATGAGTCTACCTCTGCAGTGTATAGATCACGTTTAATAACCTGTGACACAGTTAACGATAAACACCACAATATAACAGATTGGGGTCTCCCTGCCTTGAGTAGGCTAATTAATGAGCAGTCTAATTAGCTATGCCGACCGAATCAATTAGCTAGCAAGCTAGGCTGTGAAGCGCCCCCCCCCCCCCGTAACGTCGCATTACAGTCCTGTTTGGAAATGCTCGTTAGCCGTTAGTTTACCGAGAAATAATCCTGCTGCGACGGACACACTTCTCTAAAACTGCGAAAAAAGACGGGGAAAGCGTGAGCATAATCTCCAATCGGCTCTCGGTTTGGGCTGGGCCGTCGATAAATTAATAAACAAAAGAGCCGGAGCTGTTAAGAGCCGTGTCACTTCGCTAGCTAGCCTGTTAGCAGGCGGTGATAATTAACCGTTGCTCAAACTGCCTCCAACTGGGCGCTCTCCGCTCCCTGCAAACTAACTCCGGTCCGGCCCAGGTGGGAGCTGGGAAGCATCGACCGAGTTTACCCATGACATAAACAAAATCCACTTACTAAACTTCGGATTAAAAAAAAAAGAAGAAGAAGAGAAAAACAACAACCTCGGCCTCTAGTTATTTCCTCCCCCCTCTGATTGTGGGCTGCCAATCGGGCATCTAGGGTTGCACCGCCCGCCGCCTGCTGCTCAGCAGCGTAAATGGAGGCCTAGCCCGACTAAAGCCATTTAATTAATGAACGTGGGCTCCGCTTACAGATGTGTTGGGAACACTCGAACCCCCTCCTCCCTCGCCGCACAGTTAGAGTCCCTATTTAACTGCGTCCTAGTGCTCGTGTCCACACCTTAAACACTTTCGATGAAACACATGGGTATTTTGAACTCTTATTTAAACGGATCCCTATACGTAATTGGCGAGAGAATTAAACGATACACTCACACATACACCAAAAAAAAGAGCTAGTTGAAAGCAGAGTACGTGCGTCGCGTTCGCCTCGACGATGGGGGTGGTGCAGGGAGAGCAGGCGAAAGAGAGACGGAGGGGGCAGGAAAAAAAAAAAAGTTTGGGATTTAATGTAGGATTTCTATTATGGATCGGATTAGTATCGGGGCACGATCCGTCGTTTTACTCGCTGGTCTTACAGTCGCAGGCCACTGTCCGCGCTCGAACGAGCGCAATTAACCGATCGCGAATCTCGTTTAATTAAGTTCTGAGCAATTAGCTAATGCGTTTTTACCTGCATGGTCGCCGCTCCAACACGCACACACGCTTCCTCTGTGGATCCTCACAAGTGAAAAGTTTTCTTGCTTGCCCTCCCTCTCTCGCTCTCTCTCTCCCTCTGCTCTCTTCTGTTCTCCCCCTCCCTTCATTCGCCCTCTCTCCTTCCCCTCTTCCCTCTAGTAAACAGACCACAGCTCCCCCCAAGGCTGATTGCTGACATTCAGAGGGCACATCTAGTATGGAGGGCTAAAAGTGCCACGATCCAGTATATAAATTAGACATAAAAAACTCAAATATTTCTATATAGAAATTAAGACATTTAATAAGAGAATCAATGAAAAAAGTACTAATTTAAATAAAAAATTAAATCATTGATTAAAAAACTGTTTGTGTAGTTATTTTATAGCTTAAATTGATCAATTTCTAGCTATATGTATTTTATAGCAATGTGGGGCATTGAACTCGTTGCTCCATAGTAACAATAAATCAGCTTGTCTGTCACATTGTGAGTGGTATGGTTTTCTCGAAAAGCAATACAAACCTGCTAAGAATCTGGGTATGATAACATATATTCATTTGAGGGTTAAAATGGTAACCAATGAGACTAAACTAAACAATATCTAAAAAAAAATATTATTAAAGTACAAAAAAAAGTAAAAATAGCGGTGCTCAAAATGCAACTAAACTGACCGTGCTTATTAGGAAAAAAGGTGCGAATTTTAAAAGTGTAACAAATGAGTTCTATACATATTTATTTATTTGGCTACGTGTCTTTATTTTATTCATGATTTAATTAAAAATGTTATATTAAATATGTGGAACATTTTAAAATGTGTGTTTAAGTGTTTTTGTTACAATAGCAATAATAACAGTAAACTATTTGGCACATTTATAATAATTATAGGTACATTTATTTATGCTATATATGTATGTCTCATTTGTAAATAACATTTTATATGATTAATTTGTTTATTCGACTGTGGCACTTTTGGACCTCCATATTTGTCTATGAAGTCTCTTATGTAACTCCACAGATATCACACATTATATATATCAGGAAGTGACCAATGCAATTATCGTAAGAACGAACAGCCCGATTGCCCAATTTCCCCTTAACAAAAAAAAAAAAACCTGTCGGTGATTAGATTAGACGGAATGCCCTTTAAGATGAAACCATTCCTCATCCTCACTTTAAAAGGTGAATTATAAAATGAGCCCCCATTCTGCCAACTTGGATCGTCACACACATCCAGACGAGTTAATTAAAGCTGAATAATGGAGCCGAGGCAGCAAAGCCGCTGCTCGGCGCCGCCCGCACGACTTATGACATGTTTTCAATCAAATGTTAGGTGTGGCGCACATCAACCAGTCGAGTGTGCGGAATAAATATTTATGAAGCGGTGGGGATTAAAATTGCACCATCTGTGCGCCTCTGCGCCGCCGAGGCGGTCCGGTGATTATCCTGAACACCTCCATAGATGCCCCTCTATGCGCCTGTGCAAAAATAGAATTAGCCAACTGCCTAATTGGACATGAAACACTGGGTTTTGTTTGAGTCCGAAAGAACATAATTGAAAGGTCCTCAACTGTAAAGGTATGTGAGAATAAGAATTGTCACTCTTTTGTGTTTTCTCTTTCTTGCAGATTTCACGATCGTTTCTAGCAGCATTTCGCGGCTGTTGATGGGACAGGTGTTTTCTTTTATACTAATTACTAACCCAAGAAAATGACTGCATTCCTAAAGAGGGTGGACCATAAAAACAGGTTTTTTAGCTGACCAGCTTAGCTAAATACTTATACTGGCCTGCTCGAATAATTCTTTATCTTAAACGTTCTTAATAAATCAAAAGTAAATTGAATTAAATCATGCACTTTTGTTTTTTTTAGATTTCAGCTCAGTTCATTTCATCTATGCGTTATATCGCACTGATTCATGACAAATGCTTCATATCCAGTTACAAAGAATTCTATTCAGCCCACATTTACTCAGTAAACCAATCAGCGCTGTAAAAGATTGTGAATATCATGTATCGCTTTTCTTTTATTCATGTTATTTAAAGCAAGCCAAGGCAGCAAAGTGTTTATTGATGCTTTTACCGTATATGTTGCTTGACCTCAATCATCAAACTTAAAAAGGTGGGAAGTTTTAAAAGTTAGCATTTGTTGATTTGAAGTATGCAGATTCATTTTTATTGTTTAGGTTGGTAGACCACCAAAGCATGTTTCCAAAAATATTGACAGTATATATTTTTAGATGGATATAAGAACAGAAATGCTTCAACAACAAGTTTAAAATTAGATTATCAGAACAAACTGACAACAGTTTCAGGATGACCCCCCCCCACCACCCCCTTCCCCTTTTTTTTATTTATAAAGTACAATTCATGTCTGTGTTTATGGTGTAACATTTAACACTTTTGTTAGAGATAAGAAAATGGTTGGCTGGCAGCCAGACCTTCATGCTTGTGGTATCACTCTTTTAATGGATTTCCACTGTGAAATTTCCCCTTGTAATGTGACATCAAACTTCTGAAAAGGCACACTAGTTGTTCCAGTATTATTCCTGCGAAGGCGTAGGCGTGTCTGAATAACATGCAGATTCCATGCAAAATCACATCATGACTTTTGCTTGTTATCTTGGAAAGACAACAATGATATACTATAGTAAAACAACCATCCATTCCATCCATTTTCCATACCCGTCCATCCTATGTAGGGTTGCGGGGCGGCTGGTGCCTATCTCCAGCAGTCAAGGGGCGAGAGGCAGGGTAGACCCTGGACAGGTCGCCAGTCCATCGCAGAAACAAACCACCTTTCTGTTATTACTGTATTGTTTTCTGCAAGTTCTTGGGTTTGTTACTTCCTACAGGTTGATTTTTGCTGTATTATTTCAGATGAGTGTGGAAGTGGAACAGAAGTTTTTATTCAACTCTGACACCCTGAAAGCAGTAGAGGACATTGGAGGTGAGTGTTTAGACGTTCTTTATATATACATTTAAAGAGACCATTTAAAGGCTCAGGAACCCTTTGCAGGTGTTTTGGATTCATTACCTGATTACAGTGTGACACTTTCAGAATAACATATTGACCCGTTTCACAATATTCCAATTTTCTGAGATTTTGAATTTGGGGTTTTCATAAGCTGTAAGCCATAGTCATCAAAATTGTAACAAATAAAGGCTTGAATTATCTCGCTTTGCATGTAATGTCTATATCATATATCAGTTTCACCTTTTAAGATGAATTACAGAAATAAATGAACTTTTGCACAATATTCTAATTGTCTGAGTTTCACCTGTGTGGCCATATTCAGATCAGCTCACTGATGATTTCCCAACACTTAATCACATTAAACTAATGTGCACCTACAGCCATTCCAGACATGTCTATCATCAGTTTTTAACGTTACATTTCTTTCTGCAGTTTGTGTCGGCCAGAAACAGTTTCATGATCGATATTTTGACACCCCAGATTTTAAACTGACTTTGAGAGACACCTGGCTGCGCAGACGGAAACAATCCTGGGAGCTCAAGTGCCCAATACATGCAGTCAATGGCAGGGGGGAGCCAGGAGGAGAACCGTCTCTGTGTACTCAATATAAGGAGATCACGAATCTGCCTGAAATTTACCAGAGAGTGAAGGAGGTCATCGGAGACGCCGCCGACGACCGCGAGACGGAGAATACCGCCTCAGATGAAGATGACTCCTGGCTGAGCAAGTTGAGTCTGTGTTGCTTCGCAGAGTTCACTACAACACGGAGGTCATTCGCTTTGAAAGGAGAGGAGGGGGTGCAGATAGATCTGGACCAAGCTGACTTTGGCTACCATGTGGGGGAGATAGAGGTCCTCGTACCAGAGGGGGGAGACATGCAGTCTGCACAAGAAAAGATCAGACACACCGCTCAAAGGCTGGGTGAGCTTAAAGCTACCAGACTGTGTTCTTTCTGCTTTGCCTCTGTAACATGATTATCTCTGAAGTAGTGAAGCTTCTCTCTTCTGTTTTTCACTCAGGTCTGAATGAGGAAAAGCGGGTTGAAGGAAAAATGACCGTCTTCCTTAAAAGATATCGTCCAGAGCAATATGCAAAACTGCTGAGTGCACATGTGTTATAGAAAAAAATACTTCACAGTACTACTGATTCGAATAGTTATTTACTGTACTTAATCATATTTTACAAACCTAATGTGTTATTAAATAAGCAAAGTGAACTGTCTCAAAATGCAGTTGCCTGTAATTGTGAAGATGCTTGAAAATGAACCTGATTCTTAATTTCATAGAACAGCAATTGCTTTAGATGTATGCAAGTTATTATAAATGTCATTGGCAGTCACAGCACTATGAACTATTTATACCTCCAAACAGGGTAATCTATTTTTGTCTGTCAATTGAAGGCAACACGCCTACTCTTGTGGACTGTTTCTTGACTGCTAATAATGACTACATCGAACTGGTTACTACTGCTCTCCAAAACACTCCTGTAACAGTATAAACAATGCATTAGCAATGCACAGTATATATATTAAATAGCCAATTATCTCTTTAATGCTGTGTTCAACTTTTTTTTCTTAAGTCGTCTTTGTTATTGCCATCTGCAGCAGCCTGCACCATTACAATCCATGCAAGTGATACTAAGTTGCTTTTCATCTTTGTACAGCACCCTCAGTCTACAATTATTGGCACCACTGGTAAATATAAAAGCCATAAAAATAGTAAAGGGCTGTTATGGATCCCTAATATGGCATTTTATAACTTAAAACCTCCTGATTTTTCAAAAGTGTTCATGATGCCATGAAGTAACAAGGTTCCCTGAGCCTTTGCAAGCGAAACAGGCCCACAGCAACACAGATAATCCATTATATTTGCACAATACTACCAAACTGTTTTTGCAAATATCGTTCTTTGTTTCGATCCAGGTCTCCCTGGAGGGTTTTTTGCCATCAGTTAGATCATGGTAGCACTGATGATGCTATTTCCCGACATGCTACTGAGACAACCAGTTTATAAGTAGACCTCGCCTAATGGTTGTTATGGAGATCTTATTCTCGTCCAGATCCGCTCGTCTTAAATCTTTTTAGTTATCCCTTTGACTGTAGATATGGGCACATTTAGGAGAAGATCTATTTTATAGCTATTCCCTGACTTTTGGAGATTAACTCTCATCTGCCTAACTTGAATGGCATGTTTCTTTGCCTTTCCCATTTTGAGGAGTGGATGAAACAACCTGTTCTTTGTGTCTCTTATTTACACTACAGAGAAACAAAGTTAGCTTTAATATAAATTACAAAAAGGCTGCTGTAAAAACAATTTTATAAGAACTGTTAGGCAAGCAAAAAGTGCGTCGCCTCTGATTTTGCCAAAATAACCGATTTCTTAACGTGGGATCTGACCCACCTACCCCAGGGCATACTTGTACTCAAAATAAGTTATTCCTTGTGCAATTGAACAACTGCTATAGTTTTTGTGAGCGATACAATGTTGCAGGGTTCCACTGTCACCTACTTTTTCCTTCCTGTGCAATAATTTAATATCAAAACAGAAAAACAGCAGTCATTATTATAAACCAAAGTAAAAAAAAAAGGAAAAAAGAATGCAAACAATTTATCAAATGTTATTCTGATTGGCTTAGTAACGCAACACTGGAGAAATTGTTTTATTTTACAGCTCTGAAAATATTTTAGCAAGGCATTTAATTAAAAAAAGTTTTCACCTGACAACTAATTTCCCCATCTTCAAATGAAAATCTACATGATGCATACATGAAGTATTCAGTGAGAAGGGAAACAGAAACTACACTGATGGTTACTGATCATGTAGAGGAACAACAATAATGTTTGATGGCTATTTTGGGTTAACAAAAGCAGCACATTTATAAAGGAGGAAGTCTCTCTTGATGGTGCAGTTCGAACAGACAATGTCCTTTGTGGTGTCTGTCTAATCACTTTTCCGAGTCTATTAGCGAGGGTTGCATACCTTTTATAAACTAAAGAAAAGTTTTAACAATTCATTATTAACTTTACAGTTGATGTGGGAATTGTTTGTTTAAAAAAAGCATGTTTAGTAGGGTACTTCTCAGTTAAATTGTCTTCATCTACAAAACTAAGGCTCTTATTAAAAAAAAAAAACGTAGGTAGTTGAGTGCAAGCTGAGGGTATAACAAATACTTAATACAAAAGTAAACATTTACAGTTTAATGTAAGAAAATTGTATCTGGAGTATTCTAATAAAGCAGAGCATGGGTGTCCAAAGGGCGGCCTGGGAGCCATTTGTGGCCCGCAGAATGGTTTTGTGTGACTCACAACCTCAACTGACAAATCATACAAATTTGGTCCATCAGCACAGAAGGTTGACACACCACACAATTCAAAGGAAACATTTTAGGGAGAAGTTTTCACTGATGTCCGGCCGTACATTAAAAAAAGCAGACTAAATGAAATCTAAAAATGAAAAATGTTAGTTCCAACACAGAGTATTCATCTTTTACTAACCATGTGTTTTTAAGTTAAAAACATTTTTTCTGGCTATGAGTACTTTCAACTTTTTTAGCCCACCTATATACTTAAAGCGAGCGAGCACGTTTTAACTCCTACGGTGGCCGCTTCATGCCAAGGTTAACATGGCTTCCAGTACTACGACTTCATCCAGTGTTCCTTCCAGTGATGAGGTTACTTTAGAAAACTACATTGCATTTAGTTATATAGTCAAACGTCTGCCGCATCACAAGTAGACAATCTCCCTCTGGGATTCGTCACGGTGCAACTGAGTGTAGCCAAAGCGCGAAATTTCCAGGAATGTCCCTCGTTGGCGAACTTATTTCAAAGATGGAGGCTCAACATGGATTCAGCAATTCGCGCGACTCGCGCGTATGTATTCTGAATAGCAGATTCTACACTTACAAGAATACTTTCATTAGTAGGTGGAAGTAATTACACTTTTGAGCACATATTTTTGAAAGAACAAAGGGGTTTTGCTAAGAATTAACTCAAAAAAAATACGCAATGTAGCTTAAAAAAATTTATCAGTCACTCTTGTCAGCAGCGGGTCTCGCCCCTTCCTGCGACCAAAGTCTCTATAGGAGCCAACTGCTGTACTTGCCATTATGTGCCTGCAGTTTCCAGCACATATCTTTTTACAGTTTTATCTTAAACATGCTACACAGCGTCACTGTTTTCCAACAGACCCAACACATCTTCACCTGTATGGAAGGACGTTGGTGCCAGCCCCGCTGGAATGTACAGTTGGATTCAGAAGCGTTGCTATGGAGCTGGTCTAAAAAACCCAAAACACAGCTGTCTGCTATTGTGCTTGTAGGTGCTGTGTATGTACATGCAGCAGTAAAAATTATCCATCCTGTGATCCATTCGATGAACAACGTAACGAAAAAGCAGTGATGTAGTTGTTTCATGCAGGTCAAAGCCATGCTAAGGTAACACCTCTGTTCTTCAGCCCCCCATCTTTAAGCACACCACATATCGTGTGTCCAGATTCAATCAGCCTTCTCAGCAGTTGGCTATAAAGTTTCTCAATAACAAGCCATCTATTATCCTTCACACATCCTTATTTTCATTGATCTTGCATTCAAAACTAACTTTACTTATGGGCTTTTTACTTTTTTTGATTAATTATTTGCATAAATACATTTATACACATGTCCAATTTTTGTAAAAACAGAAAATTATTAAATGAATTTTCTGAGCATAGTTCTGACATGTATAATATAAACTTCAGCATGGTGACCTGTGTAACTTGTAACATGTTTTATTGATTAAACTGTTTATAAAAGAAGCGCATTGCACAAAGTTTCCCAAACAAGGTCTTTGAATTAGGCCAAGAGGAGGCCAAACGTTACTTCAGATACTATTGGACAAAAATATCCTTTTGAAACTGAAACTAAATCTGGATTAAAAGACTCATGGAGAATCGGGCAGTGCACTGAATAAAAAAGAACAGTAAAACCCACTTCTACTGTTCCAAACTAGCTGCCCTGGGGATTAATTTAAAATCTGGAATGGATCTGAAGGCATCAGTCTAAGTCTACAATTTATATATGCCTGACGATAGAATGGCAGCAAAAAAAAGTGCAAAACATAAAGACAATAGCCTTTTGACATCTCAATCGCTGAAGAAGAAAAAGCACACATCTGGGTGAATTAAAGGAAGCGACAACCTGAGAATCCTCATTGATTAGTTTATGCTGAAAGAAGCCAGAATTTGCTCAGTCTGTATTCATTCTTAAAACCTAAATATAATCATAGCCCCTGCTTCTAAATACTAAGGCCTTACTTATATGTTTTGAACATTGTTCCTAGCATGCCAGATTACCTTATACCTGGTTTTCTGATTTTATGGGCAATTTTGTGCAACTTTCATATAACCATTTAAGTGGTGGCATACAAAAGGCATCTATACAACCATTTAAATAGTTAGCTTTACAAGAATAGGTATTTTAAATTTTTTGGTCGAGATTTAAGAGTCAATGGGCCTTCAAAAGGACGTGTGTGTGATAAGCTTATGCATCAATAATCTAAATGAAATTTTGTTAAAAAGCTTCAATTTATACACATTTTAATTAAAAAAAACTTGCTTAGTTGTCTAACTTTCACATATTTGTTACTTTACGAAGACTAGGAAGATGACTTTAATGGTCGACTAATGTTATCAACAGCCAACCTTCCTCTGTTTGCATGAAGCAGTGTTCAGACTTTGGCTCCAGCTACAGGAGCTATATTTTCCATAAATAAAAAATCTTGATAAATAAATATCTTACAATTTTTAGAGCTTGTTATCTACTCAGTGAATGTTTTCTCTTCTTCCCTCAATATCCAAGGATTTATTTTGTGTGCAAGCAGAGCCAGCCTGAGGCGTATTAGAACCAGTAAGCCAGTGCTTAGAAGCCCTGAAACCAGCAGGGGGTCACAAAGTAGCACTTTAATTCTCAGGTGGGATATAGATCTCCATTTTTAACATTTGTTCATCAAGAATGAATCTTTGCTTTGGAAAGTGTACATTTTAAATTATTTAAACTTGTCTTAAATTTGCATAAACTGAAAAATGTACAAGATAAAAATGCAGAGGAAATCATCATAGCTTGATTTGATCATTTCTATCACTATTTATTGCTGCAAGATGTTGGGGTCATAATTGGCTCACATTGCAACTGGGTGTAAATTGATAATAAAAAGAGAAAGAAAGATAGAAAAAAACAGTTCAAAAGCACAGATAATTAGAGGTCTCCCCATCTTTCCAATTCTACCAAGACTCTTTTTAAGTTGTATACCTATGCATTTCTGAATTGCTTTATTTGATTGGATTGAATTCATGGTTGGCTCAGTAGGTAAATATAAACAACTTGAGTGCAAACAATTAATTTCTTCTGAGCAGGCAGTTTGTAGCCTATTCATCAAAGACAGGCTGGAGAGAACTACTTATATTTCTGCTGGAAGTGGTCAAGGATATCCCTACAGTGATTTTCAGACATTTATTTTCATCTCTTTGAAGCAGGGGTCTCCAACTCCACTCCTCAAACGCGACTGTCCTGCAACTTTTAGATGCATTCCTGCTTCAGCACACCTGAATGGGGCTCAAAGTAGCTACGTGCCACACTTTTCATGTGTTTATACGTAAAACGTTTAGGACATTTTTTTTCCTTCCATTTTATGATTCCCAATATTAATAATCGTATTTTTAAACTTTGTGTTGGCCTATCACACAGAAGCTTAATAAAATACATTAAACTTTGAGGTTGTAACGACAAAATGTGTGTGGTGGGGGGAATCAGCGCTATGTGACGACAGCTGGTCACGTGAGGCGTAGATTCTTTTTTTTTCACACTTTTGTAAACAACATGGCGAATGACGGAGTGGCCCAGCTTGCACACTGATCAAACACTGTGCTGTTGTCGGAAGCGTCCGTTCGCTGCACACAAAAAACAACAACAACAGCAACCCAGCATCGCGTAGTAGACCGGGCTGAAAACCCTGACCCAGCTGGCTGACAAGTCCCCACCGAGACCAGCAGGAGTTGGACCGACGAGCTGTCAAGAGGACTGTCCATCGGTAGCTAATGTTATCGCTAGCAACTTCAGCTAACTCTTCCGAATCTACACCCGTTTATCCAGGTCTTACACACAGGATACATGTGACGGTAGATTTTATTCGGCGGAACACTAAGGTAGCTTGGCAGGAAGAAGTCAAAGTAATCCATCAACTTCAGCCGGTGTTCGAGTGGCTCATCTCACATTATTACCTAACGCTTCTTTTTTTCCCCTCTTATTAATTACGGCGTTCTTCACCTGAACCTCTGCAAAGCAAACCTGAAACTGCCCCCCCGCCAAAAATAAAAAAATAAAATAAAAAGTCTCCCAACTCTCTTTGTCTCTGCCAGGCCCTCTCAGTCTATGGGCTCGCAGTCCAGTTCTGGGATGTCTTGTGGAAGGGGCTCTTCCAGTGGCAACCCAACAGAACCGAACCAGAGCAGCGGCAGCGGCAGCAGCAGCGGTAGTAGCGGCGGCAGCAGCAGCCGAGGCCGCAGGACGGCTGACAGGCAGCAGGGAGACAGGCAGTCCGCTTTCGAGGAGGACGTTGACTTAGCTGAAGTGCTGGCTTACCTACTGAGAAGGTAAATGTGGAAGGAATTCAATCATGCTCAATAAAATAAAATAAAAACAAGTGGAACATTTGAATTGTTTTATATGAATGGGACAACTCAGAAAAACGTTAGTTATTGGAATCCAATTAGCTCAGTGTTGCCTCACATAAGGCCACTAAAATGAGATGCTTCCCGTTTTGCTTTTATTATGTAGGTCAGTTGATTCATGCTGATAAGGATCAAGGAAATGCGCAGAATATCTAGGATTTAAATTGGGAATGGTTGGGATATCACATTCATGAGTCTGTTAGCATAGAAAAGAACAGAACCACCACATCTATACTCAGTAGCGGTTCTAGACTAAATTCACCAGGGGGGCCAGGGTGGGGCCGGTGTTTTTTTTTTTTCAAGGAGGCACAAAACTAAAAACAGGGCAGTATTTCACTGTTTAATTTATTAAGTGTGGCACAGAGCCATATATGGTTCCAAAGTTGCAGGTTGCAGATCTAGCAGATGAAAACAGTGATCCCATCTCAATACGGCAACTTAATTTTTGAATTCATTGATAAATTAAAACTGTGAAGTTAAAAAATTGTATTGGTCCAAGGGACCGCTTAGCTATGGTTTTTGTTTTAGTGCATTTCATGATAAGAAGCTGATTATTATTATGAAGTATTATCTCATCAGTACAGGGGCCAAGACCTGTTCTACAGGGGCAATGGCCCCTTTTGGCCCCTGTCTAGAACCGCCCATGTCTATACTGTATCTTCTTACGTGAACGTTTTCCCAGTGCTTACAGTGTTTCTGCATGGAAGTAGACAGCCTAATGTTCCCGTTCGTTCATGTATTAAATGAGAAAGAAGTTAATTGTTTTTTAAATCATTATTGCAGTTTATCTGTAATTTGAGTTTTCTTTGTTTGGGACCCCTAAAAATAATCCCTTAAAAGAATATTTCTCTGCTTGGTTCAAAAGAGTAAAAGGGATTTTTTTTTAATAGTGGGTGTTGTTTTGATGATCTCTGTCTGTAGTTTTCGTCATAGGTACACTTAAACCGTGAACGAAAAATCCAGGAAATCACATTATATGATTTTTAAAGAATTTATTTGTATAATTGTGCAGTATTTGGTCAATAACAAAAGTTCACCCAAGTACTTTGTAATGTAACCTTGGTTGGCAATGACAGAGGTAAAACATTTCCTGTAGGTGTAGCTGGTATTTTGGCCCATTCTTCCATGCAGATCTTCTCTAGAGCTGTGATGTTTTGGGGCTGTTGCTGGGCAACATGGACTTTCAACTCCCTCCATATATTCTCTATTGGATTGAGGACTGGAGTTCAACCAGGCCACTCCAGAATCTTGAAATGCTTTTTACGTAGCCACTCCTTCGTTGCCCGAGCGATGTATTTGGGATCATTGTCATGCTGTAAGATCCAGCCACATTTAATCTTCCATGCTTCCATGCATGAAAGGAGATTTTTGGCCAAAATCGCACAATACATGGACCCAGTAATCCTTTTCTTAATAAAGATCAGTTGTCCTGTCCCCTTTGCAGAAAAGAAGCCCCAAATCATAATGTTTCCACCCCCATGCTTCACAGTGGATATGGTGTTCTTGGGATGCAACTCAGCATTCTTCCCCCTCATCCCCCACCAAGTAGTGTTTATGACAGAGTTCTATTTTGGTCTCATCTGACCACATGACATTCTCCCAATCCTCCTCTGGATCATCCAGATGGTCTCTGGAAACCTTTGATGGGCGTGGACATGTACTGGCTTAGGCAGGGGGACCTTTCGAGCTCTGCAGGATTTTAATCCATGGTGACGTAGTGTGTTACTAATAGTAACCATTGTTACTGTAGTCCCAGCTTTCTTCAAGTCATTGACCAGTTCCCCCACTATAGTTCTGGGCTGTTTCCTCACTGTTCTCAAGATTGTGTGTACTCCATGAGGTGTGATCTTACATAGAGCCCCAGGTCGAGGGAGATAAGAAGAATAAAATAATCCTTCATTGGCTCATCCCAGTCTTGTGCAGGTGTACAAACTTGTCCCTGGTGTCATTGGACAGCTCTCTGGTCTTGGCCATTGTGGAGAATGGAATCTGACTGTTTGAAGGTGAGGACAGGTGTCTTTTATACAGACGAGTTCAAACAGGTTCCATTAATACAGGTAATTAGTGGAGGATAGAAGAGTTTCTTAAAGACCCACTCTGATTTTAAAGTGTTCTCAGTGGTCTTTAAATTATGATTATGTTGTTTTTAGCCGAAATCACTAGTTTATAGCCCCTCTCACCCTCAAGATAGCTTTACCGGTCCAACAAAAACGGTGAGCAATGTTGGAGCTATCCAGCAGTACAGTTTTAAGCCAGAAGCCAGCTCGGAGGATGAACAGGAAGACGTACATAGATCTAGTCGTCTCCAGCATTGCAACCTGCTACATCACAAAGATGTTGATCCTCCATCTTCTTCTCTACTCCTCAGAACCTGAGTGGGCGGAACAGGAGCTTGTAGCCCGCCCAGTGCGGTTGTCACAAATGCTGTCTGTTTTAGACAGCCTTTTAGATTTGGCTACCGATTCACAGCGATTGGAAAGCAGAAATACTCAATTTTGAGCTTAATTTTCTTAAGATATGTCTGGCATCAGAAAAATGCCACAAGAACATGTTAACACACGAAATACACCATTTTCATTGGAGTGGGTCTTTAAAGAAGAAGTTACAGTTCTGTGGGGGCCAGAATTCTTGCTTGTTTATAGGTGCTAAAAACTTATTTTCTGCACCATTATACAAATAAAGTCTTTAAATATCCTAAAATATGATTTCCTGGATTTTTTTTTTTACATTCTGTCTCTCACAGTCGAAGTGTACCTATGATGGAAATAGCAGACCTCTCTCGTTTTGGTTATGTGGGACAACTTGCACAATCGGTGGCTGCCAAATACTTGTTTGCTTCACTATAACATGTCAACTTAATTGTTGATAGTTTTATTACTTTGGTACTTCAAAAGAAACAGAAAGCTTTCCTCCTTAATTATTTTTTTCCAAGTGACCCTAATACTCTGTCCCTGAAAGATAGACGGACAACAAAGGTCCATATGTGTATGGCCTGCAAAGTGGGAACTCATGACATCAGGAGTATATTGGGCCCAAAATATTGCATTGTAAGCTGTCCTTTGCGATGTTATTATTGTTATTACAGAAACTGATATCCTTCCACTTCACAATTCTGGACGACTCTGTTTTGGTTTATCACATAAAATCAGCTTAGAAATACAAAAAAAGCCTGTGGCTGTAATAGGGCAAAATATGAAAACTTTCAAGGTAATTTAAATGATTAAGTTTGACTTTTAGCTGAGGCCTCCTCCCAGAGACAAAGATATATACCAAAAGAGGTGATCTACAAGCAGGATGGTCTGTGAGATTGCAGTCAACTTTGCATTAATTATTCTTTTAAAAAGCCCTTTTTTGGTGCATCATCTTAGAGTTCCTTTATCACCTCGCATGTATGTTGATTATTGTTGTTTTTGTGTGTGCAGGGGCCAGGTCAGAGTGGTCCATGGCCACGAAGCTACTGGGCTGGAGCTGGTCCAGTCATACTCTGACTCTGATGAGGACAGCGACGGAGCCTGGGACGGGCGGCTGGGCGACCGCTACAATCCACCAGGTAACCTCCTCCCAGGTCTGTGTGAGCCACCCGGAATCTTTGCTTCTATTGTCTCTGCCTTCAAAATAAGGCAAAAATGATGGTCCTCTGTTTCAGAACTACTTTATGTTATTTATTACCGATGTGAAATCATGTTGAACCCATGTATAAAATTATTGTAAAATAAAGATACGACTCAGTGCACTGAGTTTAAAAGAACAACATATTTTTTTTAGAAATTCACTGCTCTATTAAACCAGAAAAGGACATATTAACTTTCTACTCAGACTATTTTCTTTCTCTCTAGTGGACACCCAGCCGGACATACAAGAAGTGGAGCGCAGTGAGATCCGAACACAGATCCTCCTGGCTACTGCCTCGTCTTCCTTGAAACGCCGACACAGTTTCACCCACATGCTCACAGAGGTCAGACCCTGACAATTCAGATCAGACATCTAATGGAAAAAATACAGAATTTTGTCAAACTTGTTTTAAATGTGATTATATAATAAATGTACATTTAAGGGAGTCTAATTCTGTGCCCGTGTTTTGTGAGGTGGTAATTGTGTTAAATGTTGATTAACTGTTTTGTGCCCAGAGAGAACTAGGCAGATGTAGAGGCTCCAGTTTTTCCCATGGAGAGTGCAGTCGTATCCGCACACAGTGAGTACATTCCCCTTTTTCTGTTTTTCCAAAATTGCCCCAAAGGAAAGAGGATGAGTTAAAAAAAAATCTCTATAATTAAATTTTTATGCACTGGACACAAAGTGGACTTCTCTGACCCTATTTTGACCTTTTGCTTCCTTGCAGTTTTCTGCCAAACTACGTGTCCCACAAAGATACGTACCTGCAGAAAGCCTTTTGTGGAGTCTACAGTGAGGAGGGCAACATGTTCCTCTCTGCTTGCCAAGGTAAATAATACGACATCTACCATGAGAACCCAGAAGAAATTAATCAGATCCTAGAACCAATCGCAGTTCTTGTATAATAACCATTGTTGCAATTCCCCACTTAGTGCATACTTTAGTTTTATAAGGATGCTATTTTACGAGTAAATAATAGGCTACAGTTGCCACCTTCCTCCCTAGTCGTTTGATTTCACTGTTTTCCTCATTAAAATCCTTACTGTTGATGTGCTGGTGGAATAACTGAAAAAGAAACCTAATACTGATGGTACAGCTAAACTTTTATCTTTCAAAATAATTGGGACCTAATGTTTGCAATGCGCAGAAGGAAGAATAATGATTTAGCCAATTTTAATAGGATTGACAGGACAGACACGTGAATGTATGCATACATTGCTCTGCACTTCACAAAATAGATGGTATTATGTGGAAATACTGAGCAATACCTCAAGAAAGTTAAAGCGTGGGCACAAATGGGTCCACCAAAGGGACATGCATTCAGCCAAAGTAGCCACAAAGTGGCTCCAGGACAACAAAGTCAATATTTTGGAGTAGCAATCACAAAAAATGAAGATGTGTGGGCAGAACTGAAATGGTGTATGGAATGAAGCTGCCTACAAATCTGACTCAGTTACACCAGTTCAGTCAGGAGGAATTGGCCAAAATTCCAGCAAATTGTGAGAAGAATCATAAATAGCATGTAATGTATCTATTCTAAAAGTGATACGTCTTTTTATACAGTAAAACCTCAAAATATTTGAGTTTTAACTGTGCGTATTTATATCTTGTTTTTCTGCTAGACCAGAATATCCGCCTGTACGACACCGCCAGGGGGCGCTTCCACCTGCAGCGGACTGTGAAGGCCCGTGATGTGGGCTGGAGCGTGCTGGATGTCTGCTTCACTCCCGATGCTCGCCACGTGCTCTACTCCAGCTGGTCTGACTACAGTAAGGCTAACGGACCATTAAGACACTGCAGCATGAGCCAGTGATTGTACAGTAATATAGAAGTTTATCATTTACACATTCAGTTATATACGGTGTTGTGTTTTTGATCATATCTGAAAATAAATTGTTTGATTGCGCATGGTGGTGATGAGCAGTTAAGTATGTTTAGACATAAGAGAGATCAATTTCAGATTTATCCTGCTCCAAATCATTAGGACAGTTTGTTATGCAAAATTTCAGGTTCCTTTGGAACAGGTTCTCTGAAAGTAGCTAACTTTGAGTCAGTAGGTGTATATGAGTTTTGTCGTCAACGTGACAAGGTTGCACTTGGGTATGTGTTTATTGATCAGAACAATATTGAATTTTTGAGTTTCTAACTGGCTGGTGAAGTAGAAAAAAATGTATTTTCTTCTTAAGCAAAGATAAGACTAGAGTACTTTAGAAGTTTAGATCTTTTATAAGTAGATTGGCCATATTGCAAGACAAACCATGCACCCAGAACAGTGCCATGCTCCAACTCCCTTGCACCCTCCAATTTAATATTTTATTGTATATGGTAACCTAGGGATGTACGAAAATATCGATACACCGATATATCGCAATATTTTATTTCCCAATATTGTATCGATATTAAAAAAAAAACTATTTTGGTTGGAATATTTAGAATTCTGTGACAGTTTTTCTGCAGTTAAATTCAGTTATAAAAATCACAATATATCGTCTTACTCATAGTATCGTGATATATCGTATCATCTCCCCTGTACTGCGATACATATCGTATCAGCAGATTTTTACCGGTATACATCCCTATGGTAATCAAGCATCCTCTTCAGGCCCTCCTATGCAATCCTAGTATCTGATCCCAACAAGGGTAAATCACTTCACATTGTAGAGTATAAGGAACAAGGTCAGAGGGTATCCTACTTATATCTACTGCTTACTGAGGCCTGTTTAAGCACTCTGATCATCTTTACATGACGTATTCCCTAGATGCATTTACTAACATATCACTAATCACTTAACTGTAATTACTTTGAAATATTCCCATCACATTGCCTCCTTTTATTACTACAGTAACACCCCAAAATAAAGGGAATATTTTGAAGATGCTTTTACAATTTACCTAATGGGTGCCGTTTACCTAATGGGTGCGGTGAGAGCCGTGGAATTAGCTCAAAGTAACCAGGGATCGTGCATGTAGATGACTTCGTTGAGACGTCACTTGTTGTCAGAACCGAAAAAAACCACCGAGATCTTTATACGCCGTCTGTGGTTTTTCTTTTGTTCACCAATTCATTCATTTAGGTGGGAAAAGACATTCTGACGACCTCCCTGGCCCTCGGGATGGACACACTCGTCTCGTCATCTGTCAGGACTCTGGAACAAAATACCCAAAAGGATTCTTATGAGATTTTATGTAGCCTCCTCAAGTAATCTCAGAAGGCTATTACATCTGACTTGGTGTTGAAATCGGTACTCTTGCCTTCGGTTGCTGCTCCAAGTCGGGAACCCAAAGATCCACCTCTGGTCCTTAGCCTCAGTGTCCATTGATCTACGGTCACCGATAGGTCCTCTCGGAAAAGGGGAGGGGTCACATTTCTGGAGGCCTCCTGATGTGACCCTCAAGAGCTGAGTTATTAAGTGTTAGAGCAAACATATGTGAGCTAATTCAAAGGATTAGTTAGTTGATTATAAGTAAGTGATTAGGTTAGAGATCAGGTTAGATAGAAAAACCAGACATGGGAGTTTGGTTCAGATTACCTTGATCCAACTGCTGCATCAAGTAATCCTAAACGAACACATATGAGCTAATTCAAAGGATTAATTAGTTGATTGTAAGTTAATGTTTAGGTAGACTCGGCAGACTTGGGAGTATGATTTAGTGTACTTTAATGCAGCTACATACACCAAGCAAACGTAAACAATTGGAATATAAGAAAATATTGATACGGCAATATATTGTGATATTTTATGTCACTATATTGTATCGATATTCAAAAGCAATGTATCGATTTTTTATTTTTTAGGATTTGAATGGAACCATTATTGATGACAGTGAGTTGTTGACTGGTAGTTGGTGGCTGTTTTGACCTTCTTTTATCCAGTGGATCAACTAGATCTAGTAATAAAACTGGAAGTGTTCTGTATGAAACACGTTGAAGTGTTTAGAATGCTGTAACAGTTTTTCTACAGTTAAATTCAGTTTTAAAAATCACAATGTACAGTCTTACTAATAGGATCGCCTCCCCCCTCTATTGTGATAGATGTCGTATCGCCAGATTCTTGCCAATGCACATCCCTAGTAAACAAACTCCACAAACTAGGTTAATGAGCCAAGCCTCATTAACTGTGGGAGCCTAGATTGGAAGTTATGGTTCAAGCAGTTAGATTGTGTTCAGATCAGTCTGTGATAAATGAATGCAAGAAGAAATCAATCAATCACTCTTACTTGTTAGAACAAATCCACATTTTAATTATTATCCTTTAAGGTCTTTAGTTTTGATGCAAAAGTCCAGAGAGCCTCCTATCTGTAGATAGAACCTTTTAACCTGATTGGACTGTATGTATGATTGTGCTGTGAATTGAAACTACTACTTTCCTTCCATTCTAGTATTAAGCTGTTATACTATAAAACTCCCCTGATGGAATTATAATTTTACCAAAAATCCAATTAAATCCAAAAATCCAATCAGTGAACCCGATTTACAGAGTGACTTTGGTAAGCATCAACTCCCAAATTAAGAGCAGTACGTTTTTCCAATTATCTCGCTCCTAATTGGGTTAATTAGTTGCAAGATAATTTGGGGTTTGGATGCCTTTGCAATGTCACTTCACACAATACTTGATCCCCTTGAACAGCCGGGGGTCTACGTCTGAATGTTGTATGTAGACTACAGCTCAGCATTCAACACAGTAATTCCGGACACTGCGCGTGGAACGCCTACTTATCAGCATGTTCTCCTCCCAATATTTGCGCCTTCCAACAGGAACGCCCACATTGCATATTCATCAAGGGCAAAAGCGCTAAATGGATTGTGCGCATCTCGCTGCGGGTTTAACAGGCGCAGTCCTCCTGCGTCAGGTTTGTCAATCACCTGCTGCATGTTTTTGCGCCCGCTGAGAGGTTTGCAAACCTTTGACATATCAGGCCCAAAAACACGTGTGCCCTAAATGACCAAATCAGATCATTCGAATCAAAGGAGAATACAGAGCATTTCACAGAAGGAGATTAATCAATAACTTTTTAATCAATAATTTTGAGCAAGCACCTAATATGGCACGTAAATAACATATGCTATATGTTATTCTGGCTACTCTGTAGTGCCGTTTGAAGCTATGCATGGTCGTCTTAAGCTTACACATGTTTTACACATGATATTGCTCAGATCATGAGTTGTCCCATTCCTTTTCTTTTCTTGTCCATTGTTCTGCTACAGACTGCCCTTATCATAATCTGTTTAATGAATGCACCTTTCAGATTAGGAAAAAGCCAGAGATTTTTAGGGTGTCATTTGGCAAAGCTTGATCTGGGCTTCATGGATGGTTTCTACCTTTTGGTAGACTCTACTACTCTTTTAAACAGTGTTTCCATCTTTGTTTGGATGCTGTGAATGAGATTGTCTATAAACATGGCTTGCAGTCATTAAACTGGTTGTTCAGAATTTAACACTCGGGTTTCCATGAAATAACCTCTGATTCAGTTTAAAGCACACTACATAATGAGCCTTCAGCTCTGTTTCAGAGTCTGCATTAACATATGTCCCGGCAGATTCAGATACAAGTGAACAGCTTACAACACCACCATGCACACCTGGCATTAAAACCCATTCCATGAAATCAGATTTCCTAAGAACAGCGGCTTTTGATTTCTTTTCTTTTCTTTTTGCAAAGTATTCCGACATAGCGGCAAGCCGGGAGTTTGCTACAACAGATTAGGGTTAGTGCCACTCTCTTGTGTCTTTAAACCTGTAGGCTGGTTTTGAAGCTGTATCTTTTATAAACCCCACCATGCCTTGATACTGATAACTGGCTCATGGATATTCAGAAGTCTTTGTTCAACTGGAGCGATTAAAAAAAAAGTGTTTGGTACTCATAGGTCCTCTCTGTCTGTGTCCTCCCCACAGTTCATTTGTGCAGCATAGATGGAGACAGTGAAAACCACACTGCCCTGGACCTCAGGTTAGTGTTTCCTCTCATAGTAACTCATAGCATTATGGAGCAGGTAATCTATCATTCCTTAACCGGCCTGCCCCCTCAACTCCTCCTTCATTGCCACCTGGATGAATGATGCTGTCAGAGGTTGTCACCCCCATCATCCACCCTCTCCTTTCTCTCTGCGTGTGTCTGTGTCAGAGATGGCAGGGTTATTAATTCAAAGAAACATTGCTTAAAAGGGAATGAGTGCCCTCATAAATTTGTTTTTGGTGTGGGATATTGCTCAGTAGGTCTGTGTGGTCGGGATTCAGTTATCGTGCTTTGTGATAATGGTGTGTGTGCTTTGTAGTCCAGATGAGAGGAGGTTCTGCGTTTTCTCGCTGGCTGCTTCAACAGATGGCAAGGAGATTCTGGGCGGGTGAGTACAACAGTCAAAGCTGTGACTGACAGGCAGTTCTGAAAGCTCTTTTAGAAAAACGGATTCATTGTTCCAGTTGTCTGTCTTGAAAGACAGCACGGCATTTCTTTCTGTAGTTAATGAGGAGGAATTTAAATCACATCTAAAGCTTGGGTGGGATTATTCAGTGTTTCTCGTCTGTGTTTTCAGGGCAAACGACGGCTGCCTTTACGTTTTTGATCTTGAGCAAAATAAACGAACATTGAAGGTGAGTGAAGCTTCGTATGCTTGTTTCTCATACATAGGTGGGAGATAAAAAAGTCTCGGCCCAGGGCGGGTTGCAAAGGTATTAAGCTGTTTAGGCAGGCGCTCAGAAGAAAATGGTCTAAAATAAATGCACAACTCTATAGGTAGGAAGGAAACAAGCACCCTAATTACATTATCCCTTTTGTGAAATACGGTGGTGGCAGCATTATTCTGTGGGGATTTCTTTCTTAAGCGGGGAAACGGAGTTGGTGGGAGCTAAATACAGAGCAAATGTGGAAGTAAAGCTGCTAGAGGAACTACAACAGCATGGTTTAGATTAAAGCATATTTCTGGATTAGATAGGAACACTCAAATTTTAAGATGAAATCAAATGGAGAATTTAAAGACTTAAAGTGCAACTGAACCCCATGAAAAATCATAACCCCGACCCAGACAACATTTGAAAAATTCTACAAAGTGGGCGGTGCCAGGAGGCATGAAGGGGCGTGGCCAAGTGTGGAGGATGGGCGGAGGGGGGAACGTGTGTGTGTTCAGGAGGACAGTGACAGCTCGCTTAATCTCACACTGAAACATGGACAGTGACCAAAGTGACGTTGGCAGTTTTGCGACTGATCGATCTGATCAACATTCATCTGTTTTGAGCGTTAGCCTACGTTAGCACTACCACTCAGAGACTGGACTCCTCCTGTCTCCCTCTGCCTCAGGCAGCAGTGACTCAGCGCCCTGAGCCAGCGGATCTCCTCTGTCGTCACCGGAGATGGAGGGAGGCTTTATGGAGCCCAGTGGCCCCGAGCCGTATCAATTCGAGCCGCAGGCTCAGGGCGCTGAGTCAGCACGGCCCGAGCTCGGTGCTGCTGACGCAGAAGGAGACAGGATGGGTCCAGTCTCTGAGTGGTAATGCTAACATAGGCTAACGTTCAAAACAGAATGTTACCAATGCTAACTAAGTGCTAATGTGATAATAATGGTAACCTGAAAAATGCAATCCAACTCCAAACTCGCCACGGAGCTGGTATGCCTGATAGTTTTATACCCAAACCCACGGGGCGTGTCTGTGAGACCATGCCTGTGACGTAAAGAGTGGAAAAGATGTATCGCTCTCCGCCAATCACAAAATTCAAATGGAGTAGCTACATTTCAACCCTAAGAGGGCAACACTAAGACGTTTTTAGAACAAAAAGTGTAGAATTAAACAAGTTTACACAAAAATGTAAAAAAAAAAAAAAAAACTGAAAGATGGCATTGGTAAAGACCCATTTATACAGTTTAGAGGTAAAAAAAAGTTGTTTTGGGGTTTAGTTACTCTTTAAATAGTGCTGCTCTTCAACTCTTCTGACTGGGCTTAAGCTTCTTTGCAAATAGGAAAGGCCAAAACCTGTAACCTCTACTCCGGATGTACATAGCTGGCACAAAAAATTGCTGTTTGTGTCGATCAATCAAACAAAATCCCCCTAAATATTAGTATTTTCTTTCGTCAGTGTAGTCATGCTGTTTAATTTAGCTCAGTAGTGTCCAGTTCAGGATAGGAACCAAGCTCCCTCCTCCTCCTCCTCCTCCTCCTCCTCCCACTGCTTCCCTCTGTGGATCAGTCAGTGGCCGCCCCCCACCATCTGCTCTGTCACCGTCTCTCTCTGTCTGAGTCCGACCCCACTTTTAGCTCTGCTTTGATTTGCGTGTCTGCGCTTCGTGTTCGCCTACACTCCATCCAGAAACGTTGACTCTTTCCTTTTTCTTCTTTTTCTTTTTTTTTTTTGCGTGCACTCCTCTACTCAGATTGACGCCCACGAGGACGACGTGAACGCGGTGGCGTTTGCCGACAGCTCGTCGCAGCTGCTCTTTTCTGGCAGCGACGACGCCCTGTGCAAGGTGTGGGACAGACGGACGCTGCGAGAGGACAGACCGCAGCCCGTCGGACAGCTGGCCGGCCACAGAGACGGCATCACCTTCATCCACAGCAAGGTGTGTGTGTGTGTGTGTGTGTGTTGGAGGAGGGGGCGGGTGCTGCTGTTCCATCCACCTGTCGACACAAAGCTCTCAAAAGCAGTTAAGCTGTTTACGCAGTGATGCGCAGTTTCTTTTTGCGCCTTAACGCTTCGGTCTGTTTTGTCCCAGGGTGACTCTCGCTATCTCATTAGCAACTCGAAGGACCAGTCCATCAAGCTATGGGACGTCCGGAAATTCTCACCCAAAGAGGGTTTGGCTGCCTCCCGCATGGCTGTCACCCAACAAAACTGGGACTACCGCTGGCAGCAGGTTCCCCAGAGAGGTGAGGAGGGGAAGGAGAGCGAAGGGAGGGTTCATTTAAGTAAAGGAGACTGTCTTTTAAAAGTTAATCAAACCTAGAATTTCAGCTCAAAAATTGAAACTTTTTATTCAAAGCATTTACTTGTGTTAATTTGGATGATTATGGATTGCAGCGAACAAAAACTCAATATTCAGTTAATCAGAAAATGTATATAAGAAAATTACATAAAGATGTTATGGTCTACATAACTACTGCTGACTGGACAGTTGTCTACCAGGCAGTCAATGAATTCCTCCAAAAAGAAGATGGGCGGCAAAAGGTCATTGCCAAAGATCTGGCTTCCCATTGTGTGGTATAGCCAAGCAATGGAAAGTTGAGTGGAAGGAAAAAGTCTGGCAGAAAACGGTGCTCAAACAACAAGTAAAATGCTTCTCTGAGGATTGTCCATTCTGGGGTCGGGGGAACAATAGGCAACATCAGAAGCTTCTTACCTGTGCTAAAAGTGACAAAAACTATAGTTGACAGAGGCTGATCTAGAAACATATTTATGGGGTTGGCCAGATGGAGGGTGCATGTAGGTGTAATGAATCCTTTATGATTTTGAGTTGAATTACTGAAATAATTAAACTTTTCCGTGATATACTAATCTATAAGAAAATACCTAATTAAGAAAGTGTATTATGTTTACGTGTGATTACTTGCTGAGGTTGAAATCATTCATCTTATTAAAACATTTTTTTTCTATGTATAACTTTGTATCTGTTTTGATTCGCAGCCCTGAAAAAACACAAACTGACCGGCGACACCTCAGTGATGACGTACCGCGGCCACGGTGTTCTGCACACGCTCATCCGCTGTCGCTTCTCTCCGGAGTTCAGCACCGGGCAGAGGTTCATCTACTCCGGCTGCTCCACGGGAAAAATCGTCAGTAAGTCCGGTTCCTCTGTGCTTCCGGTTCTGCATTGACATCCCAGTGGAACTCCCTGCGCGTGGAAACGCTGCTCTGTGTCTTCACGAGGCTGACATGTTGCTCCAATGTTCTGTTCTGTTCTGTGTGTGTCCAGTCTACGACGTCCTGACCGGCACTGTGGTGTCCAGACTATCGGGTCATGATGCATGTGTGAGGGATGTCAGCTGGCACCCGTATGATGACAAAATCATCAGCAGCTCGGTGAGTCCTGTTAATGCAGACAGGCATGTCTTGGGGATCCTGCATATCACATCACAACCAAAGGAAGCCATTTTAAAAATTAGCAGCCGTACAGCAGCTCATCCTCTACCAAAATACCAAAGACTTTAGGAAAGTCTCAGTTACAACTATTCAGCTACGAGGAATAAACTGAACCATGTGTAAAACTGCCTTGAATTGGATACTTTTACAGTTTAGAAGATAGCAGACTGGTCATTTCACTGTAGATTAAAGCTGTTTTCTTCATTTACAGTAGCAGTTTCCAGATAGATAGATAGATAGATAGATAGATAGATAGATAGATAGATAGATAGATAGATAGATAGATAGATTGCAGTCATATTCAATAAAATGGAATATTATTGAAAAGTTTTTCATTTCACTCAATTCCCTAAGTGAAAAAAAATATATATATTTACATACATACAGATTTTTTCAAGGCTTTATTTTTTGTTAATTATAATGATTTAGAGATAATTTATTGGATATGACTGCGTATATTATATCGTCTCTGTATAATCATGCAATTTTAAAAAGCAAAAAATTATCTAAACATTTTCTCAAATGTAAATAATGATTAAAAGTCATATTCAACTGCAGACATGTTTGTGGAATTCATCCCTTTAAAAACGGCTCATTTCATACATAAAAGCAAATATTTGACAAGAGAAATTTGTTATTCAATACAGTCTAGTGATGCAAAGATCAGAGTTTTGTGATTGCATTTACCACCTCTCGTTTTGTTGAGCTTTGACTTTCTGGTTCTATGATTAGTGACATATTAAGCTGTCTTTAGCCTAGTTTTCATAAAAATCAAATGTAACGCACCAAACATATCAATGTATTATCTGAAAACTAGAATAAAATGTCATTGTAGAACTAAGGGAAATGAAATAGCAACTGAGGAAACAAACGACACCAAATAAACATTATAAAAGACATTTAAACTGTGGAATTCCAACACAAGCTTAAAAGGTTTAGCCATTAGACAAATGCATAGAGAGCATTCAACTACATTTCAATTAGCACTTTGTACAGTTAGCATTATTCGCTGTAAACATAAAGTGTCATTCCTAAAGAATGTTAACCCTCACTGTAACTCTGATATCTCCAAAAGGCTGTAGACTGATGTGGAAAAATATAGCTTCTTCTTTTTAAAAAGGATGGCACGGGAGTCCTTAAAGCGTTTGAGATATTTTATAAGACAAGTTGTGCACCCATTTCCCAAACAGAGCAGCTTGGCAGCCTTCCTGTTATCTCCCAAAGTCTTGCTCTCTGTTTGAGAGGCCTCCAGGGAAAATACAGTTTTCCTTTAAAGCCGCTATACCGAATCTGCAGAACAAGCTAACTTTTCAACATAAACACAGTCATAGAACTCTCACCCCTCCCGTCGGCTATCATCGTTAGGCCACACCCCCCTGATATGGGAACGTAGATTGCCACAGTAAACGAGAGAGCGCCAAACACCAGTCGCAGTTTTCGTGAAGTAATATGTTGGTAACGTCTTTGGTTTTCTGCGACTTCAAATGGCGTTGATCTTTTTGGGTCTCTGGAAGTTTGTCCTAAAGTTGAAGTGGTAGCAGCCGGCTGTTTCACCTTCTCTGACATTACTGAGCGGAGAACGTCTCACACCAGTGTAATGAGTGGAGGAGCCAGGTAAATGCAGAAGTGCGCTTGTCTGGTGAGACAGACAACTGGACGGTCCAATCGTTGGTTTCGGACCGAGTCATGTTATTGGCTGAGGTTTTTAGACAAATGGTACAGAACCACAAAATTTTAGTTTTTTTTTCTTTTTTTCTTTTTTATCTCCACAAAATATTTAGAGCTATATTATGTTAGAATGTTGTTAAGAGGCATTAAACCTTTTTTTAAAGTTAGCTCGTTTTGTAGATTTGCCATAGCAGCTTTAAACAGCTTCTTAAACATTTTGTGCTTCCCCTGATTTCTTTTTTAATCCCTTTACTGGTATTAAAATAGCTAAGTTTAAGTCTGTTTCCTTCAGTAAAAACATCCACTCCAAAGTCTGTTGCTTGTTACCTCTTAAGCTGATTCCGATTTAAGAGTTTCCCACCAGCTATTCACCAGTCACATTAGCTTTTCTTTAGAGGGGTCAGAGTTAAGGGGGCTAAACACAAATGTATGTTGAAATGTTTATTGGTATTTAAATTTTCTTTCTACCTAATAAATATGTGCTACTTCGAACTGGTCCTTCACATAAGATCTCAGTAAAACATATCAAAGTTTGTGGCTGCAACATGTAAAAATATGAACAAGTTTAAGGGTTGTGAGTAACTTTTCAAGATCCTGTAAATGCCCCTCCCCAAAAAAAAACCCTATGGATGTCATATTAAATCATGTTTTTGATATTGTGTCTGCAGTGGGACGGAGCGGTGCGGATGTGGGAGCACAGACAAACCCATCCACTGGAGGAAGAGCGGGAGAGGGAAAAAGATTGACGCATGGAGGAAGAACAGAGATGGTGGAGGGCAAAGCTGCCCTTGAAACGGCGGCTTCAGGGAGCTTGGAAGCTCAGATGGACTGTGACAGACTTCAGTCCCTTTTTAATTCAATGCTGGATATTATCGATCACAAGGATAGCATTGCTTTGGAACAGCTAAATGCCCTCAGCTCAATAAGAGCAGATTTGAACCCAGAGGGACGGCCCTTTGTTTGTCTTTGGATCTTGTCTTGCGCAGAATAAATCGGCTTTTTGACTTAGCCTGAGCTCAAAATTTGCTGCAAAGTGTTGCAGTCAGAGTTATATTAATATGTAATAAGTTAGGTTCAATAAGCTAGACATGTTGGCTATTGCAGGGAGAAAATTATGATCATGATGATTCTGTATACATGTATAGTATTTTAATGAAATGTGCATTTGGGGGGAACTTGGACAGATGCCCGTCTGAATTTACCTCCGTTTTCATTTTTGCTTTTATGAGTCACACAACTTATGCCCTAAGGTTTATTCTCAAGATGTCCAAAGCCCCACCTGATAATAGATTATTCTCTTCACTGGTCTGCAATAAGATTAGCAAGTCCAAGATGGCTCCTTGTGTGTCACCCACAGCTGGAAACCAGATCAATAATGCTATTACAGAAGATTTTTTTTAAGAGTGTTTATTTTGTTGGGCAATATAAACCTGTGATATGTCTCAAAGATTTGAATATGTGTGATCTTGTGTTAAAACCTGAACCGGGGATGTGCTCATGGTAAATATCTTACACTCTGATCTGTATATGCAATTTCCAGGTGTTTATAAACTTATTCAAATCTCACTTTCAGACAGTTGTTTTAAAGTGTCAATAAAAAGAGAATTTTCTTTAACTGTATCACAAAAACGGTCTTGTTTTGCTGTTAAATATGACCCCTTAGGTAGCACTGGTAGATGATTTGAAAGAAAGAAACCGAGCCACGCCTAACAGACTGCAGCCTCATCTTTGTTTAGTGGAAGAAGATAACTTTCTCCCACGACATAGCCCATACATGCAGATGTATTTGCAGCTGTAAATAGTCCATCTTACTATCTAATGGACAAAAATAAGCTGAAAAAAGGCAACAGTGGAGTGGCTGTTTCATGCTTTAAGCCAGTGTTGTCCAACCCACTCCTCCAAAGACTGGCTAAAATCAATCTGTTTTTAACTATAAGCTTAATTAAAAACAAAAGTTTTAACCCTAATCTTAAAGGTAGAGTGTCTGCCTCGCACGAGAACTGGGAGCTGGTTCCACAGGAGAGGAGTCTGACAAAAGATCTGCCAGTTTTTTGCTGTCTGCTGAAGGAGGAGCAGCTGCTCTCTGTCTCTCTCCAGATCCGTTCACTTTCTTTTCTTTTCTGTTTGCTTTTCTTGTTTTCTTTCTTAACCTTTTCTTAGTTACTTTATTTTCCCAGCCCCTGGAGTTACTGTATTGGACCAGATCTCTTCTTGGATTACTTTTTTATGGACTTATCAACATGGCTTTTTGCTCAGCTGAGGATTTTGAAAAACTGCTCCACAGAATTGAGGGCATTGAAACGAAGCTACGTCGTCTGGAAATTAATTTTGATCTCCACGCTGATTATGGTCAAAATGACACAACTTTACCTTTACCTTTGAATACAAACAGCCCTGTGTTACATCGGTCTAACCGTGCCACAGAGACTCCCTACAGGCGTCTGAGCGGCAGAACTCCGCACTACAATGAAAACTGGCCAGCTTTAAAACGCATGAAATCAACCCCAGCCCGTTCTCCGAGGAAGAAAAAACAAAAGAAACTCAGACACAGAGAAACCTCTGAACCCAGAACTGCCGCTTCTGCTAAAACTAAACAAAAGAGGTTTCAGCCAAAAACAAGAGATATTTCTCCACCTGGAATCCCGCTGAAAAACAGATTTGCAGCCTTGAGTTCCCCTAAAGATGACGCAGCCCCCGGCACCAGTCAAAGCCACCAGGAGAAACCCAGCCGCATCAAACGGACACATAACAAAGTAAGAGGCCCCCAGCAAAGACTGTTATCATACAAGACGGATCAATTAATGGAATTGAGGCTTTTTGTAGCAAGAATACCAAAGTTTATAGCTGCTACAAAACTACAGTGAGAGAAATGTCAGAAAAAATCCCTAAAATCTTGGACCAACATCCTGCGTTGGAAAAGCTCGTCATTCACGCTGGATCAGCAGATATCGCGATGAGACAATCAGAGATTCTGAAGAGAGACTTTTCTGATCTCCTACAGAGACTTGATGGACTTAACGTAAACATCCTCATCCGCGGACCAGTCCCTGAAGGGAATGATGAAAGATTTAGCAGACTCCGCATGCTCCATAAATGGTTGAAGAAACAATCAGCGGAGAAGTCGTTCACATTTATTAATCATTTCAAATTATTTGGAAGTGCTAATCATCTGTTCAAAGCAGGCCGTTATCTTAACAAGGCCGGAGTAAGGCTCCTAGCAGCAAACATTTTTTCTTATCAAAATCAGAAAGCAAAATACTTGCTCCCAAAAGCTGACCTTGAGGCCCCCATGGATATCAGAGAACAAAAACAGCAAGTCTGGATGACACCACAGGACCGAACAGATAAACAACCATCAGAGATTAAGTCTTCATCTTCCTGTGACTCAGCCACATCAAATGAGTCTCCATTTAGAAACTGACTGAATGAGCAAATCAAAATTGGGACACAATTAACACCTAAACTTAGACTACACCAAACGCCTGGGACTAGTGTTAATAAGCCTGGGAGCTTCCCCCCACTGATTATTACAGATATTTGATATTTGAGGGAACCGGGCAATAAATCCACCCCTTCCGGTCTCCCAGAATTCACCCGGCACCCTGAGGCTATATCAGTGATTATCAGCAGCAGGAAACACAAACCGTTAACCACACGCTCTCATATTAAACAAAATCTCAAATTGATAACCTGTCAGAAGGTTCAGCTGCCCATCATCACAATACTTAAGTTAGCTTTATTAAACATTAGATCTCTATCCGGGAAGTCTTTTCTTATCAATGACTTCATCACTGAGCATAATTTACACGCCCTTTTTTTATCAGAAACTTGGCTAGATGAAAATAACGAAACAACTTCATTAATAGAATCCAGTCCTCCAAATTAATTTCTTAAGCGAGAACAGAAAACACAAACGAGGCGGAGGTGTAGCCACCATCTTTCACAACTCAATGAACTTTAAAAAGGTAACTCTGGGCACGTTTGATTCTTTTGAATACCTAGCCACCCAGATAAATGAGCCTAACAAAGCGTTATTTCTAAGTTTATATAAACCACCAAAACTTAACTCTAACTTCTTTAATGATTTCAATGACCTTCTTTCTGTAATATGTATCGACTATGACCAACTAATCATCGTGGGGGACTTTAACATCCATACCGACAACCCCCAAGATAGACAAGCAAAAACATTAGATGATACTCTCCACAACTTCGGACTGATCCAGCATGTTAAACAACCAACACACAATAAAGGACACACTCTGGACTTAATTATCAGCAAAGGTTGAAATATTTCTGACATCTCTGTAATTACAGATGTCCCCCGGGGGAGGCGGGGGACATCGAGTCCGAGTGGACCATGTTCCGCGCCTCCATTGCCGAGGCGACTGACCGAAGCTGTGGCCGCAAGGTGGTCGGTGCCTGTCGCGGCGGCAACCCCCGAACTCGCTGGTGGACACCGGCGGTAAGGGATGCTGTCAGGCTGAAGAAGGAGTCCTACCGGGTCTTTTTGGCTTGTGGGACCCCTGAAGCAGCTGATAGGTACCGACAGGCCAAGCGGGATGCGGCTCGGATGGTTGCTGAGGCAAAAACTCGGGCGTGGGAGGAGTTTGGAGAGACCATGGAAAACGACTTCCGTACGGCTTCGAAGCGATTCTGGTCCACCATCCGGCGTCTCAGGGGGGGAAAGCGGTCTGCCACCAACAGTGTTTACAGTGGGGATGGTGTGCTGCTGACCTCGACGCGGGACGTTTTGGGTCGGTGGATGGAATACTTCGAAGAACTCCTCAATCCCACCAGCACGCCTTCCAATCTGGAAGCAGGGTTTGGGGACTTGGGGTCGGGCTCTCCAATCTCTGGTGTTGAGGTCACCGAGGTCGTTAAAAAGCTCCTCGGTGGCAAGGCTCCGGGGGTGGATGAGATTCGACCGGAGTTCCTCAAGGCTCTGGATGTTGTGGGGCTGTGTTGGTTAACGCGGCTCTGCAATATTGCGTGGACATCGGGGGCAGTTCCCTTGGATTGGCAGACCGGGGTGGTGGTCCCCCTGTTTAAAAAGGGGGACCACAGGGTGTGTTCCAACTACAGGGGGATCACACTTCTGAGCCTCCCTGGTAAGGTCTATTCAGGGGTTCTGGAGAGGAGGGTCCGACGGATAGTCGAACCTCGGATCCAGGAGGAACAATGCGGTTTTCGTCCTGGCCGTGGAACACTGGACCAGCTCTACACCCTCAGCAGGGTCCTGGAGGGTGCGTGGGAGTTCGCCCAACCGGTCTACATGTGTTTTGTGGACTTGGAGAAGGCGTTCGACCGTGTCCCTCGGGGGGCCCTGTGGGGGGTGCTCCGGGAGTATGGGGTACCGGGCCCCTTGATACGGGCTGTTAGGTCCCTGTACGACCGGTGCCAGAGTTTGGTTCGCATTGCCGGCAGTAAGTCGGGCTTGTTTCCAGTGAGAGTTGGACTCCGCCAAGGTTGCCCTTTGTCACCGATCCTGTTCCTAATTTTTATGGACAGGATCTCTAGGCGCAGCCAAGGCGTTGAGGGGATCCGTTTTGGTGGCCTCAGGATCGGGTCTCTGCTTTTTGCAGATGATGTGGTCCTGTTGGCTTCATCGGAGCGTGATCTACAGCTTTCGCTGGAGCTGTTCGCAGCCGAGTGTGAAGCGGCTGGGATGAGAATCAGCACCTCCAAATCCAAGGCCATGGTCTTGAGCCGGAAAAGGGTGGGGTGCCTCCTCCGGGTCGGGGATGGGGTCCTTCCCCAAGTGGAGGAGTTTAAGTATCTGGGGGTCTTGTTCACGAGTGAGGGAAAAATGGAGCGGGAGATCGATAGACGGATTGGTGGGGCATCTGCAGTTATGCGAGCGCTCTACCGGTCTGTCGTGGTGAAGAGAGAGCTGAGCCAAAAGGCGAAGCTCTCGATTTACCGGTCGATCTACGTTCCTACCCTCATCTATGGTCACGAACTCTGGGTGGTGACCGAAAGAACGAGATCACGGATACAAGCGGCTGAAATGAGTTTCCTCCGCAGAGTGTCTGGGCTCTCCCTTAGAGATAGGGTGAGAAGCTCAGTCATCCGGAGGGGGCTCAGAGTAGAGCCGCTGCTTCTCCACATCGAGAGGAGTCAGTTGAGGTGGCTCGGGCATCTGGTCAGGATGCCTCCTGGACGCCTCCCTGGTGAGGTGTTTCAGGCACGTCTCACCGGGAGGAGGCCCAGGGGAAGGCCCAGGACACGTTGGAGGGACTATGTTTCTCGGCTGGCCTGGGAGCGCCTTGGGGTTCCTCCCGAGGAGCTGGAACAAGTGGCTGGGGAGAGGGAAGTCTGGGTCTCTTTGCTTAGGCTGCTGCCCCCGCGACCCGACCCCGGATAAGCGGAAGAAAATGGATGGATGGATGGATCTCTGTAATTAATATTGCATTATCTGACCATTTCTGTATTTTCTTTGAAAGTACCATCTCTGCTAAATTATCCAGCCACAGTAAGACCACTATAAAAAAGCGTTTTCTAGGGGACAGTTCAGTAGAAACCTTTAAACGTATTTATCCTTCCACCACATCCCCCTCATCTCCCAACTCAAACTCAGTAAATAAGTTGGTAGATAATTCTCAGACATCATGGATTCCATTGCTCCAACTAAAGTGAAAGTAGTCTCAGGTAGAAAAAAGTCTCATTGGCCAAGTAATCCACTGGTACGTAGTGAAAAAAGAGAGTGTCGACGAGCCGAGAGAAAATGGCGGAATACTCGACTCCAGGTTCACCGTGAGATCTACAAAGAGAGACTGAATAGATATCAGCTAACTATAAAAGATGCTAGGGAATCGTTCTTTTCTGAAATCATCAACAGAAACATTAATAATGTATAATAATAATAATAATTAATAATAACTCTATTTGCAACAGTGGAAAGACTAACTAATCCTTTAGTGACAGTAGCCCCTGAACTAAACTCTACCAGGGCCTGCAATGAATTTGCCAGCTTTTTCACTGAAAAGATTCTAACAATTAGACGGTCAATCTGTACCTCAATATCGAACCCACAACCAGTGCCATCCCCAATCAACAACAATGTAGAGAAAATGTCTGAATTCCACGAATTAAACCAGAACAGCCTTGAAAAAATCATTATCCAATTAAGCTCCTCCTCCTGCTGTCTTGGTATCCTACCCACAGCTTTTCTAAAGAAGGTTCTTCCTGTTATTGGTTCTGATCTTGTTCAAATAGTGAACTCATCACTGCTATCAGGTGTCTTCCCTCAGGCTTTAAAAACAGCAGTTATTAAACCACTGCTAAAGAAGAAAAATCTGGACAACACGTTAATGCAGAACTACAGGCCAATCTCTAATCTCCCATTCATCAGTAAGATTATTGAAAAAGCTGTGTTTCAGCAGTTAAATGGCTTCATAACAATGACAAACCGTTTTGATGCTTTTCAGTCTGGTTTCCGCGCTCACCACAGCACCGAGACTGTCCTCGTCAAAGTATTTAATTACATCCGCATAAATACAGACTGTGGAAGAACCACAGTGCTGGTTCTGTTGGACCTCAGTGCAGCATTTGACACTGTTGATCATGATATTTTATTGGAACGACTGGAGAGCTGGGTCGGACTCTCTGGTACAGTACTTGGCTGGTTCGAGTCTTACCTAAAGAACAGGGACTTCTATGTTTCAATAGGAAACTTTTCATCAGAACGAACAGAAATCACATGTGGGGTGCCCCAGGGCTCCATCCTGGGGCCCCTCTTATTTAATATCTACATGCTCCCACTAGGCAAGATTATAGCAACCAATAACATTAGCTACCATAACTACGCAGATGACACTCAGCTCTACATTACAATGTCACCAGGTCACTCTGAACCCATTCAAACCCTAAATCAATGCATTGACCAAATAAATGGATGGATGTGCCATAACTTTCTCCAGCTGAATAGAAACAAAACTGAAGTGATTATTTTTGGACCCAAGGAGGAACGATCAAGAGTCAGCACACAGCTTCAATTAATACAGCTAGAAACTACTGATCAGGTTCGTAACCTAGGTGTAGTAATGGGCTCAGACCTGAACCTCCAGGGTCACATAAAGGCAATAACAAGGTCAGCGTTCTATCACCTGAAGAACATCTCTAGGATTAAAGGACTGATTTTGCAACACGACCTAGAAAAACTCATCCATGCGTTTATCTTTAGTCGGATTGATTACTGCAACAGCATCTTCACAGGTCTGCCTAAAAAGTCAATCAGACAGCTGCAGCTGATCCAGAACGCTGCCGCTCGCGTCCTCACTAGAACAAGGAAAGTAGAGCACATCACCCCAGTTCTAAAGTCCTTACACTGGCTCCCTGTAGCTCAGAGAATACACTTTAAAATACTTTTACTAGTTTATAAATCATTACATGGCTTAGCACCAAAATATGTTGAAGACCTGTTGTCATGGTACCAACCACCAAGACCACTCAGGTCCTCCAACTCTAGCCTACTAAACATCCCTAGATTCAGAACTAAACATGGAGAAGCAGCTTTCAGTTTCTATGCTCCCCTTATCTGGAACAGACTTCCTGACGAGTGTAGAGCTGCTGAAACTCTGAACTGCTTTAAATCGAGACTAAAAACCCATCTGTTTAGAATTGCCTTTGAGTAAATGCTTGATGTCATATGTATGAAATGTGTTCATGCTCCCTTGCTTTTTTTTTTTCTCTTACTTTATTGTGTCTCATGTGTAATGTGTGTTTCTTTTATGTGTTTCTTTTAAATCACCAAATCATGTAAAGCACCTTGAATTACCCTGCTGTTGAAAGTGTGCTATACAAATAAAATTGCCTTGCCTTGCCTTGCCTTAGAGGTATGGTGTGAATTAGGTTTAGGTTAAGGTTAGGGTTAGGCATGCATCAGTAATGGTTAGGTTTAGGGAAAGTGTCTGGGTTAGGCATAGTAAAATCAATGGAAGTCAATACAATGTCAACACAAGGATAGCAAGACGTGTGTGTGTGTGTGTGTGTGTGTGTGTGTGTGTGTGTGTGTGTGTGTGTACATGTATAGCTATACTTATGAGGACCAACCTTTGACAGCCCACCACCCTTGTGTGGACATTTGTAGTTGTGAGGACATTTTGCCTGGTCCCCACAATGTTTAACTAGCTATTAAACTCTACTAGTTAGGTTTAGAGGTATGGTGTGAATTAGGTTTAGGTTAAGGTTAGGGTTAGGCATGTATCAGTAATGGTTAGGTTTAGGGAAAGTGTCTGGGTTAGGCATAGTAAAATCAATGGAAGTCAATACAATGTCAACACAAGGATAGTAAGACGTGGGTGTGTGTGTGTGTGTGTGTGTGTGTGTGTGGGGCAGACGGGAGACAGTCAGCGTGCTGCTTGTTTGTGTGTATGCAGCTTATCTGTGTGTGAATCTGCCCATGTTCGGTGTTTCAAGGATCAGGAGATTTATGATAATAATTTAAAAAAGAGAGAGAGGATATTTGAGCTTAATTGGTCTCTCTAAATTACCCTTAGGTATGAGTGTGTGCGTGCATGGTTGTCTGTCCTGTGTGTCTCTGTGTTGCCTTGCGATGGACTGGTGACCTAGCTGTCCAGGGTGTACCCCGCCTGGAGTTGGGGAACCAGCCTCCCGCAACCCTGCTGAGGATGGACAGGTATAGACAATGGATGGATGGATGGATATTACCAAAGTCACTGTAAATTGGGTTCTCTAATTGAACTTTTGGGTAATTATAATATAATTACCATTCCATCAGGTGAGTTTTATGGTATAATGGCTTTATACTGGAATGGCAGGGGAAAAAAACAGTACTTTCAATTCATAGTATAATCAAGCATATAGTCCTATCAGGTTAAAAGGCTCTATCTGCAGATAGAAGGTTCTGGTCTTATGAATCAAAACTAAAGATCTTCTTAAATGATGAATATTTAATCATGGATTTGCCCTGACAAGTAAGAGTGGTTGATTGATTTCCTCTTGCATTAATGTATCACAGTCTGATCTGAAGACACAATCTAACTGTTTGAGCCATAGCTTCCAAACTAGGCTCTCACAGTTAATAAGGCTTGGCTCATTAACCTAGTTTACTTGGGGTATGCAGCTGCGTCAAGGTATCTAAACCATACTCCCAAGTCTGCTGATTCTACCTGATCACTTACTTATAAGCAACTAACTAATCCTTTGAATTAGCTCACATAGGTGTGAACTTGCATGCTCTAACACTTAATAACTCAGCTCTTGAGGGTCACATCAGGACGCCTCCAGAAATGTGGGCCTCCTGAGGGGTGACCCCTCCCCTTCCGAGGGGACTCATCAGTAGCCAAAGGTCACTGGACACTGAGGCTAAGGAAGACCAGAGGTGGGTCTTTGGGATCACAAAGTGGAGAAATAACCAAGGGAAGAGTACACATTTCAACAGAGAGCCCAGATGTAGTATCCCTCTGAGACGTACTTAAAGAAGCTACATTTGATCTCTCTCTGTTGGGTCTTTTTTTCTGGAGTCCTAACAGATGACGAAATGAGTGTGGCAGCTCTGAAGGGGCAGGAGGGTCGTCAGAACGTCTTTTCCCACCTAAACAAATGGCTTATAACACTCCGGTGGTTTTTTCAGTTCCGACAACATGTAAAGTCTCAACAAAGTCATCTGGATGGACGATCTCTGGTTACTGTAAGCTAATTGAATGGCCAGCATGATTCATGTCTGATTATTTATTGATTGTTAGATCATTAGCTTTTCTTTCCTCAGCTCTCATCACACCTACTAAGTAAATTGTAATAGCGTCTTGAAATATTCCCTTTATGTTTTGGGTTTTACTAGAGTTTTTAAGAAGAAGAAGGTATTTTTACCACGACAGGCACTCAGTTCAAATAAATTCAAAAGTTATCAATAAATGGTCAGACAGCATAGGGTTATGTGGAAGTACTGGTATTTCTTCACACTCAATGCTGTATGTCAGCACAAGGTGGGTCCCTGTACTTTTTGAGTAAAGCCAATTGAGTCTAAGACAGCATTGAAGGCTGGGTTTAGGCTATCACTTTCAGTGTCAGTATGAATATTAAAATCCCCCTCTATAATGACTTTATCAGTATTTAATACTAAATCAGATTAAAAATCTGAGATCTGATCTAAAAATTGAGAGTGAGGGCTTGGTTGACGATACAAAACCACAAACAAAAGTGATTTTAGTGCTTTGCAACTTGGATGAGAAAAACTAAGGGTTAGATGTTTCGAAAGAACTGTAGTTATTAATTGCCCTGGGATTAATTAATAAATCTGAATGAAAAAAGGTTCCTACTCCTCTTCCCTCAGTACTTGGAGGAATGTGAAAATTTAAATAATTGGAAGGAGCTGACTCAGTTATACTGACATAATCCTCTTGCTGCAGCCAGGTTTCTCAGACAAAACAAATCATTTGGATTATTACAAATCAAGTCATTAACTAACAAAGTCACTGAAGAGAGAGATCATATGTTCAAAAAAAACCCCCATTTAATTTATTTCATTTTTCTGTTCAGTCAAATCCATACTCATCTTAATGAGCTGAATCAAAGAAATAGCTCATTACCCGGTCTTTGACCAACTTGATGGCGTGCTGTAGTGGTAATTCAATAATTTGATTCAGCTGTGCTGGAGCAGGCATGCATCTTAAACCTCCAGGACAGTAGCTCTTGAGAACCAGGGGTGGAGACCACTGGTGAGATGTTCAGTTTCGCTACAATGCATTAAAAAAAAAGGCCTGGTATCAGATGCAGCCAACAAAATAAAAAAATGGACTGAATTCCTACAGTGTTTTTCTAGTCATACTGACCACTCAAAGTGCTTTACATTGCAGCCACAATATACTAATTCACACTCACAAACGCGCACACATTTATTCATCAAAACACAGATCGGTAAGCACTTGGGGTTAAGTGCCTTGCCCCAGGGCACATTGACATGTGACAGGAGGAAGCTGGAATCAAACTTATGATCTTCTGATTGCAAGACAACTACCCTATACCCACTAATCCAGTCGCCCAAAAATACAGACTTTTATCATAAAGCGTCACCTGGCCAGCGGCTCCATTCTCCATCTTTCTTCTGAAGCACACTGCATCACATGCCTCCATGAAACAAAAAACGGACCAAGAACAGCTGCTGATCTGTAACTTGAGTTGGGTCATTTTATTTGTCTAATATGTATGGCTGCATCTTTTCTTGGATTTTAATAACTGTGGTAGTGTTCTCCACATCACTATCTTTCTATTCTATGTATATATTTTTAACTTATCCCACTACAGCACTCTTCCTTAGTGATTTTCTTGAGGGAAACCACTGTTGCTTATTTACATGTCTGCTCAATAACTGGCACATTGTGTGAAAGTATGGTGACGCACCATGGCTGGTTAATGCTCAGTTTCAGTGATAAACTAAAAGAGTATTTCACAGTATTTTAATGTCCCTCTAATCTTCCATCAACTCTCTTGCAAAATTTTGAATATGTAGGTAGGTCAAACCTGGGCTGAACTATTCTAAGGATATTCCAAACATGTAAAGGAACCAGAACGCAGGGCAGCTCTCATGCAAGAACTGCCAACGCCTCTGGGCCTGCATTGTCAAAGCAATGTCATCAATCTAACGCAGTGCTTAGTTGGTGACTGGCTATGTCTGCATCGGTCTTAGATCATTTTATTTTAACAAAGCCAGCACAGAAAACATTCAACAAGTGTCTAAATTGTTTTCTAGAGACATGAAATAGCCTGTACATTGTAGAGGGAGGCATAGCAGTGACTGGATCTAGGCTTCAGGTTTTAAGAGTAAAATCTGATTACACTTTAAACCCGGTAAAAAGTCACAGGACATGAACCTTCATTCTGACGTTTCCCTGTCATTAAAATCTAATTTTTCCAATTTCATTATATTGAACTAATTACACGCTTAGCCAGAGCTGCTAGAAATGCATCAGACAAAGAACAGACAATAGGTCCTTGCAGTACCCACAGCAAAGAGGTCTGAAGGACATTGTAGTGACAGCCATGCTGCAAGCGTGCTAAAATTAGACTGAGGATCTTTGGCGGTCCTGATTTATTTACACCCGCTGTTCCAGCCAAATTAATTCGTATCGTACAAACTCCCACCAACTTCGTTTTTTTTTTCTTTCTTTAAAGGTCTGAAACGTGCTCAGCTATCAAAGAATAAATCTGTACGCTCTCTGCGGGATAAGCAGGAACAGCTGACCCTTTTTTTAGCACAACAATCTGAAGGAAGGAATGAAACTGGTCAGTTTTTGGCTCATAGTTAAAAAGGCTTAATGGGGCTGTGGCCTGATGACCTGCCTTAAAAATAAAAAAGGCTGATAATGTTCATAACATTGTGAGAAATGCTTCCGTTTGTTGGACCAAATGCAGGGCTGCAGCAAATTTTAACTTAAAATAGATTTCCTTCCAACAGCCAATGCTATTAGAGGACAGAAATGAGAGGAGGATCTAAAAAAGAAGCCAGGTCAAATATGTCGGTGTAATTCTTTTAAATTTGATGGCAAAGATAAAAAAAAATATGAGTTTGTCTGTAAGCCAAGGAGTCTGTTTGGTATTCTAAGCTGCCCAACACACTAAAAAATGGTGCTGTACCACTGCTTTGAAAAAAAGGGGGGAAAAAGAGGATCATTTGCAGCAGCATGCATTGACTTCTCCTCTTTCAGCCTGTGTTCAGATGGGGGTGGGGGATTTTAAGGGTAAAGAGGACAGAGGTGTTGTATTTTTATATACCATGTGGTGTTCTGCGTGCCTGGCAGCCACATAGTGGGACTGGTGTGCCTTCTACAGACAAAAGAGAGACACCAACAGGAGCACCAGCTTGTTAAAACAACAAAATAAGTTAAACCATCAAGTTATATGGATCCAAAGACTGAAAACTCCTCAAAAAGCTTCACAGCAGAAATCAACTTAGAAAAGCTGAAGAAGATAGCCACAGAGCTGATTCTCCCTGGCAGATTCATCCTCAGACCGATGACTGCTGCTCTGGAGCTCATCACCGGCCCATTGGCCTGGATTTTGGGATGGAGTCCGGTCCAGAGGCATTTTCACCTCATGCTGTCGGGACTGGTCCTCTTTGGGCCTCTGCTGAGTTTCTGGGTATCCAGATACAGCATCTTCGCCAACGGCAACCACTACCTGTACAGGTAAGAGCTTTCAACGACAAAGTGATTAGCTTTGGGTTCTACTGTGAGCTAATGTTGTGAACTGTTGTGTACCGAATGTTTACGTGAATCAATAAATGACAGAAATAAATACTTGATGCATAAAATCTGATGACGTTGAATAAAATGACCAAAAAAAACACCCTACTTGGTCAAGAGTTTATAACAGGTTACAACTAAAATTGTATAGTCATTTCATAGTTGCAGTTTTGAGGATTACCATGCACATTGAGCAATTAACTGTATTCAAATTGGCTGGTTCCCAGTCAAGGACTTGGCTTTTAAGCATTGCTACTGAGTTATGGTTGTGGGTTTGGGAAGGTCAATCCACAAAGTTATCCTGCTTTGCCCATTCATCCAGTTAGGCATGTTTTACGTACGAAATAAAAGGAAGTACAACTGATCATTTTAGACATTATTTTAGAAGAACTGCGAACTCCGACTCCCTTAGAAAGAGGAAACGATACAGAGAAGTGCACAAAATGATAGGCTGCTCAATTAAATGATGCCAAGAGCTTCAAAATGGAAACCAAAACCAGAATGATGTGGTAGAAAACTACAAAACTAGCATTCCAATGGATCATAAAACAGCTACAATTGCAAAGACTTGTCAATGATTAGCTCCAGGGAGATCTGATTAGAAAATGCCTACATGAAGCCAAGCTATCAACAAGAAAGAGGTTACCTTTTGCCAAGGAACATGTCGACTGGCCTAAAGTAAAATTTAACATTTTTGTGGACTGATATAAACGTTGTTCTTGTTGAGTCTAGAGCCCCGTGTGACATGCACGCTCTTGTTCATCTCAGATCTTCTGGCTCTTAGGACCAAATTAGACACAACCATAAGCGAAAAGGGCTTCTTCTGATAGTAAAAAAAGTTAGAAAGGAGGAATAACAATATGTTGGCTTTAGATAGTGATGTGCAACTAGGTGTATCTTGTTCAGCCAGATGAAAAATAAAGGCTTAGAGATCTCACCAAAATCTCACCTCCCCTGTTCTCTTATTTTGCACTTTAATATATTTTTTTATATTTCAGCGCTGGTTCCCATCTCAGCATTTCTTGTTACGTCACACATTCCCATATTCTCTGACTAATTCTCCTTTTCGTTACTCCCTTTCCACAGGTCATCTCAAAGCTAGCCCCTAGCACCTTGCTAGTTCATTCCAGTTTCATACAGTGGTGAATGAGTAGTACTTTTACAGTTGATTTAATACATAGGTGCACTAAGTTATTTCAAGGAAGGGACCACAGTTAGTCAGATGACCCCCAAACACTGAATTCAAGCCGTCACTGTGAGGCATGGTGGTTCAGGCATGACGTGGAAACGTTTCTCATACTACAGTGTCAAGTCTATTGTATCGCATATCAGGGATCATGGATTAGGTTGAATTCATAAAAATACTTGGAAATAGTCATGTCTTGTGTTGAAGAGGATATTCACCCGAAATGTTTAAAAAAAACCATCAATCGAGCAGCATTTCTGTGCCAGACTAAATATTAACATTATGAGGTAGCGAGCTGGTATGTAAACCAATAGAAACCCTGTGGCGTGACGTCCAGCTTCTATTAATTACGAGCCATGCAATAATCATATTTTTCAATGATTTTTTAGAAAATACTGAACCAAACTTACCAATACTTATATTACTGTCTCTTTGTGCCCTTCTTCATGCAAATCTTTTTTTTTCTGCCCTTAAATAATACAAACTAAGGAGGTGGTGTAGGGAATCAGGTTTCTTTCATGTGCCTCTGAGTCCAGAGAAGTTAGAACTACCTCTGCATTAAGTAAGGCTACTCATTTAAACTTGAGATTCATTCAACCTTTATATTTATGCACGCTTCAGTTAGAGATGTGGTACTTCTTTCTAATGTTTCATCGAGGGGCATCATTTTTAACCATAAAGGTTTTTTTTTTTTTTTATAGACGTAAATTTAAACTCTTCTTAACCACTGCTTCTCACAGACTTCCTCAGTGTTTAGAAATCTTCATCTGGTCCTAAGACAAGATGATTTAGAGTGCTTTGGGGTGTATCAGGCAGGTAAATTTATATTTCTATATTTTTCAGCCTTTTTGAACATCAAAACTTTCCCTTTCCATCTTACAGAAAGTTCCTCAGGTCTACTTGGGGCTGGACCTGCATCCTCACAGGCTCCTTCGTCGTCCTCCTCGCCTTCTCGGCCTGCCGCTCTATCTCCCTTACCCTGCGCCACCTCTCTCGGATCGGGCTCGCGGGTCTGCTGTGGTGGGGCTGTCGGCGCCTTCTGACCCTGCTGGAGGACGCGGCCGGGGCCTGTTACGAACCCCTGGCCCCCGTTCAGGACACCCAGAACCCCGCCACCCCGGCGCAGCCTCTGCTGCTCCTGCACCAAGACCAGACCAAGGCGTCGTGCCTCAAAGCCAACATGATGTGGCGGGGCTACGAAGTTTCGCAGGAAACCCTCATCCTCTGCCTGTGCTGCCTGCTGCTTGTGGAGGAACTGTCCGTCTTTGGTCGTCACCTGGCGCAGGAGAAGCGTCTCCATAGGTCTCCTAGTGCTCCATTGAGAGTCCTCTTCCTTCTCTGTGTAGTTCTGCTTTTTATATTGATGGTCTTGCTTCTGTGTTTGCTGGCTTACTTCCCTGCATGGCCCTCTCAGCAGCTGGGAGGAGCTCTGGGCTACCTGGGTTGGAGGGGCCTCTATCAGGGATGGTACCGGCTACCATCCAGTCAGGGGTCGCCGGGTTTGCCAGGAGAGGGCCTTTTCACCAGCACAGACTCTAATAAAACACTCCCCAGTAGTTCAAGCCTTTTCAAATGAAGTAGCAAAACACTTACAAGAATCCTGTTGCTTTATTTTTTTTGTAATCTGAAACAAAATGCATGTAAGCACTGTGAGAGAACAATATCATTTCTACCAGGACATGTGTTTTGGAATTCAAATCAGTGTTATACAATGGTAGCAGTAGCTCGTTTAAAAAAAAAAAAGAGAAAGAAAAGAAGAAAAAGCCGGTCTCAGTAGATGAGAGCTTTCCCGTCTCCTCTGGGCTTCTTAATCTTGTCATAGTTCTTGTTAATGATGTCAAACAGCACCGCCTGGGGAGGGAGAGACGGAGAGAGAAACAACACAGCAGGATGAAACCATTATGAGGGAGACATGAGACCGGCTGAGCTGTGGTCAGCCCCTTTTTATCACAAGCTTCTTCATCGCCAGCATCAAACACAGGAGGACAATGACCAAAGGGGGCAGAGAAGCACGGGTTAATGGACAGCATGTGGGGCACTAATCAATTTAACACAAGCAAAGCAATTAGTTTAATTGCCTTTCCCATTAACAACGAACGGATACCGCTCAACCATCGTCCTGCTGCTCGGACACAGCTGGAATCATTTACATACTAGAGATCTGATTCTGATTCGCAGCAGATGGTCTATCCTGTTTAATACAACGTCCACTCAGCTTTGTTAATCAGTCTAACAGCGGGCGGTGTGATGTCTTACGTATGTGTTGCGGATCTCCAGGACCACAAGACGGAGCTCTCGGTACTGATACTGGTCCAGCTCATGAACCAGCTGTCTGTAGTCTCCCTGCAAGAAGAGAGGAGGAGGGAGATTACAAGCTAGAAAAGAAAGGGACACACGGGGCACTTCTGTTTGTAACTAGCTGGTGATGTGCAACAGATTCAGCAAGATTCGCAAGAATGCTCAGACCCTTTTCATATTTTGTCACGTTAAAACCACAAACTTCTTGGGTTTTTATGCGACAGTCAAACATGAAGTAGCACGGAATTCTGAAAAGGAAGGGACTCAGTTTTCTAATTTGTTACAAAAAAAAAAAGCCATTAAAATCTGAAAAGTGTTTCATGCATGTGTATTCCTTTTGGGGTGTGTCTCTACCAGCTTTGCAAATCTAGAGACTAAAGGTTTTCCTCATTCCTCTTAGCAAAATAGCTCCAGCTCAGTCAGACCGGACGGGGAGCACCTGTGAACATCAATTTGTTATTTTTGCCACCCCTTCTAAAATGGATTTAGGTCTGGGCTTTGACTGGGCCATTTTATAACAATCAATATAATGTAATAATCTAAACCCTTCCATTGTAGCTCTGGCTGTCAGTTTAGAGTCACTGTCTTGCTGGAAGGTGAGGCTAAATGCCAACATGTTTCATGGTGCAATATTTCTTTCTGGTGTCATCTGACCAGAGCAAGTTCTTCAGAGTACTGCGATGAATAAACAGGAAGTGAATGTCACACTTTTCAGATTTATAAAATCTTGTCTTTTCAAACTAGGCACTACTTTTAAGCATCAAGTCCAAATTAGAACACACTTCTGGTCGATAAACATGACAGATACTGACCACATGGGGGGTTTTGGAGGCCTTGGCCACAGCGTCACCTCTCTCACTGTAATACCTGACACAACAAAGAGGAGAAAAGTGGCTCACTAAAGGCTAGCGGCATCAAGATGTCGTCATTTATCGTTAGAACCAAGTAAGAAAGTCAGAGCATAAGATCGAAAGGTGACATCTAAGAGACGTTCAATGAAAAAATAAAATAAAAATGTCTTTCTTTGCAGGGTGCTTGGCTGAAACTTTGAATGTTGTCTTCCTTCATTATGTCAGGGAGAAAAACTGTGTTTTGGCTTACCAAAGATGATTTCCTCCATTCAAAATCTATTAGAAATTGCATTGACACCGACTGAGGTACAAATAAAGAACAAACCTTCACTCTGAAAAAAATCAAATAAAAGGCTCCAATCTACAGTTTTTGTTCCTTTGGATTGTGACAAACTTCTGTTCGTCCACAAAAGACTAACAGTGGGTTGACACAGAAGGCGATTCTGTTTTTGTTTTAACAAACAGCTTCAGGTTCCCGTTTTAGTCTTCAGTGTTTGCTGCAGTGATTTGTGTCAAGGGTAATTAGGGCTCTAAGAATGAGCTGGTTACTAGTATTAAGGTATTCTACAAGTTAAAACAGGTCAAATGCTCCATGTTGTTTAATGAGAGCCCCACTATTACAAGGTGCCGTTTTAAAGCTACAGTTGCCAAGGTGTAGTAGGAGATAGCTCAACCTATTAAAACTGCTATTATCTACTTGTTGAATCTGTATTAATTAAAAAAACCCCATAAAAGATTCATTTTTTTAATATATATATATATATATATATATATATATATATATATAAAGTTCAAATATAATGGACTATAATGGACAAGAAGCACTAAAAGTACTATTAATACTGAATGTAACAGGTATTTAGGTTTTGTATAGTTCTACAGTTTTAGGTGGGTGGTATATTTACTACAGTTTTTATTCAAGGCTGTTATCTATTCTTCTGTAAGTTTGTGTTTTAAAAATCTGCTAAAGATTATACTATATATATAAAAATACAATAGCAATAAATGTGTATAACATCACAATAACTACCGTAATTTTCAGACTATTAAGCACACCTGAATATAAGCCGCAGGTTTTCATGTTGTAACATGAGATATTTACACAAAGAAGATTCACTGAATATTTTTTTTTATTACTTCCACCAGGAGGTAATGTTTTTGTACCCGTCTGTCTGCAACACAACTCAAAAAGTTTTGGATGGATTCAATGAAATTTTCAGTAAATATCCACAAAGGGACCAAGGACAACTGCTTCAATGTTGGGGTTGATCCAAAATGAAGCGCGCATCTATCCACCAACCAGTGGCGCCAAACTCCCCTCCTCTCCCGTGTCAGAGAGCTCACAAGCAGCTACCCTCGTGCAGCAGCCCCGAATCTCTGCTGGAAGAGAGCAGTGACAGCACGAACATAGCCATGGGTCTCATTAACAGATATTTTACCAGAAAAGTACCGAAACTTAGAATTAGATAACATGGAGGGGAGGGTGGAGGTCTGAGTGCTTTTCTAGCTTTTATTTAAGATGTGTGTTTTTTCAAACTGCCTGTAAATCTGACGTCTTATTCAGTGTCTTTATGTCCTCCGAAAGCTTTTGTCGTCTTTTTACACCGACTCAGTTCTTACCGCTGCCTTCTGCAACGTCTCACCATCGATTCATTGATGTCAAGCTTATGTAGCTCCATTTCCTTCTGATGGTCAGCTCGATTGCCTTTCACTTAAAAGCTACATTTCTTTGTGTGTTTTCCATGATGAGGGTGTGTGCAGGAAAACATGTCTGTCTCAATTTTGCGCTTCCTGCTATAGTGCCCCCTGGAGGCTGTTAGCCAGTAAAAGAAATCTATAAATTAGCCACATTGTTGTATAGGACGCAGGGTCCGAAGGTTGTGAAAAAAGTGGCAGCTTATAGTCCGAAAATTATGATATATTAATGAATCAATTATTCTAGTAGCAGTAGGACAGCGGACCCCAGTCTATTCGCAGATCTGTGGGACATAACTTTTAATTATTTGCAGAACAGTTACCTATTTACAGATTTTAATTGTAGAGCATATCTAAAATACTCCAAACAAAATGCAGATTGGAAAACTGATTTACCCCGGTCCAATGCTCCCTGGCACGCTATTGACCGATGTTTGAAAAGCAGCCCATCCAGGAGCAGCATTTATTTTATTTGGCATTAATTGGCCAAGCACATCTGCAAATCTTTGTTTCAGACGTTTGGGTAAAGATCATGAAACTCTGTTACTTCAACATTTTATTCAGATTTATACCAGTAAAATGTCAGACCTATTGAGTGCTTTTAAATCAAAACTGAGGGCATCAGAAATGCTACTCGACACACACAACCTGAAGGCTCTTGTGTTGCCTTGCATCTGTTGAGGTAAAATACATATTTGCAATTGCAAATACAGAACTGACGAGTATGAAAAGGACCAGAGACAGGAATGGTTACATCAGCTTCATTTCATCTTTAGCCAAAAACCACTGAACACATTAGCTGGCGCTTACTTTGAAATCTGAGTCTGGAATGCTTCGATCTTGGTGCGCGTATTGGTCAGCAGCTCAAACACTTTCTCCTGTTAGAGACATCGAACGTTGAAAGTTCAGCTCAAGATCATTTGAATAACCCAACTTTACTCAACATGTCAACAAACTGACTAGCAGATTTTTAGTAATCACCAACCTGTACAGCCACTCCAAAGTTGTTACCATCTTCGATCCGAGGAATCTGCAGCTGCACCCACATTGACACCTGACAGGAAAACGTTGACCCACTTATTAATTAGGCCAACAGATCAAATGCAGCCTAACAGACCCGCTAAACTGTCCCATCAAAATCCACCCATTAGGTATCAATTCATACTTCATATAAAATCTAAAGCAGACTTAATAGCATTCCTGAGATATGATTTAGACAGGGCAACAGATGGTAACCATAAAGTAGAGCTGGAAGACTAGAGCAAAAAAAAGAAAAAGAAAAAATAACTGACTGTGTTGAGCTTCTCCTTCAGAGTCTGGATCTCAGGTTTGACCTCATTCAAAAGACTCTCCACTCTCTCGTTGCTACAGATGGGACCACAAGGAGGCCCTAGAGGACAGAGTTTCACACATGCATTCTCCAGTGAGGCAGAATAAGAATCGTTTTCTGCTCGGATTTATTTTCAGCTCTCATCTGTTCATAATTACAATCAGCCGTTTGCAGTGCCTTGGAAAAGTACACATCCCAATTCCTTTTTCTTTCACTTCCCTAATTCTGCACTACTTTATACTGGCCTAACACATGATATCAGCATGAAATACGTTGAGGTCTGTAGCTGCAATGTAAGGTTCATGGGTTGTGAATACTTTTGCAAGGCACTGTAATTAAAACTGGGGAAACAGCTTCCCTTTGTCCTCTTGTGTTCCCGTTTACCTGAATCCTCCTCCTCTTTATCGCTGTCTTTGTCCTTCTTCCCCTCCTTCCCCGCCTTCGCCTCCTTCTGCAACACAACAGAAAGGCTCTGTTTGAATGCTTTTTTATGTTTTACAGTGTTTATCTCTAGAAAAGTTTGCTCATGTGCGTTTTTGGGCTAATTAAATAAACATATTCCAACTTTTAAAATCATTTGCAAATAAATTTTCCTTCCAATAACAGATAATACTGACAATATTTTGGTTTGTTTTCATTTAATCCCCTGAAAAATATCAGCAAGATTTAGAGCAAAAAAAAAAAACACAAAAAACTAACCAAAAATTTAATATTTATATTTAGTCAGCGTTGTTTATATTTGGACACTTCTTGTGAGAGTGCTTCTGCCAAGACACCGAGAGGTATTTATGCATCATGTGAAATAAAAGGCCCACACATCTTTTGGTTTATAAAAGTCCTGGAGAGATTCCACATTGATTCGTTGCCATGGCAGTCAAGGACTCCTTTTCAGCATGGTGTTAAAAAAATAAAATAAAACTGAAAGATAAAGACACTGAGCTGCAGGGCTCAAATAATTCATCCTTATCAGTTTAACTACTTGAACCGTATTTTGTCATCAAGATTGGAAAAGTCTCTATCATTGTTCCGATTATCAGCCATCATCATGGATCGCAGCACTGACCTCCTCCGTCTTCTTGCGTTTGGCTTCCTCTTTGGCAGGATCTGGTATGGGGATGTCCAGCGGAGCCTTCAGGGATGCCAGGTCATCACAGCTGAAAGATGTCTGAGCCAAAAACAACAAAACTGATGTTTTTTTTCAGAATGTGCAAATGTTTTGTTGTTTTTTTTGTTTCATTTTAAAGAGCTTGTGATTTTTTTAAAATTGGCTTTTATTAGTGTGAAAAAACGCCTTTAGGTCCTCATACCTTCAGGAGCATCTGCAGCTGTTCAATCTTCTCAGGGAAAAATTTAGAGAGCAGCTGCTCTGCCTGTTAAAAGACAATTCACGACTATTAAAACACAATCACAGAGTCCAAATATTTCGAAATATGAAAAAAAAAAGTCACCTCCTTGGAGAGTTTTTGACAGAAGTCATCCACCTGCAACAAAAATAACACTTTAAAGCTTTTAAAGTGGTAATGTGCAGTCTGCTAGGATCGTATTTCCCGACGCAACGCTACAGGCCCGCGAGGCTAACCTGAGCCTTCACCTCACCTGACCTCTCGGCCCTAATGTCGAGCTGCTCAAACAAAGCCGCCGGCACTGAGCTGCCCCCTCCCAGCCCACCTGTTAGCGTCACTAACCCGCCGTCCAGGTGTTTTAAAGGGACAGCGGAGTTTGAAACGGGTCTGATGAACATGTCGTGCTAGCCGAGGAGCTCACCTGTTTCTTCGACTCGAGCTGAATACCCAGAGAAGCCATGTCCGCTCTGCAGATGACAACTTATTTTTAATAGACTTATAAAAGAATGTTTACGCTTTGACAAAAGCGATGGGGGAAGAAAAATGGAAAATACGCGCTTTTTACTGTGTAACTCGACGCCGTGCAGAACACGGAAAGTGCTCAGAGTTACTCAGCATAAAGAGCGAAAATGAAAGTAGAATGCTTTATGTGACAACGCCGTACTTTTTCCCCCCCTACTTCACTGCGAGCAGTCGCGGTGCATTGTGGGGAATGTCGTTTTAAGCGACTCCACCTCTACTCTTCCCAGAACAAGTGGCCCTGACAGGAAAAGGGTATGAGAAAACTCTCAAAGTTACATCCACTTGGAAAAGTTCGACCGTGAATAAGAGACCAAACCTATAACTGCAGCAAAAACATAAAATATGTTTAAGCCTTAACATAAATAATGCAGTTTAATATTCTGACTTTACATAATCCTCCCTCAGGCCTATTGTTGTTTCATTTTATGAGGACATTAATAAATCACTCAAGTAACTTAATAGCCGCTACCAAACCATCTTATGGGTGATTTTAATTTTTGTTTTAAATGGCAGCACAAAAAGTGTAAACAAAATCTGAAAAGAGATTTACATTCAATTAATTATTGGTTAAGGATTGTTATCTAAATAACACCTGGTATTTTACGCATATTTTATATAAACCTCCACTTACATGGATTCTAAAGAATAATATAATATAATATAATATAATATAATATAATATAATATAATATAATATAATATAATATAATATAATATAATATATATTCTATTATGGAGGTTTATGCAAAAAATTTAATAATAGTTATACTATCAATTTATTATTATTATAATTATAATTATTATTACTATCATCAGTAGTGTGTTTCATTAATTTCTGTTTTATATTTTGGTTCATAAGCGCAGTTGGTACCTCGCAGCAAGGTGGCCCGGGTTCGAATCCCGACCTGGGGTCTTTCTGCATTGACCAACCCTGCATTGGATGGACAAGTACAGATAATGCATGGAAGGATTTTAGTTCATGTTAAAAAAGTGTATGTTGTGGTTATATTCATTTTTATGTAGAGATTTTTAATATTTATCCAGTATTTTTTTCTTTTCTTTTTGGTCTACTGTAGGTTGTCTTCCAATTTAGTGGTTCTAAAGTTTTAACTGGTTCCACTGGGCGGCGCTGTTGCTTTCTCTGAGGTTTGGAAGAGGTTTGTGATAAACAACAGAACATGTAGTATAAACATTAACAGCCCTTGAGCAAACAAATGAAAATCATTGTGTTTGCTTTGTAGCTGGCTCCCATCCAAACTATATCTGTTTCCACTGTCTATTTGAACCGGTTTGTCTTGATGACTGTGCATTAACATATCGATAGAACTAATGTCAGAAGGTTGAATGAATTTTTAAAAGTATATGAGGACAAACCTAACATCACATACTATGTCAGATTGTGTCAGACTTACGCAATAGCAGCAATGAGACAACACAACTTTCTACTGAATGCAGAGTTTGAACCCAGAACGGATTGGATCTGTTGTCCTGGGTCTCTTTCATCAGAACATCTGTGGACAGAGCTGTGGTTAACCTGCACAGGTCAAAGTGTCAAACAAATAAAGGCTCCAGAGAGGACAGACAGGATAGAGCCTCCTCTAAACAGGATTTTACTTGTTTGCAGTGCGTCATTTTTTACCACATTACTATGTGTTAACAGGTAGATCCATCAAGAAACTAGGCGAATTACCCCCTGCAAGATAAAACCACGTGGTCTGTGTGACAGGCTGCAGGTAAACCACACCGTTCTCTGCTGATTAGCTTTAACAAGTAGGAATCATGTAATTCCGGGCTGGATCCAAAGAGCAAAGGCTGGACTTGTTTGCACTGAAAACAGCACTTGTTGTTGACTTATTCTGACTGGGTGAGTGATTAAAAGCTCACAGAGTTCTCTTCAGTTCAGTGATGGAGTTGAGAAATGGTCTGGACAAAGTTTATGCACCTTTCAAAAATTCGGCCACGGAGAGAGGAGGTACACAGAAAACATTTGGACTTGTTTCTGTGTCTGAAAAAGATCCTATTGCACCAGGTTTGACCCACTGCAGCCATCCATGGTGACATATCAAAACTGAACGGATTTGTAGATTCCTCCCTTTCCACCCACTTATGTTAAAGTCATCAGAGCAAGAACGTCATCAGCCACTGCTACAAAACAACAACCAAGAGACAGAAAACAATGTTTGTCTGCAAAAATTCTTCTTTACATTACTTCATAAAAATATTTTCATCCTACTTTATTTTCTAATAGTCTTCTCCTCCAGTAATTTGTTATTCCCCTTGAACCTCTACCTATTTTGTTACAACCACAAGTTTTAATGTCTTTATTGGGAGCTCAAGATCTGTTAATTTAGATGGAGTACATAGATTATGTTTTGCCACAGTTTCTCAATTGGATTCTCTGGACTTTGACTGTGTCATTTTAACACATTAATAAGCTTTGATATAAACCCTTTCATTGCTTTATTAGTATCCATCTGTATGCTTATTGCTCTGATTGAGGACATACCTACACCTCAGTCTCAACTCTTTTTCAACTTCTCCCTCAGCATCATACTGCCACCATCATATTGTACAGTGGCAATGGTGTGCTAATGTCCTATGTTTGTTTTCTGCCTCTCTTTGCATTTTGCATGTAATGGAAAAACTTCAGTTTTGGTCTCATCTGATCAGAGCACCTTATTCCACATGTTTGCTGTGCTTCATGTTATATGACTTATCGTGACCTGCAAATAGGATTTCTTATGGCTTTCTTTCAACAATGGCTGTATTCTTGCCATCTTTGGATAAAGGCCAGATTTGTGGTTTGCATTACGAAAGATTCTCCCACCTGAGTCGTGGATCTCTGCAGCTCATCCAGAATTTTCTGACCTTCTAGTCTTCTTCTCTGGTAAATGCTGACCTTGGTCTGGCCTGTCACTATAGGGTGATTGCAGCTGTGCTATACACTTTCCAGTTTTGGATGATGGATCGAAAATATTCCGTTTGCTGTCTCAAGATAGGCCGGTTGTTTTACAATCTTTACTCTGCTGTTAACTTCTCCACAACCTTACCCCTGTCCTTTCCGCTGTGTTGCTTGGTCTTCATGATACAGTTGTTCACTAATGTTCCCTAACAAAGCATTGATTCCTTCACAGAACAGCTGGATGTCTACTGAGAATAAATTGAATACAGATGGACTTTACTTTGAAAACGATGTGAGTCATGAAGAAAATGTGTTGTATTGGAGTTTATTTATAGGTAACAGAGTATGGGGGGTGAATACAAATGCACACCACACCTTTCAGCTTTTTTATTGGAAAAGTTTAAAAAAGCCCAGATGAATTATTTTCTTTCCTTTTCACAATTTTGTACTACTTTGTGTTTATCTTTCAGTTAAATATTGAAGTTTGTGGTTGTACCATGAAAAACCTCAGGAGATGCGAGTACTTTTGCGAGGCACTGCAAATGGACCCATCATTGTTATGTTGTTAAAGCTTATCTCCTTGTAAAACTCTCCCTTATCTAAATCATCCATTCATTTTGCCATTCAAATTTTAAATGCAGCACAGGTTTCTTTTCTTTCTGGCCTATAAACTGTTTTGGTAGAAATTGTACTTCGTCTATGTGGTGCCAAGTTTCTATGCCGCGAATTAAGAGCCATTGCATGTTTGGCAGTGTGTTTTTGTGAGCAATCCCTCCAAGTGTTTCACTTCTCCACAAAGTATCTTTGCTCTGAAATGTTGTTGTGCAACATATCCTTTATTGTTTGTCTCAAATCAGCTGCGGCTCCATAATTATAGTTTCAACAACTGTTTCCACACGTGAACGTCGGACAATGTGTTGGCAATATGTAGAAAAATTTAGTCTGGACTTTTCTGCTGCGGGATTTTTCAGGATCCGCTGATGTTGTGTTCTCACAGCTGGAAACATTTTCGACTCTGTTTTTGTCACAACACATAGGGCACTTTTTTTTTTTTACATGATAAACATATATTTGCATACAAGAGAAAGCAGCAAATTTGCTTAGGGTTACTAGAATGTCTCGGAACTGCATTCATATAACTGAAATCATATAGCTCTAACAAGGAGATAGATTGCTATAACAGAGAGGTAAATTGGTTTGCAATGATTTTCTTAATTTGGTTACCTCAAATTAAAAGCAATCAGCCATCACAGTCTTGAATAAAGTTGGCCAAATATTCCATGACATCTAAGACTTCATAAGAATGTTTATTTGGGAGAAGAAACGTCAGGATGTCCAAGAACGGGTAGTGGGTCCTCAGAGGAGGGGGTGCAGAATTGTGCTCTCACCAGAGCAAAGTTGGCTCAGCATTGGAAGTACGTGAGTGAGAATGCGTCTGCATGTATAGTTAAGGTATAAATTTGGAACAATTGCCTTGTAACAAGACGGGCAGCCAAAAGGAGAATTTTGTCCAAACAAACCCCATCAAGGACAGTCTGAAATTCTACTAGATGTAAATGATTGTAAAGGAGAAGATTTCCATAGTCATATCATCCTTGCAGTGTTTTGGGTCACATAGAAAACATATTTATCTGATACAGAAAAGATGAAAAGCATTGTGACACGATCCATGTGTGGGGCTGATTCTCATCCATGGAGGGGCATACACTCAATTCTGCTCAAGTACACTTTCTTGAATAAAACATATATCCTTCCCACAATCAGGCCATAAAACGGAGATGATCTTTGTATTTTCAGGGTCAAATAAAAGCAATAAAAAGGTCAGCCTTCTATCGCCTGAAGAACATTTCTAGGATTAAAGGACTGATGTTGCAACGGGACCTCAAAAAACTCATCTATGCATTTATCTTTTGTCGGATTAATTAGTGTAATAGTGTCCTCACAGGTCTGCCTAAAAAGTCAATCAGACAGCTGCAACTGATCCAGAATACGGCTGCTCACATCCTCACTAGAACCAGGAAAGTAGAGCACATCATCCCAGTTCTAAAGTCCTTGAACTGGCTCCATGTAGCTCAGAGAATAGAGTTAAAAATACGTTTACTTGTTTATAAATAATTGACTGGCTTATCACCAAAGTATATTGAAGATACTGTTACTATACCAACCCCCCAGACGACTCAGGTCTTCGAACTCCAGTCTACTAATCATCCTTAGAATTAGAACCAAACATGGAAAAGCAGCTTTCAGGTTCTATGCTCCCCTTATCTGGAACAAACTTCTAGATGACTGCAAAGCTGCTGAAACACTGAGTTTCTTTAAATCAAAGCTAAAAACGCATCGGTTTAAAGCTGCTTTTAAGTAAGTGATTAATATTAATAATAGCTGGAATGTCATATGTTTAAGTGTTTCATATGTTTTGTGTCTCTAATACTGTGTTTTATGCTTTTACTGTTAATCTCCCCTAATCACCCAGAACACCTTGAATTGCCTTGTTGTTGAAAGTGTGCTATACAACTAAAGTTGGCTTGCGTTTTCCAGCATAATGGAGCACATTGTCACAAATGATTACTAGACCGTTAATATCATTGAAATTTTTACAATAATCTACACACTGTTGCCACAGGCTTGCTCTGGAGGAAAGATTATTGCAAAATCAATGACTCTATGCATTTGGCTCAGAAAGATAACTGTCTACCAACTGGCATCATTTGTTTTGTTTTGTATGATCACTTTGATCAACTTAGAATGTATTTAACAAATTAATTTTTACTATATGATTTTATCGTATTCACATGAGTTGGAATGAAGCTATGTATTTTTTCCTTAAATTGATATCATTTGGACTTGTATCTGTACAATGCCTTCACATTACATTTTTTTGTAAGCTGGAACTGCATAAATAAACTGAGTTGAATTAAAAATTTGGACCTGTGATAAGTTTCCTTGCCAGATTTGAACCTTCTTAAAAACCTGAGGTCAACCCTTAAATATAGGAGAAGCTAACGATGTGTAACTTCAAGCCCTAATAAAGCAAGAGTAGATCACTATTAGCTGGGTTTTAGCCTAGAAATGTCAGAATGAACTGAGTAAGTTATGAAGAAGAGTCAATGCACTGTACAAACTGACTTTGTGTACATTTTATATTTTCCTGTAAATCCCAAAAAACACAACAAGACTTGTGGATGTTTATTTTTCATGCAGTGCAAGAAAGATGTCCATGTCAATCAACCACTGTTCTTTTTCATAATTCATGCAGAAAGAAACTGGTTTCATTTGATCCCACTTTCACTGGTCTGGACTGTTCAATAGAATGTCTCTCAATCCATATTGAATGTATTTGCAACATTGAACTAGTACCAGTTAACATGGTTTGCTTTACTGACCACAGACCAAATACAAAAGCAAGTGTCATAAGAAGGCTTAATGTAAAGAAAAATGTTAAAGTACTGTGTGACTTTAAACAAACTGTACAGTTGAAAAAGTATTCACACCCATAATAGTTTTCAAATTTTGTTATGTTACAGCTACATGCTTTCATGTAATTTTAAATTTTATTTATGAAATCTGATTGAGCACAGTTCAAACCATCATGTGAAAATGGAATGGGTATGGCACAAATGCAGAACATAGCCATCCACCTGAACTAACAGGTTCGGCAAGGAGGGTATAAGGTGCATGAGGTGCAGAGATCCAGAGCTCAGGTGGGCATGCACTCTACAAACCTGGCCTTTATGGATGAGTGGTGGGAAGAAAGACTCCATAAGAAGTAACGTTTACAGTTTGCACAAGCCATGTGGGGAACACGCCAGACACGTGGAGGAAAGTGCTGTGGTCAGGTGAGACCAAAGCTGAACTTTTGGGGCTACATAAAAAAAGAAGTAACAATGCAAACCCCCCTGAACACCACAACCTTGTGTTAAAACATGGTGGCGACAGCATAATGCTGGGGGCAGGCTTTTGCTCAGTAAGGATAGAAAAATCGGCCAGAGTGATTAAAACAGGACAATCCTGTTATGGCTGCCATATGAGACTGGGACTAAAGTTATACCTTCCAGCAGGACAACAAGCGTGAACACAGCCAGCGCTATGAGGCTATTTTACAAATAAGGCAAAAATTTTATTAGATGTTCAAAGCTTAAAGTGATATTGCCATGAAGACTTGACTTGGTGGTTCTACATAGCGTTAACTTCTATATGTATGAAAAAAAGAAAACAACCAATAAAAACGACCAACTTTTATTAAAATCCACAATTATATATTATTTTGTGATGCTTTATCAAACAAAATTGCAGCTTGTGGTTGTCCAACATGACAACATTTGGGTTTAGGCAACAGAGCAACTATTTTACATTTTACGATATAAAAGACTGGAACTGTGATGTTATGACCAAACATATAAGATAAAAAAAAACCTCTAAACACTGAGCTTGAAACGTGTATATGTGTTTATTACAATGTAAGAACACTATGTTTTGAGTTTGTTTTCGCGCTTCAGCTCGAGCTTCCGGGTTGTCCCGTAGCTTCTCTGCGTCAGACTTTACGTGCAGAAGCGCAGGAACTGTTTCTTGCGTCATCCAACCGGGAGGTAGGGAGGGACTGGGCGAGCAGCGGCCGGGGTTAGGGACACGGTACACGGCATGGACACAATCTGTGCGGACAAGCCAAACAGACAGCGGCGTATGTAAATTTCCACCAGAAGCGCCTCCTCCCCGCCGCGAGCTTCGAGGCGCGTCTGGGGTCGGACTGTGATAAAGCAGACCGGGGGGACTACGTGGAGCCATCAGTCCGCTGTGGTCGTGGGTCAGCAGGGCCAGGACAGCATCCACTGAACCGATTCCAAGGGATTTCACTTGGAGCAAAGTGCAAGGTCCTCAGTCAGCGCACAGATATGAGCTGTGAAGAGCTTTAGCTGCTGTCGGTCGCCTGTTCCCCCCTCCTACCGAAGAGAACTTTTATGTAGCTTTTTTTAAATTTTATTTTAAAGTTACCGTTTAGCACCAAAGATGTCGTGCCTTTTATTAGGAGTCATACGAAGGTGAGCATTTTATCAGTGCAATTCATATTTTTTTATGCTGATGTCATTTTTGAAAATCATTTGAGTTAGAAATCTGTTTAATAGGACTTATTATTTTAAACCTTTTCTTCAAGAGTTACTAGAAGCAGAACTTGAACTTGAGATTCTCCATTGTTTGCCAGCTGCAGTCAGAAACTTCAGACTTGATTTGGCTTCGCCACGACTCACATTCAGGATGAGAACATCTTTATGTCTTTGTCAAAGCAGTATTTGTGTTCAGTGTATTCTTCTGCATTTCTTCCCTTAATCATTGCACCCTGGAGGCTTTGTGATGAAGCCGCATCACACCGCAAGCCTGGAGTCAAAGTGAGCATTTCAAATAGTGTGTGCTTTCACTTCATCTTTAAAGGTGCATGCCAAAGAGACACTGACATTTGTGTGTGTGTAATGTGTGTGTGAGCACCAGTGGGGCTCCTGTGTATTCTGTTTGCATTTCTGCTTGAGGGACTGTTGCTGAGTGCAGTAGTCCCTGAAAGTGAAATATAATTCAGCATGTGTGTGCATGTTGTCTGCGGTGACACTGCAGCTGGCCCCTTCGAGGCTGTTTAACCAGGATCTCTAAAGGCAGGGGATGGGAGTGTAGGTGTGTAGGTCTGTGCTGTGTGTGGATTGGCTTGTCCCATCAGAGGTGTGTTTACAACGAAAACACTTTTACTCAAAGCAGGATTCCATGTTCTCCTCTCCGAATAGTCACATTTATCTCCTGAGTGATTATATCCTCGTTAATCTTGCAAAATGTGCCACAAGGCAACATTCTTGAACTTATCCGGTCTAGGATGGGAATTGGGTGGAGAATGGGAAGCAGAAAAAAAAGAAACGCGAGGAGATGGTTGGTTAATGGGGGGGCGGGGGACTAGAGCAAAGGTCACTAGGTCCAAAGGGAAGGAAATATTCTTAAAAGAAGAAAGAACAAAATGGCTAATACAGCACTACCAGTTTAACTCAATTTTTTTTACATGCTTCACTTCTGCAAATTTAAGTTAAAATCCAATCTGGGTCATCTCCTTTTTTCAATCCCAGTCACACTAAAAATAATTTTTAGCTATACCTCACGAGTTAGTGTGATTAACAGCATGACAGGAATAATGTGCATAATTGATTGCCTGCGTGGTGAAAAGACTGACTGGCTGCAGATCTGACTGAAGAGACTGTTCAATCTAATATCACAAAAAAATGTCAAACAGAGGTTCTTTAGTTTTTATATTTCTGGGACAAGGGTCTGTCTGTGGGTTAGAAGACAGTGACATGGTTATTTGTTTAGTTTCCACTCCACTGATCTGTAATTGATCTCCTCAGCTCAATAAATGATTAAAACTGCAGGTCAATGTGTAAAATATATGGGAGGAGACAAAATGAGACAAAACATGATACTGGCGAAAGATTTTGCTAACAACAGGCTGTGTTTTAAAGCATCTCTGGCTAATACAGAACTACACTGGACCATCGGTACTCGCAGGGGTTAGGGACCTCAACCGTGAATAGTTGAGACCTCCTTTAAAAAACGTATAACTATAGTTCAAACACCAAATATACCTTAATATGCATTAATGCAACTGTTTTGGCACTACCGCTGAAGCCATAGTCTTTGCCATTTCCTGCGACAAGGAAATAGGCCAAATTAAAACAAATGACACTCCTGGATTGGGTTCTTTGCAAAGGCCAGCCAATAGCGTGTGAAGGAGCATAGCGGCTATGTATTTCGACGGCCCAAGCTGCATTTCCTTTCAATTACTTTAGATATGTTCTGCAAAACAATCTGCGTACAGGTGAATTCGCTAAAACTCAACCACAAATAGGCAACTCAACCACTCAACCACTCTGTACAGTTCGGATTTGATCATTTTAAGGACTGGATTTGAGATTCAAAAACAAAAGATGATCAACTGCAGTCCAGATTAATAAAACAAATTAGAAATAGCCTTTTAGAAATGTTCAATGTTGGTTAGGGCTGCACCACAATGGGAAATGCAGTAATATTGGCGAAAGTCGCGATGATGATATGACTTGAGAAAAAGCAACAAATATTAAAGTGTTACTGTCTTTCTGCTTTGGGTTAATAGCAAACATAGACTCCATATACTGTGTAGTCTACCCACCTAGTTCAAAAAAAAATTATTAATTATTTTTATCTCAACAAGGTTTGATTGTAAAGCCTATTTTGGGCAACAGGAGCTCAGTTGCATTGTCCTAAAGACTTGACCCCCTAACTGCATCTTTCCTCTTTTTGTGCTACAATAAAAAAATGAGTGTCACTAAATATATCACAGACACACAGAGCCTGAATGCATTTCACTTTAAATAATAAGCTAACATTTATTGCAGTCCAGGTAGATCTTCACAAAGTACACATTGCCTACAGTGATGTTGCGATAACGATAAACTTGCGATATATTCTGCCACCCTAACATGGGTGCTAACTTTACCAGCTTGCAATTGGCTTTATTCTCATAGTGCTTTCAAATCATTTGTGTTCTCTATGTAACTTTATCACTGTCTTTTTCTACTGCGTACCCGAAATGTTCCCACAGACATAATTTAAATGTGCTAAAAGTTTAATCAGTCTTAGTATTTCAGATTTTGAACTACAAAAATTCAAATGCAGCCCAGACTCTTTAAAAACAGCTAAATGTTCCTTTAATATAGGATGTTTCAAAGCAGATGCTAACCTTAGTGCAGTTATCAACTACGGTTAACCAGTCATGGTGTTCACACAGTGCTTACAAATTGTATTTGGTCTGTCACCATTTCTTTTTTCAACTGAATATCAAAAATGTTGGTGCACAAATGATTAAAAACAGGTGGAGATTTGATTTAGTTCACTCCGTCAACACAACCAGTTAATGCAAGATCTACTTTCTTTTTATACTTCAAAATAATACTCGTCACCAATAGACATCTATGTATATCTATGATTTCAATTGGTTAAAAGTTATCAAGGTTGTTTAAATGGCCTAGCCTACCCAAACTGCTAACATACCCATTTAGTTATATTTGGACAGGACAAACAGGTTAGAAAATTTTCTCTGAGAGCTGGTTGCGCTATAAACAGAAATCCTGTGTTTGGAGGTGGATCTTGACAGCTGTCCCAGAGATCTAGTTTATGGCCAAATATCAGCAATTCTGCATGTCTATCAGCCCCACCTATGCGAGGTCCAAAGGTAATCCATCTAGGAACATGCTCACGTTAAAGTCAAATTGCGAACACAAAAGAATATGGTACATATGGAACATCTATAGTCAGCGTTTTCATTGTAAACATCCATTGTTCGGCTCCTGGCTGCATACAACTATGTAGACCATGGTCCATAACTAGTTTTCTGAAACCAAAAGGATTTGCTAACTCCTGAGCTTTAGCTGCTTGATGTAACTTCCAGTTTATCTCCAAGATAACAAGATCAAAGATGAACACTTCTACTCTGTGTCTTGTGGCACATTTGCTTGCACTCTCAGCACAAACTTCACTGTGTTGATGATTAATGCCTCTCATACCAATGGTTAAGCGAATCTCAAAGCACAAGTTCAAAGGAAGTTTGACCCCCGTTTTATTAACTAGTTTCTAGTTCTTTGCCCTAGTACTGTGAAGACACACATTCATCAATGCGCCTGCTTCACGTACCCATTGTATGTTCAGACCGGATTTACGAGTTTATCTGCATGGATTTATTGAAGTATTTGTGTGTACGTGCTGTTCGCTTCACGACACAACCTGGGAGTCACATACCTGTTTGACCAAGTGTCAGTCTTGAAAACATCCCGCCAAGAGAAAGTGTGGGACTTGTGTTGCCTGTCAAACTTGCCAAACCTTTCCTTTACTTTAAATACTTATCTTTAATTCCTAATGACTGCTGAACATACAGAGTCTAAGTGTCCACATGGAGTTAGCCAGAGTAGAGCAGATAACACTGTGTGTTCAGGCAACAGGCAGAAGGCACACACACAGGTTTGTGTTTTACCAGTAAACATGGCAACCACCACTCACTGGCTCGTGTACATGAATATTATGCTGCCGACAAACAATAGCTTGGGTCCCCCACAGGCCTCTCTTTGTACACAGATGTCATTATGAGGTTTTTAGCCCAAACTGAAAAAGACTAATCCACCCTTTTCCCATGAAACAGGCCAAAACACAGCTATCACTGCATCCACACGAAAACATTAGATTACACCTGGCAGCCCTAGAAAAACAAATACATGGGAAATGTCTGTCCAAAACATTACAGGACTCTCAGACAGTAGGATACAGCTGTCTCCCAGACATAACACTGTCTTCTGATATATGTGGTTAACCTGTAGGAAAGTGTTTCTGCACGGCAGTGAACAAATAACAAGAACTAGTTGATCACTACCACATCATTAAAGTTTAGTCACTTTGAGTTAATACCCCTTGCCTTCTTCTCTTACAGGCAGGGTGGTATTGGGGCTAGTAGTGGGGTCCGGTCCCTGGCCTCCATCCCTTCGCTACCATCCGCTGTGGCTGATTTTGTGAAGGGAGCGGTAGACGAGTGCAAGCCTGCCAATGTCCATGTTGTAACTGGTACTCCTCAGGAAACGGCCAACATTCTGGCGGGCCTGGAAAGGGACGGCATGGTCAAGAGGCTTCCCAAATATGAGAACTGGTAAGAGCTGCACAGAAGACCAGGTAATCATCCTCTAGTTTATTCTGAAGTAGTTGCAACTAAACTTTCTGCTTGGCAGTTGGCTGGCCCGTACAGACCCAAAGGATGTGGCCCGGGTGGAGAGCAAGACTGTGATCGTAACCAAGAACCAGAGAGACACCATCCCCATACCCGCTGGAGGGGTGAAGAGTCAACTGGGTAGCTGGATGAGCGAGTCAGACTGGCAGAAAGCCAGACAAGACCGTTTTCCCGCCTGCATGGCAGGTAGGTTGATGGATCAATTTCTCCTGACTTATATGGGTTTTTAAAATGTAAAAATTTTGAAGGCTTGAGATTCCACAAGGAACAACCGAGTGATTGGTATTTAAAAATGTGACCAAAGGGCATTTCGAAAAGTGGGGTTTCACTGCCTTGTTTAAACTCTAAGATACTTTCATTTTTCACCCTCAGTATGTCTGGAGTATTTTTAATGCAGTGGGTCTTTTGCTGGTCTGATCACACCCTTCAGTGTTGTGATTGAGAGTCATTGCTACAAAATGGCTGAGCGTACTAATTATCCTCCTCCAGACATGTTCTGAGAAATGTAGGGGACAATAACCTCTGGAAGCAACAAATCTATTCCCTAAGGCTAATCAAGCTTTCCCACTTTTTTCACACTTGTGTGGATTCGATTTTTGTCTTTATATCACTTTCATTGGCTCAGATCTCAGCTTTGTTTTGTACTTCTCCTATGTTATATTATATGTAAAACAATATGCCCTGTGGTTTGGTAATGCAGATTCTGCGAGAGGCAACAGTAGGGAAGAGATGCAACATTTTGTTCTACTAAGGTTGCACCATTGTGAGAGTTCATGTATGACCCTGTCTCAAATGGGTTTTGCTTCTTTTTACATTGGTCTTAATAACTGTACTTTTCATTGACTTCTTTCAATCAGTTTATCACAAGTTTATTATTTCAAAGATGTTGAATTATGAGATTACGGTAAAGGGACAGTATATAGGTTTCTAAAAGTTAACTTTTGAGGACATGGTCCTTCACTCCCTAAGAGAGGGTTTAAGAACAAGTGATTCATTTTTGGAATGTACACATACTGAGCCATAGCCCAGTTTTGGGAGCCTAGCACATATTTTCACTTTCAACAAAGACATTTTGACTCTATTTGTACTCCAACTGTAATTTTAAGATCAAATTTTGTAAGAGGCTGTGTTAGACCTTATCCATTGTGGATTATGGAATATTCTGTATCCTATGGGTTAGGACAGTTGTGAGTGGGGTTTAATACGTGTCATTGTGTCACCAAGCATCTCGATTTGAAGATGTTTGAACATGTTGGACTCTCAAGAGCAAATCATTGCTCTAAGGTAATTTTTGAGAAAACTCGGTATCTGAAACCCCCCCCCCCCCACCTCCACAAAAATACAGATCACAAGTCCGACCTTTGTTTGTTTAAATAATCTACAATCAGTGTAGAATAATTCAGTCCAGGGTTTACCAGTCTATTTAGTGTGGTCTTTACATTTATCTCAAGCGTCAGGCTGATTCTGATGCAAATATAGACATATAAAATGTCCCTTTTTGTGTTTTTAAAAAACATGGTAAATGTTCCATAAGGTTTATATTCTATTTTTAAAAACCTCTGTTCCGCTTTCACCAGTTTCAGTATTCTAGAATTTCCTACAGATGATCAAATGCAGCCCAGATCAAATATTTTAAACAGATACCCACTTTAGTGTCATTAGCCATATTTTCATTGTCTGAACATAAATAAACAATTGAAAACTTGTTTGGTGCGGTACGCTCAATGGAACGATGCCCTTTGGGGAAAGCTATTTCACTCAAATGAAAAATTGCCACTTTATGAGGGTGATTAACTGTTTCAATTTAATTAACATCTTGTATTTTTTTCACCCCTTTTCTTCACAGTGTCAACATGACCCTTTGTAACAAATCATCAAACATCAGGTTATTTGAAGACACAGCTCTGACCTAAGGGTCAACCTCACTGAATTTTACCTAATTTAAAGTCAAACTATGTGTTTATTTCTACCTTATAGATCTTGAAAGACTAACCCACTCCAAGGGCAACTGTGGCTCGCTAGGTAGAGTAGTTGGCTTGTAATCGGAGAGTTGTAGGTTTGATTCCAGCTTCCGCCTGTCACAAATCGATGTGCCCCTTGGCAAAGCACCTTACCCCAAGTTACCTACCGATCTGCGTATTGGTGTATAAATGTGTTCACATTTGTGAGTGCGAATAGTTGAATGTGGCTCCAGTGTAAAGCGCTTTGAGTAGTCAGCATGACTTGAAAGGCATTAAATAATAGCATGACTTGAAAGGCATTAAATAATTTCAGTCCATTTACCATTTATCCTGCACACTAACTCTCCAATAATTAGTCCTTTAGTTCTTTCCTTTAGCATATTTACTTTCTATGGTTGCTGTTGTAAGCTGGCCTTTTAGAATTACGTTAGTTCTGAGGGCAAAAGGGGTTCGGTACTCTGCTATAATACAGTATTACAAATACAAGCACTGCCAACATCTATCAGAAATAATATAGAAATAATCAGCCCTAATGAGTTTATTTACCTCTGGGTTCCACTTGTAGGTCGGACCATGTTCGTGATTCCCTTCAGCATGGGACCTGTTGGCTCAACACTAAGTAAATATGGCGTCCAGGTACTATCTGTTCATTAAATATCTTGTACTCAGCAAAAAAGCATGCAATAAAGCAATAACCCTGCTGGGTTTTTTTCATTGTTGTTGTGAATGTTTGTAATATTGTAATTTATTGTTGTGGTTTATCTTACAGTGTAATTTGTGCCTGTATAGTTTTATGGTTATTACCCATGGATCTCATAATGAACACTTTTGGGCCTTTTCCAGGTGACTGACTCGCCATACGTCGTGGCCAGCATGGGGATCATGACGCGCATGGGCACTCCTGTTCTGCAGAAACTGTCTGAAGGAGCGGAGTTTGTCCGCTGTCAGCACTCTTTAGGACGACCTCTCCCGCTCAAAGGTACTCAAATGTTCTGAATGACTTCAGGTGGGATGTATTTGTGTTGATATTTTCTTTTCTAAATGTCTCCTGTTCTAGCTCCTCTGGTCAACTCTTGGCCCTGTAACCCAGAGAAAGTCCTAATATCTCACCTACCGGACACCAGGCAGATTTTGTCCTTCGGGAGTGGTTATGGAGGAAACTCTCTCCTTGGGAAGAAGTGCTTTGCCCTCCGCATCGCCTCTCGCATTGCCAAGGATGAGGGATGGCTGGCTGAGCACATGTTGGTGAGAGCAAAAGAAAAATATTACAACAGTTTCTATACTCAGTAGAGCCTCTTCCATCTTGGTTCACAACTCTTTTATGTGCTCAGATCCTTGGAATCACCAACCCTCAGGGTGTGAAGCGGTACGTAGCGGCGGCTTTCCCCAGCGCCTGCGGTAAAACTAACTTGGCTATGATGAAGCCTTCTATCCCAGGCTGGAAGGTGGAGTGCGTTGGGGATGACATTGCATGGATGAAGTTTGACAGTCAAGGTGAGTGTAAGCGGATTAAAATACACACCGACTTATACACACCCTCATCCTCCGGTTCGCTAAATCAAGCTTCTCGCGCCTCCGTAGGCAAACTCAGGGCCATCAACCCAGAGAACGGGTTCTTCGGAGTTGCTCCCGGCACTTCAGACAAGACCAACCCTTACGCCATGGCCACCATCTCCAAAAATACGGTGTTCACCAATGTTGGTGAGACAAGCGACGGAGGAGTGTGGTGGGAAGGGCTCGACCCCCCTGCAGCTGGAGTTACTCTCACAGACTGGCACGGACAAACATGGAAGCGAGGTACCACTGGACTCTATATAGTCAGAAAATCTAGTTTCTAAAAGGCCTTGTCAGTTTTAGTGATATAAATTCCTCCTAAATCCCATTTTTTCCACACTTTTATGAACGTTACTAGTTCTGTCATAAAGTTTAGTTTAACAGCCATAGAGAGTATAGTACCATCTTGTGGTTTACCAAAGTAATGTCACTGATTTCATTGTGACCGATTAAAAATCTGATGCAAATAAATATAATATAATATAATATAATATAATATAATATAATATAATATAATATAATATAATATAATATAATATAATATAATATAATATAATATAATATAATATAATATAATATAATATAATATAATATAATCTGATGCTTTACATGCAAAATCTTGTTTCTTGTTTGCACCCAGGGAGCTCCACACCATGTGCCCACCCTAACTCACGCTTCTGTGCCCCGGCGGCTCAGTGCCCCATCATTGACCCTCAGTGGGAGAGCGAGGAAGGCGTTCCCATTGATGCTATTATCTTTGGAGGCAGAAGACCTGAAGGTTTGTCCCACTATATAGTGTTGAGAACACACAGGCAGAACCTCACACAGTACAATTTAGACAAATTCATTTAGAACATTCATTCTGAGTGCATTTATTGAGTGTGCAAGAAAATTTAATGTTAGGAGTTTTTCTAACAAACCTACTGCTATACTTTGGGGTACCTCTACTTTTTATTCTTTTAAAGTTCTCTTCAACAGGACACCTCTTAGTCTTCTTCTGTAACATTCCACAAGTTGAAGCATACAGATAGAGGGATCTTTGACCATTTCTCTTTGCAAAATCTCTCAAGACCAAGGGTCCATAAAGTAAATAAAAAACCCTCAAGGGCCGGTATCCTTCAAGTTTTAATTCTTCCCTGGTTCAACACACCTGAATCAGTTGATGGCTTGTTAGCAGGCCTCTCCAGAACTGCAGAGGAGGTAGTTGAACCATTTGAATCAGCTGTATTGGAGCAGAGATTCATCTAAAACTGGCAGGGCTGAAGTTGGACAGCCCTGCTCTAGACTGTCATAGATCTTCTATTCTGCTTTTTTTTCTTTTTTTTTCCTCTAGCTCATTCCACAGATTTTTATAGGATTTAGGTCTGGTGATGGAGATGGCCATGAAGAATGTTTTATTTTGTGTCTGTGGCCTATCTGTGTTGATCTGACCCTATGTTTTGGACTGATATCCTCCTAAGAGACCTAGTGATGAGCCAATTTTAGTTTTATGGTAGACTCGGCCAGGGTTTTTATTTACCTATCCTCTATCCCTTATACAAGCGTTCGATGGGCTTTTAAAAAGAAACAGTCCCACAGCATCACAGGTCCTCCCCCATACTTAACAGTGGGCATGTGGTGCATTTTCGTAGTCACACACGTACCTCATGTTCATTAACCCACCTGGCCTTTGCTGCTGAAAAGCTCAGTCTTGACTTCTTCTGGCCAAAAAAGAAGTTTTGATGAAAGTCCTAATAAAGTTGAAAGCTTTATTAAAGCTTTTTCCTGACACGTCCCCTAAACAGCTAATTGACATGTTGATAGCAGTTTTTCACGGATTGTCTGACCCCACAATGATCCCACCCTTTGCTGTTGTTCTCTAACAGTGACCGTTTTTTTAATCTTCCTTCCACACCATGTTAGTTAGCAAGAAAAACTTGAGTCCTTACCCAGGTTTGCTTGTCACAGTTCTAATTGTTTTAGGCTTTTTTTTAAAAAATATTGCTCTGACTGTAGATAAGGACACATTAAAACAAGCAGCTATTCCCTGACTTGTAAAGATACACGTACATCTGCCCTTTTGAATGGCATGTTATCCTGCCTTTCCAATTTTGAAGTTGGGCTAAGCCATATAAGTCAAATCCTAGAAAATCTGGTCAACACTAAAGGGTACGATGTAAATAAAAAAATGGGACAGTAGAATTTACTTAGTGTGATTTTGGAAAGAAAAATAAAAGATTATTTCCCATCTGAATGAATATACTCAAATTAAAGGGTATTCTTTCCCTATATTTTGCATTTTTATTACTTAGTGGTTATCAAAATTTTCCATCTGCACAAAAAAAATGATAGGCCGAAATCCCGTTGTATTTCAGTACCTTGAACATTTAAAATCCAATCCAATGTTTTCAGGAGTCCCCCTGGTTTATGAGTCTTTCAGCTGGCAACATGGAGTGTTTGTTGGAGCTGCAATGAGATCAGAGGCCACAGCAGCTGCAGAACATAAAGGTACACATCTTTACACACCTAACTGGGAATTTGGGGATTTACTATACTCGTAAAAAACAAACAAAAAAAAACCTCTTACCAGCCTCCGGTGTATATTACTCTTCGTCCAGGTAAGGTGATCATGCATGACCCCTTCGCCATGCGTCCGTTCTTTGGCTACAACTTCGGAGACTACCTCGCTCACTGGCTGAGCATGCAGACCAGGAAGGCCCCCACCCACCTGCCCAAGATCTTCCACGTCAACTGGTTCAGAAAGGATCCTGCAACCGGCGCCTTCCTCTGGCCCGGGTTCGGGGAAAACGCCCGCGTGCTGGAGTGGATCTTCAAGCGCTGCGGCAGAGAGAGGGAAGAAGAGGCGGCCAAGAAGAGCTACATCGGTTGGTTGCCAGAAATTGGCGCCATCGACACTAAAGGTCTGGGCGCAACGGTGGATATGGGCGCCCTGTTCGATGTGCCCAAACCTTTCTGGCAGAAGGAGACCAAGGAGCTGAGAGCATACTTCACTCAGCAGGTCGGAGCTGATCTGCCCCCTCAGGTGGAGGCTGAGCTGAAGGCGCTGGAGGACAGAGTCCACACTTAGACACCTAGTCAAAAGAGCCAGGGGCAGGAAGCTAATCCAGAAGAAGTGAGGCACTCAGGAAACAAGATTCATCAGGGTCAGTCAGAGCCCCTGACTGGGTTTACAAACACAGAGATCAGCATGTTAGCAGAAAAGCAGGTTTTCCTGTGCTACATGAAGACATAAATATATTTAGATCAGAAGTTTGAATTTTCTCTGTGCCATTTAACACAGCCAGTGAGCCCTGCTGTTCTCAAAAAATGCAATAGCTACATTTTGGACACTATTAATGCTGCAACACTAGAGGAACGAGGGCTCAGTTTGCGGTAATCATGAGGTTTGACTCTTACTTTACAGCTAATTTCTAAGAGTGACCCTAACATCGCTACCTCTATCCGATCATACCTGACGACATGTTGCTGACGTCCAATCAGTGTGACCATAGTGCCTTTTTTTAGCGTTTACAAACTGAAGACCAAAAATCTTTTCAGTAAAAAAAGTTTTTACTCATTTAAAGCTTTAAAAAAGAAGCTAATATCAGTGTCATGAAATGCCTTAATAATAAATTAAGCTCAACGTGATAAAAGACGTCTGTTAACTCATCACTACAGTTTTCTTTTCCGGGCCCAGGGTTTCTACATATTATTCTCTCAGCCACTCGTGTAATGATTGTGATTAAATGACATAATTCCAGCTGACGTTTACACTCGGTTTGTGAAAAGTTGGACCAATAAATGCCTCGGAGATTATCAGGTGTATTCAAGGTTTTTAGAACAGTGCAATGAATAAAAATCTTCATATATGGAAACAGTGACTTGTTCATTTTTACAGTGACTTGAAGAAAATAAACGGTGCCTTTTGAAAGTATTTTGTTTGACACCTTTTTGTTTAACTTTTTTTCTAACTAAATAACAAGCCAGTGGAGTTATACAGGTGATAGTTTTCTTCATAACATCCAACTTTCAGTTCCTCTCCAGACCTCTGCTCACAAACCCAGTGTAAATATTATTTCACACAATTAACCGAAACAAGCTAAAATTATAAAGAAACTAAACTAAAGCCTCATTTTAGTTGCAATTTTCACCACATAGTTATATAACAAGCTGAATTAATACATTAAAACATCTAAACTTCTTTTGTTTCAGAATTTCAGCTCATAAAGTGAATTTCATATATATTTTATCTTCATTACAGAGTGATTATATTTTCCGCCTGTCTATTTTTAGTAATTTAGACGCTAATGAAACCTCAGGCCATGCAGCCTTTTTTAAAGTTTAAAGTTTTTTAAAAACTTTTAAAAAGTCAACAACAAACCTTTCTTAATTGCAAAAATAATCGGTTGTGGCTACATCCATGCAGATGAGCTCCACTGGTTTCAGTAGGGAACTTTTTTTTCTAATATTTTGTAGAAATTGACATTTAGAATTTTTTTTTTTTTAATTTAGGATGAAGTAATGCAATTATTCGGGCATTCTACTTGAAGACACTGTTTTAGTTTAGGAAATGAAATAAAACCTATGAAGAAGCTAAGCTAAACTTATGCTGTTACAAACTGACTGCTTTAAAATAGTACGGAGGCTTTAGAGTATGGAGGACCGTCCCTGCCAAAATTGACAGTAAATAAATAAATTAATGTGGAAATAAATAATTATATATGGAAATAAATAAATGCACAAATAAATAAATAAATGTTTTATTTATTCCCACATTTATTTATTTTCAATTTTATTTACCCATTTATTTATTTATTCATTTCCACATTTATTTTATTGTCAATTTTGGCAGGGACGGTCCTCCATATGGAGGGTGGTGCTCCCTGCGTCAAAGAGAGACACTGAACTCCGCTGCCACGCTACAGCACAGCGTTGTGTCTTCTGCCCCCTAGCGGTTGCCATTAACAGATGCTGATATGACAAGTAAACTGGGCATGCGCGCTTAATATGGCATTGTAGGAAACGGAGTACACGAAGAAGAAAGGTTTTGCGTCTGATCACTGGAATAAAATGAAGAAGACTTGGAAATTGTATTGTATATTGAAAATAGTAAAATGCTAAAGAATTAGGGGTGACAGACAATGGCTGCAAACGATTTCAAATTGTTGGCATAACTGTACTTCGAATAAAAACACACCAATTGATCTGATTGGTCTATAGTTGCTGTAGTGGATGGTGCAATGTTTCAAATCCAGGTTTGTGGAAAGACCTGAGAGGTGAGTGGTCTGGTAGACCATTGTTGCTCAAAAATGATAAGTTTGATTAAAAAGTTAAAAAAACGAATTGAATTTTTAAAAAGTGGTTAATACTATTGTGATTACTTTCACCTGGATAGACAAAAAAAGCATTTTTTTGGGTGGTTCAGTTTATCTTAATGGATTGTAAATTGGGCCACAAATTTCAGCTTAAATGAGTCACCATCAGAATTGAATTTTGATGGTCCCTTCTGGCAAACAACAGTTAATATATGAACACATGTCAAATCATATAATAGATACATTTTAACATATTCTTTCTAATTGTATAGATCCAGTGGCAGCATCATGGTGTGGGCTGGTTTTATTTGTATTGCATGTGCTGTCATACTGTTTGTTGACTGTTGGGGAATGAAAGATTCATTCATCACGCTGCCGTTGTATCTGACGTGCCCCACTCTACATTCTTGGAAGGCAAGTTGGTAGAATCTGAAGAAATAACAGTCAATGTTGAATGTGTTACCAAGGAAGAAAGGGCCTCCTGTTCACACCACAGGTAAAACTATCAACTTCAACTTGTGTTACGTTTGGTGATCTTTATAATCTAGCTAAACAACAGAGGGCTGTCAGGAAGAAGGCTAAGTCTCCATCGTTTGTCTCTCAAGTGGCGAACATGTTGGCTAAATTTCCACCAAGGCGTAGAATCTAAAAAGAAAGAACAGAAGAAGCAAAGGAGCAAAGAAGGATGACCCCCCTCCCAGTTTATGGAGAACAAAGTGACCCAAAGCCCACCGAGGAGTGGATCAGCTGTGGGAACTGCAGCCTCTGGTTTCATGAGACGTGTGGAGAAGAAAATTGCATCTGTGAAGATGGTGTTCTTTTTGAAAACAGAACATAGCCTACAGTTATGAAAATGTTCTAATAAATAATTAATTATGGTTGTTTTTTAAATGTCAGTGTTGCTATTCATGGATTATTAGATCAACACTTGACTTTGTTGTGCTTTCCCCCCAATGAGTTCATGTGAAAGTAGATTTTGTTGCTGAATTGTTTTATCAGAAAGGACTGGTTTCCTTTGCATTTTAAATGGTTCATTTTAGCTGAACACTATTCATCTAAAAACTCTGCAACAACTGATGTTTCCAAACCTATAGGAACTGAACGTTTATCATTTTTTGAATTTAATCGGCATATACATGTTGAAAACGAAAAATATTAACAACAAAAACACAATGCAGTCTTTTTTGCAGTTTACCAAGTGATTAGCCAAAAAGTGGCCCAATTTAACTGATGTCACCCTATATGCTGAGTAACTGAAAGTTTTTCCATCTATTCTCAACTCCTTCCAACAAAGAAAATAAATATATGAACACTGACATTAACAGGAAATATATTACTTCAACAGTGACAAACTTTATGCTTAAAAAGTTTATAGTGTGCACCTGCTTTGTGTCATTTTACACACGGCATGTTGAATTAGAATGTTTAGCATCAAAGGGGACCACGACATCACAGCTGATTAGACTTTAATGATCACTCTGTGACATCACTCTTTGATTGATCACCTTTTTTTTTTCAGATCTGTTCCTGACTTCGTACAAGTCTCTTTGCTCCATCAAAGGTAGCTGCAAACTTGGATGTCATAGCTGATTACCAGTTGATTTTTAAAGATCATATGTAAGAAAGATCAGGTCGTACCTAACCTAACCTAACACGCCACCCAGCTCCTGGTGTGGGGTACCTATAGTCGTTTCCAGCCTTGAAATGAAAGATAGTAGGTAATGTTTGAACTTCATCTGTTGTTTCGCATTAGGGTTTTCACAATTGTAAACAGACTCAGTTTTTTCCTTTTATAATAACTCCTAACTCAGGGTTTTTCCATTAACCTCTGAGAAGTGAGAAAATTGCTGGGAAGCCTGATTTACTCAGCAGCACTTTGCTGGTCAATACCAACTGTAAGCACCAGGGGGCAGCGGTTACACAGCTCAAGACAATAAAAAAATCATCCCATAGCGGTTTATTTATAAACTCAATAAACAAGCATGTGGACACAGCGTCCAAAAAAAAGTGCAAGTGTGCACAGAAACAGAACATTATACAAACAGAGGTCTCTATGAAGACAGAAGACGCTACACTTTGTGGCGTCCACCAAAACGCAGATAGGTGAATACAAGTTTCGATGCATCAAAATAAAAGGTCTGGTCAGTGTTTTAGTTTAGGAAACGAAGTGAAACCTATTTGAAAAACACAGAAACTGAGCCAAGCTTCTGCTCTAACAGCCTGACTGGTTTACAATACACTTTCATAAAGCTGCATTAAATTAAATTAAATTAAAACCAGTTCAGGACGGAGGCTCCCTGTTTACAGCGCCTTTACTCTGACACGCTGAAACACAACGATCTTCCGCCAGCAGGGTTGACGTTAACAGAGACGCTGATATGAGTAAATTGAACATGCGCGCTTAATATGGCATGGTTGGTAATTTAATACATGAAGAAAAATGTTTAGTATCTGAACACTTCATTAAAATTATATAAAACTTAGGGATTTTAATATATATTAGAAAAAGTAAAGAGCTAAAATATTGTAACACTGCTGAGTAACTGAAAGTATAACATTTCCGTTGCCACCTTTCTCAGCTCCTTCCAACAAGTTCTTTCCACTCAGTAAATAAATATAAAAACACTGACACTAACAGGAAATTTATTATTCCAACAAATGTAACATTTAACTTTTGTTAAAATGCTTTACTGCGTGTTCTGAATTATGTAATTTTACACACAGGAGTTGAATCAGAATTAGAATGTTGACCATCAAAGAGGTCCATGTAATCAAGACTGATGACATCACTATGATGCATCAAAAATCATTACTAACATTTGACATCACAGACAGTGTTTGTTCAGATCTGTTCCGGATCATTCCGGAATTGTGCCGCTCAAGGTGGCAGAATGTTGGAGTAGCTCTGTTACTTTGGTTCATATTTTTTTCTTTTTTTAAACTTTTATTCTTCCATTTCTGGTAGAAACATTGTTTTTGTGGACAACTGTTCTCTCTGGTTTTGAATGCTGTGCAGCTGGAAGGATTTTTGCTGATACTTTTTATTTTTGGACATTTGTTATGATGCATAACCATGGCAACAAGGTGGTTTACAACTGGCAGCAGCTGATTAACATCACAAAAGCTCAAATAAGACCTCAACTTCAGCCACAAAACCCTGAAGTGGTTGAAAAGAAGACGCCATAGATCCAGAGCGTCCTCTACATCAGACTGTCATACAACTACAGAGTGTCTTCAGTCAGAGGCTTCTTCAGATCTGCAGAGCACTACAGGAGATCATCCCTACCCACAGCCATCAGCATCTACAACAAATCTATGAAGGAACTTGCATAATGAGTTACAACAACATTTAATTTCCCTTTGGGATTAATAAAGTAATTTTGAATTTGAATTGAATTGAATTGTTCCCGACTTCGTAAGAGACAGATCACTTTTAAGAGAGCTCGTCTGAATTCTAGCCAAAGCAAGACCTCGATCTCAGATATCAGACGCCTTCTAGAGAAGCGAGACCAGATTGTTTATGATTTACTATATATATATATATATATGGTAAAAAAAAATTATATGTATTTATATATATATTTGGGCTGTCAAAATTAACACGTTAATGCAGTTGTATTAATTTGAAGAGTTAAATTAAAGTATGGAGAGGATGAACCGTCCGGTTTATCCTACAATTCAGCCCGTGCTAAGTTCAGTGCTCCCCATGTAAACAGCATGGCAGACCCGAACTGGATCCACTGTTCCATGTGGTATCTTCTCAGTTGCAGGCCAGATAGAGGGATTATTGGTCTACGTCCCTCCCGGCTCTACTGCACATGTAGTCTGCAGAAATAGACATGATCAAGTGTTGAGCAGATGATTAAAAATGCTAAAATCTGCAGCGATCACTTCACATCAGGTAAGCCTTGGCTAACAAACAAGGTAACATAGCTAACCAACACTGGAGCTGCAAGATAACTGCGAATAATAACAATGGGATTATATAAAGGTTTGTTGCCACACTATTTGCGTGCATGCTGATAAACAAGTATTCCCTCTATTCTTCAGAAGAGTATAATTCAATTAAATTCAAAGGTTCTTTATTGACCTCAGAGGGAAAATAAGTGTTGATGCTGCTCATACTATTTAATTCTTCCAGGAGTTGTTGTAAATCCTGATGGCTGTGAGTAAGAAGGATCTCCTGTAGCAGTCTGTGTTGCAGCAAAACTGAAGTAGCCTCTGACTGAAAACACTCTGTTGTTGTAGGATAGTCCAATGAAGAGGATGCTCAGGGTTGTCCATTTATTTATTTATTAATTATTAATAAGAAACAGTCAGCTTTACATTCAGGAAAGGTTAACCAGTTAGTGTACCTTAGCAACTGGCTAAAAGATGAATAGGTTAAAACGGCCACGTGTTAATGTGATCCTTGAGTTTAAAACAAAAGTTCCATGGATCTCTCCTGTGTTTCCTTTAAAAAAAGAATGATGGCATCCGGTTTTGTCCTTTATTTACACCAAAAATGGTAGTTTTTCATATTTAAAAATGTTAATTATTCATGATTAACTCACAGCTACCCTGTGATTAATTATATTAAAAAATGTAATCGTTTGACATCCCATCTCTCTCTCCATATACACACACACACATACACACACCAACACGCACGCACACACACACACACACACACACATATATATATAATATATATATATATATATATATTTTACAAACACACAATTAAATTTCAAGATTGCTTTCTAGATTTAGCAAATTAACTGTTCATATCATTACTAATACTGTGAGAATTGATCCAAAATAAACCCCCCAAAATAAACAGTGGGTAGTCCATTATTCATTAGTCTGAAATTAATTTAAAAAAGACTAAAGCAACAAACAACCTCTTCCTCTTCATGAATAACTGTCAGGAAGAGACAGACAAAAAGATTTATACACATGCAGGAAGGAAGCCAGGTTTAGCGTGCACAAACTGACACACAACCAAACCGCACAGCGAAAACAGGATCTAAACAGAAGGAATGGAATGAGAAGATATTTCATTTGGTTAAAGTAACCACAAAATAAAAGATGACAAGCTGCTGACAGGAACATTAGATCCAGGTTAAATGGACTAACAGCAAGACGACTAAAAATATGGTCAAAAAACACACTTTTACAGAAAGAAAATCAGAGAACAAAGGTAGTTTTCCTTTCCTCTGATTCGACATGCATGATCGGTATGAGGTATTGCTGCAAAGTTATCAAATTAGTGCTAGAAACTATCTACTATAGCCACAAATCATCAACTCAATGAAATCTTTTGGGTTTTCTTTGACAGAGAACTATTAACTATTTGGAATAATAAACTGCATTGACTGTATTGCTTTGTCGCTGTGATTGAATTCAAATGAATGCCCGTATGACTGTATTGGTTATATATTTCTGTCTATAATTTTTGCCTTGAGACATTTGTTGAAAAATGGTGCAATATAAAGTAGCTTAACGGAATTTAATTGAAAGAAATCTAAAAATAAAAAGAACAAACCATAAACCAAAACAGGTTTAGGCAGGCGCTACATATCCCTCCGCACAAAAACTACCAGACACAAGAACAGCCATCTCTCTCCTGAACTGTAGATAAGTTGGTCACTACCATCTGACCACAAGCTGCAGCATTAGACTTTAAGACTTTTTGCATTCAAATTCTTATATAGTCTATTACTAAGTGCCTAAGGTAATTTGTCTGTTATTGTTTTTGTCTAATTGTATGTGCCTATAGTACTTCCTTGATCACAGAATGTATACTCGTTTATTTGTTGTACGTATAGAGAGCTAACATCTAGCAAAATCAAATTCCTTGTATATGTAAGTATACTTGGCCAATAAATCTGATTCTGATTCTGAAAACAATAAGTAATAATAATGACATTGTATAACACATTATGGCACAGAAGCATTTAATCAATCGAGCTTTCAAAATGTAAATAATATTTTATGTTCATGTTTATAATATCAGTTACTTATGAATTGTTTTACATAGACAAGGGTCTCAGCTGTCTGGATTGCCGGAAAGTGATGACATGCATAGACATGAATAATTTGTTACAATAGCGAAATCATAGGTGATAAATCCATGAGAGTTGGAGGAAAAGCTCAGCATCCACTGCCATTTATCTGTGAGCAGAAGAAATTCTCTTTTGCCTTAACAAGAACCAAAATCTCTGTAAACAAAAACTAATCACAAAATAGCAATTTCATCTTCAGCATAAAGATCCTCTGGACTGCCAGCAAGCACTTTGACCTGTTCGCACACTGTCTCCTGCTGTCCGCAGTCCTGGACTGAGAAGGAGGGGACTTCAGGACTAGTCTGGGTGAAATTCATATTTCCATCATGAAGTTTTTCATTTGAATTACTGGCTGACATGTGAACATCAACTTCCACGCCTGGTTGACTCTGTGGAAAAAGAAAATTTTTAGGAACACATTATGGCTCTAAACATGAGTGGATTTTGTAGAAAGGGATGTTCTGCTCTGAATAGTCCATGTAGACTGGGATCAATGGTGTGGTGTTCACAGTGTTCTGCTGCACCAGGACAGAATACATTACTTTATGGCCTGTACTTGTACAGCGCTTATCTAGTCCTGAACACACTGGGGATAGTAAGCTACCGAGTAGCCACAGCTGCTCTGAGGCAAACAGACAGATGCAAGCTGCCGAACACTGGCAAGGCAGGTGAAGTGGCTCACCAGATTGTCTATGCTTCAGTGTTAAATGTTTGTAGAGGCAGTGTGATATTTTCTCACTGAAATTAAATGCAAGTACACAGTTCTGCCTCTGGTGTATTACTCTACATGCACCTGCATTACAAACCAACAGATGAGAACTCACTGCAGCGCTGTACGCAGAAGTTGACAGTTCCTCCAGCTGAGTCTGCTGAGGTGCTGGACGTTTAGACTTAATGAACCTGGAAGAAATTAAAGAGATATGAGAAGAATTGTGCTGCGTTTCAGGTGACAATAAAAACAGACCGAATGAGGGAGAGGCAAGGCATATCTGAAACAAACATTAGGGGATGAACATCATTCAAATCACTTTTAGCAAGCGGTTTCATTTGTACATAAAAAAAGTAAATTATAGCAAAACCTGAACATGAAATTCTTAAACTTCAACTAAAATATTGCTTCGATTAGCTCAATGAGTTGGATGTTTTAATTTCTGATACTCACCAAAATAAAACTACCAGGCAGATGATAAAAATTCCTCCAAGTATAATTGTCATCCAGAATATATATCCAGATGGCAAACCTCAGTGAAATAAACAATATAAATGATCAAAGTAAAAGCAAAAAAGCTTAGTGTTCTCATTAAAAATTATTACATATTCAGTGCAGATAAATATTTACCTTTATTACCAAGATAGATCATTGATGATCTCTGATTCCCCAGATCATTTGTAGCCACACAGTAATACTCTCCTCCCTCAGTAGCATTGAAGCTGTAAACCGGCCCCACAGATACATTAATGGCTCCATGTTTGCTGTTCCTGAACCAGGTGAAGCTGGGAGGAGGCTTGGCTCTGCTGGAGCAGCTCAGCTCCACCCAGCTACCTGGTGACACCAAACCTGATGGACTGATGGATGCTGAGGTGTCTTTAGGAGCATCTGAGGAAAATGGGACACATATTAACTTTATTGATCAGAAACAGCTGAACCATGACCTGCTGACAGGATCACTTACATGAAACACTGAGAGTCACTTCTGTCTCTGCTGTCTTGCTTCCTCGATTGACAAGATATCTGGCAGAACATCTGATCTTGTATCCATCATGTGTGTCTGACAGAGTGATGGTCTCCTGGATTTTAGTTGTAAAGGTTCCATCTGTGTTTCTCTCTGTTTGTCTGTGAGAGTCTTGTTGGAGATTCCAGGTAAGTTTAGGAGGTGAGTGTGGACAGGGAGTCAAAGCTGAGCAGGTTATAGTGACAGACTGATGCTCCTTCAGATCACCAGCAGAGATATCAATGATGGGACTCCAAGGACAATCTGAGGATTATAGTCAAATATATAATTTACATGGCAACACATTTTCTACAGTTTTTTGTAAAATAAAAGGAAGTCAATTTGTCTCGAAGATATACATATATATTGTACCTTTTACTGTTATTTGAAGAGGATTGGCACAAGCTGTTGCTCTAAATGGCCCATTTTCGATTCTGAAAAAGTATTTGTCTGTATAACTTGTGTTTAAGTTAGCAAACAGAGTTGTGCAGTTCTTCTCTCTCAGGTTTCCAATTATGTTTAGTGGATAGGCTTTAACTGGCTGACTGGTGTTAAAAATAACTATATTTTGATTCAGGGAAAATTTTTGGTTATTTTTCATCCAAACTCCATCGATGGTCTTCCTGCTGTCAAATGTTTTGTACTTTGTATTAAAGCTACATGGGATTTGCAAACAAGATCCACTCAGAGCTTCTATCTTCTTTGGTGCAGTGATGAAGAGCCCCTGTGGTTTATAACAGTTTCCAGCCAAGGCACCTGTAAATAAAGACTAATGATGAACATCATGTATTCTGCCAGCAGAGAAACTTCATGATCCACAAACACCAGTTCAGCTGCAGCATGTTACATGTGGAGCCTTTAAACAACATCAGGATCAAATATTTCAGATTAGAAATGATTCAGGTGATGTCTCTATATGAAAGGAAGTGAACAAACAGCTCACCTGGAAGAAAGACGACACTCAGTAACATGTTGACTGTCAGCATGTTCTCAGACAGAGCCGCCATCAGACTATGATAGACCTTCAAATCTTAAACTAGATAAAAACAAGATAAAACAGCTGATTCAATCAAAGTAGCTTCAAATCAAACTTTTTTATTGGTTTATTCTTCTTCTTTATTAGTTCAGTAACAATCTCAGTGGAAAAGTGTAATTCATGCTTTGAATTAAAATGAATTGATTTAGATTCTTTTAAAATTGACTGAAATTAACATAATTAAAAGTACCAAAAAGTTGCAAAAAACTTCAACAGTGTTATCCAGAAACTCAGCACTTTTACAACCAAATGGGACCTTAACATCTACAATCAGTTCACTGTGTTAGCAAAAGAAATCACAAATCTGATGTCTATGTAATATTAAAAGGATAATTAAAACATTCTTTGGATTAACAGGTACATTTTACAAACTAAATGAATAGATATGTCTTGAATTATTGAAAAACAGAGAAATGTTAAATTTACTTTGCATGAACTAAGAAATCTCCTTTCAGTTAAACAGCAAAAAAATCCACTGTTAGGAGGTGATTAAAATGACTTTACGTAAAGTCCATCCATCCATCCATCCATCCATCCATCCATCCATCCATCCATCCATCCATCCATCCATCCATCCATCCATCCAAAGACAAGCATTCCCTTTGCATGATGCTGCCTTCACAGTGTTTCACCGTGAGAATGTTGTCTTCAGGGTGTTCTTCTCTACCTTTGCATAGTGTTTTACTGGCCAAAAGGTTTGAAATGAGTCTTACCCGACCAGAATTTTTTTGTTGTTCTTACAAAAAGTTTATCCCTCTTTCATAAAGACCAGAGTTTTGGATTGCATGACCAAGAGTTGTCAGGTCAACCTTTTCTCTGACCTAAGCATCTCTGCAGATGCTCCACAATCACCGCTGGCCTCTTGGCTCATCCTTTAAATAATGTCATTTGAGGTTGTCTTCATTTGTGCCATATAGTTTCCATTTAAGGATGATTGATTGGACGATGCTGTGTAAGATTGCCATGTCTTGTTTTATAACCGAAACTAATCATATTTTTTTGATAACCTAACTCTGGTCTTTCACAACATCAAACACATTGTTGTTTGTGGTTGTTATATGACAAGTGAAAAAATGAAAGGGGTGTTTCTATTTTTTGTAAGTCACTTGTTTGTTTTGCGGTGTTGTCATAGTACTAACCACTCCTCTGATTTCTGTCATAAAAATGGCTTTCAATATCATTTGCAAAAAACTCACAAAAACGACTCTGGTGTTAAGATTTTTAATGGCCAAAAGGAATACAAAGTTCTTCCTATATGTTCTGAGTCTATACCCTGTCTGTCTTTCTAGTGGGAAATTCAAGCAAAACCTCCAAAGAAAGGTGGCCAGAATGCATCTGATCAGATGTTTGAACTTTCTCTGTTTGACTCCAATTGACATGGAGGAGAAGCTGTTCTATTCGTTTTTCCGATTAATGGAGCTCCTCACCATACATGACTGAGCCTGGCCTACACTCTTTCAGTCATAATCCAAATGATACAATTACAAAATTGATCATTGACCTTTTACTCTGTTACGGCAGCCTGTCTTTCCAGGGGCCTTGTGGGGTTTTAGGTTACAGCCAATTGTTTTTACTAAGATTTTGGGTGTTTCTCAATGCCCAGGAACCTCGCCTTGATGCCTTGGTCCCACCCCGGTTGCCTAGGAACTATGTCATCGGGGACCGTTAAGGCGTGTTCCAATCTTCATGTGCTACCAAGGCGTCTGTCCTCCGTTTGTCTGCCGTTTAGCTAACTGACCAAGGATACATGGGAAGTTCCTTGATGCATTCCCTCAGTCAAAATTTTCCCAGAATACAGCGCGGCATTTTTGAAGTTGCTGCAGCAACTTTGGGAGCGAATTTCCAATTTAAATGTAAATCAAGTAATTGTAGCAATCAGAAAAGGTTTTTAGATCCAAACAGTTATCTATGGTTGGTTTGTTGCTTAGTAGTTGCAGCTTCGGTGGCTAGCAGGTACTAACTCGCTTACACATTTCATTTAACTAATATATAAACAATTAAAAAGTAAAACTCTCGTTATAGGCAAAGCAAGGCAGTTTTATTTGTATTGCACAAAACAGGGTAATTAAAGGTGCTTTACATGATTTGGTGATTAAAAACAAATCAAAACAAACAAACATGGACTATAACATTGGAAATTAAAAGTAAAAGTAGCAAATTAGCATGAAACACACATTACACATGATGCACAATAACACATGATACACAATAAAGCAAGAGAAAGATCAATATTGCAAGAGAGCATGAACACATTTTATACATATGCATTTTCTCAAATGCAATTCTAAACAGATGGGTTTTTAGTCTCGATTTAAAGCAGTTCAGAGTTTCAGCAGCTCTGCACTTGTCAGGAAGCATAGACTGTGGCCGGCCTGGGGTTGGGCTTTGGGTGGTAACTCCTGATGGCTGCATGCGGTGCCTTGGGGGGGTTGCACTGGCGGACATGGGTTACTGGCCTGGTGGCCGTGCTGCGCCTGGGTAGGGTCTGGGGTGGGCCTGGGGATTCGGGGCTCGGGGGCGCCGCGCCCCTTAGCTGTGGTCCTGGCTGGGGGTCGGCCGGCGTGGGGCCTCTGTTGGCTGTGGGGGTCGGGGCCGGCTGGCGGCCGGCATATGCAGCCGCCTCTCTCTTTTTCTCTGGGCCGATTGTCATTGCCGGTCCCTGTATGGCGTCTCGCCTTGTTTGCTGGTTGGGGTGCCTGGCTGCTGGTCGCGGCGGCTGGGTGGCGTTTCTGGGCCGGATCAGCCCTTTTTTGCGCTGGACTCGGCTCCTGGGTCTTGGTCTTTGTGCGGGGCGCTGGGGTTGGGCATTTGGCCGGGTTCGGTCGGACTTGCGGGTGGACTGGCCGGGTGGACTGGGCGGGTGGTGAGCATGCAGGGCATGTGGGTGGGGCGCTGGGTTTGGTCTCCTGCCGGGCCGTCGAGCAACAGTGGTCGCTCCACAAGGAATGAGGCTGGTGGATGTCGGCCTGGTGGGTCGGCCGCCCGGCTCATCGGTTTGCTCCTGGTCTGGGCGGGTACGTCGCCGTGGTTCGGGCTACGGGGGCCTCCGGTGTGCGGGTGGCGCTGGGGGCCTCCTTTGCTGGCGGGGAAGCTGCTGCTGTGTAGCGACAGGTGCTCTCCCCCTACGAGGGCACTTGGACGGGGGGGAGGGGTGTGCGGGAGGGGGGGGGGGGGCGAACTCAACCTGGGTGTCTAGTGTCTTTTGTGTTTTGAGAGTAGAGCGAATGTCAGGGTGGGTCTAGTTCCCCTTCTGGGATGGGGCTGGGGGGGGACTGCCTTGGAGTCCGTAGGGCTTTGTAGTGCTGTGGCCGTGGGCCCCGGGTCGAACGTGCCATGGCCTCCCTCCCCTGGTGGATCCCGGTGAACAGCGGTGCCTATTGGGGTCAGTGGGGGAGCTGCGTCAGTCCCGGAGGCTAAACCGGAGACAGTATTATGCTCAAGGGCCAAATTACGTTTGGCACGTAGATTCTTATGACAAGTTAAAACCATATGGAATCTGCATAAACGGCTGCATTGATGGATTTTCTCGCAAAATCATATGGTTAAAAGCGGCACACACAAACAGCGACCCGCGCGTCATAGGAGGCTACTTTGTGGATGCCGTGGAACAGGCTGGTGGATGTCCCCGAGTCATCAGGACAGATTTAGGGACGGAAAATGTCGTCATAAGGAACATCCAAACTTCCCTCCGCCAGTATGATACCGACAACAGAGCTGGCAGCCAGAGTTTCATCGCTGCGTCCAGTACTTCAAACCAACGCATCGAGAGCTGGTGGGGGATCCTTCGCAAAGAGGGAATGGAGTTCTGGATACAGTTCTTCGGAGAACTGAAAAACGAAGGCCTTTTCGTGGGTGACTTCCTGGACAAGTGTCTGGTGCAGCTCAGTTTTCGGAATATAATTCAGGTAAATTGGAAGGATTCCTGTGGCCACTGGTGTAACAATGTAGCATTTGTTCTTACATGGAAACAACACTGTAACAATTTGTTCTAGTAGTATTGTTCCAGAAGTGCCCATATTAGCCTATTGCAGCATTTGCTAAATCCTAAAGACACTGTTTAAGGTATCCCCTTCTCTTCCGTTTTAAAATGCTCTAAATGTTGTTTTGGCCGATTAAATTTAAAAGAGATCTAAGAAAGCACTGTTTCCCCCATAAACAACGAAGAGTAAGCCTGGTTTTGACATAGAAAGATTAACAAACAACAAATCACAAGGGTTGGAATTACATGGGGGCTTTGGGGGACTTGTTTTCAGGAGAGACAGCGACTTCTGAAGTTGCGTTTGTGCGCATTACATGCATATAAGCCTACATTTAGTTGCTAGAGTAAGGCTACTAAAGCAACTGGATGGTTATCCCTTTAGGACTACTGTGTGCTTTTGATATAATCAGAAACATCCCAGAGGGACGGGAAGTTCTTTTAAACAACAACTAAAAAACAGCTACGGTATTTAGTGGTCACAATGCGCAAACAAACGCTGTCTGTGGTGCTGAAAAAAACATTATGGGTTGTTGGTAAAACTATTCTGTACCTATATTTCCCAGGCCCCTAAATGGTCGATCTCTCTCTTTCGAAATAGATAAAACGATATTTTTAACACTTTACTGTACAAAAACAGATTATGAGTGCACACATAAACTGCTTTTTCTTGTCTTTTGGTCCCTTTTCCTAAAATGCATTGACAAGCAGGCAGGCATAAAAAATAAAACTGATAAATAATAAAAAATAAATAAAAACTAATAAAACTGAAATTTATTTTATGTCTGATTTTTTTTTCTTATATCTTCCTCCTCCCCCACCCCATCCTTTTCAGGAAGAGCTGGATAAGATCAAGGCAGTGTGGAACAGCCACCGTATCAGGCCAACAAAGAATGTAAATGTACCTTGTGGCATCCCTAACGTGATGTATACAGCACCCCAGCTGTGGGATTGTGAAGATTTTGTCGTTCCACACAGAAATCTTAATGTTTTCAAACAGGCATGCAAGTTCCTGTCAACTATTCCTCGTGATGAAGATGTATTTGACCTCTGTAATATGATCATGTCAGAATCAGGCCTTGTATTCCCTGCAAATATTCCCCAAGCTCAAGAATTTTATCTCAGAATTCGGGAGGATCTGCGTTCACGTCTTTAACTGACTTGCCTGAGAAACCTCCATACTAGTCATTACAGTTACACATGATTTTTGTCCAAGTCTAAGTAACTGAATTTTTTGTAACATGTGAAAAAAGCTGTATTCCACAGTTTGTAGATTAAACTGCTTTGTTGTTGCAATTTAAGTGTATTTTGCTCATAGGACAGAAGTTTGGCGTTTCTTTAATAGGTATGTCAGTTGACATTTTGTTGAAATGTATTTAAATCTGTTAATTACTTTCTAAACCCATTGCTTCTTATTATTAAGAGACAACCGAACACAATATCTTTTAATTCTGTTGCTGGACATTGTGAAACAGCTTAATGTTGAACTGCTCCTCTAGTAAATCCTTAACATATACGAGTTAAATCGCCTGTTGTTATTTCATTAGTCTCTATAGTTCTGGGGTTTCATCCAGAAACAAACAGCCATCATCAGTGGAGCACAGATACCTAGATTCACCATGGCAACCACTGACAAAAAACTGGTAATTTCACCGGACTGGAGCGAGTTATTCTTATTGAAGCATATGTGCAAAACAAAGTTGTAGGCTATTTAAGAAAAACAAAAAAAAGGGAACGGTACTGAGGAGAGACAAGCATCATGGAAGAAAACTGATGCCTGAGTCAATTTGGAAGTTTGAATCTACTGACTCATTGACAGAATAGCTAACTTTATGTCATACAGTATGAGTTAAATATTGTCGGATGGAATATAATATATAAAAATCAGTCCCACTGGGTATATACACATGGAGGTGCCTGAAAGGTAAGACATCTTTTGCTAAAGCTGATGTAGTAGACCATGACTGAACATCTTTATTTTAATTTCACTGGTTAATATACAATTTAGATATTTAACAGCTGTTCGTTCCTACATCTAGTTGTTTAAACTCCCAACAAATACTGATTTAACTTTTTCACCACACGTTCTCTCACCTACAGTAGTAGAATGAGTTATTAATTGCAACCCCCAATTACAGATAGTGTCTTTAAGCAGACTAATGACCATCGCAGGAGGAAGAGGACAGTGAAGCTGGGATCCAGAGAGATCGATGATAGATCTCTACCATCCCACATTTATAGAATCATCATTTCACGCTCCATAACTTTGCTCATGACTCCACACACAGCGTATTTTCTAACATGTTCTGTGTTGCTAACGTTATAAAAAGGTCATTCTGCTAAAGAAATCTTACACAGAATACTGTAGCACTAAATATGAATCTTGCTGTGGTGTCATCTCAAGAGCTAAGTGTGTGTTGTTGGATATATTTACGACTGAAGACTCTGAGGGACAGCAAAATGGTGCCATTTGATAAGATATTGATAAAGAAATTATATCATCTATATGTTGGAGTTTTAAAACCTTCTCGACCTATATAGATTATTGTGTTACCTCTAAATTCAGTTTCTTTAATTGGAAGAGTCTAGAGAAGGCATGTCTGACAGCTGCTGCAGGTGGTAGGAAACAGGTAGAAACTTGCCAGTTTTTTTAAACTGCCAGAGAGTTGGTTCACTACACAGAGTTGGTTAGCATGGTAACGGACTCAGGATAAGACTTACCTCGCTTTCTGGAACAGAAAACCCATAGTTCCCCAAACTCAGGGTAAAGATAGGCTACTAAGAGCTTCTACATAACCTGCTATTTGAACAGGCCACTAGTATAGGCTATTCAGGGAAATGTCACCTTTGGAATTCGACATTTTATTTTTTTACATTAATAAAGTATTGTTTACTTTAATCAACAATGCGTTTATTTATTTATTAAGTTTTCAGGTTGTGATTTGTACTAAATGGAAAATATTATCTAACTATTATGACAGGGGCTGATGTATTGAAAAGGAATGAATTAGGCACTACACCGTAGTCATTAAACAGTTTATTTAAAAGGGAGCATGACAGTAGAAAAGATGTTTAAACATTGGAAAATCAATGTCAACATCTTGAATTTCCTCATTATTAAACAGAATGTTTAACTGCCATTATAATGAACAGATATTTCCCTGCTTTATTGTGCATTGTTTTAAAGCAGACCGAACTGGATGCTCACTTACCAACATTTTTTTTAAAACAATTTGGTATTGATTCTCCAAGAACTTGTGCGAGGCAACTTAACTAACCTTGTAGATACCAGTATGCAAATTAATTGATTCAAAACTGAAAGGAAAGAATTGCATATCAATTGCAAGTGTAATTTGAACAGCTTGACATACACCTGCTTAGTTTGTTTATTCGGAGTGTATCACCTATTTAACATAGTCAGCATGTTGTTAACAAAAAATAATTGCTACTCCTCATTTTAACAGAAATATGAAGAACTTGGGAAAACTTGGATAGTGGTCTGGAGTTGGTGTCAGTTTTTAAGAGGCACTTGATATGCTAGTTATTGACATGCTTTTGAATGTGTTGTAAAATTCTAGATGATGTCCATTACCCAAACAAATAAGGTCAAAATCAGTGCGGAGGTCTGGATAGTTTTGATAGCTCACAGGCAACATCAACAGACACGCACAGGTATGAGCTTGAGGTCGACACTGGAATGTTGTGGTCTCTATGAACTGAACGGTGATGTGTTGACCTAGGAGAACATCTGCCCCTGTGCAAAACCGCAGAAAGCCTTCTAACATGTGTTTATCAGATTCTCCAATATACCTCTTCAGATGTCTTGCTACATTGTTTTGAATGGCTGTCATCTCTTCTGGGAATTTCAGGAGCTGCTTAACACGTTTTGGAGTCGGGATCTGTTCCTCCATTGTCTCCACAAGTTTGTGTGGATACAGAGTATCTTTGAGGGTTTTTAGGATGGGCTTCCAGCTTTCAATAACAAACATTGGTGTCTGGATTAAGGTCTTGTGACCTAATTGTAAGACCAGTCCAGCAATGTTGTCCTTAGTGGCAAGTTGGTGACAATCGTGTGCATCCAGCACATCCAGAAGGTCATCTTTGTCAACATCTTCAAAGGAACTCAATGCAAGCTCCAGAGTTTCCCTCTCTTCTTTTGAAACATATTGCAAGAAGCTCTCTTTCACACTGCTGTATATACACTCAACCAAAATATAAACGCAACACCTTTGTTTCTGCTCTCATTTTTCATGAGATGGACTTAAAGATCTAAAATTCATTCCAGATACACAATATTACCATTTCTCTCAAACATTGTTCACAAATCAGTCTAAATGTGTGATAGTGAGCACTTCTGCTTTGCTGAGATAATCCATCCCACCTCACAGGTGTGCCACATCAAAATGCTGATCTGACATCATGATTAGTGCACAGGTGTACCTTATACTGCCCACAATAAAAGGCCACCCTGGAATGTGCAGTTTTGTCTCACAGCAAAATGCCACAGATGCCACAAGCATTGAGGGAGCGTGCAATTGGCATGCTGACAGCAGGAATGTCAACCAGATCTGTTGCTCGTGCATTGAATGTTCATTTCTCCACCATAAGCCGTCTCCAAAGGCGTTTCAGAGAATATGGCAGTACATCCAACCGGCCTCACAACCGCAGACCACGTGTAACCACACCAGCCCAGGACCTTCACATCCAGCAGGTTCACCTCCAAGATCGTCTGAGACCAGCCACTCAGACAGCTGCTGAAGCAATTGGTTTGCATAACCAAACAATTTCTGCACAAACTGTCAGAAACCGTCTCAGGGAAGCTCAACTGCATGCTCGTCGTCCTCATCGGGGTCTTGACCTGACTCCAGCTCGTCGCCGTAACAGACTTGAGTGGGCAAATGCTCACATTTGATGGCGTCTGGCACGTTGGAGAGGTGTTCTCTTCACGGATGAATCTCGGTTTACATTGTTCAGGGCAGATGGCAGACAGCGTGTGTGGCGTCGTGTGGGTGAGCGCTTTGCTGATGTCAGTGTTGTGGATCGAGTGGCCCATGGTGGTGGTGGGGTTATGGTATGGGCAGGCATCTGTTATGGACGAAGAACACAGGTGCATTTTATTGATGGCATTTTGAATGCACAGAGATACCGTGATGAGATTCTGAGGCCCATTGTTGTGCCATACATCCATGAACATCACCTCATGTTTCAGCAAGATAATGCACGGCCCCATGTTGCAAGGATCTGTACACAATTCTTGGAAGCTGAAAATGTCCCAGTTTTTGCATTGCCAGCATACTCACCGGACATGTCACCCATTGAGCATGTTTGGGATGTTCCCACTAATATCCAACAACTTCGCACAGCCATTGAAGAGGAGTGGACCAACATTCCACAGGCCACAATTGACAATCTGATAAACTCTATGCGAAGAAGATGTGTTGCACTGCATGAGGCAAATGGTGGTCACACCAGATACTGACCGGTTCTGAGTCCCCAGACCCCCAATAAAGCAAAAAACTGCACATTCCAGGGTGGCCTTTTATTGTGGGCAGTATAAGGTACACCTGTGCACTAATCATGATGTCAGATCAGCATCTTGATGTGGCACACCTATGAGGTGGGATGGATTATCTCAGCAAAGCAGAAGTGCTCACTATCACACATTTAGACTGATTTGTGAACAATGTTTGAGAGAAATGGTAATATTGTGTATCTGGAATGAATTTTAGATCTTTAAGTCCATCTCATGAAAAATGGGAGCAGAAACAAAGGTGTTGCGTTTATATTTTTGTTGAGTGTAGTTCCATACAATGTTTCTTCTAAGAATGGTAGTGGGAGAAGGAGTGGGAAATATCTGACAGTTGTCCAACCTGTTACAAGGATCCTTGCAATTGCTGTGGAATTCTCCCCAAAACTTTTATAGGCAGTCACGTACTACACCCGAGCCCTCGCCCTCCTCCAGTTCTCCATTAGGAAGTTTCCTTTTAATATAGATGTCTTTGTTCATCATATCTGGGTCAAGGAAAGCAGCTAAGAGGTCAGCAAGGCAGTTAACACATTGCACCACAATAGTCACTTTTGGTTTTGATTCCTCCCAAGGCAGGGTTTCATCTAACTCAGCAGGACCATTAGCTGGCATACCAACAGTTACTTCACCATCGCTGTAGATGATATGGTGCATCTCTGCATCATGGTCTTCAAGCAAACTATGTGCAAAATCTGTATCTCCATCTTTTACTTGGTCATTTCTCACAAACTCTGTTGTAACTTTGTGGACTTCTTGGTCTCTTTCCATTTCGGTCACAAATGTGCTTTCACCCTCATTTTGGTTTACACTCACCATTTTTGTTAATTCATCAATCATCAGTATTTCAGACTGTGGATTCAAGAGGTTCATCACATCTGAGTCTGGCAGTAAAGATAAATCAATTATGACTTCAGGCTCTGATGCTTCATTTTCCTTGACATTGTGTGGGTAGTCTTCCATGACATCCATTGTTGTCACCTGATGACGATCAGAAGAGCTTGCTGTGTCTTTAACATTTCTCTTTGTAAAGAGGTACAATCTCAGTATCTTCACTTTGCTTCTTTCATAAAGATCCTCAACTGTAACATCTGGATCAATTTCATTTTGTGCAAAGTCATGGATCTTGCAAACATGATCCGTCAGTTTCAGAGACCTGCAGACACCATTAGGGAAAAACAGGGATCCTGCCATTTCTTGGATGTCTCTTACTGTTGTTTGCCTGTCCACACTGACGTGCTGGGTACCTCCCCCTTTTACAGTTCGTACCTGTTTGAAACTATTGTCCTTTTCACAGAAATTCATCCACCCAAGTTCTACTCTCTTTGCAATTTTCTTAGCATTTCTATTTCCCTTCAATTTTTCCAAAGTCTGCAGTATTTTCACTGCCTTGCTATCTGGAGCACAGCACTTCTCTCTTATTTTTTTCTAAAAGCTCATTTCTTTTGGATGCTGATGAGTCTTTGCGGTGGTTACTGCGACAAAATGCGACAGCTGCCAATCTGTCGCCATAATGCGGAATGTATTTTGCCAGATCTTCTTCTGACATCAACATAATAACGGAGGAATCAATCTGAAAAAAATCACAAATAGGAATAGAAACAATCTTTAAAAAATCATTTTAAACTTGGGATTAGTGACAAACTTTTTAAAATATATATGTATATGTGGATATATATGAGTATGAGTATATTTCTTGACTGTAACTTTTTAATATTCTAGTTGAAATTCCTTGTCGGCTTTAAGTGTGTTCAAGATTTCTGCATCGGTTCCGCGGTCCTGCAGAAACTGCAGCAAGGGGTCAATTTGTTGCCCCATCACACAGATTGGAGGATGTATACAGGCTCTAATGTAGCCTATTCAAAACAAAATAGAAGAGAAAATACTTTTTCGCATCCCAGGTCTCCACTGTAAGATGTAGATCAGTATAATGTTAAATTACACCAGGAATTATGGCGAACATGATTTCAGGCATGCTGCTTCGCATGTTGCGTGCAGGCACATACATTTGATAGCCCTACTGCACGTAGCATGGCCTTAAACATACTGCGGTCAAGCCAGCCGCCTTGTGCGTATCCGCGGTCAAGTCAACCGCCACTATATTTCAAGTGCGCATTTACTCTAAGGTTTGTGGTAAAAGCAATGGGTAAAGCAATCCACACCATATTTACTTCCGGATTTCAAAATAAAGCATTTTCTCTCTTTCTCTCTTGCAGTCTCGTTCAGGTAGCAATAACACGCAATTTTGTCTAAGTGATAAAAAAAAAACTGAAAAATAAAATTTAATGAGATCAATTTACTCCATAAGTAGGGCACAAAACCTGTACTGTTGGATTTAGTACTTCATATGTTACTTGCACAAATACTATGTAGTACTTTTACCGTGTACTTTTCCAGTAATCCACTGCCAAAATCCCTTGGGGACAGTAATAGAAGCTATTTTCATCTGACTTTGAATTGCAATAAAATCAATTTGCTCCATAAGTAGTCCAAGAAACCTGTACTGTTGGACTTAGGTCTTTATATATGACTAGTGATGATACTATGAAGTACTTATACTGTGTACTTTTCTTGTAATCCACTGCCAAAATCCCTTGGGGACAGTAATAGAAGCTATTTTCGTCTGACTTTGAAGTGCAATAAAATCAATTTGCTCCATAAGTCGTCCACAAAACCTGTACTATTGGGCTTTGTACTTCATATATTTCTTACAAAAATATTATTAAGTACTATTACTGTGTACTTAGCCAGTAATCCATTGTCTAAGTACTTCAATGAATGAATTAATGAATTAATGAATCAATGAATGAATACTTTTTTATTATTTTGTCTTGCATACACACTATATGCCCAACCCTATTGGGCTAATAAGACACCAATAACATCAACAAAAGGACCAGTTGCCAGACAGTATAGGCACAATATACGATACATAAAATTATTTAAACAAACAAGTCTGCCGCCTCTTCCAGGCTTTACAAAAAAAATAGCCAATTTAAACACATTAAAATTAAACAACCATTTCATCTTGTCGTCATCACTGATCCAAAACATTTCCGGCTTTTGAACAAACAATTTACCAAACAATAACTTTCTCAGATCATCGTACCGTAGACAATATAACACAAAATGAGTTTCACTTTCAATCTCTCCTAATTCACACAGTCTACAGACTCTGTCCTCTTCAGGAGTTTGAGCGAATCTGCCAGTTTCTTTGGCCAGGGGAAGGATGCCAGTTCGCAGCTGAGCCATCAAGGATCTTTGGTTCCTTGTCAGGTTTGCCTTTACATACAACTCAGTTTCAAAAACGTCTTTAATTTGAAAGTAAGTCCTTAGCTTTGGCTTCGCCATTATCCCAGTCAACCATTTCTGTTCAAAGTTTGACATTAAAATTGATCCGATGGTTTTAACACTACAGGACTAATTATTCTGGAATACATACTGGAGTTGTGCATCAGCAAAGACAGTCCGGAGCTCTGCAGCCAAAGGACACTTATTTTTACTCCATAGAAATACTTTTTTTGTTACTGCAAGAATAGAAATAAAGTTATTTAGCATTATCAATTGTTGTGTTCTGATTACAAGAAAAGTACACAGTAAAAGTACTTCATAGTATTTGTGCAAGTAACATATGAAGTACTAAGTCCAACAGTACATCTTTTATGGACTGATTCTGACTACTTATGGAGGAAATTAATCTCATTAAAGTATTTTTTTTATTTCATGTCTCTTCTGCTACTACTGCAGATTGCTTAATCAGAAACAAGGCGGATGGTTCTTCTTAACAACAAAAAGAGCATGTCAAGTGACTGACGTAGGCTGTGCATGGTCATAGGACACGACAAACAGTGTCGCTGTTCACTGTGCTGAAAGAAGCAGATCGTATCACGTCTGCATCAATGGATGATTGGGTTAATTAAATTAATAAATGATCAATATTTAAAAAAAAAAAAAAAAAAAAAAGAGGAATTATCAGTAACCTCATGGTAAACGGTAAAAATATAACCTAAAAGTAGTCCTTATAGATCCTCTGCTTTTCAGGAAAGCAAGCTCTGGAATACTTGACATATTGGTTCAGTTATTCATTCCACATAAAGAAAAAAAGAATTGAAAAATCAAGAATCGTTCCCACGCATTAATAACTAATGGCCACGAGTTAATTATCTCGATCCCACGCATTAATAACTCGTGGCCACGAGTTAATTATCTCGATCCCACTCATTAATAACTCGTGGCCACGAGTTAATTATCTCGTTCCCACGCATTAATAACTCGTGGCCACGACTTAATTATCTCGTTCCCACACATTAATTAACTAATGGCCACAAGTTAATTATCTCGTTCCCACGCATTAATAACTCGTGGCCACGAGTTAATTATCTCGTTCCCACGCATTAATAACTCGTGGCCACGAGTTAATTATCTCGTTCCCACGCATTAATAACTCGTGGCCACGACTTAATTATCTCGTTCCCACACATTAATTAACTAATGGCCACGAGTTAATTATCTCGTTCCCACGCATTAATAACTCGTGGCCACGAGTTAATTATCTCGTTCCCACGCATTAATAACTCGTGGCCACGAGTTAATTATCTCGTTCCCACGCATTAATAACTCGTGGCCACGACTTAATTATCTCGTTCCCACACATTAATTAACTAATGGCCACAAGTTAATTATCTCGTTCCCACGCATTAATAACTCGTGGCCACGAGTTAATTATTTTTTTGTCAATAGCACCAGACGGGCACCATACAATTCAATAATTTTGTCAAATAAAATCATGAAGCCCTGTTTGCCCATAGCTTTTACTAAAACTATGTGAAGTTTGAAAATATCAACATGTAAAGTAAATAGGAAATGTGATCATTTCAACCCATGTTCGACCAAGCAGCCTTATCTTAAATGCACAACATCTTAACCTGTTCAGCTTGTAGTTTCCCAGCGTGGTTAACTAGCTACTTTGCTAATTAAGGAGCTCAGCTGCAGGAGCTTCATCTACAAAATAACGTACAGAAATATTATTTTACTTACCGAAAAAAATGGAGCAGAGACTTCTTAGACGGTCTGTTAGTGCAATCAGTACCACAGCAAGCCATCTTTGTCCAATAAGTGCACGATTTATATCTAAACACTAATAAAGTTTACAGATACAACTGATGCTCAAGTTCAGAGAAAGTAAATGGCCAAAGTCTTAACGTGAGTCCCAGGCTGAAGGCCTTCCCCGGAGCAAGCAGGGGGGGTAAGCAGTCTATGGCGGCAAGCTGCTAGCCACCGTTAGCCACCAGCCACCAGCCTTGGCGCTGACGGCTCATCCGAGACCTGTCAATCAAACGGACACGCCCCTAATTATTCATAATTTCAAGATTAAATTATGTCTAAACGGAAGAGTTAGAAAAAAATTCACCCCCATCAGAGTTGTCATGACTATAAACCTGACCTATTAAACCTAAAATGGTTTTTTGAACTAGGCTGTAAACATGTTTATTTCTGCTGTGAAGTTGGCCTTTTTAACATAGGAGTCAATGGGAAATTGCTCCTTTCTGAAGCCAGCCCCCAGCGGATGAGGGGGGAACTGCAATTTTTGTTACTTCCGGGATGGGCTCAATTCTGAGCGGCGGAGTTTGCCCCTTGGTAATTCTACGCTCTAGAGTGTAAGCAAAAGGCGGGGTCTGGGCAGCCGCGGTCACGTGATGTAAGTCTGTTCCATTTAACAGTTTTCTTTGACCAAGGAAGGACAGTGTCCTCGTAAGCAAGTTGGGGGCAGCTTGTCACTTTGTTTCGGCTTAGTTTGTCAGACCTTTTGTTTAGTGCTGTACTTGTTTTAATTTTTGTCTGTGTTATCTTTGAGTAGTTTATTTAAGATAGTGCCTTCTGCAATTAAGTTAAAGAGACAGCACTTTAAATTTGTTCTTTGTTTTGCCCTTGTATTTTTTTTAAGGCTTCCCTTTGTCATGATTTGAGGTCGGACTCAAGCGCAGACTGGCAGATATGCAGTGTAGAGACTCTTTAATGGTGACTCCAGTCAGGGAACAAACTTGGGTGGTACAACGTCATGAGACTTACTAGGATGACCATCAGAGGACGATTGCAGCAATAACGCTGGCAATGATGTCTAAGATAGAAACGACGACAAACCGGCATCAAGCATAGGGAGGAGAAAGGGTTAAATACACAGGGGAGATAACTAGGGAGACAGTAGGGGAAATACAGGGCAGCTGGAGGCAGTTAACAGACACCGAGACAGACAGATGCAGAGGGAAAATGTCACACCGTGACACCCTTAGCCTGTGTTTTTGGCCACACGTTTAGACACTCGTTTTATTTTAGTTCATTTCTGTTCTGTATATTTGTTTTGTTGCTTTATTCTGATTATATTATTTGGTTTCCTCCATCTTTACCACCTTAGTATGTTACTACCCCCTTCACTAGCCGAGCCAGGGTCGTAACATAAGTGGGGGCTCGTCCAGGAGCAGCTTGTCACTGTGCAGCTTTTGTCAACAGTTTATTCTATTTGTTTCTGCTCTGTGTGTTTCTCTTCTTAGTTTTGTTAGATCTTTAGATTATTTGGTGCTGTACTCTTGTTAAGTCATTGTTTTTTATCTTTTAGAGTAACTGAATTTGGATAACACTTTGTCTTATTTAAGTTAGGTTGTTAGTTCTTTGTTTTGTGCCCCATTTTTATTTACGGCTTCCCTTAGTCTATGTTTTTGGGCACCTTTTTGTTTTGTTGAATTCCTTAGCACCTTCAGCTTATTGTCAGTTCAGTTTGAGATATTTCTCTTCTAAACATTCGTTGTGGTTGCCTTTTTTTCTAAGCTCTTTTGTTCTTTAATTTTAACATCAGACTTCAGGGTTTTATGTTACTTCCCCTTCACAAACCAAGCTGGGTCGTAACACTCAAGGTGGCCTGGTGTTGTGAACACCAGGCTAGTACAAAAAATGGTTAGTACAAAAATCCAACAGCCCTCAAATTCAGATCAATTCCTCCCAAAAACACCCTGACAAGTAACCCTAAGGTTGCCGACATGGGCATGGAAGTCCTTAAAGAGCACAATTGAATCCTTAGATGGCACCATCCAGACGCTGGGTAATCTGATACCGTTTGGTGAATGAGAACAGAAAACAATCTGAAATTTTCCTCTTGCAACTCTGAACAATTAGGTGACCATCTGGCTCACCATGAAAAAAAATTTAAAAAAAATTCATTGGACCTCCACCCCAGTCTCAAATTTTCTGCAGCCTCTAACAGTTTTTTTCTGTTGTGTTAATTTGAAAAGATATAACTTGCTTACACAGCGGGATTTTTGCAGTTGAGTTAGCCTAATTTCTTTGCTTGTGTCCAACTCTGTCTCCAACTTTTTGTTGACGTCAGCTTTCATGCATTTTCTGCCACTTGTGTCAGCTTTTCAAAACTGACCTGAACCATTTCTTCAGTCTTCTGGTTTAATATGTGTTGACCAGATAAGAGAATGATCTTTTAGCTCTGGTTTAGTACCCTCATCTGTTCAGCTCATTAGGAGCTCAGTTAGACATGTTTGTTCTCAGGCAACCACGGATGTGAAGCAACGAGGAATTAAACAATGCTCTTTTCCTGATGCCTTTAATGTGACTTTTCCTTTCAGGATTTCAGCCCAGGTCCACAGAGTCTCTGCTCCTGGGTCAACTTTCCGGTTTTGTAGTTATTAATATTTCATGATTACATCACAAAACCATCTTTATTCACATTGATTAAACTGTGAAAATATATATTTTAAAAACCCATGAAAGAAATTAGCTTTTTTTTTCTGAATACCATACATGTGAGTGGCAGGAGTTTATCTTAAATGTTTAAGTAAAAATTATTAGACATTCTGTGGTTGTTGAGCCAATAAGCAACAGATCATGTTTACAATAAACATTTGGCAAAAACAACAAACAAAAACATCACTGCAGCAAAAGTTAAATAGAAAATAAATAAATACCGTAACAATCACAGTCTGAACTAGAAGCTATAGCAAGCAGTTTGTGGCAATAAATTGGCATCAAAGCTGTTTAAGCCACATGTTACTGGACAGTCAACACTTTGACTACACTTGCATCCGCAGAAGCATCACATCCAAAGCAATAATGTGCATATTCAGTCTGTGTTGCTTTAAAAGTTTGCTGCCTTACCAGCTGCCCCTCTGGCACAAGCAGTTCTGTCTTAGCTCTGCACAGAATAGCAAATAAACTATAATCTCACTCGTTCCTCTTGAACTCCTGCCAGTGTAATAGAGTTGTGTGTCAGTTTTATAGTCTGTGTATAAAAAGCTGAGTGCAGAATAATTCCTACCTTCTTACTTTCAAGCTTGAATTGAAAGGGTGGTTCTGCTTCTTCTGTGACCTGAAAAGAAAAACGATCAGTGAGGGGACCAAAAGTATCAGCTGGCTGCCAAAAGATGGCGCCATACACTCTTCAATAATAAAGAGCAAAGTCATGGACGTGGAGGTCGAGCTGTCCAAAAAGTTTAGATTTGTACGTTTTTTAAAAATATATATATGTTCTGTCTTGGTATTTCAGGCATATCGTATAGAGAAACTAGATATCTACATGTGCCAGTGCAGTTTTGATCTAATAAATGGACACTGAGAAATTGCTGACCAGAGGTAGAGTAGCCAAAAACTGTACTCAAGTAAGAGTAGCACTACTTCAACATAATTTTACTCAAGTAAAATTACAAAGTAGTAATCCCAAAAATTACTCAAGAAAGATTTAAAAAGTATTTGGTTAAAAGGCTACGCAAGTACTGAGTACTTGAGTATTTGCTCTGAGATCATAGCATACGATTTAATATAAAAAATTATGTAATTGGACAAAAATGTCATGTGCAAATTAGACTTACATAAATTAGAAATACATGACAGGATTGTGAAATAACAAATTTGACAAGAAGAACCATTTTTCTAAATCAATTATTTTTCAAAGTAAAATTAATGAAACCATACTTACAGTAGATTAGACCAGGGTAAGGTACACAAGAGCCTCAGCAGATAGAAAATAATATTAAAATAATGAAACGTGTACAAACAAGAGGTCTTATTGCAAGATAAAATGAGCATCCAGTTTAATTCAGTAAAGTTACTCGCTGTGGGAAAAGTAGCCAGAAACTTTGCACATGTAAGAGTAGCGATGCTTCATAAAAAATATTTCTCAAATAAAAGTAAAAAGTATGGTTTAGTAAAACTACTCCAAAAGTACTTTTCCCCCCAAAAACGTTACTCAAGTAAATGTAACTGAGTAAATATAACTAGTTACTACCCACCTCTGTTGCTGACAACCAAAAACAATCAGGTTGGAACTAGGGATGTCCTGATCAGATTTATTTGCCCACCGAGTCGAGTCCCAGTCATTTGATTTTAAATATCTGCCGATACCGAGTCCCGATCCGATCCTACCGCAATGTATTAAAATAATAAAAAGAAAAACGACAACACATCCAAATTGTCCTTTTAAGTTTTTTTTAATTAGGTATATGATGCTCTACCATGTGAGATTCACTAAATTGTTGCACATGCAAGGTCACGCGTTATAAATACAACTTGAGTCGACCCATTGAGTTGTAAAGCTTAGCATTGACATTGGACAGACAAACTCCATACGTCAGTGTGGTAACCCCAAAAGCAGACACCTTTGATACAAGAACTAGCAGGTCGTCACGTAGCTTGTTGTGAATGAGTTGTGTCTTTAAAGTGGTGATGAGAATGCATCTCATACCGTGACTTCAGGTGCTCCAGGAGACTGCGAAATCCGACGTTTGCAACCAGCGGATCGTCATCCAATATGATCAGTCCGGCTCTCATGGTTATGATCTTTTTTACCTTTTCGCTGTCCTTAGGCAATTTCTCCTTGTTTTTTAAGGTATATTTTGGTGTATGATGGCTCAGTGTTTTTGTCATGGTGCCGTATCAGATTTGCAGTGTTGGGTGCAGCTCAGTCTTTTCCACCAAGTGAAATGCCCAATTTACACACAATTGTTATCAATCAATCAAACTTTATTTATAAAGTGCTTTTCACTCAAAATTGCATCACAAAGTGCTTTCTAGATTAAAATGAGCCCACATAAAACTACATTCCCATCCCTCCCCCACAGATTTAAAAGCATGGTCACAGTTATACCCCCTCCCCCCAAACCCAACTCCCATGCACACACAACAGTGATAAAAGACATTGGGCCAAGTGCAGATGAACCATGCAAGGAAACGCCATCAGAGGAGTCATCTGCACCCGCAGCAGTACATCAACAGGAGCAACCGAGGCACAGACACAGGGTTTCGTTTCATTTTGTTTTATTGAGATCCTCATTAGCTTCTGCCTAAATGCAGATGCTAGTCTTCCTGGGGTGTCATACATTTTCATGCAAAGATTTACCTAACATAAAATAATTCACGCACACACACACATACACATCCCTAATTCACATAATCCATAGAAGCTCAAGATGAAATCACATATTTAGAACAAAATAACATATACAAACTAGTATCAGGAAAGGAGCTAGTCACACCAATGAATATTGAAAATAAAATACAACAGAATAGAATAATGGTTTCATATCGATCATTTCGTTTCATAGTCCATCAATACAAAGTTTTTAGCCTTCAAACAAAATACACAGTTCTTAGTTACAAAATTATTCATCACAATATAATTTAATGTGTAAAAAAAAACATTTTCAGTTTCTTCTGAAAAGAAATATTATTTTCAAATATAAAAAAATCTAGGTAGCGCATTCCATGCAACCTTAGCTTTGTAGTGAAATGCTCGCTGAATTTGACTAGTTCTACTGCGTGGTAAAACACCTTTGATCTCATTTATCTGCCGTGTATTATAGGCATGAGTGTCAGAGAAAAACAGTAACTTACTATGTATAACTTTTGGTATTTTTGTAATTATAATTTTCCTCACAAGTGTTACCAAGAAATATTTCAATCTGCTCTTCACATTAAGCCAAGCCAGTTTTTCATGCATGGTTCTCACATTTGTTCTGTAGGAGCAGCCTAAAACAATACGAGCAGCTTTATTTTGTGCTACTTGTAATCTATGCAAATTATTTTCACTGGTGCTGGACATAATAACAGATACTTGATCTACATAGGAAAGCACTAAGGATTGGACAAGGCTTTTAAGTAACCATTATGGTATGTATTTACAACTGAATCTAATTATGCCCATACTTCTCCCCATTTTCTGTAAAACATAATTAATCTGGCTTGTCCATGATAACTTAAAATCAACTATTACTCCCAGCAATTTTACTTCTTCTAATTGTTCAATTACATTATTACCCAAAGTTAAATGTAACTTCGGTATCCTCTGTATGTATGGAACCAACTACCATACATTTAGTTTTTCCAGCATTGGCCACTAATTTATTAGCATTAATCCTGCTCGACTATTCTTAACTCTTTAGTTAAAATTTCATTTAATGCACTCTCCGTATGTGCTGAAGCTACAACAGTAATATCATCTGCATATACTGCTGTGGTTGCATGTTGCAGAACCCAGGGAAAATCATTAATAAAAATAGAAAATAAAAGAGGTCCCAAACAACTTCCCTGTGGAACACCACATTCCATCTGACCTTTTTCAGAAAAGCTACCATTAAAATAAAATTTAGAATCTTTATTAGTAAGATAGCTTTTAGTCCACTTAAGAGCAGATCAATGAAATCCATAATATTTAAGTTTTTGTAATAAAACATATTGATCTAAAACATCAAAGCTGCACTTAAATCAAGAAATATAGAACCAATTAACTTATGATCAATATTCTCCAAGCAATAATCAGTAATTTGAATAAGTGCAGTAGTGGTTGAATGATTCGTTTTGTATGCATTTTGATATATTGTGTTCAATTCGTAAACTTCTAAATAATCTTGAATTTGGTCATTTGTATTTTTTTCCATGATTTTACTTAAAGCTGGTAGCAAACTTATTGGTTGACTATTTTGGCCAGACAGTGGTTCTCTATTGTTCTTAATTAAAGGAATTATTTTTGCTGTTTTCCATTGAGATGGGAAAATACCTTCTTTAAAACTTCCATTTATTATATGAGCAATAGGACATGAAATAAAATCTACTACCAACTTTAACAATTTGATATCAATATTATCTATGCCAGATGGTTTATTTTTACTTTTTAATATTATCTCTTTAACCTTATCTTCTGTCACCTCAACAAACTGAAATTGACAGTCTTTATTTAACATTATTTTGTGCTTAATTAGTTAATAGGAAACATTTTCTTTTTGACTATTTTCCATGAAATCTCTCAACATCTTAATTTTCTTAGTTAAAAACTGGTTTAGATAATTTGCCATTTCCTTTGGTTTAGTGAGATAAGTTCCCCCAACATCCAAAAAAGTTGGAGTCGACCTATTATGCCTACCCATGATTTCATTCAATGTACCCCATATTTTTTTGGCCCCATATCAGATTTTGCATCAATTAGTCTTTTTTTATAATTCAGTTGTTTTTTATGATTATTTAATGTAGTTACAAAATTTCGTAATCTACGATACTCTTTCCATTTATCCAGACTAATTGTTTTCGCTGCCTTTTTTTTAAGTTTATCCCTCTGCCTCGTATATTCTTTTAATTCATCATTCAACCATGGAGCAAATACCCTTCTCACAGCTCGTTTCCTCATTGGAACATGTCTGTCTAACACCTCTGTTAATAATTAATTGAAGACTGCTACTGCCTGACATGGATCATCTTCACTTAGAACTTGTGTCCAACTTATTTTCCTCACATCTTCTATAAAGTCATCCTCATTGAGGTATTTAAACATCCGTCTGCACACAAATATTTGGCCTCTTTTAGGAATCTTTGTTTTCCTCTTTACCGCAATTAAATTATGATCACTACAACCCACTGGAATAGAAACGGCTTCAGAACATAAATCTGTCATATTAGTAAAAATTAAATCAATCAAAGTTGCAGAATGTTTACCATTACTTCTAAACTGAATTCTAGTATCGGCCTGTACAAGCTGTGATAAATTACAAATATTGGCAAATGAAAACAATTTATTCCTCAATGGACAATTTTCTGATTTCCAGTCTATATTTAAGTCACCTAAGAAAAAAATTTCTTCTCTCAGATCACATACCTTATCCAACATTTCTCACATCTGATTCAAATAATTTATAGAAGCATTCGATGGTCTGTAACAACATCCAATAATGACAACCTTTAAATGAGGAATCTGCAATTCTAACCATATTGTCGTAATGTCTGTTACTATAAAATCTGTTCTTACTCTGACTGGAATATGATTTTGAACAAAACAGGCCACACCTCCCCCATACAAATTCCGATCTAATCTATAAATATTATAGCCACTAATATTTACGACTTCACTATTAATTGTCTTGTCCAAATGTGTTTCCGATATTGCTAACACATGTAAATTTTAACTTTGCAAAGTTTTTTGAATATCAGCCACTTAATTTCTCAAGCTACACACATTCAAATGTGCTATTTTAAGCCCCTTATCCCGCAACCAAGTATGATCCGTCATCCAGAATCTATTATAAATTTCCTACCTGCAAAAACATACTGAGCTTCCTGTAAAATTTCCTTCACTTTACCAAACACATTCATACTGTCATTCATCTCAAAGTTAAACACTGTAATGTTAACTTGAAATAAACGTCTTTTACACGCCAACTCTAGATACATAATTAACCAAATTACAAAACAATTATGGGGGCTATCATTTCAGTTTTGCGGTATTATCATCCTTATATATATATTTTTAATATTGTTAACAATTATCCTCACATCACCTAAACCTAAACTCTTGCAATGTCCATCCATTGTTACGCCCATTGAACTGTCCTTTAATTAGTCCATCTTATTCTCCATCCTTCTTCCTTAGTTCAATCACAGTCTTGTAGTACACTTCAGCCTCACTCGGTTCATTGAACTTTCTTATCTCACCTTTGAAAGTAAGAATCAGAGTAGCAGGATGAATCAGGCCATGTCTCACCTGAGCCTGTTTCAGCTTGCTTCTTATTTCCCAGAAGCCAGCTCGTTTTTTCGCCATTTCGCTGGTCAGATCTGGAAATATCTTCAACCTCATACCACGTATTTGAAAAACACGCTCCTTTCTGGCTATCTTTATAATCTCCTCCTTTGTTATAAACCTTCGCAGCCGCACCATCATCACTATTCCTTCTACTTTCCTTTTAACTCCAATCCAGTGCGCCATCTCCACTTCAGGTTCCCACACAAGTTTTCCTCTGAGCAATTCTTTGAACAGCGTATAATTAGTCAGATTATTTTTTCCAACATCGCCTGGTAATCTGAACACACGAAAGTGGTATTTGCGGCTCTGCATTTCAAGTCGCACCGTCCTCTCTCTCAACTCGGCGTTGGTTTTATTCAGCTTTTCATTCTCCGTCTCCAACTTTGACAGCCGACTGTCCAGTTTAGGTAAACTCTCCTCCACCTCACCCAGTCTTCTCACACAAGTAGAGATGTTGTCCACGATTGTGTTAAATTTATTAAATAGATTTTGTGGATAATTTCCAATGTTGGACCACTCAATGCCAAAAACTTCCCAGATCAAACTAAAAGTAACAAGGGGCAGCTAAACAACCTACTGATAATGCCATTCCCACTTTTTAGCTCATGTTGTACCCATGCAGAACTTTAAAGATGGGGGTTTTATGGATTGTTGTGTGCTCTTAATAGCTGGGGCCAATTTAATGCCATATTTTCCCAACATTAAACCTATATGGGCATGTAACATGGGGCCATCATGGAACCCGCGGACAATCCCACTTATAACCCACTTTTTAGCCTATATGGTACCTGCATGGTACCCACTAAGAACCTAAAAGGTAGGGCCCTGATGGGCTTTTGTGCACTTTTCCCAGTTGGGGCCCATTTAGTGCCCAGCTATTCCCAATATAACACCCATATGGGCATTTAACTATATGGGGCCAATTTAAAACCCATATGGGCCCCACATGTTGGTTGGGTGGGACCAAGATGGGTCTTACGTGTTTTGCCCAGATGGGGCCCACTTAAAACCTAATGTAATCCTGCGTGAGACTCACATGGGCAGTTGGCATGGGGCCAACATGGAACCCGCAGACAATCCCACTTGCAACCCATATTTCAGTCCATGTTGTCCCCATATAGGACCCACTTAGGATTTAAAGCTGGGACCAAGATGGGTCTTGCGTGTTTTTTCCCAGATGGGGCCCACTTAAAACCTAATGTAATCCTGGGTGACACCCACATGGGCAATCGGCATGGGGCCAACATGGAACCCGTGGACAATACCATATGGGTCCCATCAGACAATCCCATGTGGGGCCCCTGTTTCAGCCCACTTCTAACCCACATAGGCCCCACATAAAAATGTTGGCTGGGATTCAACAGAGGCAAGGGAACCACTTTACAAACTTTGTTATAATCTCTAAGTGAACACTGAAGGTTAAATTTGCTATTAAAAACGCCTAATTCAAGAAACTGTCCCTTCTCATCAAGTTAATCAGTTATAAAAATTATGCTTTTCCATACTTCTTTATTTTGAATGACTTCCTATTAATTGTAATGGTCCTGTTATTCCACAAGGTGGAGCCATGGGATATGGTTCTCTTGTTAACCAATGATTGTGTTTTGACATATCAACTATTTTATTTTTCAAGTTTTTTTGACTTTCTAATTTTGATATCTTTATTTAAATATTTGCCCAACTTAACTTTTCACAAGAATCGTCCTCATGTTAGTTTCTAAACAATCATAAAGTGGCAAAAGTTCATATTTTTTCAGATCCAGACACAAACCCAATGCCTTAGAAAAAACTGAAATCACATTTAAGGCTTTCTCAAGTATTGATTTATCCTTTAAAAATATCACTGTGTATTCCACGAACTGACTTATTTTAAATTCAGTATCAAATATATTTATTTCTTCAAGGTCTGGATGATTAACAATGAGGTAAGCCATTAACTGAATGCAGAGAATAATTAATTTTGGAGAAATCGGGCAACCCTGCCAAATTCCACTGGATAAATTATTCCAGGTGTTATGCCTGGGTTGAGATAAATGTAGCTATAAATCTGGTTGTAGAACATTTTGATTACTTTGCTAAATTTGTTTCATACTGATTGGATTAGAAAATGTACAGTTTATATCGTAACTAATACGATCATGGTCGATCAATACAGCAGATGGCACAAAACTATTAATAACTGCATCATAGTAAAATTTTCATGTATGTTTTTAAAGATTCATCATTGTTCTCTAAATTTTACAAAGTGACATTTAGAGCCAAAGCACAAACAAAAAATCTGATAATTCCAGTAATCACCAGGTAAACAATAATTTGCTAAACTAATTCATAATCTTAATATAAATCAACAAAAGCAACAGAGCTGTTTTTCCATCAAATAATTATGTATTTGTCAGGAGTAGGTGGCTAAAATGATTAATGCAGGAAGGAACCAGGCTTAAAATATAGAAAAATTTGATAAAAATTAAACATGAAAATGTTATAAAGAAAACATTGGAGACAGAAGATAAGATTAGTAGGAATGTAACTGAGGTGAACCTATGCAGAGGAAGATCATCACAAATTAAGACATGTGTGCCAATTGACTGATTGAGGCTGTTACCAGCTGCTAATGCAAGTCATGCAACTGCTTTCTCACACACTCTACTACTCCTCAAATAAATAATTAAGGGTTGCTCGTGCTGATGATCATTTTCCTCTCATTTCTGCAGTTCTGATATTATAACCAACTTTAATTGGTATAAAAAAGGAGCCTTCTGCTACAGGGGGGTTTGTTACTGGCCTTACAACAGTTTATTCCTGTCTTGGGGTGTCAAATGTTGAAGGTGTCAACTGACTCTGAGCAGGAAGGAAGCTTAGAAATAAGTTTTCAGTGACAGAAAAAGTAGTTCTTGAAGAGAAATCAGATTAGACTAATATCGCTGTAGAAGCTTTACAAAAATCACTAAATCAGAAACACAATCCTGATCAGATCACCTCTACCACCAATCCCAATGAGGTTCAACATTATCATCATGAGGCATGATAGTTTAAGATAGGTTAAAGGATAAAATGCATGAAGCATAAAATGAAACATGTAATTACTTATAACAAAATCATAAGAGATAAATATGTGAGACTTGGAGTAGAAAGAGGTTTTAGACCTTCCTGTCTCTAAACTGGGACAAGAATTTTTACGAAATATCAGGATCTAACATCTATACAAACAAAATTAAATCCTCTCAAGTAATCACACATGTACAGAAGTAGTCTTCGTCACTTGTACATAGAGATCCTCTGGACTGTCAGCACACTTTGACCTGAGCGTACACTGTCTCCTGCTGTCCACTGTCCTGCACTGAGACAGAGGAAGCTTCAGGTCTCTGGAGTAAATTTATGCTCCCATAATCAAGTTCTTTCTCTGTTTCATTGGCTTGAACAGCAACCTCCTCATATGTTTCAGTCTGTGGGAAAGTGTAATTGTTCTGGTTTATCAAATGTGTCCCAAACCTGCAGATGAAAACTTATCACAGCGCTGTGAACAGAAGATGAAAAAATCCTCACCATAGTCTGTTGTGGAGTTGGACGTTTGGACTTAAAGTACCTGGGAGACATTAGCGAGCTGTCAGAATAATTCTGCTGAGTTTCAGGAGACAACACAAAGATTCAAAGTGATCTGAAACCAGACCTGAGAGGATGGAACATCAATAAAATCAGAAGCCGATTCAGCTATACACAAACTATAGAGAATTGGCTCCAATATTCATCTGAAGGTTTAAATAAAACAACACTACTATTAACTGAATAACAATTGTTAGTTTAATATCTGATACTTAACAAGCAAAAAGAACCAGGCAGATGAATAAAATGACTCCAACTACGATAACCACCAAGTAATAAAATCCTTTTGCTAAATCAGATACACAAAGTGTAACAATTAAAACAGATGTGAAAAACACGAGAATCAATTTAAATCTGTCATGAAATAGAATCTAGTCACCTTTGGTATTTGGTTTGATCACTAATGATTTCTTATCACCCAGATCATTTGTAGCCACACAGTAATACTCTCCTCCCTCAGTAGCATTGAAGCTGTAAACTGGCCCCACAGATACATTAATGGCTCCATGTTTGCTGTTCCTGAACCAGGTGAAGCTGGGAGGAGGCTTGGCTCTGCTGGAGCAGTTCAGCTCCACCCAGCTACCTGCTGACACCAAACCTGATGGACTGATGGATGCTGAGGTGTCTTTAGGAGCATCTGAGGAAAATGGGACACATATTAACTTTATTGATCAGAAACAGCTGAACCATGACCTGCTTACAGGATCACTTACATGAAACACTGAGAGTCACTTCTCTCTCTGCTGTCTTGTTTCCTCCATTCACAGGATATGTGGCAGAACATCTGATGTTGTATCCATCATGTGTGTCTGACAGAGTGATGGTCTCCTGGATTTTAGTTGTAAAGGTTCCATCTGTGTTTTTCTCTGTTTGTCTGTGAGAGTCTTGTTGGAGATTCCAGGTGAGTTCAGGAGGTGAGTGTGGACAGGGAGTCAAAGCTGAGCAGGTTATAGTGACAGACTGATGCTCCTTCAGATCCGATGGGATAATAATGCTGGGACTCCAAGGAGAATCTGGGGTTTCATATCAGACATTCAGTAAAACATAATAATTATTACACTAAATCATGACATATGGCGGACTAAACACTATGTTTTGCATTGAATTTCAAAATTGTATTAAATGTGTGGTTACAGTGCCAGGTTTATTGGAATTAGAAAAATAAAACCAATAAAAATGGTCTCAGAACTTTTTACAGAACAAACATGTTTATAAATTGTGTTGAACATTTGTTGCACATACACTCAGTCTGATCATGTTTATAATCCCGCTCTAGAGATACTAATGCTACAACTCCAAGGAGATTCTGGGATTTAACACAAGACATGCATTTCTAACTAAAGCAATTGTCCAATTTAATTGCTAATTTGTTATTTGAAATAGCCCAAATTTTTTATGTAGGACTACATGATATTAATACTAGTTTTAGAATTGTTATGATAGTAGTAAATACTAATAGCAGTAATAGTAATATAATGCCAGTTATACACACACTTCACAATGAATCAAAGGTTTATTGAGACTGCTGTTTAATAATCAAACTAATTTGCTCTTTAATTATTTATGATTTATTTAGTAAATCACTGAATAGTTTAGCATCAAAGTCCTTTAAAGATCTGTTGTCGTTGTATCAACTTTCCAGACCTCTCAGGTCTTCTGGTTCAAGTCTACTCTACATCCCCAGAATCAGAAACAAACATGGAGAAGCAGTATTCAGCTTTTATGCTCCTCTAATCTGGAACAAACTTCCAGAACACTGCAAAACTGCTGAAACAGTGAGTTCATTTAAACCAAGGCTAAAAATCCATCTGTTTACTTCTGGCTTTGATCAATAATCACTGGAACGTAGATTGATTCTAGTTTGGATCACAACTGTTTACTACTTCACTTTATTTTGCCACTGTAATTAAATTTGTTTTTATTGTGATATATTACATTATCTCTTTATTGTCTCCTACCTTTCACATTTATTTGAAGAGGATCAGCACAAGCTGAAGCCATGAACGGCCCGTTCTCGATTGGGAAGAAGTATTTATCTGCATGATTCATTGTTAATTTAGAAAACAGAGTGGTGCAGTTTTTCTCTCTCAGGTTTCCAGTAATATTCAGTGAATAGGTGTTAACTGACCCACTGTTGTTGAAAATAACTACACCTGGATCTGAGCCAAAACCTGGACCTGTTTTCATCCAGACTCCATTGATAGTTCTGCTGCTGTCATATTTAGAATTATCTGTATTAAAGCTACATGGGATTACCAGACATGATCCACTCAGAGCTTCAACCTGTTTTGGTGGAGCAATGTTGAGGCCTAGTTTTCTACCACCACAATGAGCCAAAACACCTGTAAAAACAGAACAATGAAGAAAATCATGTAGAGCCAAATCTGACTGTAGAGAAACTTCATGATCCACAAACTCCAGTTCAGCTGCACCATGTTACATGTGGAGCTTTTAAACGACATCAGGATCAAATATTTCAGATTAGAAATGATTCAGGTGATGTCTCTATATGAAAGGAAGTGAACCAACAGCTCACCTGGAAAAAAGACGACACTCAGTAACATGTTGACTGTCAGCATGTTCTCAGATAGAGCCGCCATCAGACTATGATAGACCTTCATCTCTCAAAGACTGGAAACCAAACATTTAGGTTTTTTATTAAAGTAGCTCTAAAATCAGAGGTTTAGCTCAATGTAAAACAACTTTGATTTGATCCTACAAAGCCTAAACAACATGTAAATTATTCTTTGGGTAAAATATGTAAATAACAAATAATGATGAAATATTTGGTTTATTTATCAGAATCAGCAACATAAACTTACATGATCTTCTGCAGATAAAACTATAAGTTTAGTTTAAAATCAGTTGATGTGTTCAGATCAGTTGATCAGCAGCAGAATAAACCGTCAAGCTATCTGTGAATAGATGTGATGAGCCTCCATCCTTTCGGCTCTGTGAAAGAGGAAGTTGCTCTTATTGTCCATATAAGCATAATGTTATCTTATGAAGCTGAGAGGCATTTACTAAATATGAAAACTGATTATCTAATTTCTCAGTTGTCTTTAGCTACGATAGTTAATCATTTTGATTTCAAAAAGCCAAACAAAACAGAAAATAAATGCAGCTGTCATGCACCCTATGAGGGCGGGTTTTATTATAAACTCAGTGTTATTTGTCACTGTTAGCCTCCTGCAGAGCTGATAAACCAGCTTCTTGTTTTTACTTCAATGTCTCAGTTTTTTCTCAGCACTTTGTACAGCTGTAAGTTCACATCTTCATCACACTTCGGTTTAGGAAAGGGAAGTCACGGAGAAGAAGTACTTTGTCGCTGTACTACAAGAGATATTTCTTCATAACTGTTTTTGGTGTTCCTATGAGTACTTTTCCAACTCAAACATTTGTTTAATGCAACCAGTGTTATTCCTGGTCACTTTAAACCATTTGCCATCATTGTTTTTGTAATGCGTACTGTGTAGAACTAGAACTTTTTTCATATAAGTACTGTAAACACAGAGGCATTCAGATTTAAAATGTAAGGTTTTCCTAAAGTCTATTACTTCTGTTATTGATATTCTTAACAATTTTTACACACTGAACATAAACAAAGAATTCAGCTAGCTTATCTTCACCTAAACCAGCTGAAATAATTTTTTTAAACAAGTAACAGAGATCAGCATGTCTACAGCTCAAAGTATCAACAGATAGAAAAGCATATCTCACCATTCAAAGATGGAGACTGCACTGCAGAGCATTATCATTCTCAGGATCTTCAATGTTACACAGACACTGAGTCCTGATAAAAAGAAATGTTGATGAATTAAGGATTTCCATTAAAATAAGGAAATATTTAGCAAGAAACATATAAAGTCACACTGGGTTAAAATTGGTGGTCATTTACATACTTTTAATATTTCATGCATTTACATGTAGAGGATAAGTAAAAAGTAAGTGTTCAAATTTACCCCAAATACAAAGAAGGATCAATAATAATTTCTTATCACTCAGATCATTTGTAGCTACACAGTAATACTCTCCTCCCTCAGTAGCATTGAAGCTGTAAACCGGCCCCACAGATACATGAATGACTCAATTTTTGCTGTTCCTGAACCAGGTGAAGCTGGGAGGAGGCTTGGCTCTGCTGGAGCAGCTCAGCTCCACCCAGCTTTCTGCTGACACCAAACCTGATGGACTGATGGATGCTGAGGTGTCTTTAGGAGCATCTGAGGAAAATAGGACACACATTAACTTTATTGTTCAGAAACAGCTGAACCATGACCTGCTGACAGGATCTGTGGAGGAAAATAAGCATTTACAGGTAGGTAACCCCATTACAACACTGCACCATAACCACGTAGAGGCCCAGGGAAGGTCATTATGAAGGAGCTGTTTGCTATCTGTAATTAACATATGAAGGGCAGCAGTTAGCCTGAATCTGTGTTTTAACCAGTCAACTAGATTAAAGGAAAGCCTAAAAACAAACAGAACAATGCATGTTATTGTTAAAGCTCTGCCTATGCTCTATAGATGGTGGTTTTGTTGAACTTGCTGAAAGTAGAGAAGAGAAATGACACAATCCCAATCCGGTTCGTGTTGAGTGTTGCTGTGGCCGTCTTGATGAGGTGTGTTTGGTTCTGAATGGCAGGAAGACATGACAGGAACCAATATGGGGTTGTGTGCGATCCCAGCGGTATTCCCCAGCCTTGTGTATGTTCACTATGACTACCAGCTGCAGAATTCAGTTTACACGTCACTTCTCCGTATTTACAAAGGAAGTATGCATGAATAAAGAACAATTCGAAGAGCCATTTCCACTGCTGTTTTCAATTCAGTGTCATGCAGAAAGAGAGGACGAATTGCAAGGCGAGTGAGAGATAAGGAAGGAAATTGTGTTTAAAAAAATTACCACACAGATGAGGAATGCTTGATATATATTTTCAGTGTGAAGGTGGAGTGCAAAGGCAAATGCGTGAGAATGTAACTGATTACAAAGGAACAACTTGGATCTGAATAAAAAATACAGGAGAAAGGGCAAATCTTTAAATGCATTTATTCTGTTCCACCCTGTTTTCCATGCAAAACAACCTCAAACATTGATTTTCATTGCTTCCCTTTATCTGCAGCTTTGTCTCCATCGTTTGATAACGCCATTCTGCTGGGAGACGGCCACTTTGATTTGTATTCTTCCGAAAAACTTGAGAATTCATAGGAGGGAACAGGTGTGGAGCTGGCTGTCTCTGTTTGCGGATTACTTTTGAGCCAGTTCCCAGGCAGAGTCTAATTCAGCTGTTGGAGGCAGTGGGCAAACGTTCAAACAAATGCCATCTTTGGTTATCAGGGCCCTGCCTCATTCCTCCATGTGTCAATTTCTTGCCAAGTGGTTTGCACGGAACTTTGATTTCATGGGCTGCAAGCCAGATTTCTAAATAGACAGATGGCTCCACTCTCATTCATATCATCAGGTAAAGTAAAACTTTGCTGCTTAGGACTATGAGTTTTTACAATTCTGTACTGGATGGAGAGGCATGTTCAATTATAACAGATGACCTAAGGTCATCAGGAGAAATCCAGCCACATGAAGCGGACGCATGAGAAAGTAAGAATCCCGCCAGCAACAGTTCTCATCGTACATGATGGATCAATTAATGGTGTAGAAGAGTTTTGTAACCAGAAGTTTATAGCTAATCCAAAAATACAGTGAGAAAAATATAAGAAAAAATCCTGACCAGAACACCCTAAACTGTAGATCAACACCCTAAACTGGAAAAGCTCATTGTACACACAGGTGCAACTGATGTAGCCAAGAAACAGTCAGAGATTCTGAAGAGAGACTTCTCTGATCTCTCAAACTTCTCAATCATTAGACAGCATGGGATAAATTTCCACAGCTATGCCGATGATACACAACTATATTTATCCATAAATCCTGATGAACCCAGTCAGTTAGGTAGATTACAGGCATGTCTGGAAGACATAAAAACATGGATGAATCTAAACTTTTTGCTTTTAAATTCTGACAAGACAGAAGTTGCTGTCTTTGGACCAGAAGCTCTAAAAAAGAAACTGATTAGTCAATCACTTCATCTGGATGGCATTTAATTGGCCCCCAGTAATAATATAAATAACCTCTGCGTTATTTTTGACCAAGACTTGACATTTAAATCCCAAAATAAACAGGTTTCTAGGATTTTCTTCTTTCACCTCTGGAATATTGCTAAAATTAGAAACATCCTGTCCAGGAGTGATGCTGAGAAACTAGTCCATGCATTTGTTACCTCAAGGCTGGACTACTGTAATTCTTTACTATCAGGTAGTCCACAAAATGGCATTAAAAGCCTTCAGTTGATCCAAAATGCGGCAGCAAAAGTTCTGATGAATATTACAAAGAGAGATCACATTTCTCCTGTTTTAGCTTCCCTTCATTGGCTCCCTGTTAAATCCAGAATAGAATTTAAGATCCTTCTTCTTACATACAAAGCCCTTAACAAACAAGCTCCATCATACATCAGAGATCTAATTGTTCCATATGTTCCTAACAGAGCACTTCGCTCTCAGACTGCAGGTTTACTTGTAGTTCCTAGGATTTCTAAAAGTAGAATGGGAGGCAAATCTTTTAGTTATCAGGCTCCTCTCCTGTGGAACCAGCTCCCAGCTTTAGTCCGTGAGGCAGACACTCTGTTTACTTTTAAGGCCAGGCTTAAAACTTTCCTTTTTGATAAAGCTTATAGTTAGAGTGGCTTTAGGTCATCCTGAGCTATCTCTGTAGTTATGCTGCTATAGGCTTAGACTGCTGGAGGACAGACTTAATATTTTTCTTCACTCTGCTACTTCCTTTTCTACTACTACTCTCCAATTGTATTAGCCAGACGGTCGTAGCAGATGGCCGCTTCTACTGAGCCTGGTTCTGTTGGAGGTTTCTTCCTGTTAAAGGGGAGTTTTTCCTCTCCACCGTCGCTACATGCTTGCTCAGTATGAGGGATTGCTGAAGGATTGCTGTGGTTGGAAAGTCTGCATCAACGGGGCCCAACCTCACGCCAATGACTGACGCAATCTGCTGGGATTCCTTAAATAGGAAAGTTTTTAACTGATTGGAATTTTTGTATAAATGTATTGAAATGACTTCTTGTTAAGTGCCTTGAGATGACATCTGTTGTGAATAGGCACTATATAAATAAACTGAATTGAATTTGTCTCCTTACACTACATGTGCCCCCCCCCCCCCCCCCCCCTCCATCTTGGCACAGAACTGAGATTTATGACTTTGTCTCTTAGGCTATCTGTAATTTGAGGCCCCTGGAGTGAGGGCCCCCCTCAGCTGTTCTGGTTGATTAATTTTATGTTAATAGTGTTTAATGTTCACCTATTATTGTTTTTTAAGATCTGTAGTAGTTTTGCATGCTTTAGAATAGATGGGATTTTCTGTTTTCTAAATAAAGTCCCCTTAATTTAAACGGAAGTTGTCTGGGATTACTTGGAGTGATGCGTACAATTAATGCCCACAGCGTAAGAACTTATTCCTTCATCTATCGTTTAATTATCTCAGCCTTATCAGGCAGTTAATCAAACATAAACTGAGACTGAACAATTTGGCTATTCAAATTTCCTGGAATCCACCAGGATGGTGCCCCCAAACTTGGTAAATTTTACATAAAATTATTAATCTTATTGATAATTGCCCTAGGCAATTATTTATAATTATTCACAGCCAAAACCTACCTATCTGTGGCACAAGGTATAGATTCAAACGTGTTCCTCTTGTGAGGTGTCTTAAATTTATTTGGTTTGTGGGCTGTTTCAATTGTTCAGGTGATGTACATTCACCAATGAATGAATGCTTTACTATATGAATGCTGAAGTTCAGTTGTATGAATACGGAAGTAACAGTGAAATTATGGTTTGCACGGCCATTTTGAAAGACGTTTTTTATTGTTCCCCATACATACAAGAACTTATTCCTTCATCTATTGTTTCACTATCTCAGCCTTATCAGGCAGGTAGGCCTAATCATAAACATTAACTGAGACTGAACTATTTGGCTATTTATTATTTCCTGGATCCCAGGTGGTGCCCCAAATGAGGAAATTTGGACATAAAACTAATTTACCTTATTATTAATTGCCCTAAGAAATTATTCATAATAATTCATGGCCAAAACCTACCTATCTGAGTCACTACATGGTGTTAAAGCCTCCTTTTTCGGAACACTTCAGCTTCCCAGTGTTACAGAACAACACGTTCTGGTAGCGTCTGTGGTTGCTGTTAGCTACCACAGATGCTACAAGTGAAGACAATGAGCACTCAGCAGGGGTGAGAGGGAAAGTGAGCAATAAGCAGCATGAATCATTGCAGAAAACAGAAATCATGACAGCTGTGAAACTGTTGGTTTGATTAAAATGTCGTACAAATCAGAGACAAATGACAAATGAATAAATGCAAACTGTCAAACAAGCAGTTTTGCGTTTAGCATACATCAGGATTTGGTAGGAAATCCTTACAAGTCTTTGTACATGTGATTGTAGCTTCGAAAACTAAACAGTACAAAAGAAACACTGGAAAAGGTTTAAAAGTGATGAGGAATTAGACTGGTTCCAATAAATAATTGTTTGAGTTGGAAAAGTACTCATGGGAACACCAAAAACATAGCTATGAAGTAAACTCGATAATAGTATATTTACAAATTACTTCTTCATTGTGGTGTTTTGGCAAAAAAAAGTATCTCAGGGTTTCCATAATAAAGAAGACTTGAGTCCCAGAAGGCGTTTAAGTATTTAATTCAAACATGTCTGGCCAGAACATGGAGGGGACAGAGTTACTCGTGCATCACCCTAACCGCTTAAATAGTATTCAGCAATCATTGTTTATCTCTGTAGATGTCTTCTCCAACGTTCACGCCCTGCCTCCAGAGTAACTGCTTCATGCAAGTCATAGCAACGCATAAAGCTGCTCATCCGAAGGCCAGACTGTTATCTTACTGCCCCGGCGTCTGTCTCTCTGGTGACCTGACACATAAATATAATAAACATTAAGTTGGAGCAATAACCTTGTCATTTTACCCTAGATGCATTCACTAAACAGAGAATATACACTTAATTAAGCACACAGCTTCAGATAATACAGCTAAAAACTACTGACCAGGCGCGTAATCTAGGTATAACAATGGACTCAATAACAAGGTCAGCCTTATATCACGTGAAGAACATTTCTAGGATTAAAGGACTGATGTCGCAACAGGACCTAGAAAAACTCATCCATGCATTTATCTTTAGTTGGATTGATTACTGCAACAGCGTCTTCACAGGTCTGGCTAAAAAGTCAATCAGACAGCTGCAGCTGATCCAGAACGCTGCTGCTCGCGTCCTCACTAGAACCAGGAAAGTAGAGCACATCACCCCAGTTCTAAAGTCCTTACACTGGCTCCCTGTACCTCAGAGAATAGACTTCTAAATACTTTTACTAGTTTGTAAATCATCTAATGGCTAAGCACCAAAATACGTTGAAAACCTGTTGTCACGGTACCAACCACCCAGACTACTCAGGTCCTCCAACTCTAGCCTACTAAACATCCTTAGACTCAAAACCAAAAATGGAGTAGCAGCTTTCAGTTTTTAAGATCCCTTTATCTGGAACAAACTTTCTGATGACTGCAAAGCAGCTGAAACACTGAGCTGCTTTACAGCAAAATTTAAAACTCATCTGTTAAGAGCTGCCTTTGAGTAAACAATTATGATGCTTAATTGCAGTTTACTTTCTCTTATGTTTTTTATCCTAATGGGATGGGACTGATGGAAGGGGGACCTGCAAGAAATTGAAACACAAAGCCAGTCATTATAATCATATATATATATTAAAGTTCACAATAAAGCATGTTTTTTGATCAGAAATGTCTAAAATATGGCCATTATTAACTAATGTCTAGTGTAATGGTTCAAAGCTCTCGATTTACCGGTCGATCTACGTTCCTACCCTCATCTATGGTCACGAACTCTGGGTGTTGACCAAAAGAATGAGATCATGGATACAAGCGGCTGAAATGAGTTTCCTCCGCAGGGTGTCTGGGCTCTCCATTAGGGATAGGGTGAGAAGCTCAGTCATCCGGGCGGGGCTCAGAGTAGAGCCGCTGCTCCTCCATATCGAGAGGAGTCAGTTGAGGTGGCTCGGGCATCTGGTCAGGATGCCTCCTGGTGAGGTGTTCCGGGCACGTCCCACCGGGAGGAAGCCCAGGGAAAGGCCCAGGACACGCTGGAGGGACTATGTTTCTCGGCTGGCCCGGGAATGTCTTGGGATTCCTCCTGAGGAGCTGGGACACGTGGCTGGGGAGAGGGAAGTCTGGGTCTCTTTGCTTAGGCTGCTGCCCCGCGACCCGACCCCGGAAAAGCGGAAGAAAATGGATGGATGAATGGATGGATGGTGTAATGGTGATTCCATTGTTTGTCAAACCAAACATCCAAGATCAATGGGCCAGAACTTTATTCCAGTTGAGCAAGCCATAAACAAATATCCATTCATCTATCGCTTCATGCTGCTTCTCCTGCTCACCATGCTGGTTCTATACTAATCCCTTGACCCCAACAGTTCTAACTCACGCACGATAACTACTTGTTTTGTAGTTAGGTGGTGTGTGTGTGTGTGTGGGGAGGAGGTGTATGCTCTGGTGTAAGTGTCTCGACTTATTTAAATAGCGCCCCCTGCTGTGGTAAGCAAAAGAAGCTCTTTTTTTTTTTTTTTTTTTGGTTAATGAACCAGACAGGAGGCTGCCAACCGATGTTTGCGTATTATACATATTTCAAATGAACCTCGATTTCTTGAGCTCGCTTCATGGAATACCACCCTGGTGTCAAATAAACAAATAGCCTAAGGCAAGAAAGAACATGGTAGGGGGTGGGAGAGGGGAGCTTACCGAGCGGCTTGACGTTCCAGTAAGTTAAGTCCACTAAATAGTAAGTTAGGAAACTAAAAATTTTGTGCCAAACTAAATATTTATTTTGGACTTAAATATTTAGTTTCTAAATTAAACATTTAGTTTAAAAGCTAAATATTTAGCTTTTAAACTAAATATTTAGTTAGGAAACTAAATATTTAGCTCCACACTAAATATTTAGCTAATAAGTTAAATATTTAGCGCCAAACTAAATATTTATTTTGGACTTAAATATTTAGTTTCTAAATTAAATATTTAGTTTGGAGCTAAATATTTAGCTTTTAAACTAAATGTTTAATTTAGAAACTAAATATTTAGCTCCACACTAAATATTTAGTTACCAAGCTAAATATTTAGTTTGGAAAAATAAATATTTAGGTCAGACCTAAATATTAAATTGTTAAACTAAATATTTAGTTTGCAAATAAAAATTTTATTTTGGAAAATAAATATTTAGGTCAGACCTAAAAAAAAATCTTTAAAATAAATATTTAGTTTTGAAAATAAATATTTAGTTTGTAAAATAAACATTTAACTTTAAATTCAATATTTAGCTTGATATCTAAATATTTAGTTAGTAAATGTAGCATTTATAAATACATGAATAACAAGGTGAAAATATACGTTTGGAAAAATGAAACCCATTTTTTTCTCTTATGAAAGGCTAAATAACCAAATATATTGCTGTAAATTTTTGACTGTGTAACTTTACAAACGGCACCCCATACAAGTTTTGTTGGCCTGTTACATAAAATCTTATTAAAATATTTAAAACTGCCCCTGTCCTGCTTGATGCCCCAAGTGCCCTTTTTTGAAATTTTATTTGGAGAGTATGTCTGTGTGAAGGGCTGCCTGTGCCTTTCAACAGTAACATTTAACTATTAATAACGATGTAGATAAATAAAATAATCCGGCTGCCATCAGTCGCACGATGACCGTCAATCAATGCTGAGCCTTGCCTTGCCGTGCCTCTGCCTCTGTCATGTGCTTTGCTTTGCGAGTGAGAGTGCCGGTACGTAGTGTGTACGCCGTAGTACACAGGAGTAGTAGAATTACTACCTATACGTTGTCTTGTGACAACTGATTCTTCTTCCCCGTCGTCCTTGCAGTAGTGGTTTCAACCAACCCCCGTAAACCCAGAAATGGTTTGGCAGCAGAGAAAACCTCTGACTTTCAGCTTATCACTGTAGCTACAAAATGCTTAGTCTGCTACAGGCAGGGAGGTAAAAATAATGCAGCCACAGTCGGTCCCTCTTCACTGGGCCAGGCACATGAGGAACACACCTCAAAGGTTAGGTTTGTCACATAAAATCCTAATGAAAAAAATCCCATAGTAGTGCAAAATTATGCAGTGGATGAAAAAATTTACATGATTGTCAGGGGATTTACTAATAATATTCTGTGAAGTGTGGAGTGCATTTATATTAAGTCCACGTCAGATCTCCCAAATACAATCTAATGCAACAATCTAACGATCTGTGAGGGCCTCAGATGTTTGATAGAGAACATTAGTGAACAAACAGCATCATGAAGAAGGAGGAAAACAGCAGACAGCTCAGGAAGAAGACCTAGAGATGTGTAAATCAGGGTTGGGTTATAAAATAAAATGCCAAGTTTTAAACACATTATAGACCTCCATTCAATCAACCATAAAAAGCCTCAAATCTGTCAAGATATGGCCACCTAGATTGGACTGATAAGACAAGTTGATCATTTACCATAGAGTTAATAACAGAGACATAATGACTCTGGAGGAGTTGCAGAGCTGTGGTGTTTTGTAAGATTGTCAGTTTCCCCCATGAAAGGACATCGCCCCTTGAAGACTTGAGATTGAGATCTGTGGTTTAGATCAAAGCATATTCATGTGTTAGAATGATGCAGTCAAGATCCAGAGCTAAGTCCAGTGCCACAACTTGAAAATTGATGCACCCACACTCACAATCCAAGACTTGCAGCTGTAATTTTACTTTTAAAACTAAAAGATTTTAAAACACGTTCTTTTCACTTCATTTTGAAATTATGCAAAAGTTTTTGTCAATTAAAATCTCAACACAATATATTAAACTTTGTAGTTGTAATGCATAAATAATTGGAAAAGTTCAAAGGGCATGAAGGCTTTTGCAAGACACTGTAATATTTTTTCATTTGCAAAATGCGCTTCACTTAAAATCTCAGATTCTCCTTGGAATCCCAGCATTAATATCTCTGTTGGTAATCTGAAGGAGAATCAGTCTGTCACTATAACCTGTTGAATGTTCACATTCAAGTCTTTAATATAGCTGGAGGGAAGCTAGACTAATCGACATGCTGTGGTTAGAAAAGAAAATATGTTCTGTATAGATTAGAAGAAGTGAACTGCTGCAGATGCTATAAAAACCTTGGTCAGTGTTTAGTGAGGAAGTAAAAAAAAAAGAACATTTGCCCACATCTATAATTGAACATTTGCAAACTAAACTCTATCACAACCTTCAGCCTCTGTTCTATTACCCAAATAAGCTCAATAATTTTTTTTTACAGGGATGCAGATACTGTATATCTGAGACATCATACTGATGGTGTCAGAGAGAAGTAGAAATGTAACAAATGTTGCTTTGTTTTGTGGACTTATGGAAACTGTCCGTGTAAACTGTCTGTAGACTACAATTAAATTTATTGTGCAGGATTTTATTTTTACAGATTTTAATATGGTAGGAGTTCGTCCTGTAACCTGAGGGTTGCCGGTTCGAACCTCCACTCCGTCTGTCTCGGTCATTGTGTCCTTGGGCAAGACGATTCTCCCACTTTGCCTACTGGTGGTAAATTAATAAATCACCTCAATGTTTGTTTTCCAGTCTGAGAGATGGTTTATCAGAGTCTGATGGCAGCTCTGTCTGAGAACATGTTACTGTCTTCTTTCTTCCAGGTGAGTTTGTTCACCTGGAAGTTTGTTCACTTCCTTTCATTTGGACACATCAACTGAATCATAATCTGAAATATTTGCTTCTGATGTTGTTTAAAGGCTCCACATGTAACATGCTGCAGCTGAACTGGAGTTTCTCTGCAGGCGGATTTGGCTCCATTTGAGAACAGACCTTTCAGAGCAACAGCTTGTGCTGATCCTCTCTATATAAATGTTAAAGGTAAGAAAGTTTTTATTTTATAATTCCTTTACATTAATGTTCAGTTTCATAATAAAATGAGCTCTGGTTTTATAGTAAATAAACTCAATGATTTATTGTTGAATGAAAAATCCACAGCAAGATTAACAACATTAGACGTTTGTTTTTTGCATTACAGTAGGTGAAATACTGCAAAAACATCATTTTTGCTGAACAAACAAATATTTTGATTAAGAAATGCAATATATATATATATATATATATAATCAAACAGAATTGTTACTTAAATTTTATTTAATCATTTAAACATTTCATAGATATACTTTTATTAATTTATTAATCAAAGGCCTGGCTGGACACAGGTGGTGTGTTTCTAAATGCATTTCTGACTTGAATCTTTGAAAAACAAGTACATGTTTTACTAAATTACTAATTATCCACTGTTAGGGAAAAGTGGTATAAAACATTTTTTATCTTTTGTTTCCTACATGCCAGAGCACTGTAACTCTTTAAAAAGAACATATTTCATGAATCCTGTTTTATCATCTTTTAGTCTTATCAGCAGTCTCCACCTACTTCAGTATATTTTAAACCTTAGTGAGTTTGCCCTATGAGTGCAGATGCAGGCTGTTGACTGAAAGTATCATGTTAGTTGAATAAGTCATAGTTTTCCTCTGAGCTACTATGGCAAGAGGACTATACTAATACTGGTTGAGGGGAAAGAACATTAACAAACACTTCAAGTTTCTCACTTGATACCTTTCAGTTTTCCAGACATACATTTCCTTACACATGTGTGCACAGCCATTAGCAACAGTTTGGTGTCTATTTCAGACTCATCATTGATTAGTATGTGTATTCTTGTTGTCTTCTGAAACACCACAGTGTTTTTCTGACAGGTCTCTAATGTCTTCCAGGTGCTTCAAGTCCAAACTTCCACAACAGATTCAGGTGGGTAAAGGAGGAACAGTCAAAGTTGTATTTTCTTACACAGTCAATATCAGCCTATGGAACTGAGGGAGGACTAATGAACCAATGGGGGCATTCAAATGGACACCTGAAGTGCGGGATTATGGACAATAGCAGACCGAGTGTGACCAGCTCAAAGAGTCTGAGGCAGAATAAGATTTAACACCGATGGTTGCCAGGTCAGGGAACATATATCCTCAGATGAAGAAAAAGTGAATCTTTGCTGTGTACTCACAAACATTCACTTGTTGTTTTAGAACATTAGTCAAATTCATTTGGAGAGTCAAACATTAGTCAAATTCAAATCAATTAGTTGGAATTTTATTGTTTACTAAATAGCATACAACAAAATAAGACAGCATTTCTCAAGGATCGGTAACAGTTTGTTGTCATTATTCCTTCCACAGGTGTGATGTCACCATGGGTCAGTAAGAACAACATTCTGTTCTTGCTGAATTCTTTTTTTTTGCAGTTCTTGCTGCCTGCAGCTTGTTCTGGACTCATTTTCTAGGCTGAACTTTTTTCTTGCCTGGCATCTGAGAACTACAACGTGGGTGTGGTGCAGTGGGAGAGACCTATGAAGACTTCCTCTAAGCTCTATGCTTTAGTTCTTGTAAACTAAGAAATGTACTTGGCCCACCAGAACTATGTTCTAGTTCTAGTTCTAGTTCTTGGAGCTTCAAGTTAAAGAGTATGTGTTAGTCTTTTGTTCTGTTTGTCCTTTGTGAGAAACGTTCATCATTGAAAATTGTTGCATCTTTATTGTTGCCTCCACCTCTCCCTATAGTCCTTCCTGCAAGTTCTGCGAGCTCTGTCAACGAGAGAGAAACAGCGCCACCATGTGGTAACAAAGTATTGGACATTTCATTGATCTCTACCATACTGTATTCTGATTAGATTTTTTTCAGATCACACTCATCTGCATAGTTGATCACTTTTTAACCAAGCAAGTTATGTTTTCGCCAGGGTTTGTCTGTTTGACTGTGAGTTTGCAACATAACTCAAAAAGCTGAAGACGGATTTTGATGACATTTTCCAGAAATGTCCACAGTGGGACCAAGAACAAAGTTATTAGGGAGGGACTGAGCTGCCTTGGTCTGCGCTCTACGAGTGCTTTTCTAGTTTCTTATTGTAGTTTTCTCAATGAAAACTTTTCTTTTGAGTATTGTCTAAAGGTTACAGATTAGTAATCACACAGCACTGACTGTTGGAAAAAATATTGATTTCAAATTAACTCAATAAAAAACTTACAAGACTACTCATTTTAAATTATTATAGAAGTATGTCAATAACTGAACTAGTGCAAATCACTACAAAGAAGTAGTATGTACTCCAAGCTTATTTAATTTGCAGTGGAAGAGGAACCTTTGATTAGGTTTGTTGTTGACCTTATTAGAATGTTAAGTAAATGTGAGCTTTTTGTCAATTAAATCACCCAGGTACTTATAAGACTAAACACGCTCCACTGGTTCCCCTTTAATGAGAACTACAGATGGTGGACTGGACTTCTTTCTAAAATCTATGTGCATATCTTTGTTTTTGGAGACATTACATTTTAAGTAGAAGTTGTCACACCATGAAACATGCTTACTTTTACTTTAATCCAATTATGATGCTGTGACATACCTTAGAGGAGATGGTACAACACAAACATCTCACGCTTTCCTACTCTACCATGGAGAGGAGGAAAAAAACAAAGCACTGCAAAATGTTGCTGCCCTCTGTTTCAACCTATGTTCCCCTTTTTGAATAAAAGACCTCAGATTGATAGTGAAAGCCCAGATAGTGAGTTCAGTATCAGTAAGTCGATGCCTGTTGTTTCCCCCCCTCCTGTAAACAACCACAACAACCACATTACTAAACCTAATTTATTGCCATTTTTGTGACTGACCAACACGAAGTACTGCATAACCATGAAGTGTATAACAAATGGATTTAAAACAAATGGCATATATAAATGGACTCAAAAAGTTTTACAAATGGAAATTTGAAAAGAGTGTCATTCAAAGCTATTAGGCCCCTTTAATTCTATGGTTATAGGAACCACCTTTACAATTACAACAGCAAGTTTTTGTAGGCTATGTCTCTACCTGCTTTGTACTACAGACTGAATTTCCTTCAATCTTCTTTTCCAAATTGCCCAAGCTCAGCCAGACCCAGTAAAAGTACTCCTCTTTCAGTCTCTCGTCATCAGATCCTACTGTTATCCAGCCTGGTTTCCTGTTCTGTTCTCTTCATGGCATTAAATCATCCGTTTTACCATCATCCTGGTGTCTTGACCCCTCATTTCCACCCGACACACATCATGAAAGAAGGATCTGACTAGATTAAAGACCCAACGTTTGTGGCAGAGAAGAACATGCACCGGCCGGAAGATGATGTGGAGGTACTATGATCACCTTTCTGGGGCTAAAAGCTGGTGATCGCACTTCCTGGAAAAGGACTGTAGTGTACTGCTCTTCTTCGACTCCTTAATCCAGGCCACCTAGTCGCCATAGAGGGTTCCAAAAATAATACTACAACTGACAGGCTCCTCCTGTGACTGTCGCTTCTCAGTGCCTCTATGAAGGTTGGTGTGTCCCTACACAGGTGTGTCAACGGATGTCCAGGGGAAATGTGGAGTCAAGACTCTTCCCAAAACCTGAGCATGCTGCAAGTCTCAACCTGTTTCTGCAACTCCAGTCCCCAGTTCCCGAGTTTTCTGAGGGGGTCGAGGATGACTCGCCTAAGTCTCTAGTTTCTCAGCTTGAGCTCCACCATTGTCTTTAATCTCCCAAGCTTCTACAGAGGTCCATGACAAGACTTTATTGCTGCAGTTACTGTTAGTCTTGGCTAAAATAGCAGCAGCTCTCAAGCTAACGGCAACCAGCGTGGCAGCACCTGAGCATGCTGCAGTTGACCCAACAGTTTATCTTCCCCATCAGCCACTGTTGCACCTGCAGTCCTACTATCAGTCACTGCAGCATCTCCTGAGCTCCTCCGAGGGTGTCTGCAGCCTCCATGCCGTTCTCCAGAGTTTCATTATGTGTCTCAGCCTCCAGCTGTCCATCAATGCTGGTTGTCATGCCAGCTCGCGCCACCAGCATACGCATCCTTGCCTCCACCGCTGCCAGCCTCCAGGGGTCCTTTGTCTCCAGCATCAGCATCCTCGCGTCTTGCACCACCATTTGGTGTCTGACATCCTTGTGAGTTCCACCGGCTAACAGCTGACAGCCAGATCTTTTTCATGGCTTTTTATGGCCACTGAATCTCAGTCATTGAATGGAGGAAACAAGAAAGCAGAGATAGAAGTGACTCTCAATACATCATGTGAGTGATCCAGTCAGCAGGTCATGGTTTAGCTGTTTCTGATCAATACATTTCATATACATCCCTTTTTCCTCAGATGCTCCTATAGACACCTCAGCATCCATCAGTCCATCAGGTTTGGTGTCAGCAGGTAGCTGGGTGGAGCTGAACTGTTCCAGCAGAGCCAAGCCTCCTCCCAGCTTCACCTGGTTCAGGAACAGCACAGAGGCACATATTAAAGTAGCTACAGGGAACTTTTACAGCTTCAATGTTCCTGAGGTAGGAGAGTATTACTGTGTGGCTACAAATGATCTGGGTGATCAGAGATCATCACTGATCCATCCAAGTATAACAAGTAAATTCTGCTTCATCTTTTATTTGGTTTCCTTTTCTAAATCATTAACGATATTGAGGTAATGCAGTTATCAAGCACAATAAAACATTCATTGAAAAAAGAAGCTTAGAATATTGCCTTAAAGAATTGTCTTCTCAACAATATTCTGAGAGCTAAGTCAATCGGAGTAAATTTCAGGTAAATCAGGTTCAATCACAGTTTACTATGTTACTTCATTATATTTATATGAAGAATTGCTGCATTTGTTTAGATTGTAGTTTATAAAATAACAAAAAACTTCATCCTTGAGATATAAGACACTTTTCTATGAGTTGGTACTTTGCAGCTGTTAACCTGCTGGTCTCTGTTGCAGGTAGGTGTTTCATGTGTAATATCGATCTCATCTGTTTTTTCCTTCAGCTGGCTCAGATTCTCTGACAAAACAGAGGAGGTAAGTTAGATAAGCTAATTTCCTATGATATAGTTTGCATTCTAACTGAATCACAGTGTTTGTAGACCCTGAATGTGCATTGACACTTTTTACCCACATCTACTTTGGCTTTCACTTGTCAAACTGCTCTACACAGCCAACACAGCTTTTGTCATTTGAAGCCTCTGAATCTTCAGCCTTGCCTTTGAACTTTTATTAGCAGCTTTTTCCTTCTTTTTCTTATGCTCTCCTTTAGTATAAATATATATATATATATATATATATATACATATATATATATATAATTTTTTTGCAGTTTTGCTTCCTCTTTCTTGTTCCTCTTCCATCAGTTCTTTTATTTACAGGTGAGTATTTCAAACTTTTCTTCCTGAGTTTGCCAGTTGTTTACCTCGCCCCTTGTTTTGGAAATCACTGTAAATCTGTCTGAGCTGGAAACAGCCCTGAGGTGCTTGGCTCATCCTGAACTGAGGATATGAACAGTAGAATAGTTGGAGTTGGTTGCCAGTGAGTTGGAGGAGAGAAGACAGTGGTCAGGTGGGGCCTTTCTGGTAATCTACGCTCAGAAATCCCAGGACCCCTGGTGTCTCGGCTGCTGCAGTGATTTACATTTATCTGCTCATTGTTACACATTGATTCACAAACTTTCACGTCTTAAGACCTGATTAAAAGATTTTTTTAAATCATCTGTAAGCACTCCTGTGTGTTGTTTTTTTTCTTTTGTTTTGTTTGCTTCTTACCCCTACTTTAGACTTATTATTGTCATTGGCTGTACTGGCTATTAAGGGACCAATGAAAAGAACTGAAGCAACATAATTACTATTCAACAGGTTTTTCTTTGTATTGCTAAAGATCGTTGGATTGCATCTTCTCCCACTGCATTAACAACCCATAGAAAATATATATTACAACATTGGAGCTCAATCTGGAATATTTGTTTGAATAGAAGGAAAGATGAAGTTCGCTTTACAAAACTGCAACTTTTGAGGGTTAATGTTTTCTTTTTTTCTTTTTACACAACTGCAAATTGAGTTTTATAATTTTGTTTTTATTTCACTACTGTAATGGTGTATGGGCTCTTAAAATATTAATAAATCTTTTGAAACATTTGAACTATTTTTTGTTTACTTTGTTATATCTCTACATCTGCTTGTTATAGATCACTTCATGTGCCTTATATTTGTTTGTTTGAGATTTGAAATGTTGTTTGTGCCAGTCTGATAAAAACAGTGTTGCAGTTGGTTCACTTTTCTAATGTTCTTTGATTGTTGGGCTTTCGGGGGAATTTTTTCAGCCTCATATTAACTTTTTCAATCACTCTTTATTCATGACAGTAAAATATTTTTTTAGATAGAGGAGTTAAAACTAGAAATGTCTGGTGATGCAAATCATGGGGATGCACAGTGGTGCGGTTTTTTGCTCTCTTGCAGCAAGAAGGTCCTGGGTTCGAATCCTGACCTGGGGTCTTTCTGTATGGAGTTTGCATGTTCTCCCAGTGCATGCATGAGTTCCCTCTGGGTACTTCCTTTCACAGTCCAAAAGCAAGACTGTTATGTTAATTGGTCTCTCTAAATTACCCTTAGATATGAGTGTGTGCGTGCATGGTTGTTTGTCCTGTGTGTCTCTGTGTTGCCCTGCAATGGACTGGCGACCTGTCCAGGGTGGACCCCGCCTCTTGCCCAATGAATGCTGGAGATAGGAACCCGCCCAAACCCCGCCCCGCCCCCAACAACCCTGCATAGGATAGACGGGTATAGATAACGGATGGATGCAAATCAATTTCGTCAGAATACTTATAACATCTGTTAAATTAGATTGTGTGTTCCCTTTTATAAATTGATTCTTTATGCATTAACACAATTTAACATGTGATTGATTAAATGTCTACTTTTAGTTTAATCAAGGGGAGTTAACTTTGGTCAGGGTAAGACGAATCAGTGGATAGCAGTACAATGAAGAGTCTCTCCTACACTTACCACAAGGTGGAATCATTTCACTCATCTCATGAGTTAAAAAAAGAGACAGCTTTGAGCGTCTGAAATTGAATGGTTAATTCTAAAGCTAACTTAATGAAATTTCTGGATATTCCCAAGTCTATTTTAGTTTATAAATCTGTTGTTCCTAGCCTCTAACAAAATATAAATAGCAGGAAACTCTTGGTATTTTTTGAATACATACTGTGGCCTCTGGTACCAGGTTCCTTCCCCACAAATAACCCCATGGAGCTTCTGGCAGAGTTGGGCATTTTATTAATGATTTTATTTTTGCAATGGCTTTGAATAGTGCCTGCTGTCCACACTCTGAACTCTCCTCTGGTCTCCACCCCCAGACTGCAGCATGTACTGTAAGCAATAACAGCTAGACAGATCAGAAACACACCACGGCTTGTACCAGTCACCCTTATCTGCCACCACCTCTCCCCTACAGGTGAGTTGCAACCACAAACCCACCATACTTACCTGTTTCAGTTCATTTGATGTAGGATCATCAACCAGTCCTCCACTCACTTGATTTAATTGGAAATAAGTTTGGAACAGTGGGGGACAGTAGTGGATGAAGTAGGGGCAGAGACAGAGTGTTGATCCCAAAGGGAGACAACTTAGTTGTCATCTGTTTTTCGTCCTAAGCCCAAGTATTTCCGGGTCTAGATGTTCATCCAGGTTACTGGTTTGGTGACAAAAGTATTGTAGTGCATGGCTTATAATATTGTTAAGCTTCTAGGGTTGGGGTACAATTTTAGATTTGAGTCATTATGTCTCAACCAACCGCTTGTCTGGGAATGATCGGGTGATCCCATTTTTTCTGTAGACATTTTTGTTTATCTGTTGTGAACATAAACTGTTTTTAATGCAAGTAACGGCATTGTGTTCAAAACAAGAACAGAATAACTGCATTTACAAACTCACTTTCTTCGTCTCTCAGTATTCGTTGTGGGGACTCTAACAAGTTAATAACCTCAGAAGTTTTTGACTGAACTTTCTCCCCACTTTGCATAATACTCTATCATTATATACATAATGGTTTTCTTGTATTATCAAACATTAATTATCCATATTATTACATCTATGCAAACCACCTCAAAACAGTTACAATACAAATAAAAAGAACAAACAAAAGCATAAATTAAACTTTTTATTGAACAATGTGCCAAGGTTGCAAAACTTAAAGCAACTTAATTTACTCGTTTCAGTGTTTTGTTGCAGCAACAATAACATCCCAATCAAAATACAGATTTTATAAAAGCACTAAGCTCTAGATAACATAAACGGGAAAGTTTTATAAACTCGACCATGATTTAAGATGATAAAAGTATAAAAATGTTTAGGGAAGCCTGGGATGATTGTAACATGGTTAGAATAGCAACACCAGCAATCCCACCAATCAGAGATGACCAACGATACATATAGACATTTTAGTATTTAACTACTTTCTCTTTGATCTTACATGATGGTTTTCAAAGAGCTCATGCAGATTTTATTTAGAAAAAACAGACATTGAGCACCATGAATGTTTGGTACTCAACCAGCAGCATATTAAACCACACGACTTACACTAAATCAAAATATAGTTTGTTTAGCAAAATCTGATCCATTTTCCCTGATCTCAAACCACAGTGCAAAAAAGGTAACCTAAGCGATGGCTGATAGAGTTGAAGTGGGTTTTAACATTATATTTTGTTGCAACGATCACCTCGCAGAACACAAAACTAAGAATAATTTCTTGACAATATTAACTCTGAAGTAGGCCTAAGTAGTGAGGAAAATGAAAAAAAGAGGTGGGCTTACAGATGTGTGCATCATCAGCCACAATAAAATCTCTGTTGGATGTGTGAATCAGTTTTACAACTAAAAGCCAAAGGAGGTGTGTGTAAAACATGCCTATTCAGTATTTGCCCTCCAGGGCCACCAACACTGTGATTCATAGTAGGAATATGCGCACACAACCACAGCAAATGAGCTTTTCCAGCTTACATTCTCTGGCTTGCTAAAGAATCTGAAGGAAAAAACAGATGAGGTGAATATTTAATCTCAAACACTAAAATGTAACAGATACCAGCAGGTATATAGCTGCAAACTACCAACTCATAGAAAAAGGTCCCGCATCTCAAGGATGATGATTGTACTACAGAGAATTATGACTCTCAGAATCACTAATGTAACATGAATACAGGCTCCAGGTGCTCCTGTGCCTTTAACTAGACAACATGCTCATTTCTTTATGTATGAAGAATGTTTGGGTTCTAAATCAGAAATAATTATTCCTGCTTTTTTAATTTTGTATAAACTAAAATCTGATCAGATGCAGCAATTCTTCATGTAAACACAGTTAAGTAACATGATATACTTAGCGTCAAACTGATTTACCTGAAATTAGCTATTTGGCTCTCAGAAAAATATTCTAATTGTATTTTTTACACTAATCTTTTATTGTGCTGAAAAACGGCATTAGCTTAATCTTAACTTTAATAATTTTGAAAGCAAAAACAAATACATGTGGAGGCAGGATTAACCATTTATACTTAGATGGATCACTGATGATCTCAGATTCCACAGATCATTTGTAGCCACACAGTAATACTCTCCCCCCTCAGTAGCATTGAAGCTGTAAACCGGCCCCACAGATACATTAATGGCTCCATGTTTGCTGTTCCTGAACCAGGTGAAGCTGGGAGGAGGCTTGGCTCTGCTGGAGCAGCTCAGCTCCACCCAGCTACCTGCTGACACCAAACCTGATGGACTGATGGATGCTGAGGCGTTTCTAGGAGCATCTGAGGAAAATGGAACACACATTGACTTTTTTAAATTAAACTCAATTCAGTTTATTTCTATAGCGCCGATTCACAACAGATGTAATCTCAAGGCACTTTACTAGAAAGTAATTTCAATAGAAATATTCCAATCAATTTAAAGTTTTAGGTAGTTTTCTATTTAATGAATCCCAGCAGATTGCATCAAGTCATTGACTGGCAGTTGCGCCCCGTTCATGCAGACTCCAACCACAGCAATCCCCCATACTGAGCAAGCATGTAGCGACAGTGGAGAGGAAAAACTCCTCTTTAACAAGAAGAAACCATTTGCCACGACCCTCTGGGGGTTCGAGAAGACAGAGCAGAAACACAGAAATAACATAAGATCTGATGTAAGAGTACTTTCTATATTAAAGAAAGTAAAAAGTTGATAGCAGGACTCAGAGGATGTTCAGATACTGGGAGCATCATCCCAGTCCTCGCCCCCGTCCAACAGCATTGTAGCTAAGCAGGAGACCAGACCAGGTGTAGCTTCAATGGAGAGAAAAACACTGAGAAAAAACAAAGTTAACAGTTGAAATAACAGCAAATAATGCAACCAGAGAGTAGTAGAAGAGAAAAGTAGCAGAGTGAAGAAAAGTGGTCAGTCTGTCCTCCAGCAGTCTAAGCATATAGCAGCATAACTACAGAGCTAGCTCAGGATGACCTAAGTCACTCTAACTATAAACTTTATCAAGAAGGAAAGTTTTAAGCCTGGCCTTAAAAGTAAACAGAGTGTCTGCCTCACGGACTAAAGCTGGGAGCTGGTTCCACAGGAGAGGAGCCTGATAACTAAAAGATCTGCCTCCCATTCTACTTTTAGAAATCCTTGGAACTACAAGTAAACCTGCAGTCTGAGAGCGAAGTGCTCTGTTAGGAACATATGGACAAATCAGATCTCTGATGGATGATGGAGCTGTTTATTATGGGCTTTATATGTAAGAAGGAGGATCTTAAATTCTATTCTGGATTTACGTAACAGTGAGTCAATGAAGGGAAGCTAAAATAGGAGAAATGTGATCTTTCTTTTTGATATTAATCAGAACTTTTGCTGCCGCATTTTCGATGAACTGAAGACATATTTATATTTTTGTGGACTTTTTTGATAGTAAAGAATTACAGTAGTCCAGCCTTGAGGTAACAAATGCATGGACTAGTTTCTCAGCATCACTCCTGGACAGGATGTTTCTAATTTTAGCAATATTCCGGAGGTGAAAGAAGAAAATCCTAGAAACCTGTTTAATATGGGATTTGAACGTCATGTCTTGGTCAAAAATAATGCTGAGGTTGTTTACGTCATTACTGGAGGCCAATTTAATACCATCCAGATGAAGTGACTAAGCAGTTTTTTTAGAGCTTCTGGTCCAAAGATGGCAACTTTGCTCTTGTCAGGATTTGAGAGGAAAAGTTTAGCATCATCCAGGTTTTTATGTCTTCCAGACATGCCTGTAATCTACCTAACTGACTGGGTTCATCAGGATTTATGGATAAATATAGTTGGCATATCTGTGGAAATTTATCTCATGCTGTCTATTAATTTTATCAATTGGAAGCATAAATATATAGTAAAAAGAATTGGTCCAAGCACAGAGCCCTGTGGAACTCCACAAATAACCGTTTAGTGTGAAGATTTATCATTTACATGAACAAACTGGTATCTGTCGGACAAATATGATTTAAACCAGCCTAGTGTTGTTCCTTTGATCCCTGCAACATGTTCAAGCCTTTCTAAGGGAATATTATGATCGACTGTGTCAAAAGCAGCACTGAGATCTAACAAAACCAGAACAGACACAAGTCCATTGTCTGAGGCCATGAGAATATCATTAGTAATCTTCACCAGTGCTGTTTCACTGCTGTGATGAGCTCTAAAACCTGACTGAACCTCTTCAACAGGTCGTTACCGTTTAGATGCTCACATACTTGATTAGCAACTATTTTCTCAAGGATTTTGGATAAGAAAGGAAGGTTAGATATAGGTCTGTAATTAACTAAGTCATCTTGATCGAGGTAAGGTTTCTTAAGTAAAGGTTTAATTACAGCAACCTTAAATTCCTGTGATACGTATCCATTTACTAAGGATATATTCATTCTATCTAAAATGGGGCCAGGAACCAAATGGAACACTTCCTTAAATAATTTGGTTGGGATTGGGTCCAACATACAAGTTGATGTATTAGATGAGGCTAATATTTCTGATAATTACAAAAGCTCGACTGAATCCAAACACTCCAAACACATATGAGGTTCGACAGTTCTCTCCGATGCTGCCTCACTTACAGAGAGAGGAGTAATCTTGTTTGGCAGGATCCCAATGATTTTATTTTTAATAGAATTAATTTTATTTATGAACAATGCCATAAAATCATCACTACTGAGAGTCAGGGGAATAGTTGGCTCAACGGAGCTATGACTCTGTAAGTTTGGCAACTGTACTAAAAAGAAACCTAGGATTGTTTTTATTCGCCTCTATTAATGAGGAAAAATATGCTATTCTATAGCTTGTCGAAGGGTATTTTTATAGAGCAGTAGACTATTTTCCAAGGTTAATTAGGAATCCTTTAGGTGTGTAGAGCGCCATTTTCTCTCTTATTTCCTAGTATTCTGCTTCAAAATACGCATCTCTGCATTAAACCAGGGAGCTAACCTCCAATGGCTAATCACTTTCTTTTTTAAGGGGGCTTCACTATCTAATGCCAAACACAATGAAGATTTGTCAAAAACAGCTGAACCATGACCTGCTGACAGGATCACTTACATGAAACACTGAGAGTCACTTCTGTCTCTGCTGTCTTGTTTCCTCCATTTACAGGATATGTGGCAGAACATCTGATGTTGTATCCATCATGTGTGTCTGACAGAGTGATGGTCTCCTGGATTTTAGTTGTAAAGGTTCCATCTGTGTTTTTCTCTGTTTGTCTGTGAGAGTCTTGTTGGAGATTCCAGGTGAGTTCAGGAGGTGAGTGTGGACAGGGAGTCAAAGCTGAGCAGGTTATAGTGACAGACTGATGCTCCTTCAGATCACCAGCAGAGATATTAATGATGGGACTCCAAGGAGAATCTGGGGGTTTAACATCAGACCAAGTTTAGAAAGTGAAACAATTAATAAAACATTACATCATGACATGTGGAGTACTAAACACAATGTATTTACGGTGTATTTCAACAGTTTAGAATCTGTTGTTACAATGTCAGGTTTTGGGGAATTAGAAAAATAGTTTCAGAACTTTTTGCAAAACAAACGTATACATGAAATGTGAAGTGTTGTTGAACATACTGATCCTGTTATAATCTTGCAGTAATGTGTAATTTATTAATGAATCTACGATGATTACAATTATCTATCACACATGTTTAACACATTTTGACAAATAAACTATTACAGAACAAAGTATTTGTTCACCTCTAAATATTATTTCAGATATTCTGGAAACTTGGAATAAAGTCTAGCTCTTTGGCAGTATTTGTGAAAGAACGGGTCACTCTTAGTGAACTCAGTGAATTCCAGCATGGTTCTGTGATAGGATGCTATCTGTGTAGTAAGTCCAGTTTTGAAATTTCCCCAAAATAAAACATCTAGCTGTCAACTTATTGTAACAATGTGAACATGATTAGGAATGATAGCAACTCAACCAGGGAGACGATCACAAAATTGGTGACAGTGCCTGCTGTCTGCAGTTTATTGTTATAGACCTATAAACTTCAATTGGGTTTCAGCTTAGCTCAAGAACAGTGTGCAAAGAAGTTTATGGAATGGGTTTCCATGGCCAATCAGCTACATCCAAACCCAGGAGTGACAATCACACTTCCCTGTCGGACGGCCCAATGGCAGTTTGACAACATATTGTGCAAAGCAAAGCTATCTTACCTTTCACATTTATTTGAATAGGATCAGCACAAGCTGTTGCTCTGAAAGGCCAGTTGTTAATTCTGAAGAAGTATATGTCTGTATAACATAGCGAACAGAGTGGTGCAGTTTTCCTCACTCAGATTTCCAATTATTTTCAGCGGATGGGTGTTAACTGACCAGCTGCTGTTGAAAATAACAGGGCTTGGGTTGGCATCAGGATATGCGGTACCTCTCAAACAAATCCCATAGACAGCTCTAGTGTTGTTATAGCTTGAATCTGTTAAATTAAAGCTACATGGGATTTGCAAACAAGATCCACTCAGAGCTTCAATTGAATTTGGTGTAGTGTTAAGGAGGGCTGGTTGTGAAAAACAGTCAAAGCCCCTGTAAAAACAGAAGAAGGATGATCAGCCTTTAAATATTATCAGGATCCAATATTTCATAGTATAAATACTTCAGGTGATGTCTCCGTTGGAAAGGAAGTGAACAAAGAGCACACCTGGAAGAGAGAAGACACTCAGTAACATGTTGATTGTCAGCATGTTCTCAGACAGAGCTACCATCGGACTCTGATAGACCTTCTTCATCTCTCTGACTGGAAAGATTGTGGAGAAATGTTTAGGTTTGATGGTTATTAATTTAAATAAAGCTGTCTTTAAATAAACTGTGTTTATTATTTTACTACATCTTAGAATCTACACTTTAAATCCAGAAATCTTACTTGGTAAAACCAGAGTAAAACATGATTAAGAGGCACAAATGAAAAATCTAAATTAAGGCATCAGTTTTTCAGATGATTGTTTGAGGTAATCAAGAACAAAGGTGATCAATTGCTATGATGCATTTCTTTAGCAAATTAATTAGAATGAGAAAAATCCCAAGAACAAATGCAGATTATAAATATCATACATAAAATTTACTAAAATGAACGTACCAAATATTCTGCAGCAAAAACAGATATTTAAAATCTTTCAAACCGTTAACTTTAGTTGAACAGCAGCAGATCAGACAACCTGCATCCCCCTTTTCAAAGTAAACATGATAAAGAAAAGATCCGACTTTTTAAGTTACACACATTTCCCCTTTGAAACAGGAAGCCACTTTTTCCCTACAACTCCCAGCATCGTGCTGTCTTTTTGACAGTAGCTTTGATATCCAGAAAAATAAAAAGAGAAGAAAAACAATTTTAAGTTTTAGTCATAATTTACACCCATGTTGTTAATTTTGTCAACTAAAATCGGAGATAGAGAAATACTTTTTAGGGTCTTTTACACCTTTAAGGAAAATTATTAAATTATATATCCATAGAAAATAATTATTCTAGGATGGAATGGCGAAGCTCTCGATTTACCGGTCGATCTACGTTCCTACCCTCATCTATGGTCACGAACTCTGGGTGGTGACCGAAAGAACGAGATCACGGATACAAGCGGCTGAAATGAGTTTCCTCCGCAGAGTGTCTGGGCTCTCCCTTAGAGATAGGGTGAGAAGCTCAGTCATCCGGAGGGGGCTCAGAGTAGAGCCGCTGCTTCTCCACATCGAGAGGAGTCAGTTGAGGTGGCTCGGGCATCTGGTCAGGATGCCTCCTGGACGCCTCCCTGGTGAGGTGTTTCAGGCACGTCTCACCGGGAGGAGGCCCAGGGGAAGGCCCAGGACACGCTGGAGGGACTATGTTTCTCGGCTGGCCTGGGAGCGCCTTGGGGTTCCTCCCGAGGAGCTGGAACAAGTGGCTGGGGAGAGGGAAGTCTGGGTCTCTTTGCTTAGGCTGCTGCCCCCGCGACCCGACCCCGGATAAGCGGAAGAAAATGGATGGATGGATGGATGGAATGGAGTCATGCTATACACACATTAACTTTTAAGTTTTTGAAACAACTTCCTATGGATGTACTTTGAAAAAAAACAACATATGTCTGTGTGTGTTTTATCATGTTTATAGTTTGCTTTGTGACACTCAGCTTCTTATCTATTTTATCCACCAGATAAACAAAATCATCATTTTGAGGCTTAAATAAACTGGTAACACAGGAACAAACTGCTGTCTAGCATCTTTCTTGCATTAAACAAATGCACTATGAGGCGTTATTTTAAAAATCTTAACACCAGAGTCGTTTTTGTGAGTTTTTTGCAAATGATATTGAAAGCCATTTTTATGACAGAAATCAGAGGAGTGGTTAGTACTATGACAACACCGCAAAACCAACAAGTGACTTACAAAAAATAGAAACACCCCTTTCATTTTTTCACTTGTCATATAACAACCACAAACAACAATGTGTTTGATGTTGTGAAAGACCAGAGTTAGGTTATCAAAAAAATATGATTAGTTTCGGTTATAAAACAAGACATGGCAATCTTACACAGCATCGTCCAATCAATCATCCTTAAATGGAAACTATATGGCACAAATGAAGACAACCTCAAATGACATTATTTAAAGGATGAGCCAAGAGGCCAGCGGTGATTGTGGAGCATCTGCAGAGATGCTTAGGTCAGAGAAAAGGTTTACCTGACAACTCTTGGTCATGCAATCCAAAACTCTGGTCTTTATGAAAGAGGGATAAACTTTTTGTAAGAACAACAAAAAAATTCTGGTCGGGTAAGACTCATTTCAAACCTTTTGGCCAGTAAAACACTATGCAAAGGTAGAGAAGAACACCCTGAAGACAACATTCTCACGGTGAAACACTGTGAAGGCAGCATCATGCAAAGGGAATGCTTGTCTTTGGATGGATGGATAGTTGGATGGATGGATGGATGGATGGATGGATGGATGGATGGATGGATGGATGGATGGATGAATGGATGGATGGATGGATGGATGGATGGATGGATGGATGGATGGATGGATGGATGGATGGATGGATGGATGGATGGATGGATGGATGGATGGATGGATGGATGAAAGCTAGTTACAGCTAATGGGAAATCCTTAAAGTATATCGGTTTTAGCCAGCAAAATATTTGAAACGGAAGCAGCGGTTCACCTTCCATCAGGAATAAAATTCTAAACATAAACTCAGAACTAGAATGTAAGGCTTTAGGTCAAAATATGTATTCATGTGTTAAATATTCTTGAGCTAAATCCAACTGAGAATCTATTGCAGACCTAAGAACTGCTGTTCAGAGATGCTTTCCATCTGATCTGACTGAGCTTGGGCTATTTTTTAAAGAATGAGGGAAAAAGTCAGTCTGTTGTTCAAAGCGGGTAGAGACATAGCCTAAAATGCTGCTGTTGTTATTCTAGCAAAGGAGGTTCCATTGACTCTGAAATTAGGTATCTAAATATTTATGGACAGCATTCTTTTCAGATTTTTTTATTGGTTGAACTTTTAAAGTCCATTTGTTTGTTTTTTGTTTCGTTTTTCCCACTTCACGGTTATGCAAAACTATGAGTCACTCATAAAATCGATGTGGTTTATATGTGACAAAATGTGGGAATGTTCAAGGTGTATGAACATTTTAGCAGGACACCAACAACTGATTTTTACTTCATTTTTGTTGCAGGATTTTAATATCTCACTTCTCTTGTACATTTCCCTAGGTGGGAAGTAGAGGAGAACACATAGTTTGATTGTGCATTGTTGAGAAATTATTTAGAGATTGACTTTTCTTTTTTTTTTACTTCTTTTTTATGCAAGTTCAACACAAACATCCACATTTGCTGATCGAATTGTTCAATGTTGTCAGCAGTGTGAATTCAATACTACTTTACTGGAAAAACCCAAAATAGAACTTCTGTAATAAAAAAATAAAAAAAGTATTCTTGTGTACACTCGGCAAATTTTATCTGTTCTTTACCCGTTAACATATGGACATGCTTTTTTTTTTAGGTCAAATTGTTATTTCATAATAAAATTTACCTAATCTGTGAATCTCTTTAAAAAATATTTCAGACAAATCAGGTAATTTAAAAACAATAATTTTTCCTGCGACTTGTAGAGTGTGCTTCATCCTGTTTCTGTCTCTTACTGATAGTTTGTCAAACCAAAGGTTTGAAGGAAACATGAAGACAGATTCCATCAAAGATTTATGGAAAATGAGCATCAGCTTTTAAAACACTCCAAGTTTAATTTAATTTGCAGAGGAAGAGCAACCTTTGATTAGCTTTGCTGTTGACCTTATGAGAATGTTAAGTAAATGTGAGCTTTTTGTCACTTATATCACCCAAGTACTTGTATGTTCCTCTAAAATTGACCAAAAAAAGGAAACAAAATTAAGGTGAAGTAGAAAGCAATTTGACATCTTCTCTTGTTTGCCTCTCATCCAAAAGACCTCTTTAGTTTGTTAGAAGTAACAGGCTTATACCAGTCACATGTCCCAGAGTGTGACATGTTACCAAAAACAGTTCACATTATATCATAAGGAATATGTTGGGTCGACAAACAACAAAGACCCAAACATTAAGCTGAATAGACGGTAGGGCTAGTGAGTCACGTATCCTAATTACTCTTTTAGTGATTCCGATGGTCCTATTAGAGGGATTGTTCTGACTATACCTAATAAACCTGGTACCTCCAACCATGATCAGGACTGAAAAAAACCTTTTGAATGAGAGGTGAATCAATTAGAAAAAAATTGAATATCGTGGAAAAGTTCATTTATTTCCATAATTCCATTGAAAACATTAAACTTTCATAGATTATAGATTCAGGGCCCACAACTTTAAAAATTTCAGTATACTTGTATATAAACCCAGGAACACGCTCCACTGGTTCCCCTTTCATGATAACTACAGATAGTGGACGGGACTCTAAAATCTATGTGCATATCTTTGTTTTTGGAGACATTACGTTTTAAGTTGTCACACCATGTAAAGTTTTTACTTTAATTCAAATTATGATGCTGTGACATACCTTAGAGCAATTAAGGTCCCCAACCGTTCTTCAAATCTAACAAAAACTGCCATCAAATGTTTGTGCTGCAGAAACGTTCATTTGTGCTAGTATCATTTGGAAGAAACTATTAAAAGCTTCCAGGCGGTCAAAGGTCACACTGCCCCTTCAGGCATTACTTATGTCAAAAATAATTGGTGTCAATAATTTGTAATATTCATTTAATTTGGTACAACACAAACATCTCACGGTTTACTACTCTACCATGGAGAGGAGGAAAAAAACAAAGCACTGCAAAATGTTGTTGCCTTCTGTTTCAAGCTATGTTCCCCTTTTTGAATAAAAGACCTCAGATTGATAGTGAAAGCCCAGATAGTGAGTTTAGTTTTAATAAGTTGACCCCTGTTGTTTCTCCCTCCTGTAAACAAATAAATAGCTGGCAATGTTCTGTGCACTACATACTACTTCTCTGTAGTGTTTTACACTAGTTCAGTTATCGACAAACTTCAACATACATAAAATGAGTAGTTTTGTAATCTTTTTATTGAGTTAATTTGAAATCAATATTTTTTCCCAGCAATCAGTGCTGTGTGATTACAAATCTGTAACCTTTAGACAACAATCAAAAGAAAAGTCTTTTATGTGAAAACTACAACAGCAAAAAGTGATATAAACTATGCAGATGAGCAACGTTCCCTCTAATTTTCCATGTGTCTAAGCAAACACACTAATGCCCTGAGCGGTCCCTTTGACCACTGTGAGCAACATCAGATGTGTGCACTGTGGTCATGCCACCATCGCATCCATCCAGTTTAAATAGTTTATTAAAATAATTAAATTACAGCATTTAAATTTCTGTGAGAATACTTTTTAATTAAGTTCATTATCCAACTTACAATGAAAATGACAAATATCTTATTCATGACCTGTGTAGTGTGTTAACACTATTGTAAGTATAAATATTTCATTATAACTGTGGAGAACTGCCAAGTAAGCCAAGCTCACTATGAACTCAAATTCTGAAAACATACTTAACATTTTTATTATAAAGCTCTGCCTTGTATTATAAGCATGAGCCATTGTGTGAAGCGCTTGCTGAGCACTGGTTAAGAGTCCTGTAACTCTCCTGTACAGTATATAATCACACGATTATTTGTATTTCTGCTACTCATACAATAAACTGGTGACAGTATTTAATGATCAATTTTTCATAAATGAACATTGTAAATAAATGACACTAGATAAGCACAAATCTGATTGAGGACTTAAATTTCACTTTCTTTTTTTCCGTCTGTCCTTCTCACATATCCAGTGATGGTACACGTTGTCCAGGTTGATGGCCTCATCTGCTTGCAGCTTTGACTTTATGCACATCAGCTGATCCAAATGGTCCACTTCAAGACGATTACTCGATGCTGTTTTGATACGATTCATTAAACTAAAGCTTATTTCACAGTCTGCGCTGAATGCTTGAAATGTAGCACAGATATCGATTGATTAGCTGCGTAAATACGGATGTGAATCGCATCATTGGAGCAGTCAGCCACTGGTCACTCAGTGACATAAACGTTATTGTCTTGAAGCGAAATCTTTTAACCCAAATGCAAATTCAAACAGCGAGATCAAACACTAAAAGATTGATTCACGTAGGTAAACTGCAGCCCTGCTGACTGACAGGAGCAGGAGCAGCACTGCTATGTTCCCATTGCAGGTTAAATGCTCAATTCTGATTTCTTTTTAAAATCCAATATCCTATTCAAAGTTTTTTTTTCTTTTGTCGCGGCTGAAACAACCCAGTGATAAAGTTACATACGAAGACTGACAATAATGAGCCCGTTTCTGAGAGGAATAAAACGAAAACTTCATTTGTTTTCAGAACATTCCATAATCCCCCTTTTGGTTAAAGAAAATTCCATCAAAACACTACAGACTTTCTAGATAAATCAAGCACATTTCACAGCGCACGAACTTGGCGCTGTCAGCCGCTCTGCGCATAGACGAAAGCGCTCCGCTCCTATAAAAACAGGAGGATCGGAGTTTTTACCTGGATTAATTGATTTGTTTTAACCGTAGTCTTATTTGCATACCTGTGTCTATCTTTAATCTGTGTTGTGTCAGTGTGCGGGTCTCTGCCGCATTGATATGGCAATAACCATGGATAACGGGTTCGGGCGAGTGTTTTTTCTTTCTAACTGGACCGGTGCAGGGGCACCGCTGGAACTGTAAATCGGTGCATATGCTCTTTGGTTCATACTGCAACATAGCACATAATTATTTGTTTGTTGTTGTTCTTTTCAATTCAGCATCTAAGCATCTAAACGATAGATGAGAGGAAATGTGTCGTATTGCATGCATCACACCAGTCAATTTAAGTATGCTTATTAGTCCCCTTAAAAACGCTGAAAATCCGGACATTTTCATCAATCTATGAAATCCCCCCGGACGGTTGGTCACCCTACCTAAATCTTATCTTTCTCTCCTCACTCTCCTAAATCTTCAAACTATCTGTCTCTATACTCTCCAAACTATATAAACGCTAACTAAACTCTCCTATCCAAACTCCAAACTGGCTGCAACTCTCCTACACAAACCCACATTTTGAATGGAGCCTGAGGGGATTTACAGTATATTGCTGTCAAACCACTCAGCAAACTCTGAACCACTTCCTGAAGCAGTCACGTGGTACAGCCAGGAGCGGGGCTTCAGACGTCATCGTTTTCGGCTTCTCCCCTAAGTGAAGCAGGCCTCGATATGCGCTTTGTGGAAACGCCCCCTCCACTGCTCGACACGCTTCGTAGCCCCGGCACACATCGTAACATCACTATAAATCGTGCACTTATAGGACAAAGATGGCTTGTTGTGGTACTAATTGCACTAACAGACCGTCTAAGAAGTCTCTGCTCCATTTTTTTCGGTAAGTAAAATAATATTTTTGAAAGTTATTTTGTAGATGAAGCTCCTGAAGCTGAACTCCTAACAAAGTAGCTAGTTAATCACGCTGGGAAACTACAAACTGAACAGGTTAAGATGTTGTCCATTTAAGATAAGGCTGCTTGGTCGAACATGGGTTGATATGATCACATTTCTTATTTACTTTACATGTCGATTTATTCAAACTTCACATAGTTTTAGTAAAAGCTATGGACAGATGGGGCTTCATGATTTTATTTGACAAAATTATTGAATTGTGCTCATTTCACCGTCAAAATTATGTATTGATCGCTTCGCGGTCAAGACACACACACCACCCACACACACACACACACACATATATATATATATATATATACACTACCGTTCAAAAGTTTGGGGTCACATTGAAATGTCCTTATTTTTGAAGGAAAAGCACTGTACTTTTCAATGAAGATAACTTTAAACTAGTCTTAACTTTAAAGAAATACACTCTATACATTGCTAATGTGGTAAATGACTATTCTTGGTGCAATATCTACATAGGTGTATAGAGGCCCATTTCCAGCAACTATCACTCCAGTGTTCTAATGGTACAATGTGTTTGCTCATTGGCTCAGAAGGCTAATTGATGATTAGAAAACCCTTGTGCAATCATGTTCACACATCTGAAAACAGTTTAGCTCGGTACAGAAGCTACAAAACTGACCTTCCTTTGAGCAGATTGAGTTTCTGGAGCATCACATTTGTGGGGTCAATTAAACGCTCAAAATGGCCAGAAAAAGAGAACTTTCATCTGAAACTCGACAGTCTATTCTTGTTCTTAGAAATGAAGGCTATTCCATGCGAGAAATTGCTAAGAAATTGATGATTTCCTACAACGGTGTGTACTACTCCCTTCAGAGGACAGCACAAACAGGCTCTAACCAGAGTAGAAAAAGAAGTGGGAGGCCGCGTTGCACAACTGAGCAAGAAGATAAGTACATTAGAGTCTCTAGTTTGAGAAACAGACGCCTCACAGGTCCCCAACTGGCATCTTCATTAAATAGTACCAGCAAAACACCAGTGTCAACATCTACAGTGAAGAGGCGGCTGCGGGATTCTGGGCTTCAGGGCAGAGTGGCAAAGAAAAAGCCATATCTGAGACTGGCCAATAAAAGAAAAAGATTAAAATGGGCAAAAGAACACAGACATTGGACAGAGGAAGACTGGAAAAAAGTGTTGTGGACGGATCAATCCAGGTTTGAGGTGTTTGGCTCACAAAGAAGAACGTTTGTGAGACGCAGAACAACTGAAAAGATGCTGGAAGAATGCCTGACGCCATCTGTTAAGCATGGTGGAGGTAATGTGATGGTCTGGGGTTGCTTTGGTGCTGGTAAGGTGGGAGATTTGTACAGGGTAAAAGGGATTCTGAATAAGGAAGGCTATCACTCCATTTTGCAACGCCATGCCATACCCAGTGGACAGCGCTTGATTGGAGCCAATTTCATCCTACAACAGGACAATGACCCAAAACACACCTCCAAATTGTGCAAGAACTATTTAGAGAAGAAGCAGGCAGCTGGTATTCTATCGGTAATGGAGTGGCCAGCGCAGTCACCAGATTTGAACCCCATTGAGCTGTTGTGGGAGCAGCTTGACCGTATGGTACGCAAGAAGTGCCCATCCAACCAATCCAAATTGTGGGAGCTGCTTCTAGAAGCGTAGGGTGCAATTTCTCCAGATTACCTCAACAAATTAACAGCTAGAATGCCAAAGGTCTGCAATGCTGTAATTGCTGCAAATGGAGGATTCTTTGACGAAAGCAAAGTTTGATGTAAAAAAAATCTTATTTCAAATACAAATCATTATTTCAAACCTTGTCAATGTCTTGACTCTATTTTCTATTCATTTCACAACGTATGGTGGTGAATAAGTGTGACTTTTCATGGAAAACACAAAATTGTTTGGGTGACCCCAAACTTTTGAACGGTAGTGTATATATATATATATATATATATATATATATATATATTATATAAAATGTGTGTGTACTAGCACGTTATTATGACGGTTTTAACATGTAAAGTAGATAAGAAATGTGATCATTTCAACCCGTTGTTGACCAAGCAGCCTTATCTTAGAGGCACATCTGTTTAAAAAAATAATAATACAATTTTTCCCCCAACTAACTCCAGATATATTTCATATTTTGTTGTCAGAGATTTTTTACTTTTTAAAAATTTATAAGAGTTGTCAGTTAAGGCATTATTCATTTCTGATATGCTGTCATATGGGATTCACATTCATTGTTGTACTTTTATACATACACCCATAAGTGTTATGTCTGTGTGCTCATTTGTTTACAGCACGTTTGTCTTGTTGTGGTGAGTTGGTTTCCAACTAATGTTGAATGCAATGTTGAAATTTTAATTTGTTTTTAATATAAATGTTTTTTCCTTACAGATCATATTAATCACCTAAAACTACAGGAAGATCATAAGGAGAAGTACTTAACAATATATGTGCATCTCCTTTAATGCCACTTCTTTCATATCCTTAGGTGCTGTCCATTTTCTGTTTTTTATTAAATAAACAACAAATAAATGAAGTTTCTGTTTTTCTTTCACACAGATATTGTTTCAATTTCAAGAAAAAAATCATAGTTTTGTAGCTACATAAGTATGATTTGGGTTTGTAATATTACAGACACCAAGGTTTATTTTAATAATGAGATGTTGAAGGAATTTATCAAATTCAAGAATGCAGTTGGCTGATTAATTACTTTTTTTTTGTTGTTGTTATTTTGTTATATACTGTTGAAAGAATTTTCAGTCATAGAGAATAAAACATTTATTTTTTTAAACACAAGATTATATAAAAGAAAAGGACACAGATAAAAAACAAAGGGGGGGCAGAAAGGAAAAGAGACTTATGTACAGTACAATGGGGTTGGGGGGGGGGGGGCAGAGTTGTCAACAGTGTTATGGCAACAGATTGTTGAAATAAAAAAACTACACCAACAACACATTAGACATAACAATCAGGGCTATAGTTATACTTTTTGCTTTAACATCAATTGTTCAAAAGGACTCATGTCTAATGTGAGGATGCATAAAGATCGCACCATTTAAAATGGAGCTAACAGGTTAGCTGAGGTTCAGGAGCAAGGCCACGCCTCAAACCCGCTTCATAAATCCTAATCAGCCTTAACTCGATTCACCCGGTACCACACGTCTGCTCTACATCTCTAATCCCACCAGGATAGACATATAAACTCTGCCTGCCCTTCATCCCTCGTCTCTCGTTCGTTTTCACGCGATCAGTTCGGACTTCCGCGTGTGCTCGCTTACCTCACTCGACGTTTTGCTTCGTTGTTCCCGGCACGGGCGTTCTCACGCTCGGCGTCGATCCGTCTGAAGAGTTGCTCGGCGGTCGTCCCGCATCTCCCGGGCCATCTCCCCAGCTTATCGTCCGCCAACTCTCCCACCGTGTCAGGCTGTTTTCGAGCCAGCGGGACTTCAGTCTGCCCCCCGCCCCGGCCGTGGCCTCTTCGCCTCGGCTGCTACAGACAGATCTGTCTTCCACGCCGTTGGCTCTCGAATCTCTAAACGGCTGATCTCGCAGCCGCTCCGGCCGAATTCCTCCTCACCTGTTTCCCCCTCTCCACTCCGGGATTTCCCTCGTGGGCTCGAGCCGTCACCTTGGCGCTCTCACCCCGCTGCTCCGGCCGGCCAAGCCCGAGCCCTTCCTTCTCCATCCCTCGCCGCCCGCACCGGTCTCCCGTACTTCGTTCTAGAGCCTTCCCTCGAGCTCGGCGCTCCCCGATCGCAGCTTCGGGCCTCCCTGACATGTCCGGCTGGACACTAGCACAGCTCCAGCGCGCGCTCCGCGAAAGGGGTTTTCCCTTCAACCGCTCAGGGCCTTTAAGCGAAACCTCTTTCGTGCTCAAAACGGCTCCAAAACAACACGGCCGATATCGATGAAGAGCGTTTTGCTGGTATGTACGGCTTTTATTTGTATTAAATTAAACGAAGTACTGTTTTAACGGGAAGTAAGGGAGACGTCGCACTGTAGTGCTTAGCATTAATACTTAAATGAGCATTGTTACTAGCCTCGTGAAACTGACTGACTAACGTTAACACTGTCACGCCTGTGTAAAGATGCTTAAAACATGTCCTTAGCAAATGTTCAGCAACAATCACAGACATTAGGTAGTCTTATTCATATCGGCACGTGTAATGCAGAATATTGAACTAATCTTACTAAAACTACCATGGAGATAGTACAGAGATAGTACAGGGATGCAAACAGCGCGCTTTTCGGCGCCTCTCGCTTTTCACGTCAGTTTGGGGTGACTTGGGTCTGAGAGGGTCTGATTATAATTTCACAAAGTCTTCTGAAGCCATTCCGTAGCTTAATGTGAGGGACAGAAGTCTATTTACATCATTAAATTTAAGTTTACGGAAACTCGTTTTCCCTCCTCTTCGGCCGTCAATCATTCTCCATTCAGTATTCAAACAGCATGCGCGCGCCTCGTCCGGTTACAGCAGGATACACGGTAAAACTCTGTCCACTATGATATTATGTTATATTATATTATAATATGCTTTGAGCACATCATTCTGCACCCACGATGCGCATACGCGCTTTGTGCGCTCTGTTTTTTGAAGCGTTTCATATACTCTGTATATCGACCCCCCCCAAAATAATACCTTGCCACCCCCGTTTTTTAAAGCCTAGCTCCGCCACTGCCCCCCTCCCTTCATTCAGTCTTCCGGCGCTTCTCCAGCGTCCGTCGGAAGGGTTCCTACTACTTTGCGGTCCAGCTCACCTTCGGCTGCAGGAGTAGTCCCAGGATATCCAATTCTCTTTCCGAGACCCCGTGATGGGTACGGTTTAATACTTAACACCTGCCTCACGTCCTTCACTCCCCCTCGGATGACTTCTTGGTCATCACCTCCACTTCTTCTCCACCTCGTTGAGGGCTTCGTGCCCTCACTGAGGCTGCTTCCGACATCGGTGTCCCTCTTCCCGACGAGAAGACGATGGGCCCCCTTACTACTTTCGAGTTCCTGGGCATTACCCTCGACTCATCCTCCATCCAGGTTTTGCTGCTGTTTGGAGGTCCACCGTATCTCCCCGATCTGCTCTAACTTCTTCCTCACAAATACGTGCTAAGAAACAGCTCCTATTGCTCTCGGGTCATCTCACCTACGCCGTCCGCATCATTCCCCAGGGTCGGTCCTTCGTGTCCCTTCCGTCCGCTGCCGCTAGCGTGCCATGCCTCCACAATCAGCTCGCCCTCACCGAGCCCTGTCGTACAGAGATGCGGCTCTGGCACGATTTCCTCTCTTCCTGGAACAGCTGGTCCCCGGAGTTTGATTCCCTTCAGCCCCAGTCCACCCTCCCTTCCTCTGCTCCCCACGAGCTTTACCCCATCGTAATAGCAACCCTTCTTTTGGGGACACGACCTGTCGCAGAAATCGATCCTCATTCACTCCGATAATGAAGCTGTTGTAGAAGTTATTAACAAAGAAATTCAGATCCTTAGCTCCTGCTGCAGACCTCAACCTGACTCCAGTCCCACAGTTTTCAGCCACCATCTTCATCTGACGCCGCAGCTCTGCAACCTCACCATCTTGCAGAACTTCATCGACAGCCTCTCACCCGGTACCCGCTCTTTTTACCTGTCCGGCTGGAACCCCTTCAAGGCCTTTCACGTAATGTATGGTCTCTTTCCCTTTTACTCCTTTGTTTATCTGCCAGTTCATCTCTCACTCGCATTCAATCCAAAAAATCCACATATCCACCATTAAATCTTATCTGTCAGGAATCAGCTTCTTCATCAAGCTGGCAACAGGTAACCCCTGTCCAGCTCTCGACCATAGCCACGTTCTGATGTTTTTCTGAAAGGTCTTAAAAAGCTAGAACCTTCCGCCGCTCATCGCTTACCGCTCACCTCCGACCTCCTCACCCGTTGCATTCTCACGCTTCGTTCCGGTTACCTATCCCCCTTCATTGACCTAACTCTTCAGTCCATGCTCTTGCTCGCTTATTTCAGTTTCCCGATTTGTTCTGAGTTGGCCCCTTCCTCTTCTAGACACGATCCTTCCATTCACCCATGTCTCTCAGACATTTCAATCCTTAGTCAGGACACCCTCATTTACACCCTACGTAGAAGTAAAAAAGACCAGCTCGGCACCTCCGTCCGAATTCACTTATTCCGCCTCAGTTCCAGCCTCAGCCCCTAGGAACCCATCACGTGCTACATTCAGCCTCTATCATCTGCTAACGCCTCTCCATTCAACCCACTTCTCATTACCGAATCAGGTAGCCCCGCAACCCGGTTCTGGTTCATTAATCACTCCCACCAGATTACTCGCCGGTCCGGTATCTCCCCTGATTTTTACTCCGGCCATTCAATCTGCAGGGGTACAGCTACCTCAGCCGCCAGGTCAGGGATATCAGACGACATCATCGGTTGTCCTCTTCAGCATACCGAACCTACATTCGTAATCTACAAAATCTGCGACGCGCTCATTCTCTTCTCTGCTAATCTCTCCGACAAGACCTTTTGGGGGTCATGAGCAGGCTCGGAAAGACGATTTCCCGAAGACTGCACCCCCACACTTCCTCCGGGTCTCCGGCGTTGCCTCTCCCCAGACCATTCAATTCAACATGCCTTCAATAAACTGTTAAATTCTGAACCTGTAGCGTGGTCCTTGCTAGTGAACTATAGGAATAAAAGAACCCATAACACTGTTGACAAACTTCCTGGCCTTTTCTATTTTTGCTGGGTTTACACCTGCCCTCTATCAATGCCTTTGTATGATGGAGGAGAAGATGATGGACAACTGAGGGTGGAGAAGGTTACGCTGGTGCAGGTCCTCCATCATCATGTTCACCAACTGGACACTGCTGACCACCCCCATGTCATCTCCACCACAGCTGATGATGAAGACATCTAGAGCTGCTCTTCCTCCTTTCCACCTCAGCCCCCCCAGCCAAACCAGGAGATTCGGACGTCTGGGAGGCCGAGGTTTCCTCCGATGGTTTCTTCAGCTTTCTCAGAACTATGTCAGACATAGCTGTTTCCAATGATCCAAATGGCTATGGAGAAAAAACTAACATAATGAATAGCAGTTGCACAGGTGTGGCTTATCGGTTGAAAGTATAATGCTATTAAAATTCTACATGAAGTGATGGAGACAGGTACTTACATTTTCTGCTTTGTTTGGCTGTTGTGGAGGACAGTCATGCAGCCATTGTGTCCTGGTAAACAAAATCTATAAAAAGAAACACAAGTGTCTTACTAAAAGTGCAACTTATCCCTTCCCAGACCTCAATAAATGATTAGTAAAATTCATACATTGCAGAATTGACTAGGATCAAAATTATTCATATTAGCTGTTAAATCTACAAAAGCTGTGGGAACAGTTTTATAACTGGGAGATCCTACATGGTAGTACAATCACTAACAATTAAGGTAAATACAAACAAATATTAATATAAATATGTGAACTATCCTTACTAACTTAGCTTGATCACGTATCTCATGCGTAGACTAAAGAGATCTCATACACTATTAATAACTAAGTTAAGAATATTATTGAAAACTTGCATTAAGGTAATGATCATTTCATTTAAATAAATAATTTCAATTTAAATGTTAACTCACCGATTTAATATTGTATTTACAGCCTGGATGGAGGAGGGTAGCAGAGTTGCTCTACTGCGGCTTTCAGACTAAAGGCGCCCGCTAACCTCTGTTAGCTTCAGTTAGCTTCAGTTAGCTCCAGGACTAGCTCCGGGCTACATCGGCTCAGAGTGTCAATCATCCGCCCCACCCTCACTGAGCCACTCTCAGCTGCACCTCTTTGCCCATTTTTGTATTTTATGGGAGTGACGAGAAGCGTGACGCAGCCAAGATGGCGGCGATGGGAACCGCCCATTTGGCTTCATTTTTCCTCTTCAGAAACCTATGGGTGACGTCACTGAGGCTTCGTCCAGTAATTATACACTCTATGGTTTAAATTCACAGATCTTCTGACTTTTAACTTCTATGAATGTATTTTATATAATTGGAAAGCTAAGAGTATTGTGATTCCAATAACATATGCCAATCAGTGATACAATTATAATTAATTTAATCTTAACAAACTTCCAGTGTGTTAATCATATTACTTGGTAACAATAGCACTTAGACACATTATCACTGTTCTGGGAGTGTTTTCTTTCCAAAGAGACCCCAGACTTGAGTATTTGAATCGCATATATACTGTATAGATTGAACATACATACACAAACATTCGGAAAAGTAGCAAAAAGTTCTCATTTTGACAACTGTGTGAAATTGGACAAATACTTTTCCAAAATAAAACTAATTTAGAACAATAAATAGATGCCACACCGCTTCTGACTGGCAACTCCAGGTGAACCTGGGAAAGCACTTATAGCACTTTTTCTGAAAATAGGAGTCAAGAGAAAAATAAAGTTAAAAAAATTTAATTATAAAAGCAAAAGTCCACCAAGCATACATGCATGGGCCTTTCAGTTCAAGATAATTGATAATTGATGATTGCCAAAGAGAACGGTGAAATCACTGCAATTGCACTGATCAGTGTCCTTGATTATTTCTTTCTTTTTGGAAATGTGATGGCTGTTGTACAATTTGAGTTGTCCTGTGACTTGAGAATTTCAATGGTGTCTGGTCTGTGGCAGAAAACTGAATATCACAGCTTACACAATTCTTCTTCTTTTTAATCCACTCTTGGAAAAACATGCAGTCATGCAGCAGCCTTAATGTTTAAAGAAGAAGGAGCTGTCAGGATAGAAATTACAACTGCTGCATGTACAGCAGCGTGCGTATCAGGGTGCACCTGAATTAGAACACAAAAAAACATACTTGAATGTTTTTAAAAACATATTTTCTAAATAACAAATACATAATCACAACGACTTAGTATGAAAAAAATGAGTTTTATAAACTCTGTCTGCTGCAGGAATCCAAGTTTTCTTTTAATCTTATGATCGCCCGCAATAATCTTTCATTTTTCGCGACTCTTTTCGGAGGGAATTCCAAAAAATTTTTTTATCAGGCTCCCAACAGTGACCACACAGCAACAGTGAACCATCTGCTTTGCTAAATCCTCCTCCAAACATGTAAAACAATTGAATTATAGGTAAAATACACTGTTTCTTGCCACTCTATCATGTGATATAATACGAGGAAACATAAACACTGACATCACAAAAGATTTGCCTATGATAATGCAGTAAGCCTTGTAATAAGAGGAAGTGAAATAACATCAGTGATTTTTCAGTAATAGGGGATAAGTAGACCGGATGGTAAATTACATTTTAAACCCAACAAAATTGTGGCTCTGGTTTTACAACTGTGTTGCAATCTTTTTCAGTAAATTTATCACTGCAAGCCACTTCAATTCACTTCATTTGGTGGTGAGATGGGAGCCGTTCTCATTATTTCTTCTTTTCAATTTCTTGGCACAGTTCCGCTTACTGAACCTTTCACGTTATTTAGTCAGTAGGCAGGTGGCTTCAATCTGAACTTTTAAGATTTATTTTATAAACTTGACAGATGAACAGATTTTATGATTACACTGACAGTTCATTGATGCATAAGGGAACTGAACTAAGCTCAAGTACTTGGACTAATGAAATACCTTTTGGCAAAGTCCTTTTCACAGACATAGTGACAAAGCACTGTACCAGATAAACAAACATTCTTTAAATTACAGGACACAAAAAATATAAAAACATGCATAAATCCTGAGTAGACAAAAGAACATTATAAGAATAAGCAGATGATAAAATATATTAAAAAAAAAATAATGATTTTAATAACTGGCAACCTGTCCAGGGTGTACCCCGCCTCTTGCCCCGTTACCGCTGGAGATGGGCACCAGCACCCCCTGCAACCCTGCATAGGATAGACGGGTACAGATAATGGATGGATGGAATAATTTTAATATCATCTGTGAGTAAATGTGGAGGGACAAAACACTGCTCTCTACAGGCAGAATCTGTCATTTTAATTATTAGGACACACTGTCCCCGAGAACATTCACTAGTGTGATTGTAGCTTCTGGCATTGTTCCCTGTCCTAATGCTAAGGCTGAACAATAATGAAGTTGCCAGGAACGAAAATTCAAATAGCTTAGTGGGGATTATTGGAAAGTTCAACCACATGGACTTGAAGAATGGGTTTCTCAAGTTAAATGATGTTGTGGACTTTTCAAAAATGAGAAACATGTTGATCTCAGTGGTATAAGGTAACCCCCCCTCCCCTTTCCCCACTTCCCCCATGATGTACAGAGGATGTCACTGTGGCCAAGCTATTTCCTGTTGGCCTACTTAGTAAGCAAAACACTTGGATGCCAGAGGTGCTTCACCTACTAAAGTCCCAAGTTGTGCTCTACATTAAGAAAGTTTGTGGTCTGCTCAAGCAAATATATGCACTTTAAAAAAGCTCAAGACAGCAAAAAACACTGGGAAAACTAATGCAGAAATATTTCTCTTCCAGAGACGCTCAAGAAATTCTTTGCAAGTTTTGACACTCAAATGACTTTAAACAAGATCAATCTCCAGATAACAGCAGGTTCTGATAACATCCGACACCTTCTGTTGATGAACTGGCATACGTTAAACTGAAAGCTTTAACATCACCTTCAGTCGAACTATTTTCCCAAGATCCATCAAAACCTCCACAATCACAACAGTAGCAAAAAATTGTGTTGTGCCCGTCTGTAAGGAGGACATCTAGCAGTGAATAGCAATAAGTTTTTTAGCTGTGCTTCAGACAGTTATGAAATCCAGTGTCTCAACATGATTCTTCAGCAGCAACATACAGAATGCCCTTTACAACACTACCCTCATTTTAAGTCATCTGCTCTGTTTTTTTAAATCTATATTTGGTTCCAGCTATCCAGCAAACATTACTTTTTCTTCATCTGAGTATATATATTCCCGGGACTGTCAACCATTGGTGTTCAATTTTATCCTGCCTCAGACTCTTTGAGCTGGTCACACTCTGTCTGCTGTTGTCCATTGTCTTTTCATAGTCACTTCAGATGTCCATTTGAATGGCCCCATTGATACATGAATGGATTCGCCCTCAGTTCCATTGGCTGATATTTGACTCTAAAAAATAAAATTCTGACTGTTTAATCCTGATGCTGCCAATCTACAGATAAAAACATAGAAGTTCAGCCTTTACCCACTGAGCCTGTTGTGGAAGTTAGGACTTGAAGTACCTGAAAGACATTTGAGACCTGTCCGAAAAAACGCTGTGGTGTTAAAGGAGACAACAGAAAGACACATATTAATCAAGGGTGAAACTGAAATAGACACCAAACTGTTGCTGATTGCTGTGTGCACATGTGTAAGGAAATGTATCTGTTTGAAAAGCTGAAATATATCAACCAGGAAACTTGAAGTGTTTGTTAATGTTCTTTCTGGATGTTCCCCTGGGGTTCTCCTTTGCTCCACTCTTGGGGGATGCGGTCGGCCCCGCCCGGGTCCGCCTGGGGCTCTGGGGGTCCTTTGGACGTCTTTGCTCCGATCTCCTTCATGTCTGCATCGATTCCTGGGAGACGGATTGATGCCTGCTCACACCAGCTATCCAACACTCTTATGGAGAACCCTTATTTGCACCAGCATGCTAACACACACACATAGATGTGGGGTCTCTGGTGTTTAAGGAAATATTCTTGGGCTGAGGTTATCATTACTAGAGCTTGATTAATCAGTACCATGAGTTTTTCTGTGACATTGTTGTTGTATTTTTATATCTAATTTTGTGTGATGTGGTTGTGTAATTCTTAGTTCACAATGTTTGGTTTGTTTTGTCGATGTTACTTTTTCGTGTTTTGTTTTGTTTTTTCCCCTCTCTCTACCGTCTTGTGGGTATGGAGGCAGACTTCAATGTCTTCCTGTGTTTTCTTTGTTCCCCTTCCTCTCTTGTATTTTCAACTCACCCTCTCTCTTGACTTTTTGTTTCCTACCTCTCTTCTTCATCTTCCTTCTTTCTTCTCCTTAATTTTCCGTCTCCGTGTCCATATCAGGAAATAAAAACCCCAACAATTCATAATAAAGATTTTTCACACATATATATCAAGTGGAGGACAATAGCGAAAGCTGTAGTGCTCCGCTTGTGAAAGTAAATCTGTTGGGCTTCTACTTGGTACTCAGACACCAATTCTGAGCTCCACACTGCCAAACAGGACACGTAAAAAAAAATAAAAAAATAAAGCCAAATGCAGCAATATAAAATAATTTAAAAAAAGCTGAAATATATCAACCAGGAAACTTGAAGTGTTTGTTAATGTTCTTTCACCTCGGCCAGTATCAGGCGGTATAGTCCTCTTGTCATAGTGTCTCACAGGAAGTAGGAAATATGTTTGTTTTAAAGAGTTCCAGTGTTGTTCTGAACCTCTCTGGAAGAAAGAAAAGCTTGGATTTTTTAAAAAGTTTTTACTCCTGGTATCAAACAGAGCTAACCAGGCAAATAAAATAAGTCCAACTAGGATTCCAGCAAGAATCGCCCAAAAAGAAAATCCTTTAGCTGAATGATTGAATTTTAAACTATTATGGTAATCAGATTTAGTGCAAATAAATATGTACCTTCAATGTTAAAACGAATCCCTGGTGATGTCTCAGCTCCCACATTGTTTGAAGCCCTACAGTAGTATTCCTCTCCTTCAATGGCTCTACAGCTGTAAAACTGTCCTATAGCTACCTCTCTAGCCCCATTTGGACTGTTCCTGAACCAGGTGAAGCTGGGAGGAGGCTTGGATCTGCTGGAGCAGCTCAGCTCCACCAAGGTGTGGGCTGGTGTTGAAATTCAGCCAGGGACCTTGGTTTGGAGAGGCCTTTTATCTGATTGCTCAGAGGATGCAAGTGGAATCACAATTTTAACTAAAATGCTTTTATTGGTAGTATAACAATATAAAAATGTTGTTATACTACAAACAATATTAATAAAATGTTTAAGGTAATAGGCTAGGTGTTTTATCTCGTCACAACCAGAATTGTGTATCTAGTTACATTTATTTGAGTAGTTTTTTGAAAAGAAAAAAAAAACTTTTAGTAGTTTTACTGCACCACACTTTTTACTTTTACTTGAGTAAAATTTAAATGAAGTACCGCAACTCTTTCTTGAGTAAAATGTCTGGATTATTTACCTATTCCGAGTAATTTCACTGAATCAAAACAAACCAAAAATGCACCAGACAAGGACACAAACCTACAGTTTATGATATTGTGAGACATTTTGTTTGTACACAAGCTATGTTGTTCTAAAGTTTTTTTTCTAGCTGATAATGAGCCATTTGAAGAACAATTAAATATACAGTAAACACTTTATATCATCACTGGAACCAGAGGTGTACTGAGTTTCCACACGGAGACATGGCTCAGTTCCACTTTATCTAGCAACAGATGCACCTCTGTAAACAACAAGCCTTCTGTTTGCAGATGTTATGCCCAGTGACTCTTAATTGAGAGCAGGAGCTCGAATCCCCGCTTCCATCGTGAAAGCCCCCATTGGGAACACGTCGGCTTCCCCGTGTTACAGAACAATACGTCATGGTAACTGGTTTCAACTTTCCAGTAGCTTTAGTGGTTGCCCTTAGTTCGTGTCATCGAAAGTCAGTGTGTTCACTACTTTTGAATTACATTCAGATATCTTAAAATGTGTAAATTATTGTGTTTATGGGGGCTGTATAATCATCAGCCTGTCAGGACATTGAGTCCACAGGTTTCCAGAGAAATAAATAAAAAACTGCACTTTCATCTGTGTTGGATGTTCACCAGAAAAATAAGAAAACGGTTCGCTGACTTTAAGGTAGGTTATTAATCAGTCCAGCTCCAGAGAACTGACTAGCTTAACTCCATAGAAAATGAACTGCATCACACGACGCATGCGCACAGACAGGTTCCCCAAAGTACAGTGTCCACATTAGGACAACAAGGACCAAAAATAAACAGTGAGTTATCTACATCCGGCAATAGTCGGATTAGGTTTGCTCATTCTTGGACATTACATGCACTGTTCCCCAAAGGTCAGAACTGGGTCCAACACTGATCAATGGTATTTGTAAGGTATCATATACACTAAATCTAGTATAATTTGGTAGTGGTTGGACCCAAATGCAGTCAAAACAGGAGGCAGAAGGTGAAGCGAGGGTATTTTAATGATTAAAACAAACTTGAAACCATAACGGTGGATACACAGGTAGTCATGCATGGGAGGAAATGGAAGAATCCAGCAATAAGTGAAAGAAAGAGAAGAGCTTAAGTGCTGAGAGAGAGGTGGAAGTGACCAAAATTAAAGAGCTGATCTCAGGCGATTGAATAAAATGAAAATCCTAATTAAAGCATGTGCATTACATGTCACATAAAAACATGTTAAGATGGTACTTAAGTAAAACAATTACTGGACAACCAATCACTCTAGATTTTATACCATTTACTGGTTTCATATAGGAATAATTTACTGTACTGGTTAGACAGATCATACTAATCCACAATAGTGAAATAAAATAGTAAGTACAATGTATAAACCTCCTTTCACAGATAAAAATGTTAACTGCTTCACAAAAAGAGTAGAAACATTAAACCAGAGTTGAAATAAGGCATGATTGAAAAGACAGAGCAATTTAAATTATAAAAATAATTAAAAACAAATAGAAAAGGTTTTTGATCTACTTCAGCAATGCTGAAGATGCTATAACAAAAGATAGATCTATGAAAATAATTACTTTTTTTCTGCTGAAGTTGTTGATGATCTGTTCTCATTGATGTCCTGAGGTGCTAGCTAGCATTTTTACTTTTTCATTGTGTTGTTACAACTTGAACTGTGATTTCTTTTCTAGGCAAAACCACTATCTTGATTATTACTTCTAAAATATAATCTAGTGAACAATGGGCTGAACATTTTCATTTCTCCTTGTGGTTCATGATGTCTGAATCTCCCTCACTCGGTAGACATCCTCCTCTACTTCGGTTTCCTGGAGACATAAAACATTAGGGAATTATGATGTTGCTCTGTTGTAAATAGAACAAAGTTCACTCCGCTGCCTTGTAAATAAGATGCTCAAAAAACTGTAACAGAAGAGGGGTCATGCCTCGCTTTTAAATTGGTAAGGAGAATATTACAAAATTGTAAGTTTTTCTGGCGCCATAAAAATCCAGCATCATCATGATTCATTTTCAGCTCACAGTCATAAAATTTACTAGACAACAGAGCTTCACCCATAAGGTCTTCCAATAAATATTTTCCATTCAGCACATATTTCTTTTCAGTGATGGCCCATTATATGTATAATACAGAGAAAAAAAATGGAATCTCGTCTGTACACCAATTCAATCAAACCACCAAACCACCCACCCACAGACCCATAAAACTAATACAAATCTTCTTGTATCTTGTCATTAACTAAAGCAGCTGCATCAACAGGATTTTTTTTTTTTGGTTTGTGCTGTAATCAAGCTTCTTTTCACTATTTTATCTGTGTTGGATTAATAGGTTTTTACTGCCACTGTCTCTGATTTCTTTTGATCTAAGATCAACCAGAAAAAATACCAATACATTTATATTTTTATATTTCTGTGTGTTACAATTTAAAACAAATTCAGTAAACTTACCTTCTGTGGTTTGCTTGGAAATCTTGATCTGAACCAACTAAAGGACAGACAAAATAAGAAGGAAAGACTATTAAATTCTAAAACTAAGATAATTTCAAGACCAACAGATCAACACCTGAAAATTATTACTTCATGAACTATTGTGTTCCTTACCACTCAAAGACGAATACTGTACCACAGAGCATTACTATTCCCACAATCTTCATTGTAATGTATCCACTTAACCTAATCACTTGATTATCTGTAACAAAAGATGCAAAAAGTGACTGCATCAATCACTTTCAAACTCTTTGAGCTTATCTTATAATGTTCAGGACTTTAGTTGATCAACCAGCCAGTTTATATACAGATATGTTCACAAAGATAAAAGTGACCCCTATTTTAGTAAGTCCCTTCCCTGGACCATGGTGTCTTCATCTCAAGGACTAAGTTGGACTTCAAGGCTCAGCACTCAAATGGTTTTCATCATATCTCTCAAATTGGACTTTCTCTGATGCACAAACAGACTTTTTCTCAAAAACCACCCCCCTCCACTCAGGTGTGCCATAGGGATCTATTCTTGGCCCTACTCTTTTTTTCCACTGTACATGCTGCCACTGGAACAGATCATTTTCACCCACAACACTGGTTTTCATCTGTACGCAGATGATATTCAGTTGTATCTACCTGTGATCCTGAATGTTCCATCAGCACCGGATCCTGTCTATTGTTGCATTCAGGAAAAACTGGCTCTCACAAAGCTTCCTCCATCTTAATGAGAGCAAAACTGAATCTATCATTTTCAGCCCGGATTTGCTACGCAGCACCCCCTGCTTTGGTCCATCCTCTCCACAGTTATCCAGAGCTGTTAAGAATTTAGGAGTTATTTTCGACAAAACACATTAAAGTTTGACAAGCAGGTTAGTGCGGTGGTAAAAGGCAGCTTTTTCCAGCTTAGATTGTTGGCAAAGGTGAAGCCCCTCCTGTCTCGTGTTGACCTGGAGAAAGCTATACATGCTTTTATTAGTTCCAGACTGGACTACTGCAATGCCCTATACACTGGATTAACACAATCTCTCCTCCATCGGCTCCAACATGTACAAAACGCCGCTGCCCATTTTCTCTCAAACGCTCCTAAACACTCACATATCACCCCGATCCTCCAAAACATGCACTGGCTACCGATTGCTTTTAGGATCAAATTAAAGGTCCGTGTTTTTGTGTTTAAAGCTGTCAATGGTCTGGGACCAACCTATCTCACAGACTTAGTAGCTGTTTACCATCCCGTCAGGACACTAAACTCTGCAGAGCAAAAACTTCTGGTGGTTCCTAAGGGATACAGGGGTGGGCATACTTATTGCCCCCATCTTGGTGCCCATACTTTGGGGTTTTACCCCGTTAAACGAGAGGGTAGCCTGCCTCCGCCAAGTGTGGGGGAACGTGTCCTGACTGTCAGTTTTATTTATGTGCTAAACACCAGATCAAATTACCCACCTTTTTTGGAGTTCTTGGAGGGGGTGCTGTAAAAGGCTCCTCCAGGGGAATCACTTGGCTCACGTGGACAATGATAGTGAGAACTGAAGAGGTGTGGTTGGGAGGTTGTTTTGTTATTGCACATCTGTGCTAATCCTGGATTGTCTACCTAGTGGTGAGCTGGCTCCAATGGTGGGGAGGATGCCAGTCAGACTTGGCAGGCCCAAATGTATTGTAAGGATCTGCTGGAAAAGTCTGGCAGAGTTTCCTGTCAGAAGGAGCTTCAACTCTTGCCTACAGTAGTGCTTAACATGTCTCAGGGGAGCCGGGAGGACATTGAGTCCCAGTGGGCCATGTTCCGTGCCTCCATTGTTGTGGTGGCATCTCTTGAACCTGCTGGTGGACATCGGCGGTGAGGGATCATGTCAAGCTGAAGGAGTCCTATCAGGTCTTTATTACTTGTGGGACCCCGGAAACAGCCCAAACGTACTGGTAGTCCAACTGGAATGTGACTCAGGTGGTCACTGAGGTAAAGACTCGGGTGTAGGAGGAGTTTGGTGAGGCAATGGAGAACAACTTCCGTATGTCTTGGAGGCGATTTTGGTCCGCCATCTAGCATCTCAGGAGGGAGAAATGGTGCAGCACCAACCCTGTTTATGGTGGGCATGGTGTGTTGCTGACCTTGACTTGGGACATCATGGGTCAGTGGGCAGAGTACTTCAAAGAACTCCTCAATCCCACTGGTACGCCTTCCAATGTGAAGCGAGGTGCGGGGACTTTGGGCCAGGGGTGAATAAGATTCACCCGGAGTTCATTAAGGTTTTGGATGTTGTGGTGGTGTGTTGGTTGACATGGCTCTACGATGTTGCGTAGACATCAGGGGCAGTTCCTCATGATTGGTAGGGGTGGACCAAAAGAACGAGGTCACAGATACAAGCGGCTGAAATGAGTGTTCTCTGCAGGATGTCTGGACTTTCCCTTAGAAATAGGGAGAGAAGCTAGGTCATCTGGGAGGAGCTCAGAATAGAGCTGCTGCTCCTCCACATTGAGAGAAGCCAGTTGATGTGGCTTGTCTATCTGGTAAAGATGCTTCTGGATGCCTCCCTGGTGAGATGTTCCAGGCACATCCCACCAGGAGGAGACTTAGCGGAAGATCCAGGACACGCAGGAGGGGCTATGGGAGAGGGAAGTTTGGGTCTCTCTGCTTAAATTGCTGCCCCCGCAATCTGACCCAGATTAAGAGGAAGATGGATGGACAGATGTAACTTTAATAGATGTTGCATATTTTGCTTTGTTTATTGCATACCAGGGTTACATACTTCTACCAGTCTACTTCTACTGAATATCAAATGTTTTGACTGTAAATCAACGTAAAGCTTTAATCCTCCTGGTAAAGTATTTAACTAAGCACAATCTAAATTAATAAAGCAATTGTTCATAAGGCAATGGGGCGCCAGATGTAACATGCCTTATTTTGTTGGCCATGCCACTAAGATAGTGGCATGGCCAACAATGCCACTATCTTAGGCTACTTCTAACTTTGCTTTGCACAAGTAGACTAAGTTGTCGCAATCATAAGCCTACAGAAAATTGGCTCATGTGGTGTCACAGTGCCACCTACTGGTCATTGAAAATATGCCAATGCGAAGTTGAATTTCTTGGGTCATCAAGTAACGAAACTGATTTTGTGATTCTATAAAAAGCCTTTCATTAACGAAATGCAAGCAATGTCACGGAATGCATTCCGTAAAGTATTAAGTTTTCTATTTTGTGACACATAATTAATTCCGTGAACTGCTGACTCACGAAATGTATTGTAGCAGGTCACAAAAATGATTTCGTGATTATATTATGCATTTCGTCCACGTAATGATAGTATCGTGACACTTAATTCATTCTGTGAACTGCTGAGTCACGAAATGTATTCAATTATGCATTTTGTCCACGGAATGAAAGCATGTGTCACTGAATGCATTTCGTAAGTTATTAAGTTACTATTCCGTGGACGGAATGGCTTCTGTAAGGGAATAAATCCCATTTGTACACATCATAATTTCTGTAACACAACACAATACTTTTGTGGACGAAAGTTTATTTAGTCTATGACAGTGAATGGTGCATTCAGCCTTATGTCCACAAAACTAAAAGACCACCAGTCAATTTGATCCACGAAACGATGCGCTCTCTTCAGTGTTTCGTGGACACAATACTAACCAATTTGTGTATTCCGTGGACAAACGGCGTTACGATGTAACGTGGTTTCGTAATGAATATATGTATTTCGTCACCCAAAAGTCATTCTGTCCACGGCATGTTACATCTGGCACCCCATATTACGTAAATAGGTTTGACGAAAACAAAATTGTCAACTTTCAATGATATTTATTTTTTGAAAAATAAATTTCTTTGTATATTTAAAGAATTTACTTGGATCAACTGATATACAACAACATCAGATCTGCCTTTACCTGGTTCTTTTAAATAACACCATCGCGAAGTCTGAAGACCCAGCATATTTGCAGCCTCACAGTAATAACTTCCCATATCACTCATGTTGGTCATCTGAAGTCTGTAAACCTTCCCCACAGATACATGAACGGGCCCATGCTTGCTGTCCTTGAACCAAGTGTAACTGCTTACAGGAGGCTTGGCTCTGCTGGAGCATCTCAGCTCCACCCAGCTACCTGCTGACACCAAACCTGATGGACTGATGGATGCTGAGGTGTATTTAGGAGCATCTGAGGAAAATAGGAAACACGTGAACTTAGTTGATCAGAAACAGCTGAACCATGACCTGCTGACAGGATCACTTACATGAAACACTGAGAGTCACTTCTGTCTCTGCTGTCTTGTTTCCTCCATTCACAGGATATGTTGCAGAACATCTGATGATGTATCCATCATGTGTGTCTGACAGAGTGATGGTCTCCTGGATTTTAGTTGTAAAGGTTCCATCTGTGTTTTTCTCTGTTTGTCTGTGAGAGTCTTGTTGGAGATTCCAGGTGAGCTCAGGAGGCGAGTGTGGACAGGGAGTCAAAGCTGAGCAGGTTATAGTGACAGACTGATGCTCCTTCAGATCAGATGGGATATTAATGCTGGGACTCCAAGGAGAGTCTGGGATTTCAAACAAACATAATAACTAAACAGATGGACACAGACACTACGATCAACCTTCTGCCTTGCAAAAATAGCCCCACCTCTTGAAATGTTCCAACATTTTTCACAATACAACCACAAGGGTCAGAGTACTCTCAGGGTAAGAGTATATCATTGAAACTTTATGTAATAGTAAAAGACAAAGAAGCACATCCATCTTTGCTCTAGCTTTCCCGTCCCTGTCTAAGGAAAGCATCCCCACAGCATGATGCTGCCAGATTTTCAGGGTCTACAACTAATGTGGAATAAACGGAGGTCTTCTTCCACACATGGCATTTTGCATGTAGACCAACTTTTTTCTCATTTGACCAGATCAACTTTTTTAGTCTTCTCTTAGCTGAGCTGTGGAGCTCTAAAGCTTCCACCAAATTACTGGGAACCTCTAGACCGCTTCTCTGAATAATGCTCTCCTTGTGTTACCTATCAGTTTAAGTAGACGGCCATATTGATTGGCAGGTTTGTTGCCATACCATACTCTTTCCATTTTTGGAGGATGGGTTGAATAGTGCTCTGTGAGATCTACAAAGCTGGGGATATTTTTTATAACCTAACCTTCATTTAATCCTTGCCATCCTTCATGATGCCGTTTGTTCACTAATGTTGTCTAACAAACCTCTGGGGCTTTCTCAGAACAGCTGGATCTTTGCTGAGAATAAATGACATTTTAAATTTAATCTGATGACTTTTGATGGCAACTGGGCTTTATTTAGGGGTATCAGAGTAAATGTTGAGTAAAGTTAAATGAATCTGCATGCCACATTTTTCAGGCATGAAAAGCATGCATGGTTTTTCTTTGACTTCACAATTTTCTGTTCATTCGTCATATAAAATTCCAATCAAATACAATGAAGTTTGTGGCTGTAATGTGTAAAAAAATTACATTCCAGGTGGATTTTATTAAAAAAGTACATTTTTATATAAACTGAAAATATTTCCTAATTTATTTCCAGGGGAGCAAAAAAAAGAAAAAAGTTATAAACACAACTCTATTACTTTCAGGAGAGGTATCAAAACATTTGTAATTATACTGACTTACCTTTAACTTCTATTAGAAGAGCATTACAAGAGGCTGTGCTCATAAACGGACTGTTCTCGATTCTGAAGTAGTACGTGTCTGTCTGACTTGTTTGTAAATTAGAGAAAAGAGTGGTGCAGTTTCTCTCTCTCAGGTTTCCAATAATGTTCATTTCAAAGATGTTAACTGATTTACTGCTGTTGAATATAACATTTTGTGGAGCCACTGCAAACCTCACGTCTCTTCTAATCCAGACTCCATAGGTGGGTTTTCCACCATCAAGCTCTTCCTCTGGTTTAATATGGAATTTACATGGAATGTGTAAACAGGTTCCACTCAGTGCCTTCATTGTCTGTGGAGACGTAATGAACAGCCGTGGTCCGTAAGAACAAGCAGCCAAAGTGCCTGAAAAACAAAGTCCAAAGTGGGAATGTAAAGAAGCTGTGATATTTTTTTACATACCTTTCCATAGATGCTGGTGAATATAAAAATGTAAACTGTGTGGCTCCAACCATGAAAACATGAAGCACATTGTGTGGACAATCCTGGCTTGTCTATGAAGTAAGTATAGCTATTTGATATGTCTGCTGTTTTGTATATTGCATTTGGTATTTAAGTTTTTGCTGTGGCATCATGTTAGTTATTTTTTCTTTCATACTTTTTGATCACCTAACCATCGTGGGCTGAAAGTTCAGTTCTCTGTATCAGAGATTTCCAACTCTATCTACTTTCTTTCTTACTTTTGGGTGTTGAATCAGTCGAAAATATTAAATGTCAGAAAAATGACAGATGCATTTTTAGATTATATCTTGTTTTACCTTTTTCAAGGTTAGTTTACATATAGTGAGATTGCTAACGTTTTTATCCTTTTTTGAAAAAAAGTTAAGATGGTGATTTCATGGCTTTGTAGGCACACCTAAGGGTACATCTAAAAATACACAGCATCATGAAAAATATCTAAGTGAATCAGGAAAGATATCAGAAAGAAGATTGTGGACCTCCATGAGTCTGGTTCATCCTTTAAAATATTTAGATGTGAGGAGGTTCCACATTGATCTGTTCAAACAATTATGTATAAATGTATAAGCACAAGGGGAATTGTCAGTTATGTTGATCAGGAAGGAGACGGGTTATGTGTCCTAGAGGTAAAAACTGAGAGCATCAACCCCAGAACGAAAGCAAAATATCTTATGAACATGCTGTCTGAAATCAATAAGAAAACATAATTATTCTCAGTGATATAAGTCCCTTCCTAAAACGCCGTCAGAGAGCAAGAAGTCATTGCTCCAAAAGTGACATAAAAAGCCAGATTACAGTTTGCAAATGTACTCATGGATGGACAAAGACCTAAAAATATGACTCAGATAAACCAGTTCTGTCAGAAAGAATGGACCAAAATTCCAGCAAACTATAGTTAGAAGCTTGTCTAAAGACACCAAACATGTGTTACCAGAGTCATACAGTTTGAAATGCAATTCAGTCGGTTACCTGTAAAATATATGAAAAAATCTGAGACGAAGCTGATGATTATTTTGGTATATAGCAAATAGAAATTATTTACGTAGACCTAATTGACCAAAAACAGGAAAAGTTTAGTTTGATTCATTTTTCCAACACAGAAACATAACGTGTCCCTTGTATACACAGTATGCAAATATCTGCTTTTTTATGTGTGCAAAAATATCTAGAAGCAAATTTACATAATTAAACTTGCTATTGTTATAAATAGAATTAGGGGAAGAAAATGCAATGCATGTGAACACAAAAACTTTGTTTTTTTATCCAAATTATGCATACAGATGTATACAAATGTTCTCTAATCCATTCATATCCTGGTATTTTCTTACTGAAACACTACAGTGCACAAATTTCCCCCTGTTCTCCCTCAAAACTCTGCCTTTACATTTAAAAGATTTTAGATTAGTTGCTAATATGCCCCCCCCACCCCCCTGCTCTTGAGGGGAGCATTGGTCACTGTTCTTAGATTAAAAAGTTCTAATCCAAACATCCATTGATGTTATTTCTTTCAGCTATTTTTATCTTTTTCTCAGTAATCAGGAGAGAGCCACAGAGACAAGTATAAACAGCAACAATCTCTTTGTTAATTTGTAAAGAACACATGAAAAGCAAGCTATTTAATTTGTAAAAAGGGGATGAGTGAACATCTCTGATAGCAATAGAAAGCTATGGTTTGAGAAGATGTATCATTCAAGAATATTTGAGTCTCAGCTGATAATGATCAATTAGATTTTAGGCTGTTTTCCACAATTGCATGCCTAATGTTTATAATGTACTGTTTTAAGTAACAGAAAGTTGCTTTGCAAAAACAAATAGTTTTATTAGATCAGGTTTATGATTTGCGGAGATATTCATCTGTTGGCTCAGACTGGAAACTCGAAGCACACCTTCAAGTGTCTGAGTTTAACACAAAAGAGGGGGGGGCATTGCTGAATCACAGAAAGACTGGGAAAACTGCAATATTGAAGAGAAATAAATCTTGTTATGCATAGCATTTATAATGTAAAAGAAAACTATGCATACAGCATTAGACAATATTTGTAAGTGCAGAATGAAATCTGAAAGCAAAAGTTAATGATCCACAAATTCCAGTTCAGCTGCAACTTGTTACATGTGGAGATTTTAACAATATCAGGATCAAATATTTCAGACTTAAAAGCATTCATTTGATGTCTCCAAATGAAAGGAGGTGAACAAACAGCTCACCTGGAAGGAAGAAGACACTCAGTAACATGTTTCCTGTCAGCATGTTCTCAGACAGAGCCGCTATCACACTCAGGGCCTTCCTTCAACTCTCAGGCTTAAAACAAGGTTAAAACAATTGTAATCCAACAGTTTTAAAAATCAAAGTAGTTAAAACGATGGACACAAAAACTGACATTGTACTTCAGAGATTCGATAAATACAATTATTTTATAATCAATTTTACTTTTTAGTATATGAAATGACCTATTTATTCATTGCAACAATCAAATAATTTTCTTACCAAAACTGAAAAAGACAACCAGGTAGTTATTATTTAGAGTTATAGAGGAGATCACAAAGCTCGTGACTCGCCTTCAGAACAGATGTTAATGGTTAAAATTGTCTTTCTTCCTTTTGATGTGAAACAGGAAGCCCCCCCCCCTCTAAATCGATTTTGCCCCATCAGGGTAAAATGTTACCGCAACCTGTGGTCAATGGCTCTGCAGACCAAAGAATTAACCAGAATATACCATAGGAAATTGCTTTGCATTGCATTTTTAGAAAATGTCACCATGGAAAAAAATAACATTTGCTGCAGTCTCAGAAAAGACTGTGCAGAGGGTAAAAAATAACTTCTGAATGCCACAATATTTTATTTGTGCCAAAAGTCCAAACCACCACTTCAACAGCTTAACATAACTTCCTCAAGCCAGACAATATGGTATTGTCTTCATTCAAAATCTAAAGCATTTTTTTATGAGTTTGAAATATTTTTAGACGAACAGAGATATTTTTAATTGTATGCGAAGGGTAAATTCAGGCGTAACAGCAGCATAGTGACAGGTAATCAAAGTACGCAGATTCATACAAAAAAACTATACTATATATATACACTACCGTTCAAAAGTTTGGGGTCACCCAAACAATTTTGTGTTTTCCATGAAAAGTTACACTTATTCACCACCATACGTTGTGAAATGAATAGAAAATAGAGTCAAGACATTGACAAGGTTAGAAATAATGATTTGTATTTGAAATAAGATTTTTTTTTACATCAAACTTTGCTTTCGTCAAAGAATCCTCCATTTGCAGCAATTACAGCATTGCAGACCTTTGGCATTCTAGCTGTTAATTTGTTGAGGTAATCTGGAGAAATTGCACCCTACGCTTCTAGAAGCAGCTCCCACAATTTGGATTGGTTGGATGGGCACTTCTTGCGTACCATACGGTCAAGCTGCTCCCACAACAGCTCAATGGGGTTCAAATCTGGTGACTGCGCTGGCCACTCCATTACCGATAGAATACCAGCTGCCTGCTTCTTCTCTAAATAGTTCTTGCACAATTTGGAGGTGTGTTTTGGGTCATTGTCCTGTTGTAGGATGAAATTGGCTCCAATCAAGCGCTGTCCACTGGGTATGGCATGGCGTTGCAAAATGGAGTGATAGCCTTCCTTATTCAGAATCCCTTTTACCCTGTACAAATCTCCCACCTTACCAGCACCAAAGCAACCCCAGACCATCACATTACCTCCACCATGCTTAACAGATGGCGTCAGGCATTCTTCCAGCATCTTTTCAGTTGTTTTGCATCTCACAAACGTTCTTCTTTGTGATCCAAACACCTCAAACTTGGATTCATCCGTCCACAACACTTTTTTCCAGTCTTCCTCTGTCCAATGTCTGTGTTCTTTTGCCCATCTTAATCTTTTTCTTTTATTGGCCAGTCTCAGATATGGCTTTTTCTTTGCCACTCTGTCCTGAAGCCCAGAATCCCGCAGCCGCCTCTTCACTGTAGATGTTGACACTGGTGTTTTGCGGGTACTATTTAATGAAGATGCCAGTTGGGGACCTGTGAGGCGTCTGTTTCTCAAACTAGAGACTCTAATGTACTTATCTTCTTGCTCAGTTGTGCAACGCGGCCTCCCACTTCTTTTTCTACTCTGGTTAGAGCCTGTTTGTGCTGTCCTCTGAAGGGAGTAGTACACACCGTTGTAGGAAATCTTCAATTTCTTAGCAATTTCTCGCATGGAATAGCCTTCATTTCTAAGAACAAGAATAGACTGTCGAGTTTCAGATGAAAGGTCTCTTTTTCTGGCCATTTTGAGCGTTTAATTGACCCCACAAATGTGATGCTCCAGAAACTCAATCTGCTCAAAGGAAGGTCAGTTTTGTAGCTTCTGTACCGAGCTAAACTGTTTTCAGATGTGTGAACATGATTGCACAAGGGTTTTCTAATCATCAATTAGCCTTCTGAGCCAATGAGCAAACACATTGTACCATTAGAACACTGGAGTGATAGTTGCTGGAAATGGGCCTCTATACACCTATGTAGATATTGCACCAAGAATAGTCATTTACCACATTAGCAATGTATAGAGTGTATTTCTTTAAAGTTAAGACTAGTTTAAAGTTATCTTAAATGAAAAGTACAGTGCTTTTCCTTCAAAAATAAGGACATTTCAATGTGACCCCAAACTTTTGAACGGTAGTGTATATATTTATATATTTAAAACAAAGTTGATATACTGCACAGTAACAAAAACAAACACTAAAATACTGTGCATAAAAATAGTATACTCAGATACACAAATTGAGCAAACTGAGCAACATAATTTTAAAATATTTACAAAATGTGCATGTGTAGTTGTGCATTAAAAAAACAGACTGTGTACCAGAAGTGAAAATAAAAACTGTGCAAGTAACAGAGACCTGTAACTAACAGCAGGCATGTAAATATTTAAAGATTATGTTGGGCGCACTTATGTCATACAGTCTTACAGCTAATGAGGAAGAATCTGCAAGAACGCTCTATGGACCTAGGATGCAGCAGTCTGTCACTGAAGGAGCTCTCTAGTTCTGCAGCATTTTGATGCATGGGGTGGGAGACAATGTCCAACACCACTGTTATTTTAGCCAGATTTCATCTCATTCGGCTCCAACAGAGAACACCATAAAAGATGACTGATGCTGCCACAGAGTCAAACAAGATTTTCTGGAGAGGCCTCTACACTCTAAGCAACCACAGTCTCCTTCAGCAGGTAAATTCTGCTCTGACCCTTCCAGGAGAGAACATCTGTGTTGTGAGTCCAGTCCAGTTTATTGTTCAGATGAACTTCCAGCTACTTATAAGAGTCCATTATCTCAATGGTCGCTGTCCTCTCCTTGGATATTCACAGAATGTTACAGAACATTTCACCAAGATTAGAGATTTATTGAGGCTATTTCTCTGTTGGAGCTTCAGTAAAATGTAGAAATGTTGAGATGAGAACAACTAATGACAATCTTTTCAGCCCAACAGACCAAAGTTCAAAGTAGAACAAACTATAAATTATATCTTGGATGATATGAGATTATTCTAAAGCCTTAAAAGTTTTTCATATTTAAAAAGATTATCTGATACAGTATAATTTAGCACTTCTATAAACTGTCTCGCAAAAGCATCAATGCTTTTTTAAAGTTTTAAATTTTTACAAAACCTTCAACCTATTTTTCTGGGACTTTATGACAACAAACTGTAACGTTCAACCATCAACTGGAAGGAAAAATAAAGAGTTTTCAAATGTATTTATAATATAACTATGTGGTCCACATTTTATTCAGCACACTTTACTCTGAGGGTACTTTAGAGGTCACCTAGTTAGTACATAGACTCCATCTAAATGTAATCTAATCTTAGTTTAAATACGCTTCTTTGTTGGAGAACATTATTGAACAAACCACATCCTAAAGACAGGTCTGGGGTAAAGTTGGGAAGGAGTTCAAAGCTGGGTTAGCCTTTAAAACAATATCAGAAGCTTTAAACATCTCACAGAACATACATGGTGGCTTACATAAACTAATACGACAGGAAAGTAGACTACTAATCAGAGAGGCAGCCAAAGACCCATGGCAACTTCAAAGGACCAGCAAAGATTCACAGTTCAGATTGGAGAATCTGATAACAGGGCAACTAGTAGTCATTCAAATTCAATTCAAAAATACTTTATTGATCCCAGAGGGAAGTGTTGTAGCTCATATAATTAATTCTTTAAAGAGTTGTTGTAGATCATGGTGACTGTGGGCAGGAAGGATTTCCTGTAGCGGTCTGTGTTCCAGCGAAACTGAAGAAGCCTCCAACTGAAGACACTCTGTTGTTGCAGGACAGTCTCATGAAGAAGATGATCAGGGTTGTCCATAATTTGTTTTGATTTTATGAAGAATCCTTCTTTGCATTATCATCTCTAGATGTACAGTCATCCCCAGAACAGAACCAGCCTTCTTCATCAGGTTGTTTAACCTTTTAAGTCCCTGGCTCTGATGCTGCTACCCCAACAGATAGCTGAAGAGATTACACTCTCCACAACAGACTTATAGAAGATTTGCAGCACCTTTCTGCAAGGACCTAAACTTCCTCAAGAAGTACAGTCTGCTCTGTCCCTTCTTGTAGACGGTTTCACTGTTGCGCCTCCAGTCCAGTCTGTTGTCCAGGTGAAAGCCAAGGTATTTATACTCCTCAACCACCTCCACTTCTTCACCCATGTTGGAAACAGTGTTTGACTTATTCCTGTTTCTTCTGAAATCTAAAATTATCTTTGTTTTCTTCACATTCAAGGTAAGACGATTGTTTCCACACCATGCCACAAAGCGGTCCACCAGCTCTCTGTATTCAGCTTCTTGTCCATCTTTGATACACCTGACAATTGCAGTCATCTGAGTATTTCTGCACACCATAAATCTGTCCTTAATGGAAGAATGGCAAGAAGGAAGCTGAGGCTGGAAATAAAAAATCCATTAAATCCCGTTTAAAGTTTACCAAAACCATGGGGGATTTAGCAAACATGTAAGATCCTCTGATGAGATGAAACAGCAATGTGTCAAGTAAAAGTATTTGTGCATGTCCTTGTACACAACACCCACACAGAGAAACATGGGGTTAGTAGTATTATGCTGTAGGGATGAGGGACAGCATGCAGGGAGGTGAATACAGGGTCGTTCTTCACCGATCATCTTATTGTTATTGTACAATACACAATGAAACTGTTCAGATCAATCCATTACAAGAGGTAGGTATAAGAAAAATTCCCAACACTGGTTAGACAGATCATACTAATCCATAATAGTGAAAATGAAATAGTACAATTTATTTATAAAGCTCCAGCTCCAGCTGAATTAAGGCATGACTTAAAAAGATAAAGCAATTTAAAGTACAAATTATACAAATTTAAATAATTAAAAACAAATAAAAAATGGTTTTCTTCTGTTATTTCAGCAATGCTTGAGATGCTCTTACAAAAAGATAGGTCTCTGTATAAAATTCTAGAATTTCTGTTCATACTGTTGATAAAGAACTGCTCTCGCTGATATTATGAAGTGTTTAACTAGTGAGAAAACAACAGGTTTACTTTTTGTTGTGTTGTTAAAATTTGGACAGGGATTTCTTTATAGGCAATACTACTGTTTTTATTGATACTTCAAAAACTATGAAAAATCAAATATAAAAAGGAAACATTTTGTAGACAGACTCAACATCTTCATTTCTCATTTCTTGTGGTTCACAATGCCTGAATCTCCATCACTCTGTAGACATCCTCCTCTACTTCAGTTTCCTGTAGACATAAAACATAGAATTATGATGTTGCTCTACAGTTAAATTACAATGAATCTATCCCTAGCGGATGAAGTAAACAGAATCTGCATCTACTTTTAAACTGCACCATCGAGTCGACTGCTTTGCTGCACTTTCCTGTTCTCTGCTGTAAATATGGCAATGCTTGCTTCACTGCCCTGTAAATGAGATGTAAAAAAAAACTGTAACTGTGTGCACAGTGGGAGGGGAGGCGGAGGATGGAGGTCCCTGCATAGATACAGGCCGGTGTTAGTGTTGGATTGGTCGGATGCTGGTGGTCGGGATCGCTGGAGATGTGGAGCTGTCCCTGCGTGTCTGACATGGGTGGGTTGCATCATTCTTGTTCTGCGGTCTGATTGTGGCAGTTTGGTTTGTTATCTGTGGGCGGACTGTTAATGGGGGAGGCCCCAGAGCGGATATCTGTAAACACCAGAAACCCCACATCCATGTGTGTGTGTGTTAGCATGCTGGTGCATATAAGGTTTCTCCATAAGAGTGTTCGATAGCTGGTGTGAGCAGGCATCAATCCGTCTCCCAGGAATCGATGCAGGCATGAAGGAGATCGGAGCAAAGACGTCCAAAGGACCCCCAGAGCCCCAGGCGGACCCGGGCGGGGCCAACCGCATCCCCCAAGAGAGGAGCAAAGGAGAACCCCAGGGGAACGTCCAACGGCTACTATGCAGGGGCCCGGGGGCAGCAGTGACGGGCCCCGCCGGCATCCAGCCGCGCCAGGGCGGGCCGGTCCATGGATCGGGAGAGCCGGGGTCCAGGGGGGCCCCACCCCCCAGCAGAGACCCAACAAAGGACCGCCCAACGAGGGCCTCCCGGCACCACAGGGGCCGCGGCCGGCCGCCACGCGCCACCACCACCCTGGGCCAATCCCCACCGCCAACATCCCAGTGCCCCACCCCTGCCCCACGTCGGGGCGCCCCACCGGTAGCCGCAGTGGATGGATAGCATCCCCAGGCCAAGCTCAGCCAGCACCTGGACACCAAGTTGTACCAGCTCCCGAGTCCTGATCCCGCGCAACGCAGAGCGCCGAGACCAGGCATCCAACAAAGGCCTGTGCCGGTCCAACCCGCCAATGAACCGACCATGCACGTTGCGCACAGAACAGGTGATCGAACGAGCAGAGACGCTGGGTGCGAGGAGTGGAAAAGTGGGGTGCGAGGAGGGAAACCCCTGGCCACCAGGCCAGTAACCCATGTCCGTCAGTGCAACCCCCCTAAGGCACCGCATGCAGCCATCAGGAGTTACCACCCAAAGCCACCAAAGCCCAACCCCAGTGATGTGCCCATGCCCCAAGACCCTATATGAGTGGTAAAGTGATGGAGCGGGTGGACAGAGGTGTTGGGGGATGGGGAGGGAAGGACTGGGAGACAAAATGTCTTCCCAGGGAGCCAGCTCCCCCACTGACCCCAATAGGCACCGCTGTTCACCGGGATCCACCAGGGGAGGGAGGCCATGGCACGTTCAACCCAGGGCCCATGGCCACAGCACCACCAAGCCCCACGGACCCCAAGGCAGTCCCCCCAGGCCCATCCCAGAAGGAGAGAACTAACCCCACCCTGACATTCGCTCGACTATCAGAACACAAAAGACACTAGACCAGGTTGAGTTCGCCCGCCCCCCCCCCCCCCCCCCCAGCACACCCCTCCCCCTGTCCAAGTGCCCTCGTAGGGGGAGAGCACCTGTCGCTACACAGCAATAGCCTCCCCGCCAACAAAGGAGGCCCCCAGCTCCACCTGTGTATCGGAGGCCCCCGCAGCCCAAACGCTGGCGACGTACCCGCCCAGACCAGGAGCAAACCGATGAACCGGGCGGCCGACCCACCAGGCCGACATCCACCATCCCCATTCCCTTGTGGAGCGACCACTGCTGCTCAATGGCCCGGCAGGCAACCAAACCCAGTGCCCCACCCACCTGCCCTGCACGCCCACTACCCGGCCAGTCCACCCGCAGGTCCGACCCAACCTGGGCAAACGCCCGACCCCAGCGCCCCGCAGCGCACAAAGACCAAGACCCAGGAGCTAAGTCCAGTGCGAAAAAGGACTGATCAGGCCCAGAAATGCCACCCAGCCACCGCGACCAGCAGCCAGGCACCCCAACCAGCAAACAAGGCGAGATGCCATACAGGGACCGGCGATGACAATTGGGCCCAGAGAAAAAGAGAGAGCCGGCTGCACATGCTGGCCGGCCCCGACCACCACAGGCAACAGAGACCCCATGCCGGCCGACCCCCGGCCAGGACCACAGCTAGGGGGCGCAGCGCCCCAGAGCCCCAAATCCCCAGGACCCACCCCAGACCCTACCCAGGCGCAGCACGGCCACCAGGCCAGTAACCCATGTCCGTCAGTGCAACCCCCCTTAGGCACCGCATGCAGCCATCAGGAGTTACCACCCGAAGCCACCAAAGCCCAACCCCAGGTTGGGGCCACGACGTCCAGCGCCCTGTCCGCCCAGTGATCCCACCCCCAGGGATCCCCCCAGACGCCTCCAACCCCAAAAACCCCCACATTAGCAACAATATCCTCCATCCATCCATCCATCCATCCATCCATCCATTTTCTTCCGCTTATCCGGGGTTGGGTCGCGGGGGCAGCAGCCTAAGCAAAGAGACCCAGACTTCCCTCTCTCCAGCCACTTGTTCCAGCTCCTCGGGAGGAACCCCAAGGCGCTCCCAGGCCAGCCGAGAAACATAGTCCCTCCAGCGTGTCCTGGGCCTTCCCCTGGGCCTCCTCCCGGTGAGACGTGCCTGAAATACCTCACCAGGGAGGCGTCCTGGAGGCATCCTGACCAGATGCCCGAGCCACCTCAACTGACTCCTCTCGATGTGGAGAAGCAGTACTACTCTACTCTGAGCCCCCTCCGGATGACTGAGCTTCTCACCCTATCGTTAAGGGAGAGCCCAGACACTCTGCGGAGGAAACTCATTTCAGCCTCTTGTATCCGTGATCTCGTTCTTTCGGTCACCACCCAGAGTTCGTGACCATAGATGAGGGTAGGAACGTAGATCGACCGGTAAATCGAGAGCTTCACCTTTCGGCTCAGCTCTCTCTTCACCACGACAGACCGGTAAAGCGCCCGCATAACTGCAGATGCCCCACCAATCCGTCTATCGATCTCCCGCTCCATTTTTCCCTCATTCGTGAGCAACAATATCCTAAACGACAAAACCAAGTGCCCCCCACCCCTACTAGGTGATGGAGCCGATCAAAGGAGCCCAAAGAGATTGATGGGATATGGAGCCAGAGGCCGTCTCAAGACCAATATGGTCCAACAAGAGATTTCTATACTGATTAATATTAAGAGCCTTTTTATTTTTCCAGTTTAGGAGGATAGTTTTCTTAGCGATGCATAAGGCAATGTGAACCATTAGAACTGACTTTATGTCCATAGTGAGATCATTTAAATCTCCCAACAGGCAAACTGAGGGAGATGGTGGAATGTTACATTTCAGAAACTTTGATAAGTCCTCACATATCTGGCACCAGAATTTCTTAACGGGCAGACAGAACCAAAGCGCATTAATATAAGTATCTGGTATATTGCTTGTGCATTGTAAGCAGGTATTAGATGATGTAAAACCCATCCTAAACATCCGTTGACCTGTACAGTGAACTCTATGAAGGATTTTGTATTGTATTAATTGCAAATTAGGATTTCTTGTTATTTTAAAGGTTCTTAAACATATCTGAGACCAGACGTTTTGGTCAAAGCTGGATGATAAATCCACCTCCCATTTTGAAATGGGGATGGCTATTGATTCATCTAATGTAGATAAAGTTTTGTATATTTTAGAAAGCAATTTGAGGGGGGGGGGTTAAATTAAGAAAATCTAAAACTCTTGCTGGAATTTGTAATTCAACTGTATTGAGCCTAGATTTACCTTTAATAATAGATTTAATTTGTTGATATTCTAAGAATTTGTTTTTATCAATTCCATATTGTGTAATTAATGTATTAAATGGGATACAGTCTGTTCCTTCAAATATGTGTTCCAGGTATTCAATTCCATTACACCTGCAGTCTGGAAAACGTATAAATTTTTTTTTTTTTGCAAGATGTCGGGGTTATTCCAGATGGGTGTACGTCTGCATGGGATTATTGTGGACTCTGTCATTTTTAGAAACTCCCACCATGCTGTCAGAGAGGAGCTGATATTTATGCTTTTAAAGCATTCATGTTGTTTTATATTTGAGCTAATAAATGGTAGGTCTGAAAGTTTTATCTTATTGCATAGTGTCTGTTCTACGTCTATCTAGGACTCATCTAGGTAGCTATGTTTTAACCATCTTGAGATGTATTGGAGCCTGTTGGCTAAGAAATAATGATGGAAGTTTGGTAGATCTAGACCTCCTTTTTCTTTGGTCTTCTGCAGAGTTTTTAAGCTGATACGTGGGGGCTTATCTTTCCAAAGAAATTTAGAGACAGAGGAGTCCAGAGATCTAAAACAGTCTAGTGATGGTTTACTTGGGATCATTGAGAATAAGTAGTTGATTCTGGGCAAAACCATCATTTTTATTGAAGCAACCCTTCCCATAAGTGATATGGGTAGGGATTTCCATCCAGCAAGATCATCTTCCACTTTTTTAAAAAGTGTTGTTGTTTAGCTTTATTAAATCTGCCAGTCTTGGTGAAACATTGATACCTAAATAAGTAATATTCCCTGACTGCAGTTGTGTATTAGTTGGATTCTGGACAGAACAATTGATTGGAAGAACTGTAGATTTTAACCAATTTATAGAATAATCTGAAACGTTTGAGTAAGAGTTTATCAACCCGATTACCTGAGAGAAAGAGGTTTGTGAATGCTGGAGAAAAAGTAATACAGCATCTGCATTAAGACTGATTTTATGTTCTATGTTATTGCATTTTATGCCTTTAATATTCTGAGTTTGCCTGATTGCTGCAGCTAGTGGTTCAATAAAAATAGCAAACAGGGAGGGAGAGAGAAGACATCCCTGCCTGGTACCTCTCTGAAGATAAAACCTAGATGATGTTTGGTTATTAGTCCTGATACATGCTGTTGGTGAACTGTATAATATTTTCCAACAGTTTATAAAAGAATTTCCAAAGCCAAATTTATGTAAGGTTGCAAATAAGAATTTCCAGTTAACTCTGTCAAATGCTTTTTCTGCATCTAGAGATAATATATTAGTTTTAATGTTTTTACAGTAAGAAAAATCTATATAATCTATTAATCTACATGAATTTGTGGATGAATGTCTCCCTTTAATAAAACTAGTTTGATCAGGATGTATTATAAGAGGGGTTACTTTCTCTATCCTTTTTGCGAGGGCTTTGCAGATTATTTTAAGATCAACATTAATGAGGGATATGGGACGATAGCTGGTAGGAAACAAAGGGTCTTTACCTGATTTTAGTAGAAGACTAATGTAGGTAGAATTCATATTTGGTGGAAGTCGGCCATTTTTCTTGGTTTCCTGCAGCATTCTGTGTAATGTTGGTGCCAGAATATTCCAGAATTCTTTATAGAACTCTGCTGGAAATCCATCTGGGCCTGGAGCCTTTTTATTGGGCATGCTTTGGAGGGCCTCCTGGAGTTCAGCCGCTGTTAGTAGTGAATCCAGGGCCATCGCTTGACTTTCAGATAATTTAGGTAGTGATATGTTATCAAAAAAATGTTCAATTTCATGATCTGATGGGGTTATCTCTGGTGAGTATAAAGCCTTGTAAAATTCTTTAAAGGTGTTGTTTATTCTTCCGGGATCATATACTGTATTCCCGGTCTGATCTTTAATAGCAGATATAGTTGTTTTTTCTTTATTAATTTTAAGCTAATTAGCCAAAAATCCACCTGATTGATTACCTTGTTCAAAGTTTTCTATCCCAAGTCTTTGAATTAAGAACTGGGTCTTTTTAATAATTTCATTTAATTCTAGCTTTGCTTTACGGATTTTGCCTAGTCTCTCCTCATCTAGAGAAGCTTCTAATGAATTAATAGTTTCTTCTAATTCCTGAATACGTTTTTTTTCTATTTTCTTTTTATTTGATGAGAATGAGATTATTTTACCTCTAATCACAGCTTTCCCTGCCTCCCAAAGAATGGATGGTGACGGACCATGTATATCATTATATTCCAAATAAGAAGCCCACTCGTTTTCAAAATATTTAATAAATTCTTTATCCTTAAGTAATGACATATTAAATCTCCAATTTTTGCTTTGAGGTGTTTCTATTTTATTTACTAAAGTTAAAGAAACAGGAGCATGATCGCTAACAGCTATAGGGTGTATCTCAGTGTCTGAAATGTCAGTCAACAGTGAGCTGCTGACTAACAAATAATCCAGTCGAGAATATGAATGCTGGACATTTGAGAAGAAAGTATATTTTTTGTCATTGGGGTGAAGAGATCGCCATGCATCGCAAAGTCCATAATCGCTCATGTACTGTTTGACTATATCTATAGATTTCCAGCTGCGCTGAGTCCCTGCTGTGCTGAGCCTGTCTATTTCTTTAGGTCGCCCCCAAGAAGAAGTGAGCAATCCATGTGTTCAAGGAGCACCGAGAAGAAGGAATGAAAGAATGAGGGGTCATCAACATTTGGACCATATATACTGACAATGCATAACTTTTGGTTATGTATAGATAGTTTTACTATAATAAATCTACCCTCTGGATCTGTTACTGTATCTATTACTGTAAAATTAACATTTTTATTTATTAATATTGCTACTCCCCTTTGTCTAGAGTTATAGCATGCAGAAAACACATTAGGAAACTCAGGGGATTTAAGATCATCTGCAGCTGAGGTAGATTTATGGGTTTCTTGTAATAAGACAACATCTGCCTTCAATCTTTTACACTGGTTAAAAATCTTAACTCTTTTCTCTCTGGTGCCAACTCCATGAATATTCCACGTGACAAACCTTAGAGTAGTCATAGTTTTGAGACAAAAGTTGTAAAGTCCATATCACCATAGAAACAGATAAACACAGGTGCATTATTAGTTTGTGCTTGGGGTTGCCTGATTGAAAATCCAAAAGCCGAGATATAAGAAAGAGAGAAATAGAAGAAAGTTGCGAAGGTGTGAAGGGTGAGGGTGAGAGCGAAAGAAATAGTTATGTTATGAAAAAATTCTGTGTGTGTGTGTGATAAAATAAGAAAAAAGGAGTGACAAAGACATTTGGTGATAGACATGTGAAGATGAGAAAAGAAAAAAGAGCCAGTATCCCAGTGCTTAGCACTGGCCACGCCCACATTGAGTAATGTAAACAACTTTACAGAGCTGTGCCAACATTAGATTATAGTTGACTGACAAAACAACTCTTATCTGACCAGTGTTACATGACTAATAAAGCCAAGGAGTAAGCTGAACAGCTGCCCATTAACATACAGTTTATCTGCTGCTACTGTAGCTCTGGTGCCTTCACTGATATATTTCTTCCTGATGGGGAACAAAACGCGCCTTCTATCCAGGATTTCCTTCGGATATTGATCATTAACGCTGTAATTCGTTCCCCGCAGCTCTCTGCCCCGGCCTCTGACCTGCTCTTTTTGCTTGTAATGCTCGAATTTAGCAACAATAGGTCGCGGCCGGCTGTTGTTGGGCTTCTTACCTCCGAGCCGGTGGACGCCGTGAAAAGTGATGTTTTTTACCGTGTCGCTTGGGAGCATTAACTGATGTTGGAGAAAATCTCGGACGGTGGATTCAGCGTCGTCCTCAGCTTGTTCTTGGATCCCGGAAAAACAAGATTGTCCCGCATTCCCCTGGCCTGTATATCCAAGATAGTTTCTTTCATCCTCTTCCTTTCTCCGGACAGCTGCGTCACCCCCTCGGTGAGTTTCTTTACACTGTCTCTACGCATTTGGTTTTCTGCAGCGAGCGATGCTACCTGTTGTTGGCTGAACTCCAGGGATTCCCTTAGAGCTTGAAATTCTTTGTGGAGAACCTCAACCAGGGCCAGATCGGCGTCTAGGCTGGTTAACTTCTTATCTATTAAATCCAGGACATCACTGTAGCTTTTCTCTGGAGAGATGGTGGAGGTGCTGGCCTCAGAACGGGTGCGTTTCTGTGATGGTGTGCTTGTCGGCATAGCAGAGGTGGATTTCTGTGGCTTGCCCATAACAATGTTGTCAAAGCACTCGTCCAAGTAGCTTTCCAGGCTGTGCAAGGTTTCCTCGTCCAGTTTGTTTCATGGAGAAATACAAAATAATGGTTGTTATTATTAAACGTTTGCTATATTTGGCTCGAATGTTATGGTTTTTTTTTACCCGAGTTTGTTTGTTTTACCAGTTTACTGCCATATTACTTACGCACAGCTCTCGCGAGATCTCTGCAGCAGTTCATCTCAGAGGGCCTGGGGTGCTTACTGTGTTCATCGTTGGATGGGGTAGGGATAGATCCGCTGCAGGGACACTGGGGGTTCATCGTTTGATGGTAGCTGTTGGGTGGCTCGGCGGGGTTCAGGTCCAGCATCTCCACTTGATCACCTGTTCTGTGTGTTTTGTGCTTTGTTGGTTAATTGGTGGGTTTGATTGACCTTGGGTGGATGCTTGGTCTTGGTGCTCTGTGGTGTGAGGGATTGAGATTTGGAGCTGATTGAGCTTGGTGTCTGGGGGCTGGCTGGGCTTGGCCTGGGGATGCCGTCCGTCCGCTGTGGCTATTGGTGTGGCGCCCCGACATGGGGTGGAGGGGCATTGGGATGTTGGCTATGGGGATTGGCCCGGAGTGGTGGCAGCGCATGTCGGCCAATGGCTGACCATGGCCCCTGTGGCCTGGCTGCAGTGGGGGACCCTCATCAGCCGATCCCTGGTCGGGTCCCTGGTGGGGAGTGGGGCGCCCTCAAGCCATTATCTTTAGTCGGATTGATTACTGCAACAGCATCTTCACAGGTCTGCCTTAAAAGTCAATCAGACAGCTGCAGCTGATCCAGAACGCTGCTGCTCGCGTCCTCACTAGAACCAGGAAAGGCTCCCTGTAGCTCAGAGAATAGACTTCAAAATACTCCTACTGGTTTATAAATCATTACATGGCTTAGCACCGAAATATGTTGAAGACCTGTTGTCCCGGTACCAACCCCCAAGACCACTCAGGTCCTCCAATTCTAGCCTACTAAACATCCCTAGACTCAGAACTAAACATGGAGAAGCATTCAGCTTCTATGCTCCCCTTATCTGGAACAGACTTCCTGACGAGTGTAGAGCTGCTGAAACTCTTAACTGCTTTAAATCGAGACTAAAAAACCATTTGTTTAGAATTGCCTTCGATTAAATGATTGATGTCATATGTATGAATTGTGTTCATGCTCTCTTGCTTTATTGATCTTTCTCTTACTTTATTGTGTATCATGTGTAATGTGTGTTTATTTTACTTTTAATTTCCATTGGTTTTTTAAATCACCAAATCATGTAAAGCACCTTGAATTACCCTGCTGTTGAAAGTGTGCTATACAAATAAAATTGCCCTGCCTTGCCTTGCCTCTGGGTCCATGGCTGGTTCTGCCTTGGCATAGGCGGCTGCCAGCGGAGCCAGTGGGCTCGTTGCTGCAGCCGGGGGGGCCCTGCATTGTAGCTGCTGGATGTTCCCCCAAGGCTCTCCTTGGCTTCTCTCTTGAGGGGTGGTCTGCCTGGGGCTCCTGTGCTCTGGGGATCTTTGGGCGTCTATGGCTCCGATCTTCGTGTCTGCGTCGATTGCTGGGAGGCGGATCGACGGTCCCTCACACCAGTTATTTGAATACTTGTATGTAGAAACCTTATATGCATCAGGATGCTCACACACACAAGCACGGATTCCAGTGTTTACAGATGCATGCTTGGCCTGAGGTTACCACAAATACATCTTGTAATAGTCGGCACCATTAGCTTTTCGGTGACGCTGTTGTATTTACATATCTATTTGTGGATTGTGTAGTTCTCAGATCGCATTGTTTGGTCTATTTTATCATTGTTTTTTTTCCTCTCTGCCATCCTGCAGGTGTAGAAGCAGACAAGGATGTTCTCTTTACTACCCTCTCCCTCAAGTTTTTTTCCTATCTCTCTTCAACTTCTTTCCTTTTCCCCTTTATTTTCAGTCTCCATGTGCATAATAAATAATTAACCCATATCAATTTCTAATAAAGATTTCTCACACATTAATATCAAGTGGAGTACTATAGCAAAAGCTGTAATGTTCCACTTGTTAAAGTAAATCTGTTGGGCTTCTACTTGATACTCAGACACCAATTCTGATTGCCACATTGCCAGACAGCTCATGTGAATTTTTTTTTTTTTTACTGTAACAGTGGCCATGCCCACAAAGCTATTTGTTTCTCCCTTGTACAATGGTACAAACAAACCACCAAATGAAGGAATGGCTTGCTACCCAGTTCACAGTTCCTCTAGAAAATCTGAGAAGGGGAAGTTAGTCAAAATATATTTATCTCTGCTGCTTCACACACATGTATGAAGACCATTCTGACATATAACCTGATATCCATAATTGTAAAACAAAGCATGTTTCCAGCGTCACGTAAAGTAAGGTTGTCATTCTAGAATTGCGCTGCTCTGGGTGGCTGCATGTTGGAGTGGCTCTGTTGGCTACATATTAAGTTTTGTTTTTTTGTACATTGGTTCCTCTTTTTTCTTAAAGAAGATTGCATTTTTTTTGACCTGTACACTTTCTAGTTTTTGGTGCTGTGAAGCTGGAAGGATTTTTGCTGTAAATTTTTCCCTTTTTGACAATTTGTTATGATGCGTAACCATGGCAACAATGTGGTTTACAGCCGGGAGCAGCTGATTAACATCGCAAAAGCTGAAATAATACCTCAACTGAAACCACAAATCCCCGATGAGTTGATAAGGAGGAGACGTGGATGCAGAGCAGGAGCGAAAAGGAGACAGAGAAAGAGGAAGTTCAAGCCATCTCTTCCATCGATCATAATGGGTAACGTAAGATCACTGGCTAACAAGATGGATGAACTCCAAGCCCTTACAAGGACTCAGCCAGAGTACCGTGAATGCAGTGTTATGTGTTTTACGGAGACGTGGCTGCTGGATCATATCCCCGACTCCAACGTCTGTCTGCCAGGCTTCCTGACTGTACGAGCAGACAGAGATCTGAAGACGAGCAGAAAAAGGAAAGGTGGTGGAGTAGCAGTGCTTGTAAATAACAGATGGTGTCATCCAGGACATGTTACTGTGAAGTCTCGTCTCTGCAGCCCAGATCTCGAACTCTTGGCAGTGAGTTTTCATCCATATTATTTGCCAAGAGAGTTCACCAGTGTAATTTTGGCAGTTGTTTACATTCCACCTTCAGCCGTTGCTGACAATGCATGTGATGTCATCAGTTCCATTGTTGCTAAGCTACAGACACAGCACCCCAATGCATTTGTGGCAATATCTGGTGATTTTAATCATGCCTCGCTCTCTACTACACTTCCAACATTTCAACAATTTGTCAGCTGCTCTACAAGAGAAAATAGGACCTTGGATTTGTTTTATGCAAATGTAAAGGATTCATACACGTCCAAACCAAGACCTCCTCTGGGACAATCAGATCACAATCTTGTTTTTCTCTGTTCAGAATATAAACCACTTGTTCAGAGGCAACCTGTGACAAAACGAACTGTGAGAAAATGGTCACAGGAAGCTGAAGAAGCCCTGCAGGATTGTTTTGCAACCACAGACTGGATGACTCTTTGCCAAGCACATGGAGAGGACATCAATGACATGACTGAGTGTGTGACTGACTATATAAACTTCTGTGTGGACAACATCATCCCCACCAGAACAGTGAGATGCTTCCCTAATAACAAACCCTGGATCACCAGTGACCTGAAGGAGCTGCTAAACAAGAAAAAAAGAGCCTTCAGGGAGGGAGACAGGGAATTACTGAGGAGTATACAGAAGCAACTTATGGTCAAGATCAGAGACAGCAAGGAGGCATACAGGAAGAAGCTGGAGAACAAACTACAGAGGAACAATATCAGAGATGTCTGGTCAGGAATGAGAAAGATCACAGGTTTTAAGGACAGGAAAGATTGGATAGATGGAAGTCTGGACAGAGCCAATGAACTGAACATATTCTTCAACAGGTTCAGTTCTGGAACTACCTCAGCATCCCCCTCTCCTGTTAGGTGAAGAGGCAGCTGGAGAAACTGAACCGGAACAAGGCTGCAGGTCCAGATGGTGTCAGCCCCAGAGTCCTGAAGGCCTGTTGTACTTCTTGAGGAAGCTTAGGTCCTTCAAGGTTTGCAGCAAGATGCTGGAGATCTTCTACAAGTCTGTTGTGGAGAGTGTAATCTCTTCAGCCGTCATCTGTTGGGGTAGCAGCATCAGAGCCAGGGATTTAAAAAGGCTAAACAACCTGATAAAGAAGGCTGGTTCTGTTCTTGGGACAACTGTGGAAAATCTGGAGATGATAATGCAAAGAAGGATTCTTCATAAAATCAAAAAAATTATGGACAACCCTGAGCATCCTCTTCATGAGACAGTCATACAACAACAGAGCGTCTTCAGTCGGAGGCTTCTTCAGTTTCGCTGCAATACAGACCGCTACAGGAAATCCTTCCTGCCCACAGCCATCATTATCTACAACAACTCCTTAAAGAATTGATTATATGAGCTATACCAACACTTAATTTCCCTCTGGGATCAATAAAGTATTTTTGAATTTGAATTTGAATTGAATTAAGTAATATGCATTTCAAAATCTCTGTGGTGGGGCATAAAAACAATAAAAGCTTGTTTATAATTTTTGTTAACATATAAATAATTTCAAAAGATGCTAAATGACTGCGGCTTAATTTTACTCTGACTCAAATTAGGATATTATTGTCATCTTAGGGTATTTATATTATTAGTATCCTGCACCCTCAGTTGTGAGTTTAGTGGGAATTATTGCTCAAATAACTTTTGTTCAGTTTTGTAACAATTCTCTGGATTAACGATTTTAAGGTCAGGATTCGTCCTATAACTGGTGGGTTACTGGTTCGAAGCCCTCCTCTGGCCATCTTAATTGTGGCCATGTTAATTGTTGACACCTTTGCTTGCTGGTGGTTGTCAGAGGGTCCTGTGGCTATAATGTAGCTATAAACATCAATGTGTGAACATATGAATAGGTGAATAATGTAGGGCTGGACGATAGAGAAAGAGCGTTTCGATAAAGGAAATAGTCATATTGATCGATAGATAATTATTGATATAAAAAAAAGTAGAAAATGCATTTTAAGTGCATCCCTGATCATTTTATGCTATTCTTCAATTAACTAATTTTAATTAAGAATTAAAGTCAGCCCTCTATTCCAACACCTTTTTTACAATAAAAAAGTTTGTAAGAAACATAAACAAATTAAGCTAAGAGACCCAAGTAATGTTATTAACCATTATATTATAATTTTTTATAATTATGTTAGTGATTTAAATCGAAGGCTTATCTTGATGCTTTATGTATCTTTTAAACACTATATTAATGGCTCAGACCTATGGTTTTGTTTGTGTGGACAAACCGGGTCAATAAAGCTGATTTTCAGTTCAGCTGCTGAAGTTAACCAGCTACTCACCGATGACCGAGTGTATACGCCTCCAAAACACTGGAGCCCAGTCCAGTGACTGAGTACTGAAGCCAGCAGGTATTTCCACCCCTGTTTGTATTTTTGAAAGTGTTTTCGCTTCTGAGGACATGGTTGACATTTTTAAAGCTGCAGGTGTTATTAGTAGCAGAGCCCGGGAGTGCTGTGCCTGTCTCTGTGCAAACATGACAGCAGCAACAGCCACAGCAACTTTGCTGACCGTAGTATTTCCTGTATTTTATTTTTTTCATTATTACTAAGTTTAGTGTTGATGTGAGTCAAAGATCAGTTCAGAATGGGACACAACATTTACCTGCTGGTGAACTACTGAAAAAAAATTTCAGGACAATTTCCTCCGCTGCTCCTTGCTGTGACATATTTTGCAGTTCAGTCATTTGCTGTCTTTTGTGGTTTGAGAGGATTAGGGGTTCAGTGACGGAGCTGCCTGGGGCTGCATTTGTGACTGGTTTGGAAAAAGTAATGACTGTAGTATTAAGCTACCTGAAAGGCTATATTGAAAAAGAAAGGGAAACTTTTTATCTCATTTTTTTAATTGACCCTTTTTTTACCTATTGCACCACACATCTATCAATCGATAGATATTGAATTATCGTTCAGCCCTACAATAATGTATTGTAGTGTAAAGTGTAAAGTGCTTCAGTTGAAACCTTCAAATGCATTTACCCTCCCACCACATCCCCCTCATCTCCCAACACAAACTCAGTAAACAAGCTGGTAGATAATTTCCTTGCAAAAATCTCAGACATCTCCATTCCTCCGACTAAAGTGAAAGTAGTCTCAGGTAGAAAGAAGTCTCTGTGGACAAGCGATCCACTGGTACTAGTGAAAAAAGGGAGAGAGAGAGAAAGAAAGAGAGACTGAACAGAAATCAGTTAATTTTAAAAGATGCTAGGGAATCTTTCTTCTCTGACATCATTAACAGAAACATTAATAATGCATGGACTCTGTTTGCAACAATGGAAAGACCAACTAATCCTCCAGTGACAGTAGCCCCTGAATTGCATTCTACCAGCGCCTGCAATGAATTTGCCAGCTTTTTCACTGAAAAGACTAACAATTAGACAGTCGGTCTGTACCACAGAACTGATCTCATTACCAGTGTTATACCCAATTAACACCAATGTAGAGAAAATTCAGAATTCAGAATTCCATGAATTAAAGCAACAAAAAAAGAAAAAAATCATTAACTTATTAAGCTCCTCCTCTTGCTGTCTTGATATAATACCCAAAGCTTTAATTAAGAAAGTTTTCCCTGCCATTGGGTCTGATCTTTCAAATAGTGAACTCATCCTTGTCAGGTGTCTTCCCCCAGGCATTACATACAGACTGGTAATTTTGGACCTCAGTGCAGCATTTGACACTGTTGATCATAATATATTGTTGGAATGATTGGAGAGTTGGGTCGGACTCCCTGGTACAGTACTTGGTTGGTTTGAGTCTTACCTAAAGAACAGGGACTTTTTTGTTTCAATGGGAAACTTTTAATCAGAACAAACAGGAATCACATGTTAGGTGGCCCAGGGCTCCATCCTGGGGCCCCTCCCATTTAACATCTAAATGCTCCCACTAGCCCAGATTATAACAACCAATAAGATTAGCTACCATAACTATGCAGATGATACTCAGCTCTACATTACATTGTCACCAGGTGACTTTGAACCCATCCAAACTCTAAATAAATGTATTGAGCAAATCAATGGATAAATGTGCAGTGACTTTCACCAGCTAAGCATAAACAAAACATAATTAGCCTAATTACTTTTGGATCTGAAGTGGAACGATCAAGAGTCATCACACAGCTTCAGTTAATTCAGCTAGAAACTACTGATCAGGCCCAAAATCTGGATGTAGTAATGGACTCAGACCTGAACCTCCAGGGTCACATAAAGGCAATAACAAGGTCAGCCTTCTATCACCTGAAGATAATTTCTAGGATTAAAGGACTGATGTTGCAATAGGAACTAGAAAAACTCATCCATGCATTTATCTTTAGTCGGATTGATTACTGCAACACCGTCCTCACTGGTCTGCCCAAAAAAGTCAATTACACAGCTGCAGGTGATCCACAATCCTGCTGCTCGCGTCCTCACTAGAACCAGGAAAGTAGAGCACATCACCACATTTAAAGTCCTTACCCTGGCTTCCTGTAGCTCAGAGAATAGACCTCAAAATACTTTTACTACTTTATAAATCATTGAATGGCCTGACGGAAAAGTATCTTCAAGATTTTCTGTCACTATACCAACCCCCTAGACCACTCAGGTCCTCTCTACTCAACAGCTATAGAATTATAACCAAACTTGGAGAAGCAGCTTTCAGTTTCTATGCTCCTCTAATCTGGAACAAACTTCCAGACAACTGCAAAGCTGCTGAAACACTGAGTTCTTTTAAATCACCGCTAAAACCCCATCTGTTAAGAGCTGCCTTTGAGTACTCTTTTCATGTATCGTATGTTTTGTGTGTGGTTCATGCTTTATTGCTGTTTTTACTTTATATGCTTTGTCTGTGTTCTATTGCTATTTTTATTCTATCCCCTAATCATGTAAAGCACCTTGAATTACCTTGTTGTTCAAAGTGTGCTATACAAATAAAATTGCCTTGCCTTAATGCCTTTGGTGTCCTCAGACTTGAAAAATATAGGATGGTAAATCCAGGGCATTTACTATCTGAACATAATAGACAAACTGTTTTTTAAACATAGTTGGCACTTTAAAGCAAAAGCCTAACAAATCAGGTGCATTCTGATCATGTGTCCTGCCTCCTATTACTTGTGACTGAAAACTAAGCATAAGAGCAGTTAAACTAGCTCCATTTGTCTCAAGCACAGTGAAATCCATGTGAAACAGTCACCTGCCCATTTCGCTTTTTATGATCAAGATTAAAAACAGTCTGAATTTTAAATTCCATTACCTCTAACTCTGGATCTAACTTCGGAGACTGAGCAAACAAACACTGTGCCATTATTTAAATAAAAAATATTTGTGTCTTGTCATCAACTAAAGCAGTTGCATCAACATGTTTTCTTTTTGGTTTGCACTTTTATTAAGCCTCATTCCACTTTGTCTGTGTTGTATAAAAAGTTTTTTTAAAATTGCTCTGATGTATTTTGATCAAAGATAAATAAGAAAAAAAGTATAAATAGTTTTTTTTGTGTTACAGTTTTAAATGGAATCGGCAAACTCACCTTCTGTGGTTTGCTTGGAAATCTTGATCTGAACCAACTAAAGGACAAACAAAAAGGACTATTAAAGAAATCCTAAAAACTAAAATCATTCAAAGAACAGCTGCTAAGTATTAATTCATGAAATATTGTGTTCCTCACCACTCAAAGACGAATACTGCACCACAGAGCATTACTATTCCCACGATCTTCATTGTAATGTAGCCACTTAACCCCGTCACTTGATTATCTGCAACAAAAGATACAAAAAGTGACGCCATCGATGACAAATAGTCATGACATTTTTGAATGCAAAAGTCTTTGATTGTCCTCCGTTTTTAAATGTTCAACTCAGATCATTAGACAATGAAATCATCTGCAGCCTAATGAGGTTCTACTGAATGAACAATGTTTGGACTTTAAATCCAGAGTTTCGTGCCTAGTAAGGGGCCGACTCTCCTGGAGTCGGATGTACTAACTTTATAAAACCCAAATAGATGCTTATATTTCAATTTTGTCCTTAGTTGACACATTTAGTTGTCTTAAAGGCTTTTAATTATGCTTTAAGAAATTCCATACAGTTCAACAATACTGGAGCAAAAAAATTTAAGAATATTTAAGTGTCGAAGGATGGAGCAAAGCGATAAAAACCAAGTTGGGGAGTGTTTTTGCTACAAAACTCTGAGTACTGAATATCTGAAAAGAAAATTGCATCGAGAGGTACTGTGTGAAAGTAGTAGCACAACCCAGAGCCGCTGCAGCTCATTCAAAGTGACTGCCGAGCGGAGCGATTTGACTGAAGAGGCAGCCACTGCTCAGAAGGAATGATGCACCAGTCAGACATGAGTAATAACTCTCATGGTTTGTGTCTTGGTAACTGTGCTGGAGATAAAGTGCGCTATATAGTCATCGACAAACTATTGAAGAACACCGATATCCTGTGCTTACAAGAGACAATGTTGTCTAAACAGAATTTGGACCAATTAAACTCTCTTCACTGTGACTTTTACGGTTCTGGGGAGTTCACCACGGTTGTTCTCAAGAACTATTAATTTTTTTATTTAAATATTTATAGTTCATATGAGTGTCAGCAAAATAACGATAAACAAGTATTTAGCTAAACTTGGTTTTATAAGCCTATTTTTTTAAAGAATTTGAAGGTAATTGTATTTTTTTGTTGGGCACATAAATGCTGATATATCAGATACACGTTCCCTCTTTGGGCAACATTTACTTCAGTTTTGTCAAAACAGTAAGTTTTTCCTACTGAACAGAAGCTGCTTGTAGACAGCCACACACATCTCAATGAATCCTGGGTACAACATCCTAGCTTGATCACTGTATATGCACTGAGGATTTACATGAATGCATAATTAGATTTTGTATCCCTTGGCAACGGCCAATCACATTCCTGTCTATATATAATTAAACTGCTCATTACTGCTTCATCCCGGACTTCTTCCATGTATTTGAATAAGTAATCCGTAAATTCAGCGACAGACCATAAAGACAGTCTAGTGGACAAATTGAATTTATCTAGTCCTTGTTATTACATATTTTACCTGTCATGATGACAGGTATGGCACTGCCTCAGCAGTCAAGCTGATTTTAGCGTAAATAAGGTTAAAATCAGGAATTTTCGGGAGTCTTTCAATGATGGACATTTTTATAAGAAAACAGATCTTTTCAAAACATTAAAGAATCTGTTTAGCTTAACTGATGCACAAGAACATCAGTTCTGCTTTTACCTTGATGTTTTAAATGGCTCCATGTAGATGTCTGACTCCCGAGAATGTTTGCAGCCTCACAGAGATAACTTTCTATATCTGTCATGTTGGTCATCTGTAGAACATAAACCGGCCCCACAGATACTTTTCTGGCTCCATGTTTGCTGTTCCTGAACCAGGTGAAGCTGGGAGGAGGCTTGGCTCTGCTGGAGCAGCTCAGCTTCACCCAGCTACCTGCTGACACCAAACCTGATGGACTGATGGATGCTGAGGTGTCTTTAGGAGCATCTGAGGAAAATGGGACACATATTAACTTAATTGATCAGAAACAGCTGAACCATGACCTGCTGACAGGATCACTTACATGAAGTATTGAGAGTCACTTCTGTCTCTACTGTCTTGTTTCCTCCTTTCACAGGATATGTGGCAGAACATCTGATGATGTATCCATCATGTGTGTCTGACAGAGTGATTTTCTCCTGGATTTTAGTTGTAAAGGTTCCATCTGTGCTTTCCTCTATTAGTCTGTGAGAGTCTTGTTGGAGATTCCAGGTGAGTTCAGGAGGTGAGTGTGGACAGGGAGTCAAAGCTGAGCAGGTTATAGTGACAGACTGATGCTCTTTCAGATCACCAGCAGAGACATTAATGATGGGACTCCAAGGAGAATCTGGGATTTTAAACAAACATACAGATGGACAGTGTTCAAGTGACCAGATCAATCAACCTTCTGCCTTGCAAAAACACTCCCACCTCTTGAAATGTTTCAATTTTTTTCACAATACAACCACAAGGGTCAGAGCATGTGATAGCAAAAGACAAAGAAACTAAATTTTTACAGAGAACAACTACTACAATAGGTGTAATAAAATTTGCCCCCCTCACCTATAATGTTGGGCATGAAGACCAAATCAACATTTTCAATTTTCTCTTACCTGAGCTGTGGAGCCCTACAGTTCCCCCAGAGTTTCTGGGAACCTCTAGGCTGCTTCTCTGATTAGTGCTCTGCTTGCGTGGCCTGTCAATTTAAGTAGACAGCCATATTGATTGGACGGTTTGTTGCCATACCATACTCTTTCCATTTTTGGATGATGGGTTGAATAGTGCTCTGTGAGATCTACAAACCTGAGGATTTTTTTTAAATAATCTAACCCTGAGAAAAAAAATACAATACAGCTTCAGAGGGAAGCTGGATCATTTGTATCAGAGTAAGCACAGTTAAATGAATTTGCATGCCACATTTTTAAGACAAACATTTTGAAAGCATGCCTTGTTTTTCCTCCACTACACAATTTTCTGTTGGTTTATCATATAAAATTCAAATCAAATAAACTTTAGTTTGTGGTTGTAATGTGGAAGAATTTTACATTCCAGACTGATTTTATTATCTAAATGTACATTTTCACATAAAAGACTAAAATATTTCTTTAGTGTCACAGGGGATCAGAAAAAAAAATTACTCCCAATCAATTTTCAACTTTCACAATGTCCTGCTGTAAACACTGTCCTCTAATACAGTTTCTAATCTTTCAGTAGAGGTATAAAGTTTGTAATTTTACTGACTTACCTTTAACATCTATTAGAAGAGGATTACAAGAGGCTGTGCTCATAAACGGACTGTTTTCGATTCTGAAGTAGTACGTGTCTGTCTGACTTGTTTGTAAATTAGAGAAAAGAGTGGTGCAGTTTCTCTCTCTCAGGTTTCCGGTAATGTTCATTTCAAAGATGTTAACTGATTTACTGCTGTTGAATATAACATTTTGTGGAGCCACTGCAAACCTCACGTCCCTTCTAATCCAGACTCCATTGGTGGGTTTTCCACCATCAAACTTTTCCTCCGATTTAACACTAAATGTACACGGAATGTGTAAACAGGTTCCACTCAGTGCCTTCATCATTTGTGGTGACGTAATCAACAGCCGTGGTTCATGAGGACAAGCAGCCCAAGTGCCTGAAAAACAGAGTCAGAATTCTAACTTATCCAGAATGTAAAGAAACCAACTCATCTCTTCCTATCATGCCATGGGTGTTGGTGAATCTAAAATTAGCTGATAATGTGTTTACCTGACACTTTTTACTAAATGAAGTAATGAAGAAACCATTTTCCTACACTTAAAACTCCCATAATCTGAGATCCAACACATATCTCTAACAGGATTTAGGTAAGACACCCAAAAGCCACATTCGTATCTACTTGTCCACTAAACAGTGAACTATATGGTATTTAGCAGCTCATTAAATGGATCATCAGGAAAATGTGCCATGTTACTTTGTACAGTTTTGTTGTCAGGTATAGACAGTAACAATCTCCATGTTAATTTGTAAACCACATTTAAATAGTCACCTGTGTAATAAGGGAATAAGTGACGAGTTACAATTTCTGACAGCAAGACAGAGCTACGGTTTGAGAAGTATCATACAGCAACATTTGATTCTCAGCAGATAATGATCAATGTTTACTTAGGCTGCTTGTTCATAATTGCATGCCTTTCATTTTAAATGTAATGTTTTATTTAACAGGAATCTAATTTACAAAATTCAGTTTTTAATAGATTGGGTTTATTATTTGTTGAGCTGTACAAATGTTGGTTCAGGCTGAAAACTCAAAGCATGCCTTCAAGTTTCTGAGTTCAACACAAAAGAGGGGAAGTCTTGCTGAATCAGATAAAGAGTGGGGGGAAAAAGACAATATTGAGGAGAAATACATTGTTTCATCAATAAAATAAACATTATACAGCAGCAGCATGTAAGAGCAGAATGAACCCTAAGAGCAGAAAGGTGGGTGGGAACAGAAAAAATGTAAAGGGTGTGCCATAAGTTTCTCACGTATGATTTTTAACATTGTTTTTTCAGAAACCCCAGAAGAAGTTTTGGAATAAAGAGCAACAAAGTCAAATCCTCTTGAGGGCATTGAAATATGTTTTCAACACAATGATAATCATGTAGAGCATATAATATAAATAAAAATGCTTTTTCATATGAAAACGTCTATTTTTTTCCCATGTATGGAAATTTATGGGATACAGTGTATATTTGTGAGCAAGCAGAAATTGTTTAAGAGTGAGAGCAGAGTTTCAGGAGGGAGCAGAGCCTTTAGCAAGCTGAGGATGAAATACAGTATGGTGCTCGTACATTAAAAATACACACTGTTGCTCCGTGACAAGAAATCAACACAAAAGGAACGGGTCATAAAACAAACCAAAGCAATGAATAGAGTTTTTATTAAATGTAAGTTTAGTATTCAGATAAGTCCAAACTTTTTAATTAAACTGAATAACAGTTTTTTCGAAATTAGATGCTCATTTAAACTCCACAAACATTTGTACTTTGTTCTGAAGCTGTTGCTGGCACAATTCAGACCAATGACTAAAGTGTGAAGCAAAATCTGCCTGTAGAGAAATTTATGGACTACAAATAAGGCTGCAGCATGTTAAATGTGGAGCCTTTATTTAGTAGGATAAAATATTTAAAACTATAAATGATTATTTTCATGTCTCCAAATGAAAAAAAGTGAACAAACATCTCACCTGGAAGAAAGAAGAAACTCAGTAATATGTTGACTGTCAGCATGTTCTCAGACAGAGCTGCCATCAGACTCTTCATCTCTCAGACTGAAAACATGATTAAAACAACTGCAATCCAACATTTTAATAAATCAAAGCAGTTTGAAAGGTTATCAACACAAAACATTTCACTCCCAAAAAACAAAATAAATGATAGGACCAGGGAGATAAGTGAAACCATATCAAATAAATATCAAAAACATTTAAGTATTCAAAAATCAAAAAAAGTATTTAGGAATATACTCAATTTTAAAGATAAATAAAGACATATTCAAACATTGCAAAAGCAAAAACCAAAATTTTCTTACCAAAGCTGAACAAGACAACAATTCAGGTAGTTTATTTGGAGCTAATGAGCAGATCTCAAAGCTACTGTCTTATCTTCAGACCAGGTGTTACTTGTTAAACACATTGACTATAAATTGTCTTTCTTGCTTTTGCTGTGAAACAGGAAGTATCTTTTTAAAGTATTCTGGCCCCATCAGGGTAAAATACTAATGTAACCTGCTGTCAGGGGAACTGAGATTAAAGATTTAGTAGCATACAATAGGAAATATGTTTGTTTGCATTTTCAGAAAATCTCACCATGAAAAAATATATGCTGCAGTCTCAGAGAAAACTGTACAAAGGGTAAAAAAAATTGTCTGTAATCGACAATATTTTATTTATAAAGCAAAAGTACAAACCACCACTTCACCAGCCTAAAATGAATTCCCCAACTGAGACAATAGGGTATTTTCTTTATTCAAAACCTAAACCACTTTTTATGAGTTTGGAATATTCTTACAGTACATTTCACCAAGATTAGAGATTTGTTGAGGCTATTTTTCTATGAGAGCTTTATTAAAACAAAGAAATCTTCAGATGACAAAAACAGCTAATAACAGGATATTTTCAGTACAACAAACATGATTTTTAATGTGTTGATAGTAAGATCAAAGTAGAACATCCATTTTAAGTAAACCTTATGTTGTAGTATCATAAAACTATAAAATTGCTTCTTTTTTTTAGTTTAATGTTCCAGAGTGCATAAAATATTGTCTTATTATTTAAGGTCCTGCTGCACAGCCCTACACTGTTACATAATAGTACAAATGCCCTATTCTGGGTCTTTGGCCTCTTTAGGGTGAAAGAAAATGGACACTGAGGTAAGATTGTAAAACACTAGAGGGCGCTAGAGACGGTTTCTGCAACAGCTTTAGGTCACAAATGAACAAATGTATCGACTTTGTGATATAAATTTTGCATAGCTGTCTTGTTTGCAAAGTACTTTTTGGCTAACATATATATATATATATATATATATATATATATATATATATATATATATATATATATATATATATATATATATATATATATATATATGTATGCTGATTACAAAGAATGCTTCCAAAAGTTGAAGTGTTAACTATTGATTTTCATCAATCAAATCAATATTTAGTGTGAGCACCCTTTGCCTTCAAAACAGCATCAATTCTTCTTGGTACATTTGCTCACAGTTTTCGAAGGAGCTCGGCTAGTAGGTTGTTCCAAACATCTTGGAGAGCTAACCACAGATCTTCTGTGGATGTAGGCTTCCTCACATCATTCTGTCTCTTGATGTGATCCCAGACACACTCGATGATGTTGAAGTCAGGGCTCTGTGTGGGCCATACCATCACGTCCTAGACTTCTTGTTCTTCTTTACACTGAAGATAGTTCTTTAAGACTTTGCCTGTATGTTTGGGGTCGTTGTCCTGCTCCAGAATAAATTTGTGGCTAATCATTTGCCTCCCTGATGGTATTGCATGATGAATAAATATCTGCCTGTATTTCTCAACTTTGAGAACACCATTAATCCTGACCTAATCTCCAGCTCCATTTGCAGAAATGCAGCATCTAACACACTGTTACAGTCAGATATTTCAATTTTTTGACTCATCAGTCCAGAGCACCTGCTACTATTGTTCTGCACCCCAGTTCCTATGTTTTTGTGCATATTTATATATTTGGCCTTGTTTCCACGTCAGAGGTATGGCTTTTTGGCTGCAACTCTACCATGAAGACCAATTTAGGCCAGACTTCTCTGGACAGTGAATCAGTGTACCTGGGTCCAACTGGTTTCTGCGGGTTCTGAGCTGATGGCACTGGTGTATGGGATCAGAACAGTATCACCTTGAAATGAAACTGAAAATAAAAATTGGCATTGAAAAATATCATTGTAACTGAAAATATTAATTTTGAATCTGAAATAAATCTAGTGAAAATGTTTGTATTGAAAGTGAAAATAAAATTGAAAGTGAATTTTTTTTCTATGAAACTCATGTATATGCACTGAAATAAATAACTCACAATCAAGTTTTAAAACTACAATGCTAATCTTTTTTTCAATACCAATCTTTTTTTCAATGCCATAATTTTTTTCAGCTTCATTCAGGTGATACTGTTTTGACGCTTGTGTGTGCACGCGCATGAGGGGCGGGGCTTCAGCCCCCCATATGTTTAAATGAACGAGGCAGGAGGAAAACTCCGACTGTCCGAGGCAAGACGCGAGAGACAGCAGGACATTTACATTGCTAATAATGTGGTTTGTGGAAGAAAAAAAGACATAAACGGTTTCTTCTCAGTTTCTTCTACTGACCAGTAGACTAGGAGTCTTTGTGATAAAGTTTTATGCTTGTGTAGCCTGTCTTTGTTGGAGGCTCTCCTCATTACAGACAGTGCGGTATGAAGGGATGTAAATACACAATATATATAGCATATTAAATAACTGTATTTATTTCAGATCCACAATATATATTAACAATACATGTCAATAACGTTAACAAATCAATTAAGACTGGTGTAAGCAAAGCTAACAACACTGACAACTCGTTTTTTATTAGATTGCAAAATGTAATTGTGACACACACTCTAAACCAGAAGGTGGCGGTAATGCGCGCCAACTACCATGGCAAACTGAGAAACTGTTTATATCTTTTTTTAAATTATTATTCCACAAACCACATTATGCTTTTTGTACACCTAGAGACTTTGAAATGATTTAGAAAAGATTCTTAAAGATTATCAGCTGACATCTAAATACTTGGGTTAACAGTTTTTTAGTCTCAGACTAATGATTTTATAAACACTGAATCTGGTTGGGACACTATTTAAAAGACACCTAGGCTATTTTAGCTTCCGGCAAAATTCCTCCCATTATGCTCAGCATTATACAGTTTCTTTATGTGTGAATGTTGTAGCATTCTTTGCCAAGATTAATGTTATGTCAAATAAAGACTTGCATTCAAAGTGGGTACTGTATCATCAAGTAACTGGTTAACTCATATCTTTTTAATGCAAGGTGTTTAGATGCTGTACCACTTGCTCCATGCAGATGCACAGATTGCGCTGGTTCTGTTCCTGTATTCCAGGGGGCAAGGTTGGCATACACTTTGTAATTTATGGCCCATTTCTCAGCCATTCAACACAAATATTGTATTTGTTGTGTATAGACCCTGCCAGGCTCCATAGGTGGCTACAAAACTGGTATTTATAAATATGACACCTATGTTTATAGCCTACTTTCCCGCAGGAACCAAAAAAATTGATGTGTGGCAAGGTGCAAGACAATATCTTAACCATCATCGGGGATATAATCCTGCTTATCAACCATTGTGCCACAGCAGTAAAGTAGGCTACAACCCCAAACAGCCAGGGTACACTGTGAAGGACAGGACCCCCACACGGTCACATAGTTGAATAAACGGAGGGAACAGATTATGACTCCGTGCGCATGGTTTAATAGACCGAGGGTACAGATTCTTACCCCTCAAAAATTATTCCTGCACCTGACCCCTGCCTGGATCTGTAGCTTCGTGCTTGGCTTGTGTGAGAACAGCTTTATTGGTTGTTGATTGATTTACGTCACAACGACTACACTAGGACTTGCGATAATATCAAACATGTTTGACTCAAAAGACTACAGAAAGACTGTCATAAATTGGGTCGCCAACTGCAGATTATCTCCTTCCACAAACCACATTAGAAGCAAATAAAATGTTGATCCCACTCGGACAGTCGGAGTTTCCCTCCTGCCTCGTTCATGCAAACAAATGGGGGCTGAAGCCCCGCCCCTCATGCGCGTGCACACACAAGCGTCAAAACAGTATCACCTGAATGAAGCTGAAAAAAATGATGGCATTGTAAAAAAAGATATGCATTGTAAAAAAAAAATGAAAGTTTGAAAACTTGATTGTGAGTTATTTGTTTCAATGCATATACATGAGTTTCATAGAAAAAAAATCCACTTTCAATTTTTTTTTCACTGTCAATACAAAATTTTCACTAGATTTATTTCAGATTCAAAATTAATATTTTCAGTTACAATAACTTTTTTCAATGGCAATTTTTATTTTCAGTGCCAATATTTATTTTCAGTTTTATTTCAAGGTGATACTGTTCTGATCCCATACTATCAAACTGGTGGACATCTTCCGATTTTGAAGTGTAAAATGTTTCATGTGTCTTTCATTTGCTGCACTAAGTTTCCTCAGTGTTGCCCATTTATTTGTGGTTTAAAAGAGCTTGAACAGCACATCTTGAATCCCCAGTCTGGTTTGAAATCTTTGTCTGGGAGAGACCTTGCTGATGCAGTATAACTACCTTGTGTCGTGTTGCTGTGCTCACTCTTGCCATGACATGAAACTATCTTCCTCAACCTCACCTTGGTAGCAGAGTTTGGCTGTTCCTCACCCAGTTTTAAGCCTCACACACAGCTGTTTCTGTTTCAGTTAATGACTGTGTTTCAATCTATGTGTGACATTGATGATCATTAGCACCTGTTTGGTATAACTGGTTGATCATCTGACTATAATCCTACAAAATCCCTCACTTTTTGCAAGTATACCTATAAGAATTGATGCTGGTTTGAAGGCAAAAGGTAGTAACACCAAATACTGATTTGATTTAGATTTCTCTTTTGTTTGCTCACTTTGCATTTTGTCAATTGATTAAAAAAACAACTATTATTTATATTTCTGAAAGCCTTCTTTGTTAACAGCATTTTTTCACACCTGTCTAAAACTTTTGCACAGAACTGTTGCATTGAAGATTCAAACTTTCATGATTACATATATAAGGCAAGCAGAGATACTTTATCTTCCTGAAGAGCACTCTTAACTATGCCATGAAACAAAGTATTTTTTCATTTATTTATTTAAAACTAAAACCGTTTTTCTTTACTGTTTGTTGTTGATAACATGTGCGGAAGTATACATGGAATGGGCAACTGAAGAAAAGTGTGTGTGTGTGTGTGTGTGTGTGTGTGTGTGTGTGTGTGTGTGTGTGTGTGTGTGTGTGTGTGTGTGTGTGTGTGTGTGTGTGTGTGTGTGTGTGTGTGGAGGGGGGGGGGGGGGGTGTTGGAAACATGTCAATATGTCAGAACTTGTTCATGCCACATTGCCATAAGATTACGTCATGATACTTTAGGGTGAGGTATCTTGAGCAAATATCTTTCTAAATTAAAAAGACATCTGATGTGATTAATATTTTAAAAGCTTCATCAAACAATCCGTACAATTTGTTTATTTTGTATATTTTTTTGCTTGATGTGATTTGATTTGCGTAACAAGTATACAGTCTGTAACAAACAACCTAGCTTACTTTAATTTAAAATGTATTTTACCACTAGATGGCGGTAAGGCCAATTTCCATTGTTTGGCAGCTGCTTAAGAAAAAGAAAAGACGAATAATTTAATGTAAATTTCACCTAGCAACCGCATCTTTAAATTTCGCTATTGGTTGAGGGAATACCACGTGACCGTCATTCACTTTGTTGGGGCAGGGTTACGAGATCAGACGTCAGTCCTCGCCTTTGTCAACATTTTTTACTTTCGATTTGGGTTGTTGTGCACTTTTGTCGTCGTTTTCTGAGGAAAAGTAAGCGTCTTATTTAGCCAGAGACCGTCTGAAAGCGAAGAATCATGGAGAAGTTCATTCTTCTCTTCGTTGTTCTCTACACATCTCACGTTGTACTGGCCAAAGAAGGTAAATACGTTTTGTATTGTACTTGTTTAAATTTCAGCGGATAGGCTGTAGTGTACAGAAATGGCGCTGTGCTATAAGGAAGAAGAGCTGAAAGCGAACACCTTCAGGCCTCGCTATAGATATAACTTTGGATAAGTTCTTTGTGAAGCGAGTTTGCTCAAAATAAGACTGAGACGTCTTTATCACAATAAATAGTAATAATCTATCTGTCAAAACATACATGTCCCTCACCTTTGTCTCTTAGTAAACCGTGGTTAATACAGCTTAGTAGTTAAGTGGTAAACTAGTAATTAAATAGCTTAAAGCACACAGAGCCTTAATATGTTTTGTTCAAATTGACCTGAACAATTTTTGGGTCCTGTCTTTTTTTATTTACAAAAACACAACAATGGGGTTATCTCTTTAAATCTACATAAATTAAAATAATTTTATGGGAATTTGAGATCATATGAAATTGTATTTCTCTGCATTCTCTACAATTTGGTGTAAATCTGACAAATTTCTAAATATTAAATTTCAGTGAATTTATATTATAAGTTATAAAAACAAAAACTCCTCTTAGTATATTATTAGGACAATATTTGTAAATGTATGAAATGATCAAATGCTTTATGTTTAGATTAGTTTTTAATATTTATTTATCGGGTTTTGCTTGGTGTTTGACCTTACTTCCTTATGTTTTCACATAAACACCAAGGGAAGAGATGTGATATAATGGCCAAGGGAAGTACCTGCCATGTGGTGTGAGTCATATTTGCGCTGCTATCGTTTTATTGGCAATGTATCAAAGTCTGTAGTTCAGTTTGTTTCATGAGAGCCAATTAACAACAGATGTTATTTAAAATAGGGTCCTATCCAGAAATGTCCGATCAAATCAATCTAATGCCACAGATTCAAGTTCAATTAAATACATTCCATATTGATTCTAGTTATATTGCCATCCAGTCAGATTCAGTGTGTTATGCCACATTGCCTATTTTGCTGCAATGCCTCCTGCTGAGCACACTAAAGTCACTGGTGTGATTAAAACCAAATCATATGTATTGGTCATCACCTCTACAATGGCCTGGAATTTATGAAATTATTTTATCGTATAAAATAATAAATAGTAAAGTAATAATCTCACAGAATGTGTTACTTATAAAGAGAAAAATGTTGGCATTGTTGAAAAAATATGTTAGGATCAAGATATTCTTGATATTTTCAGTTTTCACCATGAAATAAGAACGTTATCAGGTTTTTATAGTCAACTTGAAAGACTGAAATGACACGTGGTGCGTGAGATCGCAAAAGGTTTCAAAGTCCAAGAGTTGGCTGTTCGAAAACAACTTCTGTCATCGTCTTGCCCTTTGAGACTCCTTCCTCATTACACTCAAACAGGTCCGACTGCTTATCGTTTTAGTAAGAGAAAAACATTCCTAAACTAAGATGTCAGGAGTTTTCATCAGTCATTGCAAAATGATGGTGGGCGAGTTTTAAAGGTGAACAGATTTCAGTCCCTAAAACTTGGGTTGCATTGTAACATTTTCAGGACCCCCATTTTTTTAAAGTAAAAATACCAGCGTTGTTGTTTTCCAAAGATGCTGTTATGGTGGAGATCACTGTCTCTGCCTTTTAGAGTTTTAAAAGTGATTTAAAAATGAAGTATTATATGATCTTACTGAAGCAGTTTGTAGCACTGTTTGCCCCTCAGCAAGAAGGTTTTTGGTTTGAGTCCTGGCCTGGGGTTTTCTGCATGTTCTCTCTGTGCATGTGGGGTTTCTCTGGGTACCCAGCCTCCTCCTAACCCTCCCACATCATGGCGAAGTTATTTGGTCTCTTGATATTGCCCTTTGCTATGAGTGTGTGTGTGGATGGTTCTTTATCCTGTGTGCCTCTGTGTTGTCCTGTACTGGCCACCTGCTCAGAGAGTATCCCGCCTCTCACCCAAGGACTACTGAAGATAGGCAATGTTAGTTGTATAACTGATAAAAGAGGGAGAACAGATTTCTTCCTTAAACTTTTGGTTGGCAGTTGCTGCATTTGTATCTACCTGTAAAAAATGCACTAACAGCTGCTAAAGAAACAGCCACACCTGCAGTTTACAAATACCATTACTTTTATTCATTGCTGTTGATTTGTAGGCCAGGTTTTTGCCAGACTAACTAAAAAAAAATAAGTGGGAGATGTGTTAATGCTGTCTTTGTTGTTGTCAGCTTCACCGAAGGTGCAGATCTACAGCCGCAACCCTGGGCGTTACAATGAAGAGAACATCCTCATCTGCCACGTCAGCGGCTTCCATCCACCCGAAATCAAAATTGATTTGCTGAAGGATGATAAAGAGATGCCTGGTGGCAAGCAGACTGACCTGGCCTTTGAGGAGAACTGGCAATACCACCTCACCAAGCATGTGCCTTTCACTCCAAAGGCAGAAGAGAAATACGTCTGCAGAGTGATGCACATGGGAAAGACAACTTTCCATGTTTGGGGTACTATTTTTAACCTTTCGTACATTATTGCTAAAGTTATTTGAACTGCTGGGACATTAATCAGATTAAGAACTGTTGTAAACTCAGTTGAAATATATTGTATTCCACTATACCCTAGGCGCTGGAAACTAAAAACGTATAGAGGACATACATTTTGATATACAGTACGCATACATTTAGAAAATGATTGTCTCGAAAGTCATTCATGATAGAACATGATGGATTTTTTTTTCTGTCTTGCTGCAGAGTCCGATATGTAAGATCTCCACACTGCTTTGCTTCAGGTATGTACCAAAGTAAAATTTCTGTAGATTGATCATCCCGTTTTAGTAGTTTTTAGTTTTTTTTTTGTTTTGCAAAAATGTGCTTTGATGGTGGGACCTGACACGTTTTTTTCTTCTTCTGTGTAATCCACAGGTGTCGTCTGCCTCTAAAGGATGAAGATTGGACTTTGTCCTCACCTTTCACAGAATTATGAATTTTGGTGTTCGCAAGAAAAAAAAGACATTTGCTCATTAAAGTGTTTTTGAGCTATCTGAGTAGAGAAGGAAAAATGGCACTTAAGTTTAAAGCAGGAATAAGCTTTGCACTTGTTTTTTCACCCCTCTTCTTGCCTCTGGATCTTCTGGTCTTTACCTTCATACAGTCAGCTTGTCTTACTTTGAGTCAGCATGATAGTCAGGTAATCTGCACGTTAGACTAAATTTAAAAATGTTTAACAACCAAAGTAAAAAGATTTACAGTTTTTGAAAGTTAAATTCTCCAAATGGTGTATATTAACCGAACAGGAATCAGTGCACTCACAACAGCAAACATAACCATCTTGAGGCATTTTATCATTTATTACATTATTAATATGCAATCTCTCTTCTTATGGGGTAACGCTGGTAGAGGTTGAGTCTTTGCATTTTATCTCAGCTTTGATGTTTTATATATAAAGCTTCAAGAATAATTAACAAAAATTTCTACTTCATGGGATAAATTTGAAATTGTGTGTCTGTTTCTCTGGGTTTTGTATATATGATTTAAAAATGAAATAAAGATAGATAAAATCTAATATTTCTTTGCTTTCTTTCATTTTAAAATTTGACATTTGTTATGATGCATAACCATGGCAACAAGGTGGTTTACAACTGGCAGCAGCTGATTAACATCACAAAAGCTCAAATAAGACCTCAACTACAGCCACAAAGCCCTGATGAGTTGAAGGGAGGACGCCATGGATCCAGAACATCCTCTGCATCAGACTGTCGTGCAGCTGCAGAGCGTCTTCAGTCGGACGCTTCTTCAGATCTGCGGAGCACTGCAGGGGATCGTCCCTACCCACGGCCATCGGCATCTACAACAAATCTTTGAAGAACCTTGCATAATGAGTTACAACAACATTTAATTTCCCTTTGGGATTAATAAAGTAATTTTGAATTGAATTGAATTGAATTGAATTGAATTGAATTGAAAATGCTTTACCTGGAAACATTTGCTGTCATTTCATGATAGATTCAATGATCCCTTCTGTTGAACTGAAGTATCCGATAAATTGCGGGTATCCGTTTATTGTTTCTTTCATTTACCTATTAAATCTGATTGTTAAATTCCCCATTCTAAAGACTACAACTCTTCAAAAGAAATTCTAAAAATAATGTCCACCAACAGGACAGTATTTTTGTAGGGAAACTGTCCTCTTTCTATCCTGGGAATACTGGAGACTGGGAAAGAAACCCTTCTTGAGGATAAGGAACAGGTGCTCCACGTTAAACTGCTGATGAGCTACAGCGCCCCTACTGGCAAGAGTCAACCTTATATTTAGTAGTAGTTAGGCTAGAAGATGGCATCACTATCCCTGATGTTCTTAGTGAGAAATGTAGACCTACTGGTATTTGTAGCAGTGACGTTCATGACTAGTGAGACACTGACCGACTCCTCTGGAATCAGAGATCTTAAACCTGAATTAAAAGCTTCTATTAAAATGTTTGCCTTACTTTGAATATATTGTTTTGACAACTGCATGATTTATTCATTTCATGCTATTTTGAAATATGACAGCAAGAAAAAAATATATATTTAGTAAAAAAATAAACGATTCAACTTGTCTAATATGTTCTTAAAAAAAATTTGAAACTCATGTATGGTCTTACCTTTGTGAGTATATGAAGTGCATGCACCTATTCTGCTCCAAAAATATCTCCATCACGCTCATGTAAAAATCATCTTTGTTCGCCTTCATTTTTAAAAATCTGCCAGTTTCACCGGAGATTATCCATGAGGAGCGTTGTCAATTTCAATTCAATTCAGTTTATTTATATAGCGCCAATTCACAACAGATGTCATCTCAAGGCACTTAACAAGAAGTCATTTCAATACATTTATACAAACATTCCAATCAGTTAAAAAGTCTCCTATTTAAGGAATCCCAGCAGATTGCGTCAGTCATTGGCGTGAGGTTGGGCCCCGTTGATGCAGACTTTCCAACCACAGCAATCCTTCAGCAATCCCTCATACTGAGCAAGCATGTAGCGACGGTGGAGAGGAAAAACTCCCCTTTAACAGGAAGAAACCTCCAACAGAACCAGGCTCAGTAGGAGCGGCCATCTGCCACGACCATCTGGGGGTTTGAGAAGACAGAGCAGAGACAGAAGGAACAGAAGATCCAATATAAGAGTACTCTCTATGTTACAGAAAGTAAAAAATTAATAACAGGACACGATGGATGTTCGGTTACTGAGAGCATCATCCCAGTCGATGCCCCCCGTCCAACAAGGCATTGCAGCCAAGCCGGAAACCAGTCCAGGTATATCTTCTATGGAGAAAAAAACACAGAGAAAACAGAGTTAACAGTCGAAATAACAGAAAGTACTGTAATAATACTGGAGAGTCGTAGGAGAAAAGGAAGTAGCAGAGTGAAGAAAATTATTAAGTCTGTCCTCCAGCAGTCTAAGCCTATAGCAGCATAACTACAGAGATAGCTCAGGATGACCTTAGCCACTCTAACTATAAGCTTTATCAAAAAGGAAAGTTTTAAGCCTGGCCTTAAAAGTAAACAGAGTGTCTGCCTCACGGACTAAAGCTGGGAGCTGGTTCCACAGGAGAGGAGCCTGATAACTAAAAGATCTGTCCTGGATTGCTCCTATTCAGACTGTACTTTCTTGTATATTTCCGACTGTTTACAGTCCCTTCAGTGCATAGAAAAGCGTCTGTTTAACATTGTGCATATTGGGCTCAGCACTGTCCCCTATCAGTGAGGCACGGTATTTTCTGCCTCACCCTCCGCATTTTGACTGCGCATTTAATGCCAATGAGAAAAGACTAAATATGCCACACGCAGGACAAGATTAACACTTTGTTGTACCCAGGGCAACAATATTCAAGGGCCCCATCATCACGACCCCAGGATCACCATAATATGGTTATATACAGAATATATTATATAGCCTACAGTAAATATACTCAATACTTCAAATTTTAACTGTCATCAGGTGTATTTTGATTTACAAATATTTAAATTATCATAAAACTACAATTGTACTACTATGTCCCCTATCAAAAACATTCACTCACATATGATGGTATGAAAACAACAGACATCAGCATCTGTATAATCTTGGTAAAATTGACCCACTACATTGAGAGGGAGGGAAGTATCCTCAATTTTCACAAAAATGAATAAATAAGCAACCACTTTCAAACCATCGTTTCTTTAACAACACTTATTCCCAATAGAAATGTATTGAATTGATAGAGCTACCACAGACGACCACAGACAACACATCAAGAAACATTTTGGTCCTCAGCTTATTTTAAGCAGAAATCACCTTGCCAGGGTGACCCTGTCTCCTCAGAATTCAACAAGGCAATCAAGTTATTAGTCCAACACAAACAATTTGAAATCTGCCAGTTATCCCTCCACAACAATTTACAGCATTTTCATAAAGCTGGCACCTCAAAGAAAAAATAAATAAATAAAATGCAGTATCACTATCATCTGATCATAAACATTTGGATCCTAAGCTCATTTTAACTTGTTTTAAAATAGAACAACAACATGTCACCACACAATTAACCAGTTACACATTTTAGTGCTACATAAACATTTAGAAATCTGTCAATTTCTCTGAAGAAGACAAGACAGAAATAAATGCTACATAATCTGGCAAAACACACAATTTTAGTCCTAAATAATGAGGAAGTGCATGTTTGAATTTGAAATGCCTTCGTTTGGCAAACACATCTTAAAATGGCTTTTTTCTGGACTTTGACTGTGCAAACTGGTGTATAACATCTTCAAAATCAAGGCCACTAACAAGTTCATGTTCAATGGCTGATATATCTTTAAATTGCCCCGTAATTTTCTTTGAGGGCTTTTGTGGAGTCTGCTCTGCAATTCCATCAGGTGGTGCTGAGGGATTAAAAAATTTATTTAACGTTATGTTCGCTGTCATTGAAAACTGTATTCCAGCGATGTGTTGAAGCACTACAAAATCTATGCATAGACTGCAGCAGTTAAAAAATGAAAAAAAATTAAAAGTTAACCTCCTCACAGCAATTATCAATGCAGTTAACACCTACGAGGTTCAGAGAATGGGCAGCATACTGTGTGTAATGAATTAGCGGGTTTTGTTTTTCCAAGTGAGCCTGAAGCCCACTGTATTTGCCAGCCATGTTGCTAGCATAATCGTAACTAAATCTGGTGTTGAATCAACGATTACAGAGAAATATTTTGCATGTTTGATTTCCTCTGCAATCACTTGCTTAGTTTTTTCACCCATTAATGAAATAAACTACGGACTCACGGACTAATAAAGCGCTATACAAGTACAGGCCATATACCATTTCCAGTACTGCTGTTCTGACTCACAGTGTCGGGCAAGAGAAGCGTCCACTCTGCATGCATATTTAGATCTGTGTAATCTGATCTGATGTCCTTTTCCTTTTTTAATTTCCGCTTCGCGCTCCCACTTAGCTTCTCCATGTCTGATTTTGTTCTGTTGTAGCAACGCCTGACGTCACGTAACCCGCTTGGCGTAACCTTTGACCCACCTCATGCTGACTGACCAATGAGGAGAGGGTATTAATTTTAGGCCCTTCTCTTCATTGGTCACTCCGCATGAGACTGACTCTCAACCGCAGCGCAAAAGCCCAGGTGGACAGTTTGTTTAATATAAAGCGGAAGATTACCAGATACAGTATTTTGCTCGTGCCCTGCCTGCTTCATTTACTGTTGACACAGCGCCTCCAGAGGTGAGGCGCACCAACAGCACTGCCTCACCATAAAAATGTTGAGAATTATAGAAAACAAATATATAGAACAAATAGGCTGAATTCATTTATTTGTGATTATATGTATTTCAAATAAAAATGAAATTAGGTGCTACCTCACAGGGGAAATTGAGGTAAATCTGGCATCTTAAAAGAAAGCAAAGCTTTTTGGATATTTAAACTGACGTTGAAGCAGAGAATGGGTTAATTCACTGCAATAACAACTAATAAAATGGAACACAGTTTATTAAATTAACAGCAATATTATCACAGAGCAAAATCCAACAACAAAAACTATTACAAAGTTTTCAGTATTTTTGCTCATTGGTTTCAGGTTTATGCTAATTTAAAATCTTGAATTGGTGCTTTGATGTAACCAAGTGCAAATCTACTCAGCTTATAAGCACTACCTCAGTCCTGTGCAAACATTCATATCTCTTGAATGTTTTCACATTTAGATTACAACCATCAACTTTAATGTGTTCTGTTGTCATACTCTGTGATAGAGCAACAGTTATCCACACATCTTTATGAAAGTGTTGCAAGAAGACTTCTATTTGTGAAAGTAGTTCAATTTACAATTAGCCACAAGCAATATGTGGGGGGGGGGCACAGCAAACATGTAGAGAAGATGCAGATGCTCTCCATCCAAACCTGCTGAGCGTGAGGCTATTTTGAAAAGAAGAATGGGAAAAAATTTAGCTTTTCGATGTGCAAAGCTGGTTGACACATCCTCCAAAAGACTTGTTAAAGAAAGTGCAGCAAAAGGTGATTTTACAAAGTATTCATTCAGAGAGGACTGAATACCGGTCATGCTATACTTTTGGTACTTTTTGAGTGAGATGTTTATCTATAAAATATTTCTGAGATACATAATTCCACTCAAATCCCAATTAAACACATTCAAATTTATGGCTGACAAAACAGGAAGAGGTTCAAGAAGTGTGAATATTTTTGCCAGGTAAAATTTTGTAATGCCTCTACTTTGCTTTTACAAGAAGTAGATTTTGTTAATTCAACTAATTTACATTTATTTATCAAAATGTTTAAATAAATAATAAATAAAAAATCAATCCTTTATTTTTGTTTTCATGTTTAAAACCACATTGAAATCCATATATTCAGTCCCAGAACTGGGAATATGTACATCTGGATTTTTCCAGGTATTTGATCCTTGAAAATAATTTATAATGCATTTTTTTAATAACACAAACAATACTTATATGGCTGTAAATGTTGGTTTTTCTGTGGTTACTAAACAGTCAGCAAACTATTTAATGCTAAAAAACTATATGGAAAAACAATCAAAATGAGGATTTTCTAAACATCAAATGCATTATTATTACCATGAAAGATGTTTTTGAGAGTGTTGAAATTTAGGATAGACACGGGGGATAAATGTCAAAAAGCAACACAAAGATCAGAGTCTGAAAATACAAGAAGACAGATAGGAAGAGAGCTCATATGTAGATTTATATCTAATACAAGCATAATGAATACAGCTAACCAAAAGTTTGCTGGAAAGCAAAATCTTGCTGACCAAAATCCCTAAACGCTGCATTAACACAGCTCAGATTCAAAGCAATAACTCAGAGGTAAATTATTGGTCAAAGGGTATTTTTTGTTATTATTATTTTTTAGATTTTCATGTAAAAATGATCATAGTTATGTAATCAATATCTAATGTGTCCTAGACTGTTCAGTTGAATCTATCATTTGGATCCATGCAAAACATGCTGAATTCCATGGGAATGAGGGTTATAATCTAATTTATTTTCTTGGTTTTTACAGTTTTTACAACTTTAGTTACTGTACTCCTAAAATGGGGGATATGTTGCAAAGGGTTTTGGAAGAAAACAACGACAGATTCTTTCTGAGAAAAGGCAGAGCACTTTATTTTAAGGTAACAACTCACAGTTCTCATTTATGAAAATAGCAGATGTTTTTCCCCAGTTGTGTGACATTTAAATGTCCACTATTCTAGTTTTTTATGGTTTCTCTAATTTTTTGCAGTGCGCAGAGACAGGAACTGATGAGTGTTAAACTGCTTCTAAATACTTTGATTAGTACAAACGAGGGGAATTACAGACTGAAAATGTGTGGAGTTCTTAACCCCAATACTGCAAGTACCAGCTTTGTTTCATTATTTAGAATAAATTGATGTCTTTAGTACAACAACATGCTAGTACAGCATTGTTGGAAAGACTGTAGGACCAGCATATTTCAGTTAAACAAATAAAAATAAATCAATTAGAAGAATTATTAAAATAGAACATATTTTGCTTCAGGCCATTTCAAATTATCTTTATTCTCTCAGGATGAATAAAATGCAAAGATAATGAGATTGTGAGATTTTAATCGTCATCCTAGTGCGGTTTCCCATAAAGTCAACCAACATTTGAGTATTTGGTTTTCATGTATAGCGGCCTGATAGCAGACTTAAAAGATAGCTTACTAACGTGACAAGCAACCTCTAACAAGATCCATCCCAGATGAAGATTAGGTTGTACAGAATGTTTCTTCTCACCATAATAAATGTGCAGTTTTTATGCATTTCACTCTAAAGGTTTCTGTTTAGAAGATTGTAACTTGTGATTGGTTTGCAGATCAGAAATCACACTCAGACAGCTGTAAGGCGGAAATGTAATTATAAAACTGTTGAGGAAGTTACTTAGAAACTTTCCCTTCATAAAAAGTTGTTTTTGTCTCTAAAATGTCATGCATTCATCCTTCCTGCTTTGCTGTTTCTGTAGGCTACCGTTTGGTTGAATAGTTCAAATTGATGTGGCATGACCCTCACAGCTCTGAGATGCTATAGATTCAATGTAAATTCAAATAAAGTTTTTTTTCATTTCTATTGGGAAAATAAATCTTATTGCAACTCATACATCTTTCTTCAAGGAGTCATTGTAGATGATGAGCAGAAAGGATCTGTTGTAGCGGTCTGTATTACAGTGGATCTGAGGAAACTTCTGACTGAAGACACCATAATTTTTTACATTTTATTAATAATCCTTATTTGCACAATCAGAGGTTCCAGAGCAGTCCCCAGAACAGACCCAGCCTTCTTTAACAGCTAATTCACTGGCCCTGATGCTGCTGCCCCAACAGATGATGGCAGAAGAGACTGGGTGATGTTTGAGGTGTACAGAGACCAAAAAGGAATAGTGAGAATACAGTCCCGTTGTGCTCCTGTAGTGCTAACCATGTGGTCAGACACACAACCCAAAAAGTGGTCAGTTTCTCTTTGACCATTGCTGACACCTATTCTAGCTGTATGCATCCGCAATGACCAAATACTAACATTACCTAATCTCATAATAAACCACCCCGATACTCTGCATCCTTCAGTCACTGAATAGTTGGAGCTTCTCCAAGCTCCACCTACTTTCTGATCGGTTCAACAAATTATTATTTGACTGTATTTTTTACTTTTATCTTCAGATGGTGTGTAAAACAAGAATTAGCAACATCGCGGTAAATCACCCTAAAAATACCTTGTCGACTACCAAAAACTCTAATAACAAAACACAACAGCAAATGGAAACGACATAAATGTTACCAGAGATATATTTGTTGGAGGACTGAAAGACTAGATACACACCAGGTAGGTTGATTACCAAACTAGATTAGCATTGAAGTGGAGAGTAGAACCTATGATGTGAACCAACATAATATTAGAGAAAACCTTGCAGCAAACTAAGCACCAAAGTCACCAACATCTCGTATACTCTGTTGCTCCTCTAGCCTGTGCAAGATTACACAAGGAAAACAAACAGAAGGGAAAGAGAAATGTTATGCTGTTAGGTTCTTTCAGCCAATAAAACCAATTATAATATATATTTTTTATAATAAAATAAACTGATCTGAACTCATTGCTCATACATTACAGATGTGGGAACAGAAAGGTTTATGTGGTTCCGTATTTCAGAGCTCTCAGACTATTTGCATATTTGTGTTGCCCAATCTTGTGAAAAAGCTGCAGTATGGAGGTTTGAGTTTCCTGTTGACATGTCAGCATTGTTCAGGTGTCATTCTTGTACAGGACTAAATATATAAATTCCCTTTAGAAGAAAAAAAACCCCCTCTGAAATCACTTTTGTTTTTCCAGCAGCATTCTGGGTTTTCAACCATGGGTTTTACACGACTTGCTTGCTCAGACACTAACTTGGGAGTAGACTGTGTCAAGCTCCTCTGTACAGTTGGATGATGATTCTGGGGGCCGCTTTAGAAACGTAACCTCTTCATAATGGAGAGATTGTTCTTTTTCTTCCTCTTTGTCTTCTTCTGCATTTCTTGCAGATTCTTTATGGTTTCCGATCTGTAGGAGCATAAGAAATTGTAAATAGCTGAAACTGAAAAGTGTATGTTTTTTTAAATATATTTTTACGCTTAAATTCCCTTCTTTGAAATCTTTGTGTTGTCATTTGAATTCTGCTGCACATAATATGTGCTTTCATACCTGTAGCTGTAATACAGTTGGAGCTGTCGTCTTTTTTCTCCTCCAGCACATGATGGCACTGTAAAATAAATTGTAATATGATAATAACAAGTAGATAATAACAAGAATGTCTCTTCTTAAAGCTGGTGTGGACAAATATATACAGAGTCGTAGCAATGTTACTCACCAAATACACAGAAGACAGATGATCCCAATTATTCCAGTACAAATTGCCACCCAGTGTTCAGGTTGCGTTGACAAACCTTCCATGAAAAAAACACAGAAACATGTAGAGCTTGTGGTACACATTAAACGATTTAAAATGGAAACATTTAGCACAGTTAGCAAGTTACCTTTAAAATTTAGAGGGATCATTGATGATGTCTGATTCCCCAGATCATTTGTAGCCACACAGTAATACTCTCCTCCCTCAGTAGCATTGAAGCTGTAAACCGGCCCCACATATACACTAATGGCTCCATGTTTGCTGTTCCTGAACCAGGTGAAGCTGGGAGGAGGCTTGGCTCTGCTGGAGCAGCTCAGCTCCACCCAGCCACCTGCTGACACCAAACCTGATGGACTGATGGATGTTGAGGTGTCTTTAGGAGCATCTGAGGAAAATAAGACACACATTAAGTTTACTGATCATAAACAGCTGAACCATGACCTGCTGACAGGATCACTTACATGAAACACTGAGAGTCACTTCTGTCTCTGCTGTCTTGTTTCCTCCTTTCACAGGATATGTGGCAGAACATCTGATGTTGTATCCATCATGTGTGTCTGACAGAGTGATGGTCTCCTGGATTTTAGTTGTAAAGGTTCCATCTGTGTTTTTCTCTGTTTGACTCTGAGAGTCTTGTTGGAGATTCCAGGTGAGTTCAGGAGGTGAGTGTGGACAGGGAGTCAAAGCTGAGCAGGTTATAGTGACAGACTGATGCTCCTTCAGATCACCAGCAGAGATGTTAATGATGGGACTCCAAGGAGAATCTGGGGGTTTCAAATATTAAATAGTAAATGTAATCAAATCAATAATCAGATGTGTTTGCAAATTTCTGAAAGCTGAATTTGTCGTTATCACACGTACAGTGCCTTGCACGGCAATTTTTTTATTTTGTCACATTATAAAAGGATGATGTCCTGGAAACAATTGGGTGGATGAATGGGATTTTATGAGATAGGCCAAAGTAGCAGGTGTAAAGTAGAAGGGAAATTGTACATGGTTTTAAGATTTGATTTAATTTTGTTTACAAATAAAAATATACAGGTCCTTCTCAAAAAATTAGCATATTATGATAAAGTTCATTATTTTCCATAATGTAATGATAAAAATTAAACTTTCATATATTTTATATTCATTGCACACCAACTGAAATATTTCTGGTCTTTTATTGTTTTAAAACTGATGATTTTGGCATACAGCTCATGAAAACCTAAAATTCCTATCTCAAAAAATTTGCATATTTCATCCGACCAATAAAAGAAAAGTGTTTTTAATACAAAAAAGTCAACCTTCAAATAATTATGTTCAGTTATGCACTCAATACTTGGTCGGGAATCTTTTTGCAGAAATTACTGCTTCACTGCGGCGTGGCATGGAGGCAATCAGCCTGTGGCACTGCTGAGGTGTTATGGAGGCCCAGGATGCTTCGATAGCGGCCTTAAGCTCATCGAGAGTGTTGGGTCTTGCGTCTCTCAACTTCCTCTTCACAATATCCCACAGATTCTCTATGGGGTTCAGGTCAGGAGAGTTGGCAGGCCAATTGAGCACAGTAATACCATGGTCAGTAAACCATTTACCAGTGGTTTTGGCACTGTGAGCAGGTGCCAGGTCGTGCTGAAAAATGAAATCTTCATCTCCATAAAGCTTTTCAGCAGATGGAAGCATGAAGTGCTCCAAAATCTCCTGATAGCTAGCTGCATTGACCCTGCCCTTGATAAAACACAGTGGACCATCACCAGCAGCTGACATGGCACCCCAGACCATCACTGACTGGGTACTTGACACTGGACTTCAGGCATTTTGGCATTTCCTTCTCCCCAGTCTTCCTCCAGACTCTGGCACCTTGATTTCCGAATTACATGCAAAATTTGCTTTCATCCGAAAAAAGTACTTTGGACCACTGAGCAACAGTCCAGTGCTGCTTCTCTGTAGCCCAGGTCAGGCGCTTCTGCCTCTGTTTCTGGTTCAAAAGTGGCTTGTAGCCCTTTTCCTGCACACGCCTGTGCACGGTGGCTCTGGATGTTTCTACTCCAGACTCAGCCCACTGCTTCCGCAGGTCCCCCAAGGTCTGGAATCGGTCCTTCTCCACAATCTTCCTCAGGGTCCAGTCACTTCTTCTCGTTGTGCAGCGTTTTCTGCCACACTTTTTCCTTCCCACAGACTTCCCACTGAGGTGCCTTGATACAGCACTCTGAGAACAGCCTATTCGTTCAGAAATTTCTTTCTGTGTCTTACCCTCTTGCTTGAGGGTGTCAATGATGGCCTTCTGGGCAGCAGTCAGGTCGGCAGTCTTACCCATGATTGCGGTTTTGAGTAATGAACCAGGCTGGGAGTTTTTAAAAGCCTCAGGAATCTTTTGCAGGTGTTTAGAGTTAATTAGTTGATTCAGATGATTAGGTTAATAGCTCTTTTAGAGAACCTTTTCATGATATGCTAATTTTTTGAGATAGAAATTTTGGGTTTTCATGAGCTGTATGCCAAAATCATCAGTTCTAAAACAATAAAAGACCTGAAATATTTCAGTTGGTGTGCAATGAATCTAAAATATATAAAAGTTTAATTTTAATCATTACATTATGAAAAATAATGAACTTTATCACAATATGCTAATTTTTTTAGAAGGACCTGTATATACACACGACACTCCCAGAAGAAGATCAGTTGGAGGCAGCCAAAGACGTGAGATTTTGGCTGCCCTTCCTGCAGAACTACAACACTAAACTCACAGTGAAACTTCTGGCTCAAATTGCAGCTGGCGATGGTTCTGCAAAGTATTGGCTCAGAGGAACCAAATACAAAATGCATGACACACTTTTCTGATTTGAAAATAATTTTTAAAAATCTTCCTTCTGAAATATGTACTAATGTGTTTTGGTCTAAAACATAAAAGCAAAGAAGAACATATTGAACGTTGTAGCAGTAACATGACAGAATGTAACAAAAAGGGGTTATGGATAAATTTAGCAAGGCACAATATAAAAACAACATGAAATTAGTGATCCATTTTACCATTATTCCTTATTTTAATATTATTCATTTAATAGAAAAAATAAAAAACTATCTTACCTTTTATATTTATTTGGAGAGCATCCGAAATAGCCGAAGCCTTAAATTTTCCTATCTCAATTCTAAAGTAATATATGTCCGTATGATTACTGATTAGACCAGAAAACAAAGTGGTGCAGTTTTTCTCCTTCAGATTACCAGTAATAGTCATGGGATAGAGGTTACTTGTCTTACTGCTGTTGAAAATCACATTATCTGGATACAATTTAAACTTTGGATCACTTTTTATCCATACTCCAATGATAGTTTTTCCACTGTCAAAGGTTTCTTTAACAGTGAAGTTACAGGGAATGTTCAAACAGGATTCACTCAGAGCCTCTATTGGTGTTGGTGTAGTAATCAACAGGCCAGGGTCTGGACAAACAACCACAGTGCCTGCAAAACCACAACCACAAATCTTGTTAAATTTATACTGTATTTGCATTGTAATCCGCTTTGGTATGACTTTTCTATTGGAGCATTTTCATTTGCTTAGATAATACAGACTGCAAATGTTTGAAGTGGACCAGAAAAAAAAAACTTACATGAAAAAAAGGCACTCAGCAAAAATTTGTTTATCATGATGTATGCCTGTTAATAAAAGAAAACGGATTAAAGTAAATCACCTTTTAACAAACCATGTAATGATTCCAGTAGTCATGTTAAAAAATGATTTTCCACCAAGCTCAAAACAATCCCCAATATTTCATTTTCTTTAGTAGAATATAGAAAATGCTCTTACCAAATGATCACAATGCTCCACTGGAGAAACAAACCTGAGTAAAGGAATGAGTAATTCAGTAAAAGTGAAAGAGAGTTACTGCATTTCCCTGTGCCGATGTTATTTAAAGTTGGGCAGACCCAAAATTTCTACACTGTTAAAAACAGGAAGTTGTCACAGATCACTGAGACAACAAGACATGCACCTAAATAGCTTGAGAATAAATACGATTTTTAAAAGATTGGTTTTTATTTGTCATAAAACACTATTTATTCAGCTGTCTTACCTCTCTTAATTTCTTTATCATTTCATAGCAGAAGCAGAAAAATTTAGAAAAAAAATTTAAGAATCCAACTTTTTATTTGCGTGCTCTTAATAAATGTTTTTAACCAAATCACTAGTCACTCCTATTGGCACCCCAAACAAGTCCTACAAAAGAAATGCTATTGAAGGTTTGTAAGTGTTTGCTTTCTTTTTGAAGTTGATCAAGATTCCATCTTTCTCTAAATATTAGGTGACAAACAGGTCCTTTTCTTTTATCTATACTCTTCAAAATCAGAAAGACAAGAGAACATACTAGTCAAGTAAGGCAAGTATGAGTCAGGAAATGGCAACAGGAAAATAGCTACCTAAATCAGGACATTTAAAAGCAACTGGAACTGTGACCAACAAGGCTGCAAATGGACCCGGGTTTATTTTGGCACCATGCAAAAGTAAAGAGGATGGTGAGCTCTATTAGAAAACAGCAAAAAGTAGGAACTTCTTGCAGTCTATTAGACACCATCTACATTCTAACTTATTGTTTGAAAACATGTAAGGAAAACGCCTTTTCTCTATACCTCAACAAACATAAACCCCACCCAATAAAGTTACTAAAATACAAGTATTGGATATTTTTTTATTTGAGATTACACCACTGCAATGAAAAAAGGAATTTGTTATAGGCTAGTTTTTAAACAAAGGTGTGAAGGATGTTGTGTGAAATACCATTCATCCATCCATCTATTGTCCACACCTGCTCATCCTAGCAGGGTTAAGGGGTGTGGAATAAAATCTCCGTTCTTTAGTCATTCCACTCAAATGCATATAAGGGACATAAGCCTTCTAACGTTGAAATTTACAACCTTCTCACAGTATGAGGATGTTACCTCACACTTTTTTACACGTATATTTATATTTACTTGTGCATGAGCTGTCTTAGAAAGTTAGGTTTTGTGGTTTATGTTGTGAAGAAGGACTGTCATGCAGATGGTTGAAGAATACATCTCACACAGGACCCTGATATAGAATAAACTTCGTTTAGCTACACTTTTTTTGCCTGCTTAAAACGAGAACAGCAGAAACTTCCCCATTTAATTTTAATCTAAAACCACACAACCCTCTCGTATTTCCAAGCTGATTGGAACTGCATTTGGTTTCAAATGTACATTTTGAGTTTAAATGGGAAGATTTCACCTAGCATAAAGGGGTTCGGTTACAGGATAGGACAGGTTAAGACCCAACAGCAAACTTGTCACATATAACATTAGATAAAGTTGGATTCCTTTCTATTCATTTGGAAAAGCTTCGTTGATTCGGTTGGTTTTGCCTCTCCTGTTTTACTGGTTTATGCCACTACTAGAGACTTTAGGTTTTTCTCGACTTTCTTAACTTGTATGTTTACCAGTTCCCTTTTTCGGCTGCTGATTTTTTTGTCAGAAGTACTTTTAATTATTCAATTTGCTTAATAAATAAGTCTTTACCTTGAATTATTGTATCGTTCATTCTGTCTTTGTTGTTAAAGTGTTTTCTGTTTGATTATCCAACTGCAACTAGTCCTTCCGCTTCGTTTCAGGACCGTGGCTCTCTACTATATGTCCTCTGCCTCTACCTTAGCCTACTGTCCTACTCCAATTTAAAGACCAGATTGAGCCCTTTAAACATAAAAAGTTGCACAAACTAAAAGTGTAATTTGACATTATGTTTGAAATGAAATTTGTAGGGCTGTCATTAATAACGCGATAACGCCGGTCGATCAGTTTGTGGAATTAACGCGATTATTTTTTTAAAGCATGCACAGAATGACCCACCCTGTTTATCCCACAAGTCAACCCGCGCTGCTTTCAGTAACAGACGCAGTTGTTTGATATTTAAAATAAATTCTAAAGTAAAGCGAAAATCTGCAGGTATATAAGACCAATCTTTCCTTTATAAGCCAAACACAAACATTGTTCTTCACCTTCTCTCATTTCAACGGAGAAAAAGGCAGACGCTTTTCCATAGCCTACTACGCTGCTTCTAACCCCTGTGGTGCATTCAAAGAACGTTCGAAATGGATGGTGAATTGCATAAGGTGGGACATTTAAAATTTATAATGAAAAACACTGAAAATAATAACACAAAAGCCATACACTTCTGTTTAATGGCGGTTGTCAAGCAAAGTTTCGATGCATACTAAATATGCCATAATTATTTTTTTACAACGCTATAAAAAACAAACAAAAAAACTATATTCTCTATTAAATTCACCTTCTTGAATTTTGTTTAAAAGGTCTTGGAAGTTGCAATTGATATGTTGTAAATTTTAATAAACAGTAGACCTATACATCAGGCAATATAATAAAACATGTTCAACAGTCTCTTCTTGAAGACAAAAGTCACATTTCCCTGTAGCATGTTTCCACTGTTTAAATATTATTTAACCCTGTATGACCAAATCCTAATCTAGATATAATCATTATTGTTCTGTTTTCCTATTTATACCAACTTTCCTTTGAATGTTATAAAGCCACCTACCAGTTATTTCTTCTTCCCATTGTTTCTGCAATCTTTCCTTGACCTTATGAGGTTGGCCTTTTCTGTTCTATGGGTTCTTTTATTTTAACATGTCTGAGCACACTGGTTTTACACACTTGTTTTGATTGCAAACGGGTTTTATTTTTATTGGATGTTGGAGGAGAAAATCAAGACGTCCACGTGAGTGATGATGACATCACATCGACGTGATGTAATGATGTCATTAATGTGCAAATTAATATGTGACGTCTTCTGGCGAAATCTAGCGATTTTTTTGGTCAACTTCAGAAACTTTCTGTTGGAGACAGTAGGCAACACTGGCTTTTAGTGCTCGCTCATTACGTTAACAGCGTGGCAGACCACAACCGCATCTGTGGTTCCATGTGAACGTCTCTTCTCTGTCGCGGACCGTCGGGATTATCGATCTATGTCACTCTTTACTCTGCTGCGCATTTAGTCTGCAGAAAGAGACGCGATTGTGTCTCGTTGGTCGCTTTGATAAAAAGAAACGTGTATTCCATCGACTCGCCCCTTCAAGGCAAACAAAATACATCTTTGGTTGCAAATGAACAGAAGAAGCGATTGGAACAAGCAGACGATACAAATGCAGCTATCTGAAGATCACTTCACATCACGTAAGCCTTGGCTAACAAACACGCTAACATACCTAACAAACACTGCAGCTGCAAGATAACTGCAAATAACAGTGGGAACCAGGGAGTAATGTAAAGGTTCGGTGTCACACCATTTGCACACGCATTGCAGTGTTAATAAACAAATGATCCCCGTATTATTCCGAAAATTTTGATTTTATCTATCGAATTAGATTTTTATTAATCACATTCAACATTTATGTTGACTGTTTTATACCTCCTTATAGACTGCTAAGTTTTATACCATAAGAGATATTTACCTGCAGGCTTAAAATAATCTAAGTATACTTTATAGGCCATGTTGACCAACCCTGGTCTTCAATGGACACTATCCTACATGTTTTAGATGTTTCCCTACTCATCAATTGAAATCAGGTGACCTGAAGCTGGAAAACATCTAAAACATGCAGGGCAGTATGCCTTGGGTTGAAAAACACTATAATAAGGTGAATACAGCTGTAGACTAAGAATAACCATTTAACCCCCCCCGACCCATGTTATGATCTAACTGTAACTTTTTTTTGTTGATTCCTTGATCATTAAAACGTACCGTCAGCAGCTGGATTCATATTGATGTCATTATTAGTTCTGTAGTTCTTCACTAAACTCACTTTTTTGGTAAAGGTAGTTTTCGGATCACCCCCAAACTCTAGTCACTGGCTCCTGGTCCCATTGCAGACATTTCCTTAAAATATCATCAAAATCCACCAATAACCTTTTGAGTTATATTGCTAACTAACAGACAAACAAACCCTGGTAAAAAAAAACAAAAAAAAACATAACCTTCTTGGTGGAGTCAGTCAAATAATCAACTCAGTTTATTTGAAGTGAGCATTCTGAGTGTTGCTGAGATCAACATCCTCACAAAATGAAAAAAAAAAATTCTAAGTTTGTTCTCGTCAAGCTCTCTCGTTAAATCTTTTGAGGAAGGAAGGAAGGAAAGAGATAGAGGCAATGGAAACTTGATCAGAATTTAGACATCAAACCAACAGCTTCCCGCCTGCTGTATCACAATATATAGTCTGCAGCTAAAGGAAATATACAATTTCAATGCTTTTCTTTTTTTAAAGATGAAATTATTTAATCCAATGTTTAACATTTTGCATCAGTTACAAATACAAAGCTTCGATACAGTACATAACTGTTTTAGAGTAGATTTTTGTTATATTAATGGTTTATTTCCTTTTTTCTGCTTTTATGAAAACAAATGTGAAATCTGATAAGTTGAGTGCTAAAACAAAGATAAAAAATAGTCAGTCTTAAACACCATGTACCCTACACTGATACTCTTTTTGCATCTATGCAGCAGCTCCTAAACAAAACATTTCCTTGTTTTCTAAATACGACTGACTGTCTAGCAAACTATTAATAACATAAACCAACAAATTTCATCTGTACATGGCCTGTGAATATATGATCACTCGAAGCATGGAGTTCCCTTTTCCCTTCCCTAGTCAAAGATGTACTCTTCAGCGCAAGTAACTCTCCTATAATTTTCTTTACACCGCTTTCCCTGAAAGGTACCTTGCATAAGAGGTGCACTTCACAAAATATCTGGCATCATGAGAAAGGATCAATACAGGGAAATATTGAAACGGCATCTCAAGACATCAACCAGGAAGTTAAAGCCTGGGCACGAATGGGTCCTCCAACTGGACAATGACCCGAAGCATACTTCCAAATTAAAGCTCAAGGAGAGCAAAGTCGGTGTTTTTGATGGGCATTACAAAGTCCTGGTCTCAATCCAATAAAAATAAAAAAACCACAGGGAGAGTGAAAAGATTTGATTGAGCAAGGCGGTCCAAACAACTGACTCAGTTACAACAGTTCTTTCAGGAGAAATGGGCCAATATTCTAGCTAACCATTAAAAGAAGATTGTGGAAGGAAACCCAAAACATTTGACTCAGGTCAGGGTGTTTAGGATTAACACAATCATAAAACAATTGGTATTTTAACAGTCAGGAGAAAATATAAAGTAAATGTGTGAGATAACATTTCACTGAGTGGAATGCAAATGGACTGGTTTCTTCTTCACTTGAGCATAAACGCCATCCAGAGTCTCTTTTGCTCTGTTTTCAGTTCTGCCCACTTTTACTTGTGAGTACATGACACTCTGCACATCTGTCTCATCTTGCACTGTTTTAAAGGGTTTTCTCATCCCAGAGAAGTCAATGTCACCATAATGGATGTCCTGATATTCTACAGTGTTGGCAGGCTCTCGGGAACCGGAACTCTGAAAATGGATTAGAAAAACAAAGTTACAGCACAGTTGTTGATTCATCTGAGCTTCATTTTCCATGTTTATCTCATCTCAGTGTTTAAAAGAAGAAACGGTCAAAACAATCTTTTATTTTAGGGCATAGCAACAGAAAACATTAGATATTTACCAAAAGTTTAAAAAAAAATAGGTGGTTATTCTGACAGGATGTTTCATCTCAATAAACATGATTCATAAAACATGATTCAAATGAGAAATAAAAAGCTGCTTGTATTTTCCCACCTGAGGCTGATGTAAAGCTGAATGCTTTGACTTCAAGCGCCTAAAAAAAAAAAAGCCCAAAACACATCATCATCATGGAATCCACACTGTGCATAATACAGCAGCAGTAAATAACTGACTGGAAATGCAACAACATGCATAGTAGATGTATTTCTCCCAAAGGGTGTAAGGTCAAAGAAGGACTCAAAAACCTGAAACATTTTTTCGTTTTTATTGTTTGTGTGAGTGTTGTCATGCATTTATTTTCAGCCTCCTTTACTCTGATACCACTAAGAAAAATCCAAATTCTCTCAGAAGGCACAAACTGGTACTGTAGTGTTCACCTGTGCGTATTTTAATCACAACATAAATCTGGTCGACCTAGTTGCACATCAAAACAGAAACACGGAGCAAATCTTACCAAAGGATGAAAACACCACAAATCACAATGATGATCCCAATAAATCCCCCGGCAACAGCTCCCCATAATCTATTTGGGTCCATCCCTAAAGTAACAAAAAACAGCAACACATGTTAAATCAAAAAATGTTTCGTAATCAGTGTTTCTAGAAATAAGCAAATTATTTTTTTCACCTTTCAAATTCTCAGTAAGCAATTTACCAGTTTACCACATACATTCTTTATATTAAAATTTTATGTTCATGAATCGCCTTCTTTTCCCTTCTTCTTCATAATCATTTAGTTTGCAGTTTATTTTCATGTGTAACTAATATATCAACTGTGCTGCTTTTCCATATGTTTTTAGCTGCACTTCATCATGGTACTTCCAGGTCTAAAGAAAAAACCCTCTTTCTTCTTAAAGTACAGTTTTCCCATTTCTTTCCCGGACTATTTTATACAAATATGTGAAGACATTTGAATATTCAGAGCCTTTGTGACTTCTCAGTCATAGATTCTGCCATGCTGATATTTTTTTTTATCAGAACATGATAGCGAAGTGGCTAATGCTTGAAATTCACATTAAAATCTCTTTGATTCTGTGCTGGTAGATGTTTGCCTTTGATGCCAATGAAAACGACTGATGATCTCTGATCATTTGTGGCACAGAAATACTCTTTGCAGCCTTAAAACTGGAAACTTGGCTTGCAGAGAACTAAATGGCTAAATTGTTTTGGTTTTTTAACCAGGGGAAGCAAACTTGATGGACTTATGGATACTGTCTTACATCAAGACACAGCTAAAATGTTTTAGAGCAGCTTTACATCCTCTGTTCCCACACCTATGATACCAGACATTTCTGTATGTACAGTATTACCTTGATTCTTCTGATGACTCTGATGACTACCAAAAATATTTGTAGCCTCACAGAAATAACTGTCCATATCTGTCATGTTAGTCATCTGAAGAATGTAAACTGGCCCCACAGATACATTAATGAGTCCATGTTTGCTGTTCCTGAACCAGGTGAAGCTGGGTGGAGGCTTGGCTCTGCTGGAGCATCTCAGCTCCACCCAGCTACCTGCTGACACCAAACCTGATGGACTGATGGATGCTGAGGTGTCTTTAGGAGCATCTGAGGAAAATGGGACACATATTAACTTTATTGATCAGAATCAGCTGAACCATGACCTGCTGACAGGATCACTTACATGAAACACTGAGAGTCACTTCTGTCTCTGCTGTCTTGTTTCCTCCTTTCACAGGATATGTGGCAGAACATCTGATCTTGTATCCATCATGTGTGTCTGACAGAGTGATGGTCTCCTGGATTTTAGTTGTAAAGGTTCCATCTGTGTTTTTCTCTGTTTGTCTGTGAGAGTCTTGTTGGAGATTCCAGGTGAGTTCAGGAGGTGAGTGTGGACAGGGAGTCAAAGCTGAGCAGGTTATAGTGACAGACTGATGCTCCTTCAGATCACCAGCAGAGATATTAATGATGGGACTCCAAGGAGAATCTGGGATTCACATCAAACAAACATTAAAGCATACACCCCTGAAACCATTTTCTGTGACTCATTGTTCTGCAGTGAGCTTTCCTCTATTATTCAGTCATGCACTCTAAATAAAGTTTGCCCTGAAATACACCCTCCTTCCCCTTTTAACTTAAATGGTCAGAAGCTTACAAAGTTACAACAGCCACCTGCCTGTAAACAAAATGTAAAATAAATCCACGTTAAGCTGATTGATATATACAGGGTGGGCCATTTATATGGATACACCGTAATAACATGAGAATGGTAGGTGATATCAAAGTCCTGTTTGTGGCGCATTAGGATATGTGAGGGGGGAAACTCCTTAAGATGGGTGGTGACCATGGTGGCCATTTAGAAGTCGGCCATCTTGGATACAACTTTTGTTTTTTCAATAGGAAGAGGGCCATGTGACACATCAAACTTATTGGTAATGTCACAAGAAAAACAATGGTGTGCTTGGTTTCAACGTAACTTTATTCTTTCATGAGTTATTTACAAGTTTCTCTTTGTTCACAGCCATTGACATGTCGAAGAGGTTAACACGTGAGGAGCAGATCGAAATCGTGTTGATGTCTGGTGAACCCAGTAACCGGGTCATTGCAGCAGATTTCAATGCAAGACACCCTACAAGACCACCCATCTCCCATGCTACAGTCAGCAAACTGCTTGCTAAGTTTCGTGAAACTGGTTCAGTGTTGGATTTGTCAAAATGTGGACGCAAGAAAACGGTCACTAATGAAGAAACATCAGTGGCTGTCCTAGCTTCATTCAGCAAGAGCCCACAGCGTAGCACTCGCCGCACGTCACTGGAGAGTGGCATTAGTCGAACATCCCTTCGGCGGATATTAGCTACTCACAAATGGCACCCTTACAATCTCCAGCTACTGCAGCATCTCAACGAGGATGACCCCAAAGATAAAAGTCTAAGGGGGTCAGATCGGGAGACCTTGGGGGCCATTCAACTGGCCCACGACGGCCAATCCACTTTCCAGGAAACTGTTCATCTAGGAATGCTCGGACCTGGCACCCATAATGTGGTGGTGCACCATCTTGCTGGAAAAACTCAGGGAACGTGCCAGCTTCAGTGCATAAAGAGGGAAACACATCATCATGTAGCAATTTCAAATATCCAGTGGCCTTGAGGTTTCCATTGATGAAGAATGGACCCACTATCGTTGTACCCCATATACCACACCAAACCATCACTTTTGTTGTTCCAACAGTCTTGGAGGGATCAATCCAATGTGGGTTAGTGTCAGACCAATAGCGGTGGTTTTGTTTGTTAACTTCACCATTCACATAAAAGTTGGCCTCATCACTGAACAAAATCTTCTCCGGAAACTGAGGGTCCTGTTCCAATTTTTGTTTTGCCCATTCTGCAAATTCTGTGCGCCGATCTGGGTCATCCTCATTGAGATGCTGCAGTAGCTGGAGTTTGTAAGGGTGCCATTTGTGAGTAGCTAATATCCGCCGAAGGGATGTTCGTCTAATGCCACTCTCCAGTGACGTGCGGCGAGTGCTACGCTGTGGGCTCTTGCTGAATGAAGCTAGGACAGCCACTGATGTTTCTTCATTAGTGACCGTTTTCTTGCGTCCACATTTTGACAAATCCAACACTGAACCAGTTTCACGAAACTTAGCAAGCAGTTTGCTGACTGTAGCATGGGAGATGGGTGGTCTTGTAGGGTGTCTTGCATTGAAATCTGCTGCAATGACCCGGTTACTGGGTTCACCAGACATCAACACGATTTCGATCTGCTCCTCACGTGTTAACCTCTTCGACATGTCAATGGCTGTGAACAAAGAGAAACTTGTAAATAACTCATGAAAGAATAAAGTTACGTTGAAACCAAGCACACCATTGTTTTTCTTGTGACATTACCAATAAGTTTGATGTGTCACATGGCCCTCTTCCTATTGAAAAAACAAAAGTTGTATCCAAGATGGCCGACTTCTAAATGGCCACCATGGTCACCACCCATCTTAAGGAGTTCCCCCCCTCACATATCCTAATGTGCCACAAACAGGACTTTGATATCACCTACCATTCTCATGTTATTACGGTGTATCCATATAAATGGCCCACCCTGTATGTATATATATATATATATATATATATATATATATATATATATATATATATATATATATAAATAAACACACCCATAATTAGCCTTATATTTGGTTCAGTATTATAAAATGATAACAAGATTGCTCACCTCTGACTGTTAATTGAAATCCACTGCAGGAAGCTGTTGCCTGAAATAGCCCATTCTCAATCCTAAAGAAGTATCTGTCTGTATGTTGTGTAGTTAAACTGTCAAACAGAGTTGAGCAGTTTTTCATCCCCAGGTTTCCAGTAATTTTCAGCGGATACGTCTTTCTCGTCCCGCTGCTGTTGAAAATTACATTTTCTGGGAACTCTTTAAATCTAGAATCGTTTTTCATCCACACTCCAAAGTTTTCTCCTCTGAAGTCTTCTGTTGATTTAGCAGAAAAGTTACATGGGATTTGTAGACACGAGCCACTGAGCGCTTCCAGTTTTTCTGGTGTGGAGATGGACAGGCCTGGATTCTTATTACAACCACCCGAAGTACCTGAAAATGCATTGTCATGGTTAGCAAAATACAAGTTTGCTTTTGATACAATAACACCATTTAGATACATATTCACAGGCTTAGCATTTCTTTCTTATATGTATTTCAGATTATAAATAAGTGTTGGACAAACAAGCTCACCTGAGACATATTGGAAGGTCTGTAAGAAACTGATCATCACACTGAAACAAATCCAGAGACTCGCTGATTTGAAAACAAATAAAAACAAGCTGATATTTAAATCTTTTCATATTTGTTAATTTGACTGAACTTCATTGTATGCTAGATAGTTTCCCTTCTTCAGGCACACAATCATTCAGTTTGAGGAAAATTATTTTCTGTAAAACTGTGAGATCAGAGCTTTTTTGGAAGCTGAAGTAAAACTAAAACTTCAGCAGATACAGTAAAAAAAAAATAACACTGCGGCCACACGCAACATGAATCAGGCAAGATAGTTCATTTATAAAAGTGGTCAAGGTTTTCCTTACCAGACAAACCCACAGGTCCTTTCTTTACACAGCGGCATGATTCTAATATTGGCCGTATTTCAAAGAACTTCATTTCTTAGTTGTTGCCTGCTGGAGATAAAAAGTAAAGAAGCAAAAGAGGAAGTTTTCAAGGAAAGGCTAGCCGTACTGATTGCAAAGCAGGACGACATCACATGACATATCTTGGTAAAATGTAATTTTTCTCAATTTCCTGTCTGAAAGAAAATCTTTTTTTTTAGCAGTTGACTCAGAACATTATGAGCATTGTGCAACATTAGAGCATTATGGTGTTCAATGCTGGCCACATTTTCAAACTCCTGGTCTTCTCTCTGTTTCAACGAATTCTACTCAGTCTTGTTGCAGTCTCAAGAGATGCTCGATTCTGGATCTGAAGAGGGATGAGAAAATAATGGGGAGAAACAGTTTCCAGTCCAAATAGAAATATTTTTCTGTCGGTTCAACATGCAGAGCAAAGGAAGACAAAATGAAATATGTACTCCACATCCAACTGTTTGCCTCTCTGTCTGTAGCTGAAGCCAGCTGACAACTAGCTGGATGTATGCACTATTTAGTCATCTGGCTTGTCCAATTTACCTGTTGTCAGATTTATTAAGTGGCATGAGGTTAAGGATCTGCTTACCTACAAGTTGGAACCTAACTGAAAATGTTAGGTGTTTTTGAGCAACCAGTCTGTCTGGAGCGCTTTTATAGATTAGGCTGCTCATGAGCTGCCACATCCAGATTTTCTCTAAATATCCACTAAACTATTATGACTAAAAGTATGGTCCTGAAATTAGCCGTGAACTGGTTCGGTCTTGTTCTCGCATCCCCTTGTTATGCTCTGGTCAAGGTCTTCACTCCCACCGGGCACACTGGGTTAGGAGACGTCCGAGAGAGCGTGGCTGAATACAAATGCGGGGTAAACTTTATTTTGCAATGATGCACGACTTTATGTTGATCTATAACAAAATATCCCAGTATACCACATTAAGGTTTGTGGTTCTAACATGCCTAAAACAAATAAACAAAAAAAGAAAATGTTAAAGGGGTGTGAATTCTTTTGCAAGGCACTGTATGCCTGTTGAGAAATAAACCTTCACTGTACAAGTCTCTTACAAACTATGCAGTTAAATATGTATTGACCACAATGAACTATTGAACTCAATGTTTTTCTTTGTCGATTATATTTCAGTTCACTTGAAATTCACACAGGATGTAAGACACAATTAGTCCAAACATTAAATTATGTGTAAAGAAGTGGAATGAGACAGGCAATAAGCACTGAACCTATAAAGGATGCGCAAAAAGACATAAAGCCAAGACACCAACTGAAATCTGTCAGTATTTAGAAATCCTTCCTGCTGTTACTTAGAAATCAATATCAGCCGGTTTAATATTAACTGATGGCCTAATAAAAGGGTTCTCATTGCCAAAGTCCTCCACAAGGTGGCGCGATTGTTACAAAGAGACCTTCACCAAAAAAAGGAACCATTTCAAAACCCAGTATTGGTTTAACATGCATGTCCAAACATCAGGATCTTCCAGTGAGCGCCTATTGGAGCCATAATCGGAAAATAAAAACATAATTTCACCATAAACCATCCACATCCAGGTTCTCCTCATTAGATTTAACGCAGAGGACTCAAAAGCATATTTTAAAGATTTCCAAAGAGCCAATAAGAACTCACAGAGCTCCAGAAAGACCTGAAAGTAGAAGGTAGTTTTTCTTTTTCAGCAACAGCCTTTATGAATACTCGCCGCGCACGACTCCACTGCTGAAGATGAAGCATGTCGAAGCATGTTTAAAGTTTGCTTCAGATCTGGACAAGCCAGGAAAATGCATTCTGGTTAGATGAGGCCAAAGCTGAATTGTTTGCATGAGAATGCACAAAACATTTATGGAGTAAGAGTGATTCTCCACATCCATTCACCATTATGTCCTTTTCAAAGACCATTTTGATACTGTTGCGTTGATTATGGTTTTGTGTGTAAAATGCAATGACAAAAAGCCTAAAACCCTTCTTCTAATTAAGAGACCTCTGACTATACTTAAGCTAGTTTTACTATTCCTTAAGTCTTCAAATTGTAATGTTTTTTAGAAAATCCACCCATCCTTTGTTTAAACCAGCTCACCCTTGTAGATCATACACAGCACAAACAACCACGCTCACAAACACACCTAAGGCAGTTTGGAGACCAATATTAACAGTCAGGTTGTTTTTACACTACAGGAAGAAGCTGGAGTACCCAGAGATAAGCCACACATGCACAGGGAAAACATTCAAACTCCACACAGAAAGACCCCAGGGATTCAAACCAGAGATTTTCTTGCTGCAAGGCAACAATGCCACCACTGTGCAGCCCCTAATAGACGCTAAATAGAGTAATCAAACTATAGAGGGATCTTTCTCACTGGTTTAGTTTTTGAAACGGTCATATGAAGGTTAAACGTAACTGCAGCCAATATTACCATGTTACCAATTTTAATCATGTCCATTTTAGACCGGTTAAATTTGGGAAGAATTGTGCAAAAGCTTAAAAACATATACATTTATTCTGCACAGTGGAAAGGTAGAGTTGGGGACAGCAAAGGCAAATATCAAGCCTTTTAATGACAAAAAAAGAAAACAGTTTTGAAAAGAAAAAGGAGAGTATGGCTAGATAGTATGCTGTGGAAGATTGCTTGAGCACAACTCCCAACTTAATATACACCAAAAGAAATCACAGCATCTTGTGGACCAGAGTTTGCATAGTAAAACAACACTGTATCTACATCAACAAAACTATTCAAAAATACTGTCCTCTATTTGAAAAGCAATCAACTATTTTCGCTTTCACCTATTTTTGAGTAATTAAAATCAGAGCAAGCTTCTAATCATTCACCCAAAAATAGTAACTTTAAATAAAAACCCATCGGTAGTCAGGAGACAACCATCTTTAGATAATAAGATTTTATTTCAAACATGTGTTGCTAAAACCATTCAGTACTTTAAAATACAGCCAGGTTAGATTGTGGTTGGTCAGAAGCAAACAAAAGAAATGCTTAAAAAAACAATCATCTAACTAAACCTCATGGAAAAATGAATTTACAATTCTCATTTAATATGTTGTACACATAGTAGTAACATCAACAGTGGTCCGTATTCAATCTATTTGCCCTTCCTAAATTTGCCCGGAGTTGCTCCAGTTTTCTGTTTTTTCTTTGCAGATCCTTTGGTCTCCGGTTCCTAAGAATACAGAAATAAACGGGTAATTCAGGAAATAATCATGGCACCTTCCTCTCATGTTTATTGATTCTACATGTAACCGAATCTCTAAAGATGAAATGTAGACGTACGAAAACACAAATAACATTCATATTGAAATGATATTCAAAAATACCCATTGGGTAACTCTGGAAGCAGTCGACTGCCGCCTCTGTAAGCGTACCTTCCTTTTGGAGGACAGTGATCCAGTGACGTTGAAGAACGAGTCCAGTCTTCCCTGTGTGCTGCCCTGTCTGCTCTTCATCATCTTCTTACAGCCGTTACGAATCCTGTCCTCACTGCAAACACATTAACATAAATCATCGTATAAAATAAATACAGCATTGTAGGTGGTTATTTTGACAGGATGTTTCATCTCAATAAACATGATTCATGAAACATGATTCAAATGAGAAATAAAAAGCTGCTTGTATTTTTTTTATATATTAGTGTGTTTGACAACAATTAACACCATTATATTTGGTTTAAGTGGCAGATGGACAGTTGGATACTAAATAAATGGCTAAAATGAAATGTGGCTGTTCAATTTAAATAACGTTTACTCAATGATGCAAGAGTCATAACTGTATTTACATGGACAACAGCAGAGACTAGTGGATTATTGATGCAAAAACAGTTCATCTAGCCAGCACTACAAGGGCCAATCAACCTAGCATCATATGAGAAACATGAGTTAAAAAAATAGGTTGAAGATTCCAGCCTACGATTGGGCCAACATTCAGCTCACCTGAATTGTTTCTCAGTGCACATGAACTGGATCAGGGCTTCCTCATCAGGCTCTCTCCACTTCAGGTCCACTGTGGAGGAGTCCACCACCTCTGGCTTCAAAAACAAATTCCTGGCTTCTTTGTACAACCAGTCCTCAGGGGCAGGATGCTTCTGCAAGACAAGGCATGTTTATTTGTAAAGCACACTTTCAACAACAAGCCAATTCAACTTGCTTTACATAATTAGGGGATACAATAAAGGCAGCAATAAATGCATAAAACAACATTAGAGACACATAACAATTGACACATTAAAATAGATGACATTCCAGCTATTATTAAATCAAGATTATAAGGTGAACAAGACAAACAAAAAATTACATCCACCAATTGCAATCTAGTAAAAGTTGGACAGGAGTGACTTAAAAAGTATCACAACACCGAAGAATGAGGAAGCTAAAAGATTGAACCATTATTCAAACTAACCCAAACTTATATTTTATAAAAAGAGTTAATGAAAAGAAAGACATGACACTTTTATTTTTAAATATTTGATTATATAAAGTGTCCACTGAATCAACTAGACATGAAATGTGGATGATTAAAACATAACTGATGTCAAGTACACACAAGTTATAAAATCTTCCTTTAAGCACCTATATTTAATTAAAAAAGGAAAATAAGGGAAAACCAAAAAAACTAATGTTATCTACGTATAGACCAATCATTCTTATTTGAGCTTTCCAAGATTTGAGAGATTTGTCAGTGTAAAAAAAAAAATAGAAGACCACCCCCCCAAATTAAATGGCAGTAATATAGTGGAAGATAGAGCAGATGGGCTCAATAATAGGAGCTTTGCTGTGGGGCCGTTTCTTTACAGTAAAAAAGAATGACACCATAGACCATCGACTGCTAAAGCAAACGTAGGAGAGATCAGCATCAGAGGAAGAGCACAGCCACGTTCTAGCAACACCAAGAGATCAGTATATACAAATAAAAAGGAAATGCTGACACTAATTTAATGCAGATTACCTGTGGGGTACCACAAGGTTCAGTCCCGAGTCCCAAACATTTTAGAATGTCCATAAATGACATATGTGACCTATCAAAACATTTAGTTTAATACCTGCCAATGACACGACAATATCTTGCTCTGGTTAAAGTTCGGAACAGTTTCTGGGTACAACGGAAAGGAAACTGTTTTGAATAAACGGTTTCATATTAAATAAAACAGTGCAGAGTTACACATGCACAATATTTCAGTGAAATAAATGATAGAGTCAGTGCTCTGATGAGTGACATTAAGACTGAAAGATGAAGCATATTCTTGGCTGGTAAAATTGATTTGAAATTATGTCGAGGTCCTCAAAAGCAGTAAAATGTGCAAAACCTTAAAAAACTGTTTAGAACAAAAACATTACATTGGCTACACTACTAAGGTAATAGACCCACATGTGTAATGGTGCAAAAGTATGGGGACACACATATATAACACTACACTGCTCTATAAACCACAGAAGAAAGCTGGTTCAGATCATTATCATCCAACCAATTAAATGTTAATTAAATTGAATGTCATCCAATTCTATGATACAGTAGACTGTAATAATGTGCTGATAATGTATTTAAAAATATCATACAATAATCTAATTCCTATGTGTATTAAAACAAAGTTTGAAATTAATAAAACAAGTCATGAACATAAGGGAAAATGTATGTTTTGAAAATTAAAATTCAAGACAAATATTAGTGTAAGTGTGGAACGTGATGAGGAATTTAAACTGTATTTTCCTGATGTATATTTAAATAAAATGTACAAAAAAACTATGTAATGGTGGTGTGTGATTTTTATTATACATGAGACACAATTTGTCTCAATTTATTGTACGTTTTTGAAAAAGCGTTTCCTTTTTGGTGTTTTTTTAAAAAGTTGTTTCTCTAAACAAGTGCTGCTATGTATCTGTCTACATGTTTCTCTATAAATAAAGACAAAGAAATACTCAAACGAGAGAGAAAATTATAACTTACATTTGTATCAATGTTCTCCAGGATTTCCTCGATGGAGCCGTGCTGTCGGATCAAGTCGATGGCTCTCTTGGGGCCGATTCCCTTGATGGTGCCGCAGTAGTCACAACCCAGCAGAATACAAAGGTCTATGAACTAGAATATAAAGCGACTGACAAAATGAGTCATGCGCTGCATAGGTAAGTATTTACTCTTTTCCAGTCAGATGGAGGGGGAAAATAACAACCCACCTGCTCATTGGTCAGACCGATGTCCTGCAGGATGCGACTAAAGTGAAACTCCTGAACGGGAAGTTTCCTGCAGCAAAAAGGACACAAAAAATACACATAAAACAGGCTATTTTTACTCTTTTAATAAAACAATCAAATTAGTTGAAGGTAAACGTCTTGTTTGTGAAGCTTAAAGGAATACAAGCAAACAAAGGCGTATACTTTGCTTCACTGGCGGTGAGGTGTCTAAGCAGGACATTTGTCCCAAAGGTCAGTCCATCCATGTCCTCCGTTGCTGTAGCAAAGACCTTCCCTTCTTTAACCAGAGCAGCACAGCTAGCCTCAGCCTCACACGGGGCCTAAAAACAAGAAAATATCACGTTGTACATTTATTTACTCACATCTCTCCTGTAGCAACTGATCTCTTTTACATATTCAAACACTGAACATTTTCAAATGCACAATAGAGCTGATATAAGTATATTATTCTTTTGATCCTAAATGCAACTGCCAAATTCCTAAACGTGAGGTGAGAAGTAAAGCAGTTTTGAATGTTACCTCAATATAAGGAACTCCCATCAAAGTCAGCAGCTTCTTGCAATCATCATTATGCTGCTTGGTAACTTTAACGAGTCGCTTGGAGAACTTGTCAATGTTCTCCTGCTCACCTGGTTGGAAGAAATAAATAGTAGAGAAAAAAAAGTCTGGTCTCTTCTGCCCATATTCTTTTCATGTTCACATCAGTGGGGAAAGGAAAAGATGTGGATTTTGTTAATAAAACAGTAAATATTTATACCCAACTCCTGAGCTTTTGCAAGCATTTTCTCAGCTTCTGCTCTCCTCTCCCCTCTCTTCTCGAGCTAAACAAAGAAAAACAACATATGATGGAAGGTGTTGGTTAACCCTCTAATACAAGCTTGTTTGACTTGTGTCACTCGTTAAAACAACACCACAAATGAATAATATTGAGCACAACAGGAACTTGGAAACAAACTTATTTAGCAGGTGCTCATTCTATAATTTAGCTTAAATCCATCTTGAAGATTAATAACAACATAGATAACAGATTTACACTGCAACAGTCAATGGTTTAATCAATTATTACAGGCGTAGCATCATCATTTTACAAAGTTTTGTACAGGTCCTTCTAAAAAAATTAGCATATTGTAATAAAGTTCATTCTTTTCCATAATGTATTGATAAAAAATAAACTTTCATTTATTTTAGATTCATTGCACACCAACTGAAATATTTCAGGTCTTTTATTGTTTTAAAACTGATGATTTTGGCATAGAGCTCATGAAAACCCAAAATTCCCATCTCAAAAAATTAGCATATTGCATCCGACCAATAAAAGAAAAGTGTTTTTTTAATACAAAAAAAGTCAACCTTCAAATAATTATGTTCAGTTATGCACTCAATACTTGGTCGGGAATCCTTTTGCAGAAATGACTGCTTCAATGCGGCGTGGCATGGAGGCAATCAGCCTGTGGCACTGCTGAGGTGTTATGGAGGCCCAGGATGCTTCAATAGCGGCCTTAAGCTCATCCAGGGTGTTGGGTCTTGCGTCTCTCAACTTCCTTTTCACAATATCCCACAGATTCTCTATGGGGTTCAGGTCAGGAGAGTTGGCAGGCCAATTGAGCACAGTAATACCATCCATCCATCCATCCATTTTCTTCCGCTTATCCGGGGTCGGGTCGCGGGGGCAGCAGCCTAGGCAAAGAGACCCAGACTTCCCTCTCCCCAGCCACTTGTTCCAGCTCCTCGGGAGGAACCCTAAGGCGCTCCCAGGCCAGCCGAGAAACATAGTCCCTCCAGCGTGTCCTGGGCCTTCCCCTGGGCCTCCTCCCGGTGAGACGTGCCTGAAACACCTCACCAGGGAGGCGTCCAGGAGGCATCCTGACCAGATGCCCGAGCCCCCTCAACTGACTCCTCTCGATGTGGAGAAGCAGCGGCTCTACTCTGAGCCCCCTCAGGATGACTGAGCTTCTCACCCTATCTCTAAGGGAGAGCCCAGACACTCTGCGGAGGAAACTCATTTCAGCCGCTTGTATCCGTGATCTCGTTCTTTCGGTCACCACCCAGAGTTCATGACCATAGATGAGGGTAGGAACGTAGATCGACCGGTAAATCGAGAGCTTCGCCTTTTGGCTCAGCTCTCTCTTCACCACGACAGACCGGTAAAGCGCCCGCATAACTGCAGATGCCCCACCAATCCGTCTATCGATCTCCCGCTCCATTTTTTCCCCCATTCGTGAACAAGACCCCCAGATACTTAAACTCCCCCACTTGGGGAAGGACCCCATCCCCGACCCGGAGGAGGCACCCCACCCTTTTTCGGCTCAAGACCATGGCCTCGGATTTGGAGGTGCTGATTCTCATCCCAGCCGCTTCACACTCGGCTGCGAACAGCTCCAGCGAAAGCTGTAGATCACGCTCCGATGAAGCCTACAGGACCACATCATCTGCAAAAAGCAGAGACCCGATCCTGAGGTCACCAAAACGGATCCCCTCAATGCCTTGGCTGCGCCTAGAGATCCTGTTCATAAAAGTTAGGAACAGGATCGGTGACAAAGGGCAACCTTGGCGGAGTCCAACTCTCACTGGAAACAAGCCCGACTTACTGCCGGCACCGGTCGTACAGGGACCTAACAGCCCGTATCAAGGGGCCCGGTACCCCATACTCCCGGAGCACCACCCACAGGGCCCCCCAAGGGACACGGTCGAACGCCTTCTCCAAGTCCACAAAACACATGTAGACCGGTTGGGCAAACTCCCACGCACCCTCCAGGACCCTGCTGAGGGTGTAGAGCTGGTCCAGTGTTCCACGGCCAGGACGAAAAACCGCATTGTTCCTCCTGGATCCGAGGTTTGACTATCCGTCGGACCCTCCTCTCCAGAACCCCCGAATAGACCTTACCAGGGAGGCTCAGAAGTGTGATCCCCCTGTAGTTGGAACACACCCTGTGGTCCCCCTTTTTAAACAGGGGGACCACCACCCCGGTCTGCCAATCCAAGGGAACTGCCCCCGATGTCCACGCAATATTGCCGAGCCGCGTTAACCAACACAGCCCCACAACATCCAGAGCCTTGAGGAACTCCGGTCGAATCTCATCCAGCCCCGGAGCCCTGCCACCGAGGAGCTTTTTAACGACCTCGGTGACCTCAGCACCAGAGATTGGAGAGCCCGACCCTAAGTCCCCAAACCCTGCTTCCAGATTGGAAGGCGTGCTGGTGGGATTGAGGAGGTCTTCGAAGTATTCCATCCACCGACCCAAAACGTCCCGCGTCGAGGTCAGCAGCACACCATCCCTACTGTAAACAGTGATGGTGGCAGACTGCTTTTCCCCCCTGAGACGCCGGATGGTGGACCAGAATCGCTTCGAAGCCGTACGGAAGTCGTTTTCCATGGCCTCTCCAAACTCCTCCCACGCCCGAGTTTTTGCCTCAGCAACCATCCGAGCCGCATCCCGCTTGGCCTGTCGGTACCTATCAGCTGCTTCAGGGGTCCCACAAGCCAAAAAGACCCGGTAGGACTCCTTCTTCAGCCTGACAGCATCCCTTACCGCCGGTGTCCACCAGCGGGTTCGGGGGTTGCCGCCGCGACAGGCACCGACCACCTTGCGGCCACAGCTTTGGTCAGCCGCCTCGGCAATGGACCACTCGATGTCCCCCGCCTCCCCCGGGACGTGTTCAAAGTTCTGCCGGAGGTGTGAGTTAAAGCTCCTTCTGACAGGAGACTCTGCCAGACGTTCCCAGCAGACCCTCACAACACGTTTGGGCCTTCCAGGTCTGTCCGGCGTCCTGCCCCATCATCGGAGCCGACTCACCACCAGGTAGTGGTCAGTGGACAGCTCAGAACCTTTTCATAATATGCTAATTTTTTGAAAAAGGAATTTTGGGTTTTCATGAGCTGTATACCAAAATCATCAGTTTTAAAACAATTAAAGACCTGAAATATTTCAGTTGGTGTGCAATGAATCTAAAACATATGAAAGTTAAAATTTTTATCATTACATTATGGAAAAGAATGAACTTTATCACAAAATGCTGATTTTTTGAGAAGGACCTGTATAAGTACAGAAAAACTATGGCAATGTTACTAGCAGCCATCACAGAATTGGAATCTCACATCAACCCACGCCTAACTGAGTTCATACGAACCTCTGCCGACTTGAGCTGCGGAGGTTTCCCATCAAACACATACACCGGCTTGATCCCGTTCTCCAACATGCGGATCGTGCGGTAGAACATTCCCATCAGGTGGCTGGGAGGGAAAAAAAAGGAAGTCTTAGAGCTCTTTAGTGTCACGCAACGGGGGCTAGGCTGGTGTCCGAGGAAAACAGCAGGCAGTCATTGATGCTGTACCTTGTAGTCTCCCCATCTTCACTCTGCAGGACGTTTCCATCCTGTCTCACAGCAATCAGGAACTGGTAGATGCACATGGAGGCATCGATAGCGATTTTCCTGCCTACAAAAAAAAGCCATTACATCATTTAGCTTAAATATCTCATAACTCTGTAAAAAAAAAAGAAAAAAAGGTTGACATCTGACATAAGTTTCATTCTAACAATGACTAAAGTAAATAAGTGAAAGGGGACCATAGATACTGTATTTATTTATGTTTCTCGTGGCCTTAGTAATTTAACTGAGCAAAAAGCATTATGTTGGAATTACCGAAATAGTTTTTGATGTCCTGCTCTTTGATGGCACCGGGGGCATGATCAGCGATCAGCTTGGCCAGACCGTGAATTCCCATCTTGAGACGTTTATCTGAAAAAAAACAAAAAACAATGACATCAAAATAATGTAAGCTACCTGCACCTCATGAGGGGTAGCTCGTTTTGGCACGAGCCTCAACAAACAAAAGGCGAAAGTGTGTTTACATATGAGCACCCTGCTGCACCGTGGGGTCCACGCCGAGAAAAAGGAGAGGCCCTTCTAAACCAGAAATATGCGGTGCGACCACATTCAATTCGATGTTTTCCTTTGCTAACACGGCACGAAGGTAATGCTGCTGTCTGAACAAGCGTGTTAGAGACGCTTCGGTTCATTAGAGCGCTACAATTAAGACGTAATAATCCCAGTGAACAATTACAGACAGCTCTAGCGTTGTAATTGTTTACGCCGACTCACCTGTTAGCCCAGTTTACCCACTCGCTCCAGCGTCTGCAGCGCGAGAAACTGTTTGTTTCGCGGGAAAGGACTCCGCAGGCGTCACCTGTCGAGATGTCGAGCGTGTCTCTGCTCCACGGGGCTCACGCACTCACGCAGACGTATAGATCGACTGCGCATGTGCGATTACTCTGGTCTGCGTTTGAACGCGGAAGTCCAACGGAGATACTTGATTGGTTCATTGAGGCTGGAGGAAATCCGGTCCATACGGCAAACATTGAGTACGTTGTGCTATCTGCTCCAAACGCTTTCATCCTAGTTTAGCCGTTGTTTATGTCAGGAGCATAGATAATAATAATTTGGAGGGGAAAAAGGGAGAAACGTTACCGCTGTTAAAATACCGGTAAACATTGCAGGCGTTTATTACGTGTTTCTCCGCCCTCCCCGGAAAACTGAAGCGAGTCGTCATTATTTTTATTTCTTCGGGTGACGTGTAGTCGGAGCCCGTTTTTTTTCCCTCTCACTTCTGTCTGCAAAAGCACCCGGAGGGTATCCCGGATATCGGCGCAGGGAATATAGTTTAATTGCGCCGCCTCCAGGATGTCCCCGGTGTTCGGCTGTAACGTTAGGGCTTCTCGGTGAGAGCGCTGTCGGAGCCGAGTGGGCCACTCGGGCCTGGAGTCCGTGGAATCCAGCGACCAGACTGGTTGTGTTGGTTCTGCAGCATCGGCACGGAGGTGACAGGACGGTAAGACTCACAGATTAGAGTTTAGAAACTTGTCTAAAGACATTTTCTATCTTTGTGACTCGTGTTTGGTTTACAATGAAAATATCGATATCCATATTGTTCTTATAATGCCTCGCTAGATGTAAAAGTCTGATTTGAAGTTTCTTTAAAGCTACTATGCAAATTTTTTCCCTGTAAAGTCAACTAAACCCGCCATAGGTGTAGTTTCTCACCTATAGAACACACCATTGTCATATTCTTATTTGTTTAATTGTAATTTATTTAATCTAATTAAAAACCTAACCATCCCAAAGACAAGATTCCACTCACACATGCCTTTAGTGACATCACATAAGGCATACACCAACAGATCAGTTCTTTCAGATACTTCCATTGGTACTTTTCCTGTTTGTTTTTCCTCTTTATTTGCATTCTCTGTGGCTGCAACATAACATATGAACTGTAAGTGAGACCATGCCACAGTTTCAGGAAGGTTTGCTAAACATGAATGACATGGAAGCGGTTTGTGAAGAAGACCAGGACAGGGCATACTGGAAGGGCCAGATTTTATTATCAAATATCTTCTCAGATAATTTCAAGGCAAGTTGTTATTTCAAAACAACAACATATGAACAGGTCAGTTGGGTTCCTGTCCCACAGAACTACTGCATCACCCACCACTAACACAGAAAATGATCACCGAGGCAGTCAGACTTTTAATGAACCAATTCTAGCAGTTGGCCACACCATGCATGATCAGCTTGAAAGGTAGAAATGATATAAATTTAGCCAAAAGTAGAGATTTTGACTATACCGGCCTACCGTGATTTGTGAATTTAGGATAAATACTAATGTTCAGTGTTCGTCTTTACACTACATATTGCAAATTTAAAAATTTGTTGTTTTCCATTTAACAGAACAGAAACCTTTTGAACTTGAAGCATTTTTATTTCAAATATGTGAAGGTTCATTCATTTTTGTGCAATATGAAATTTATAAATAAGTAACCAGGAAAGCAGACAATTTTGAACTTTGTTTTCATAACATTTTGCTTTTATTTTATTTAAAATATCTTCATCTTTATTTATGTTGTGTATTTGTAATATTTGTGTTGCATTTTTGTTGGGAAAAGATTAGAATATTTTCTTATGTATTTTGCAGAATAAATGTTCTTTAAACTGCATTCTAAACATTTTTAAAGTTGTTGTTCTGCTGCAATGTATCTGGAAAGTGAGAATATTCATAAACAGTCATTTTATTATACATAAAGAAAATACAAGAATATATCACAATAGAAATTGTTACTGTACTTTCTTTAGATTATATCGCAATATAGATTTGAGGCCATATCGCTCAGTGCCTAGTGCAGCGTATGCTATGACTGTCATTCCAGAGAGAGGTGTTGAATAAAACGGTAGCAAATGTTTCAGACAGCATGTTATTGTACTGCTGGACACACTTACCATTAAGGGTGTTACCAGCAGAAAATCTGCGTTTACCCAAACATCTCAGGAAACTAATCAAATGGAAAATTCCAATGGGAAATAGAAACAGATTCGTACCGTCAACATCACCACTTGCTTCAGCTTCCACCACATGCATTGCAGTATCGTAACCCTAACCCTATCGTAAGGTTGAACTTCTTGCAAGAATCTACATTGAAAGCCGCCAGAATTCGCCGGCGTGGTGTTTTCTAATGCTACCCGATCAGCTTGAAACCTGCGCTGCTCCTGATTTAATTGACCCGAATAAACAACCAACAGTTATTTAGTTTTTTTTAATTAAAAAGCCATTTGCATCTCGCTACTGTGCAAAAACAGATGTCAGCACTAAGCATTTGGGGTAAGAGATTCTGAACATATGAGAATCTTAAGGGAAAAAAATACTTCAGCATCACAGTGTTAAGGCAACTATTTTAAACAAAAAGTGTATTTAAGGACCTTTTATTTAAAACCAGTTGCCAACCAGCTCAGAGCTTACCAACTGTAGTGCCTTATTAAGATGAGGGATAACCCTTCAGTGGCCACATCAAGACTGCCTGTGTTAATGCCCAATGAAAGGATTCTAAAAAGTAGAGTTTAGCTTTTATAAGTATGAGCACAAACATCACAGCCTTCTTTCATCCAGCTGATTGGCAGTGGGTGGCACTGGGAGTAGGAAGGGCAGTTCTGCATTACTTTATGCACAGTACAGTTGAAGAAAGATCTTTACATTGCCGCTTTACCTTTATTAAAAGGTTTTTAAACGTTAGGAATGCTATAATGACATTTTTTAGCTGGTTTTAAATGGTAACTTTTTAGAAGCTTAGTATTCCTTCATGTTGGTCACCGAACCAAACCTGTCTGGAAATCCCAAACTGGTTTAGGAAGATGGAGGACCATTGCGAATTACCAGTTAAAATGCTGACAGACCAGGCTATGTACTATTAGCTATAATGCATTTAGTTATTTTTCACACTGTCGCAGCATGTCCACTAAAGCTGGGGTGTTCGAGTGTATGCAGGAGTGTATGCACCAAAGATAAACAGAGATGCAAATTGTTAGATGTGCAAATTAACCTGTTTTTTTTACTTTCACTGCAGCTGTCACTAAATATTACATTAAAGGCAGCCATATTCAATCTTGAGGTTGTGATTGGTGAGCAAGCTCTTCCTTTCCTAGTCAAAGTTCCAATTTAAGGAGTTTTTTGTAAAATAAAATAAAAAATTCAGTCATAAACTTGGAAATGTCCTGAGTGGGAAAGAAGCCAGGTAAAGCCACTGTAATTAGCTTAAAATGTCATTTTATTCAAATTCACAATACTTGTGCTGAAGTGAAAAGTATTAAAAGAAATTCGATCAAACACTGGCCTAGTTATTTTTCTAGCTCGTATACCTTCATATGCCCTCAAACTCTTCCAAAGGCCATATCAATTTCTGAAGCAGAATGCATCGGCAGGTAAAATGTCAGAAAGTACTGGTCTGCAAACAATTCCAAAGTGGAAACACTTTGCATAATGGATTCTCATATAATAAAATTATATAGCGGCAAAAATCACTTTTTGTACAACCAACCTAACGAGCTAGTTGCACTCGTCCCCTGCTCTAGGACAAAAAAGAGTGCTAATGTGTCATAATAAAAGGGGTTATTGCACAAATAATGACTTTCTAATGCCCATTTAAGACGTGCATTTGGAGGATTATGGTTCTAAAGTGCATATAAAACCCAGATTTGCTTCCAGAAGACCTGCTTTTTTAAGCCTGTATGAAACTTTATCTGCATTCCACCAGGTGAATCTGATGAAATTACAGTTGTGTAAAAATCATGACACACACACACACACACACAACATCTCTCCGTTACAGTAAAGAAGGCCCTGTGAACCAGTAGAGACCGTTTCTAGGTTTTCTGCTGTGTTTATTGAAAGCTGTACATCTAAACGAATGTTAAAGCTCCAAATGAGGGAAAGACTGACTTAACCTGTTGGTAGCGGTATACTTAGATGTACGGAGAGAGAGAGACTTGCAACACATATTGACAAACTGTGTGTCTTTGCTGCAGGTGTTGCGCACGGTGGAACCGGATAGCTCCCGGGTGGCTACAGGGGGACGATGGCAGCGCTCTGTGTCTTGATCCTGGGTTTGTTCTCAGGCTGGGCAGTGGGCTACAAGCAGGGGGACAATGTGACTCTTTATGTCAACAAAGTGGGCCCTTATCATAATCCCCAGGAGACGTATCACTACTACACTCTGCCTGTTTGCAGACCGGATAAGGTCAGTCCTCACTGCTCTGTCACTGTGTAGAAATAATATGCTCCAAGAAATGAAGAAGTGTTTTTAATAGCTGGTTTTTTTTATGCTAAATTTGTTAGGAAGATGAATACATGTATGCAAATACATTCCAATTACTTGTTGCATTAAATTTTTACTATAAAATAAAAAAAAATGCATTTTAAACCTTTTAAGTAAGATATCAAATTACTCAAGTTGGCAAGAAAAAAAATGTCCCTTTAAGGTGCACTGTGTTTTTGAACAGACATTAAGAAAATAATAAATAGATTTTTTTAAATAAATGGTTTTACAGCTTTAAAGTGGGGTCACTAAGAGTTTAAACTTGCTGAAATAAAATAGTTTGTGGTTTTGGATTGTATGTTGTGTTTTGAGCTTTTTGTTCCCTTTCACTATCCACCATTGCTTTTTGCTGATTTATATCCCATCATAAAACCCCGTCTCCCTCAGGTGCACCACAAGTCCCTGAGTCTGGGCGAAGTTCTGGACGGCGACAGAATGGCAGAGTCTTTGTATCACATCCGCTTCCGAGAGAACGTGGAGAGAAAAACTCTCTGCAAGCTCACACTATCAGAAAAACAGGTAATTTATAGGATGCATGTTGGCATTTACAAGAAAGATGTGTGAAAAGTCAAAAAAAATAAATTCAGCTTTTATTGCTGTAGCATAATGTTACACTGAACAGATGTCTACAGTTTTAAATAAACTGTCTAATGTTCTTTTTTTGTTTTAAGTCTACAACTGTCCTCATTTTATTTTGTTTATTCTAATCTTAAGCTTTCAATTATTGCTCTGACAACAAATCTGGACTAGACTAAAATAAACTTGCTATTTTCATGTAGCCATTTAAGGACATGTTCCTGAATATCATGTATTCAGGTGTTTCCAGTTTTTAAAGTGTATTTAAACCCTAGAGCAGGGGTGAGCATTATTTTACACTCAAAAGAGCCACCTTTGCCTTTGATTTTGCTAAATAAAATTCGCCCAGACCGGTCAAAAGCTACATGACCCTTTGAAAAAAGATGCATGATTTAAAAAGAAAAAATTACAACCAAAAATGATTTTGCTTTAAATTTGAATCAAAGCACAGCAATTTCCTCTTATTGTTTAACTAAAAAACAACACATCAAACCTTAGCTAAATGTATTTTTCTGTTTTCAAAGTTTGTTGAAAGTAGAGGAAACCTAACCTAACTTAAGGTTTGACTTTAATTAGTTTTTTTAGCCTGAGATTAAACTCCTGCAATAAAAAGAATTCATTTTAAGGTTTTTTTTCTGATGTTAGAAGGGGTGGTGATTATCCTGTATTGTGCTGTACAAACACATATGGTAGTAGCTGTTAACTGTTTTAAGTGTTTAAAGTGAAGAATGACTATCCTTCCTTCTTTTTGAGTATAAAAGCTGTGCTGGTTTGTGCGTCTCAGGTGGACGAGCTTCGAGAGGCCATCGAGGAGCTGTATTACTTTGAATTTGTCCTGGACGATATTCCGTTTTGGGGCTTTGTGGGATACATAGAAGAGAGCGGCTTCCTGCCTCACAGCCACAAGGTAAAAGAACCAGTGTAGATTTGGTTTTAAATGACTGTTTGTGCCGTCCATCTGCCTCCTTACCCTTTCATTTCCTCGTTTGACCCTTTCTTCCTTCAGGTGGGTTTGTGGACTCACCTAGACTTCAACATTGAGTACAACGGCGACTCTGTGATCTTCGCCAATGTCTCAGTGAAGGACGTCAAGCCCTTTCCCTTGGAGGAGGGGGCGGGAGCGGCAGTGGGCGGGGTTGGCGTGGGGGGAGGCAGCTTGACGGTCACACACACCTACAGCGTCCGCTGGTACGAGTCCAACCTCCCTTACGCTCGGAGAGCCGAGCGCCTCAGAGACTACTCGTTCTTCCCGAAAACACTGGAGATCCACTGGTTGTCCATCATCAACTCGCTGGTGCTGGTGGTGCTGCTGCTGGGTTTTGTCATCATCATCCTCATGCGGGTCCTTAAAAATGATTTTGCCAGGTAAGCGGAACGCCTCAGTCATTCATGATTCTGTTGAAACCTGGCGGGCATGGCTTTACTTGAGCTGTTTTTGGTCAGTTTAGCTTTGAGATTTTGCACTACGTCAATGAAAAGTTGGATTATAGTGAGCCGTCATCATCTTCTCTACTCCGTGTTTGGTGTTTTTGGTTATCTAAAGAGTGATTTGGGTGCATGAGAAGGTAGTGTCAACATATGACGATTACAAAAGGGCAGAGAGTTGCTGTTAATATTGTCACAGCCAATCCACAGTCATGAAATACAGATCAGGGACAAAATACCATTTTTTTTTGTCATTTAAGGTTAGTAAGTCCCAGTCCAACACTAGCAAAATATATAAATGCAAATAATTATCACAGACCAACATCACTATACCGGATCAATCACAGTATTTTGTGGAAAGTGCTTTTCTACATGGCAAACTTACTAGGTAACATGGTAGAGTAATAGAGAAACAGGAGATTTGCTGGATGTAGTTCAGTGGTTCTGGGCCCTAACATCTATTAACAGCTGCTAGCTGTTGGTGGACTCCATGCAACACAGATGCAGTTCTAAAAACAGCAGTGATACCAATGAATTAACTCTGATTCACAGGAACAGTGATGTCTTTGAGCACTTTTCAGTTTATACCCTTCATGCTAGAGTAGAGTTTTGAGCCTTATTCACTGTTTTAAGCACGCTGCTATTATTTTGACCATGACTGTATGTGCCTAACCCCTCCTTTCCACCGGACACGTAAGCAGCACGTTACAGGAGCAGCACGTCATACGCAGCTGATAGCCACCACTGTAGTCAATAGAGCCCTTTCCACCAGAGGCGAAAGCAGCACATATTTTCTAAATATACGCGGCAGTCCTATTTTCTACACAGTACGCCTCTGAAACATGTAAATTTCTACATTTTGGATAGGGGGAGATGGGAAATATATACGGCTCGGCACCGGAAATTTTCAAAATAAAAGAAACGTGCTGCTTTGCGGTTGCTTTACTTTAAAAAAAAAGTCACTACCTGTGCGGCCCGGTGAGAAGTCAGTACCTCGTGGGAGGGTCTCATTTGTGTGTCATTACACAAATGAGCGATTTTGGATATTCCCTGACATAACATAAACTTATTGGCGAATATAAAACGGACATAACATAAAACACCAACCTTTTGGAGCCATGTTGTTGTCTTTTCTTGGTTATTATTTTTTACATAGACGTTTATATATGTCTATGGTTGTTGTGTTTACTGATGAAACCATGCGTGATTTTGCTAATCTCGCGTGATTTCGTGCTCTCGGTGACAGCTGCTTCCCTGCTGCTATGCGCCTCATACGCACCCGGTGGAAAGGGCCAAGCAGCAGAATACACAAGTGAAACGTGCTGCTCCTGTAACGTGCTGCTTACGCGTCCGAAGGAAAGGAGGAGTTATAAACTAAATCAGAGTTTCTGCTGGTCAGCCTCAGTATGCTGCTCCAGCTGAAAAGTTGTTCTCTTTCATGAGCTTAGTGCTTCGCTTTGAAAGGTGTAAAATGTATTGACTAGTATTTCAGCTGCTCTCTGTGTCTATCTTTGTCACAGGCTTGAGTGCACTAATTTGAGCACAGCAAAGAGCGGGTCAAGTGACACAACCCAATTACCCACTTGGGTGCAACTGAAATACTTAAATAGTTGACCATTGGGAGGTATCAGGAGCTGAGTATTAATAGGAACTTTGGTACAGATTAGCGATGGGCGATATAGCCTCAAATCTATATTTCAATACAATCTGAGGCATGTGCGGTAACAATATTTGTTGCAATCTATTCTTTTCTTCTGTTTATACATTTCCAAAGGACTGTTTTTGAACAATCTCACATTCCAGCAGAATGCGACTACTTCAAAAAAGTCTAGAATGCCATTTTAAAGAACTGTTATTCTAAAAAATACAAACCGTTTTCCAAATAAATGAAATAAATTAGAACACCACATCTTTTTTCCCTCGTTTTCCTCTTTTTTAATTGAAGTATAACAAGCTGATATTGGCTCAGTTAGTCAGACCGTCTGCTTCAGTAGCTAACGTGCCATGATCTTCTAATAGTTTGCTAACTCTAGTTTTGAACCAGCACTACCTGAGTGATGAGTGGCGCTCCTTTAGACTTCCCACCATGCCTTTTGGTGTTTTTTGCAACGGATAGTTTTAGCAAATAGCCGAAAGATGCAACAGAAAAATTCACATAACGTAAATAAAGATATTTTAAATAAAATATAAGCTAAATGTTATGAAAACACAAAATCCAAAATAGTCTGAACTGAAATGCAAAATGTCAAAACAAATATAAAATTTCTTACAGCTTTCTGGATTACCTATTTATACATTGTTTTATTGCACAAAAATGAAGCTGCCCAGATTGGAACTAAAAATGCTTCAGGTTCTGCAGGTTTCTATTTCGTTTAATGGAAAATAAGAAATTTTTAACTTACAATATCTAGAGTAAATATGAACACTGAACATCAGTATTTATCCTCCTTGTACACCTGGTACAAAGTACGTAGGCATAGCTTGATGACATCATCAACATGTGCAATCGCAGTAGGCCTGTATAGGCAAAATCTCTACCGTTGCCTAAATTTATAATAACTAAATACTGAAAGCTTGATCTTGACATGTAGTATTTTTGGCCAACTCCTCACAAGTTGGGTATCTTTTTTAAATATTTCTAACAGATGCATGATTTTGCATTTTTCTGACTTCAAAGCACACAAACAATAAACCTGCAGGTACATTTTCACTGCAGCTGTACAGCTCATGTAAACGGTCATCTTCTGTGTTTAAAATGCCCTTTCTGTCGATCTCAGGTACAATGTGGAAGAGGAGGGCGGCTGTGACGATCTGGATCAAGGAGATAACGGCTGGAAAATCATACATACCGATGTTTTCAGATTCCCGCCCTTTAAAAGCCTGCTGTGTGCTGTTCTCGGAGTTGGAGCTCAGTTCTTAACTCTCGCCACCGGTGAGCATCCTGTGTGGACATAAAGTATAAAGCGAACAGCTAATCGCGTAGACACAGGTCTGTTCAAATGAAAGCTACGACTGCAGCAGAGTGGCTTCAGCTCCAATCACCTGTTGCAAGAGTCTGTATAAACTGAGCATATAGGTTACTTAGAAAACACAACCGTAGAACAGCAAAAGCTTGGAAATGATAACTTTGTCTCTGATATCTTGTTGGACTAGAATAATTTTGCAGTGCTTTTTTTTTTTTTTTTTACTTTAGCCATCATCGTCATGGCGTTGCTGGGAATGTTCAACATACACCGGCACGGGGCCATCAACTCGGCCGCCATCGTCCTGTACGCTCTGACCAGCTGTGTGTCCGGCTACGTCTCATGCAGTTTCTACACACAGATCAACGGGCAGCGCTGGGTCTGGAACATCATCCTCACATCATCTCTGTTCTCAGGTGAGATTGCTTTCGTATAAAAAATCTAATTGTATAATCTGTTTTTTTTTTTACATATGTTAGTGTAACAAGGCAAGAGTATTTAATGTACATGGCAGGTTTTATACGTACAGTCTACATCCAGCAGATAAATAAAAAACAAAGCATCAAAGTGTTTTACTAAAAGTAGAAACTCCTCAGTAACTTGGTGGAAATATAAAAAAACTTCCATATTTCAGTGAGCATGATAGTTTTATGTGTTGAAGGTTACAAGGTTCCCATTTTTTGATTGGAACTCTAAGCTTTATTTCTAGGTGGAAAAAAAATAGCAAACTCATAGGGTTTTTTTAGCTGAGGAGAACGCAGGAATTTTTTTCTTTTTATTGTTGGTTTATTTGAAGAAGACAATGCACATTAATTGACACTCAGTACAATTACTTTGTGTAAATGCGCCAGATTAGCCATAGGCTATTTTCCATCTGTAGTCCTCAAACATTTAAGACAAAAAATACATTTACAGAGAAAAGGTTAAACATAGACATAAATTGTGACATGATGGTGATTCATCCATTTGTGTTTTTAGCCTTGTGTGTGAGGACAAATGGGCAGCGCTTCAGTGTTTGTAATGAGGTTTTCAGTACAGTACCGAGACATTTTTTAAATAAATAGAACCGTAGCCATGAAGGCTGCGTTGTATTCTGTTGTAAAGCACTCTTAAGGACGTGACATTGGCTGATTAAAAAAGCTGCCTGAATCAATGCTGTTTGGATAAAATGTTTTAATGAATCCAAAATAAATTGAATTCACTGATTAACTTCATCCCAGCTCGGAGGTATGCTGATGTCAGATACAGGTTTAGACTGAGAAGCCGTGTGAAAGCGCTATGCTACATTTTACCAGAAAAAAAGATGTGTGTCGCCTTATTTAATAATGTGTGTGTACTTGTGTTCCTCAATCAAAACTATACGAAATAGAGTTTTTATCAAATTTAAGCACAAGGCAAAAAAACCAACTAACAAAACCACATAAATGTAAAATCATGATCAAAACACAATTTAAAGAGATAGAGAGGGGAAATAAATTACAAATTAAAAAATGACAAAGATGTTTACCATTCATTTGCCCTTTAATACTCAGGAAGTGCAATATAAAAAAACACTATTTATGTTGTATTTGATAAAGAGACTTAAGCAAATAAAATGAAATAAATTAGAACACCACATCTTTTTTTCCCTGTTTTCCTTTTTTTTTAAATTGAAGTATAACAAGCTGGTATTGGCTCAGTGAGTCAGACCGTCTTCTTCAGTAGCTAGCGTGCCATGATCTTCTAATAGTTTGCTAACTCTAGTTTTGAACCAGCACTACCTGAGTGATGAGTGGCGCTCCTTTAGACTTTGCCGCCATGCCTTTTGGTGTTTTTTCCAACTGGTAGGTTTAGCAAATAGCCAAATTTGTTTAAACGTTATTTCAGCCTGCTGACTAGCAGAGCGCAGCAACATGGTGTTACCCTGTACTCCAGACAGTGGGAGAAACTCTCTGGAGTCTTATATCAGGACATTGGTCTGTATAAAAAGAACATTTTAGCAATTAATACCTTAACGTAACGGGACACCAGCAACTAACACACCTTTATACCAATCATAATAGCATAAAGCTTATCAGATGTAAAGTAAACATAATTTCCGCTGGAGTCCTGCTTAGCTGGCTTTGTTAGTCATGTGTTACCTTTTGTTGCACATGTTTAGAATCAGTGGACTTTATGTGGTTTGGAGAGAAAGCTGCAGTAGGGTTCATGTTTGTGCTGTTTCCTTCTGGATTTCTTACAGATGCTGGAAATGTAATGCTATCCAAGGGTTGAGTAGTTTAATCCATTCAGCAGATTTAAGTTTGCAGTTTCACAAAAATAATTGATCTAATTAGCTTATAAGTTATTAACAGCATTTAAAATTTGCATTATTTTATTCAGGTTAAGGAAATCTCCCGCCGGTACGCTTGGCCTGCGACATTAGATCACATATTAACGACTTTTTAATTCGTGAAAAAAAGCTCTGGGGCACTGTTGCATGAAATGAAAATCAGTAGATGCTTTTTACTGACTTGGTCGCACATTTCCGCAGCTCCCCTTTTCTTCACTTGGAGCATAGTGAACTCTGTTCACTGGTGGAGCGGCTCCACTCAGGCTCTGCCGGCCACCACCGTGCTGCTGCTGCTGGGCGCCTGGGTGCTGGTGGGCTTCCCCCTCAGCGTCATCGGCGGCATTGTGGGAAAGAACCGAGCGGGCAGCTTTCAGGCGCCGTGCCGCACTCGTAACATCCCCCGGCAGATCCCCCCTCAGCCCTGGTACAAACACGCCATTGTGCACATGGCTATTGGTGGCTTCCTACCTTTCAGGTGAGCTCTCCGTTTGTGTGAGAGGGGCAGCTCTCATTTGGAAGTTTACATCTTTACTCCATATTGGGTTAACAACGGATTTCTCATAGGTTGCATGGTATTTGCATTTTCGGTGCCTTGCCAAATGATTCATACCTCTTGAACTTTTTCCCATTTTGTCACATTATAACCAGTAACTGCTCTGTCTTACTTGTTATTCCATTTAATAGATTAACACAGAGTAGGGCATATTTATAAAGGAGGTGGAAAATGATGCTTTGCAAAAGTTTTTAGCTTGAAGAGCTAAAGACATTTATAGTCCCTTCTGGTTGAACAAATAGCTCAAGCTAAGTCAGATTGAGTGAAAAATGTGGATGCATTTAGCTCCATCTATCTTTCAATCAACTCTGACCCCCTTCACAAAAATATCCCCACAGCATGATGCTGCCATCTCCGTGTCTCATGAAGGGATGGTGTGCTTAGAGGGATTTCTGTCACACAGCGTTTGGCTTGTAGGCCAAAAGGTTCAGTTGTGCTCCCATTCGGCTGACCAGAGCACCTTCTTCCAGATGTGTGTCTCTTCCACGTGGGTCGTGGCAAACTGCAAATAGGACTTATTACGGCTTCTTAACAATAGCTTTCTATATGCCACTCCTTCATAAAGGTAAGATTTGGTGAGTGTATGAATTATAGCTGACTTGTCAGCAAATCCTCCCACCTGATCTGTGAATTTCTGCAGCTCCTTGATATAACCATCTATGTATGTCAGTTTACAGAAATGGTTGTCATAGGTTGTTTGCAGTCGTGCCATGCTCTTTCTGTTTTGAGATTGTTGATAGAACAGTTCTCAATAAATTGTTTAGAACTTCTGATACTTTCTTCTAACCTAACTCTGCTTTAAACGTTTTCCAAACAACCCCCCTAATCTGTCTGCTGTGTTCCTTAGTATTCATGATGTCCTCTAACAAACATCTGAGGTAGAATAGCTGGATACTGGACTAATTTCTAATCAGGGGTCTCATTTGTAAACGTTGCGTTCGCACAAAACGGGGCCTGAAACTGGCATACGCTACTTTCAAAGCAAAAGTTGTGATTTCTAAAAAACAGACTTGACGGGAAAATGTCCGCACCTGTACGCCAACTCTGACCGGTGCGTACGGACATTTTGGAGACGGGGGGGAATTGACGACGGAGTTCGTGAGGTGGTGAACTGCAGCCAGACTGCATATTACTCCTCTCACACATATCATTTCACCTCACACCAAACATTAATTATGGATTCATGTTATTATAAACATCCAAACCAGCAATGATATCTATATTGTAGCTTTGCAGTGAGCTATAGCTCTTCGAAAAACATTTTTCAATATTAAAATAAATACATAAAATTTATCTCAAAACCTTAAACTCAGATAAAAGGGCCGGGACTGTATGCCAATTAATAAATTGAATCATCTGTACCATATATCATTGATTATCACGTTCATTGTGCCAAGGAAGGAAGCAATCAGTCTTATTGCTGCCAATAGAAATACCCCAACTACTTTCAAGTGTAACATTTAAGATGGATGCGCTGGTGTTGCTAGAAGATTTTGCAAATGGAAGGATTAGGAGAGAACGCGTGTTCAGGGATAATGCGGACCTCCTTGCCCATGATGATGACTGGCTAATAAGCAGATTCAGATTCCCTAGAGCTGTGCTCTTGGATCTCTGTGCTGAATTGGGCGCGGTTTTGGAGAGACCGTCCAGGCGGAACCGTGCCATTCCGGTCCAGCTGCAGGTGCTCACCACTCTGGGGTTTCTTGCAACTGGTTGTTACCAGCGGGAATTAGCCGACAGGTATGTGTCTGAGGGACATGATTCTTACTATTCTGCCCAAAGTCCCTTTTTGGAAATAATGCCTTCAAATATGTTATATTTATTTACTAGGTCTGGGATATCACAGCCGTCCCTGAGCGCAATAATGCCTGCAGTCTTGGATGGGATCATTAAAATGAGCAGGCGATAGATCATGTTTCCATATACTGTGGGGGAGCAGGCTGAAATTAAGATGCAATTTGCAGCAATGTCCGGTTTCCCAAACATAATCGGCGCAATTGACTGCACACATATTGCTATAAGGGCCCCGTCCGAGGATGAATTTATTTTCGTCAATCGGAAACATGTACACAGTATTAATGTGCAAATCATATATGCTTCACACATGAGGATCACTAATATGGTGGCACGATGGCCTGGGTCAACACACGACTCCTTTATCTTGACACACAGCAGTGTAGGGAACAGACTGCAGGCAGGCGTTGTGCGTGATGGCTGGCTGCTCGGTAAGTCCTCACCGTCATTAGAAATGCTGGTTGTTGACGCCTGAATTAAACGTGTCATCACTTGCAGGTGATAGTGGCTACCCTCTCAGGAGCTGGCTTCTGACCCCGTTCCCAGACAGCAGAGGAACTGCGCTACAACTCCTGTCACACGCGTGCGCTCTGTCGTGGAGCGTGCCATAGGCCTGTTAAAATGTAGGTGGCGGTCGTTGGATGCCTCGGGTGGCAGACTATTATACCACCCTACAAAGGTCTACAAAGGAATTCCCCTCCCTCCTGGCATACCCCCTCCCCAGCATGAGAACCCCGACCCACAGCCGCCTCCTCCTCGACAGGAAGCCTTCACCCAGGGAGCAAGGATCCGCCAGGATGTAATGCGGCGTTTGAGATAACAACGACAAGGTTCATTTATTAAAATGTTTTATTGTATCATTTAAGGTACCAATGGCTGTCACTATGTCGCACAGCACACTCTTTATTTCCTTTAACTAGTTTGTCACAGAATTGATCGTGCTGATGGTGTCTCTGTGTGTCTGCATCACAGCTTCAGTCAGAACCCGACCACTGCTGGATGCACCACGGGCACCGGCAGCACTGGTGCTGGGGGCAGCCGGACGGTGGGCAACCTCATCTTCCTCAGCCTCCTCATCCTCGCCACCTACCGACTGTGGAAGAGCTGAAAAGACACGGCATATTAGTCTGTCTCCTTAAAATATGCTCAAATTTGTTTAACGTAGCCACGTAATAAAATATATCCAAAAGGTGCTTTACTGGGTTCATCTGTCGTTTCTGCCTGGTCGGTGTCACCCTCCTTCTCTGACACAATACCGTACACGCTTGATGTTCCCATGATACTTGCCATCTTCCTGTCTAGTGGTGTCAGCTCTGGTGTACACGTACCCCCTCCAGTAGCAGACCCACTCTGGCGGTGGGAGGCAAGTTTTTTTTTTGCCTCGACTTTGAGGTCCGACCACTTTTTTTTTTTTTCGCGTACCGTCTTCTCAGTTGCACTGACAGTCTGCACTGCAGACGCCACATGCTGCCACTCGCATTTCTTCCTTTTATTTGTGACACCTCTGCTGTGTCCACCAAATAAAATGTCTCTTCTAGCCTCCACTTCACCCACTAGCACTTCAATCTCCATCTCCATAAAGTTTCTCTTCTTGGTTTTTTTTGTTGTTGCCATATTTCCCCTCTTCTTCATATGCATCAATATTCATGTCCTGCTTTGCATTGACCTTTTATAGCCGGATTTGGGCGTGTTCAGGGTGGGATATGAGCCAAATTCCCGTTTGCAAACTTCCAAGAAGACTGTGATTTATAAAGGGGAAATTGCTTACACCTGTGCGTAGGCATGGTTTCATAAATCAGAAATCTTTTTGGCGTACGCAAACTTTTTGTTTTGGTCGTACGTACACTTTTAGTAGGGATTCTACGCAATGTTTTATAAATGAGACCCCGGGTGATTTTCGAAGGTAATTGGTTTTACCTGGTTTTACTTAGTACGCTACATGTTTCAGTTCTTTATTCATAAATCATTCCTCAATAGTGCATTGCTTTATGTTGGTGTATTAAAGGAAATGCCAGTGAAATACTGTTTCTGGCTTGTAAGGTGACAAAATGTGAAAAAACAATTCATAGGTATGAATCCTTCTCATGGCATTGCATGTATTCTGTTAACTGTATCATAGAATAATTTATTTTCCGGATAGACAATAGGAATATTTAGGACGGCTTAAACTTTTATGGGATTGTTTAGTACTTGATTTACAGTTTCACTCTTGAACTCCTACCCTCAGTGCCATCTCAGTGGAACTGTACTACATCTTTGCCACCGTTTGGGGCCGAGAACACTACACCCTGTACGGCATCCTGCTCTGCGTCTTCGCCATCCTGCTCTCGGTGGGCGCCTGCATCTCTGTGGCCCTGACCTACTTCCTCCTGTCGGGTGAGGACTACAGATGGTGGTGGCGGAGCGTGCTGAGCACCGGATCCACCGGCCTCTTCATCTTCGTCTACTCCGTTTTCTACTACCGCAACCGCTCCTCCATGAGCGGCCTGGTGCAAAGCTCGGAGTTCTTCGGGTACTCCCTGCTGACGGCGCTCGTGTTCTCGCTGATGCTGGGCAGCGTGTCGTTCTGGGCCTCTCTGGCGTTTATTCGCTACATCTACCGCAGCCTGAAGATGGACTGAAGTTGAGACGCTCCATACAAACCCTGAGTAAACGTGTCGACGGTCTTCAGTGTTTTCTGTCACTTCACATCTCCTGTTGTGTTGATAGGAGAAAAAATAGGGGCCTTGAACTTCCCGTGAAGGGTGAATAATGAACTCCAATAACAGTTTTTGGCTGAATAAGGGAAAGTTGGTGCATTGGTGGGGAGATGAAGGGACATGTAGAGGTTTGGGATTTAGGAAGAAAACAAGATATTTCACTTCAAAGGGACGACTGCTCTCAGCTAGCATTACAAATACAACATGTGACATTTCTGATGCAATACACTGCATCATCTGGTACCTATTGCATAGTATAACAGTAGGTTTGACCAACATCTTTGGTTATTTGCTCAATATGCTGGCTATTAAAAGTTATAGTACATTAATAATGTAGTATTGATAATGCAGCAGTGCAAGTGATACTTGCAGAGAATACTCCTAGACCCATTAAAAAAAGCCTATCTGGATATGAGAATTTTTGCACAGTCTGAGATTGTTTTTGTCCTGATGGTGGATGGAAGAAACGATGCCTTGTAGATTTAAGGTTTTGCAAATTGTTGGTGAAGGGAGCAATATTGTATTCTATGGCAACCATCGACTTTGGTTCTGATGTAAATACTTTTTTCAATAAAGTGCTTTTTAATACAACAAAGCAAGCAAACACATGTAGTCTTTTTCTTGCATTTTTATTTTCCTTCTTTCACATCACATGATCACACACACTTGTCTAGTGAATGATTGTAGAGCTGCAAATGAAGGTTTCAGCACTCTTCCATTTAAACATGTTTGTCACATATCGCCCCTTTCTCTAATCAAAAACAAAGTATAAATGGTTAAATATTGTAAGACACATTTGAGCATGGGACAGTATAAAGTTCAAATGATGCACTGAACACCAAAATTCAGTACAGGCAAATCTCAAATAATTTCAATTCCATCTCTCCAAAAAACATTTCCAAATCTAAACTCGTAGCTTGTCCTTTAGTGCTGTGTAGTAAGGCTGCACAATATCATTGCAATACCCGTCTGCGCAATAGTCTTCAAAAAGAACTGGGATACAATAATTGCCTATTATATTCCAAGTGTTGACATTTTACATACAATGTAATATGACTGGACAGTAGCATGGCAACAGATACCCTCAACCTACACAAATGGCAGAACCCAAAACATGAAAGGAAAGAGTGATGGATGCACAGGGGGGAGTGAGGAGAGATGAGGCATATCCCAACAGATATCACAATTTTTTATTATTACTACCATCGCAGGATTTGTCATGTTGCAGCCCTACTGAGTAGCAGTGGAAAACTGAGTGGAGAAACAAGCACATGCTGGTTTGTCTTCCCCTACAGCTGAGTTAATGAAGTTTTCAGTCAGCTAAGCAGCAGTGTACAACCAAGTTGGGGGCCTGCTATGCTTGGCTCTGTGCTCCATACTGCCACAGAAATCAGACCCTGGTGTCTTCAATGGCATCTAACTTGGATTCTAAACTGGAGGGGGTATAATGGAAAACTTTAGCAACATGGCCATGCTGAGGTACAATAGCAAAACCCACAATGAACAATCCAACTTGTAAATTGAACCTGTATTTATTTAAAAGAATGTGTTTGTGCATGTCAAGTTTAACACTTTGCACCACAGTGAAACCTTTGCTTACAGTGTATCCAAACTGGACGGAATTGGCATAAGGGAGCATTCAGAGCACACATTAAATAGCTGCATATAAAAATAAAACCTCATGCAAAAAAAAAGAAAAAACAGAATGGACAGATGGTAGAGAACAATGCATATATACACTCCGCTTAAAAATTACACTTCACTACAAAGTGGCTAGCAACTTTGGAGGTAAACTTAACACGACAGCTGAATGAAATGATTACGGATGATATTCATATGAAGAACCACTTGTACCAGCTACTGGTTTCCATCATGATTTAGGGAGCTGCTTACAGGCTCCACTTCTTTGCTTTCAATGCGCGGAGTCTGCATGTAACTGTTCGAGTTGAATGCGTTTGGGTTGTAATCAAAGGGGCCGCCTCCTTGTGGCACAACCCACCCAGCTGCATGGCGCCGGTTTGGTAAAGTGGCCTGCGGTGAATCAGTGGACCAAGGTGAATAACCAGCGGGCATGGCTGCGCCGCCCACAGCAGCGAGGTAGTAGGCCATATTCTGTGGTGTCTTCTTATAAGCTGCCTCCATCATGTGTTGGTTGTAATGTTCCCTGATCTGGGGCCGACCATCTCCTTGATACTGCAAAACAAACAAGTCAAAGAGAAATTAGCTGATGAACTTGGAAACGGCGCGTGGCGAAAACACACGATAATATATAGTATTGCATCTCGCCTTTAAGGCCATAACCATAACTTTGATTAGGCCTCCAATATGGATGCATTATTCTGTGTCCGGATCGCTATTCCACTGTTATCTCTTAACAGGAAACTCGTGCTGGACACCCAACAGAAACCAGATCCCTCGTTTCTGTTGGGTACACGCTTACTGAATACCGTCCGAGTCACTTACAGTCGGGACGTGTGAGGCCATGTTGGAGATGACTGGTCGGTGAGCTGAGCCGTCCTTGTGGATGGCATAACGCTCCGACACCCAGCTGGTGTCTTTCTGTTGCCTCCTGAGCTTCATTCTCCGGTTCTGAAACCAGGTCTTCACCTGCAAAACAAAGATCACGACTGTTTCAAAGTGCACGAAACCGCATAATTTCGCAAGCATCGTTCATTGACCCCGGCTTACCTGTTTATATGTTAGTCCGCTCATTTCAGCCAGGTTTTTCATCTCAGCTGGAGTGAGGTACCTCTGAACACTGAAGCGCTGGAGGAGAGTGTTCATCTGACTCTCGGTAAAGGCTATTCGGACTTTCACCTTAGCACTGGCGCCTTGCTTCTTTGGGGTAGCATGGGGTGAGCTATTTCTGACCTCGTTCCCATGTATGGCCAAATTCTGAGACTCCTCCAAGAAAGAGCTGGAAACATCCTGACTATCGTCCGGGCTCCTGACTACTGGCTTCTCGCCGACATCCTTCTCGGTCCAGGTAGTGGGGTCCACCTGAGGAAGACTTCCTTCACGACTGCTGACAGAGCTCCAAGAATCTACATGAGGAGGAACAGGGACATTAATCAAATGTATATTTTTATAATTTAACTGAAATAATTATAATATAATATATTATAAACCATGGTTACTTCATGGGTCTTCTACTACAATGAATAACATGCAGTCTTTGATGTAGTCCTAGTGACTCTCCAAACACACCCCAATATCTGAATAGTTATCCTGGACCTTGTTTGCAGCAATGTTAGACTCGTTAAAGCTGACGGATTTAATAGATGTAGGTTTAAACAGTTAACAGTCATTAATTTCAGAACTTGTTAAATCATCTGAATATGCATAGAGAAACGTATAAATTGTCACAACAATTTGATTTATTTTGAATTGTGGCAATTTTGGCATCAAACAGGCTCAGTCGCTAGATGGCGCCACTTTGTGTTCCACCACGAGCCGAGTGGCGCCATATTTGGAAACCTTCTGAACACCGAAGATGGAAACAAACTCGTCCTCGTCTTTACAACTCGAGGAAGAAATTTCCGCGTTTGTTCGTGGAGATGTAAGTATATAGATGTAAGTAGTATAAAAGACAGACGTGTTTATATATGCTGCACGTACCAGGTGAGATGTGCGCCTCAGAGTCGCTGACTGAATCACTCCTGGCCCGCCTCAACTCACTTTCCCCGGTTGGATAGGCCTCCCGCGGCGGCCCGGTCACCAACAGGTGGCCTGCCTGGGCGTCACTGAGATACACGAGTCCGGTACCCTGATAACAATTCCCGGTCACAGTCTCGGGGGTGAGTGGTGGGGACTCTTCCTCGGTCATGGCGGTGGTGGGAGCGACGGCGGTACAAATGCTCTGCGTCGCCCCGCCGTTGTAGTTACTCAAGTCGGTGACTCCGTTGTCGCCCCAGCCAGTCAGGTTCCCGTTGTTCTGCTCCGGCACCGACTGATACACGAGACTGTAAGCGTAGGTATGGTAAGCCGGGTTGTAATTGTAAGCTACCTGCGTTTTCCATTCTGCCATTTTTCTGTTGGGAAACTGTGTGTCAAGACCAAAAAGAAGCAACAAAAGGCCTAAACTGATGTAATTAAAAGAGCGACGCCGTAAAACATGTGAAAAAAATTAAAAATCTGATTTTGAGTTAAAAACAAAAAAGTTAACACCGTGCAAATTCAAATATAACGCGCGCAGCCGCGCAGTGTCTGTTTATAAGGAGGTGTGTGGGTGTGGGCACAGGTGTAGGCGGGTGCTTTCCTTTCAACCAATCAGGTTTCTTTATCGCTCAACTGCGATAGGTTGTCCCTGTTTATGTGTTTATTTGCTTTTAAATGCTCGTTTCATTTCATTTTACTTTTAAACTCTCAAAAAGTAAAAAAAAAAAAAAAAAATCCTGAATACAATGTGTCATTTGAAAATTTATCACGTTTACAAAATTTGTTCATAGACCCACCCTTTTAAACATTAATATCTAAAGATTTATTTATTTGTTTTATTTATACAAATGCAACTATCTGTTTTTAGATTTCTTATTGTGTGTAAATATTATTTAGGTTCATAGTATTTGTATTTCAAAGGCTTGAAGCTTTCCACGGTTGTGTCTGTCATTTAGTTGCAACACTTACATGCTGCTCTGTGTGGTCTTCACAGCTTATGCTTGTTGTCCAGAGCCTCATTATTCAGCCGATTCTGTGTTAACATGAGACATGTTTCTAAAATTAATGGTATTAGTCCATTTGCCAAATTTACTAACTAGAATAATCCTGTATTGTCCCACAAAAGGGAAATTCAGATGTAACAGCAGCAATGTGACAGATGATAGAAGCATTTAAAGTAAATGAAAAGTAGAAAAACAGAATTAAGAAAAATATATGTACATCAAGGACACAATTACAATAAACAAAGTACTGTGCTGTTATTAAAAATAAAGTGAAACACTTAGTTACAACAAACTGAGTAATGAACTATTGAACTATGGTTCCTAAATAGGGTGCAGCAATCCTAATAACAAGAAGAAGCAGCGTTCCAAAAAAACCTACCCTTTGTACGACCAAAACAATTATGTACTTTTTTTTCCTTTTAGCTCCTCTAAAGTTCATAATAACCTCAATCTAAACAATATTGTAAATAGAAATGTTAGATTGCTGACTTGGCAGCACATTATACCTAAAGCTTTCTAACATCTAGCTGTGAATCTTTTTAGCATCTTTGACGAATCATAAATTATTTCCCTAATAGTTTTAGACTCAGCAAGATTAGAAGACTAAATCCATCATCCAAGGCTGAGTGGTTGAATAGTTAGGATTCTGTCTGAGTCAGTGGTTTTCTTTGTGTGTGAATACTTTTGGAAGGCACTATAAATAACGGCAACTGAATCCTCTGTCAATTTTGTGTCTGTGCAGCATAAATCCAAGATGGAGACTTAACCAGTGAAGGGAGGCAGACACTCAACTGTAGCCTCAAATCACAAAACTCCTCCGTTCTGTACAGTTCTGGACTTGTTTATGCAAATTCCTGCCTCTCCATCTGCGAGTCTATTCACAAAGACGATTCAGATTAGGTTGTGCATTACCCTCTAAGTGCTGTTTGTCCTGTGCCTCCATGTCTGTTTTGACATGGTAATGATTCAGTTAGCGGTGAAAGGATGTGAGAAGAGTGAGCCCGATGGGGGGGGCATTAGCATTTCTAACCGACCTGTTGCAGGGCAGGGTTTGTTCATCTGGTGGGGTGGGGGGTGGTGGGTTTAGGTGTACAGGTGTGCAGAACAATAGCATTGGTATGTATTGAGTGGATTACAGGCTGGCCTTTGATGACTGGTCGCACTGGTTCTGAGTTTGAGAGGAGTGGTTCCAGGAAATGTGGCAATTGAAATGAGTCAGTTTCAGATGCACGTTTGTGCCGCTTTATCCACAGCGCTTTCAAACTCAGGAGAATGCATGCATTTTTCAGTCATGTCTCAAAAAGCTTTAATTTAAATATCCAGAAAAATCCATTAGAAGTAGAGAGAAGGCTGTAGAAAATCCAACTCGGTCGTGTTTGGTGTTTAGTCAGGATCATACCTGGCTGCAGACAGATGATTGTGGTGTCAAAAATTCACAAATGGGCAATTGAAAAGGTTATAAAAAATTTAAAAAGAAAGAAAAATGCTCATCATATTGCGCTGATCATTTTATTTTAATCCACAGAACATGACTGGTTTATAGTGATTTGTGTATTCACATGGCTATTATTGCAGCTGATCAAGCTGATGGCAGTTATTTTAGCTGTTCAACAGGAGATCCTAGCTTATATTTTCTAAACGGGGTTTCATCTAAAAATAAAACTTGTCTGTTACTGGGCTTAATTGAAATGAGAAGTGATCTTTGTACAAGGTTGGATTGGTCTAAAATCAGAGCGGCCGAATGTCCCTTATTGTCCCTTAAATAAAACAATGTTATTAGCTTTATGTGTTTCAAGACCCTCCGTTTAAGCCTGCCATAAACTGGATGCTGTTGGGTGAGTTTAATGTCATCATAAAGGTGTTGAACAAGAAAGACTCTACTCTAAAACCAACATCATCCACAGTTGACTGAAATTTGCTCACATGAACAAGGTAAATGCCTTTAGACAGAGGTTTTATGGGGCATTTATGGGAGACGAGGAGAACTACTTCCAAGTTCTCCAACTTTACCTTTATATACAGTCTATGACTTCACCTCAGATCAACACCTAAATGGTAGAAACTTAAAAGTTAAGCCTTATGACTAGCTCTGACTTCAGCACAGTTGAAAGTGCATGGATTATGCTTAAAAGTAGGCACTGAAAGCTGGGGCTGCACAATATACAGCAAGTTTAGTGTTACTGCAATATTACTGTATACAGTATGCATTTCATGAAAAACTGCTTGAGCTGCAGTAGAGGAGAACAGGGATGATAGTAACACTTTTTGTTCGAGCAAATGTAACTATGTGTGTTCTTTGTGCTAGAGAACTCATATTCTAACGCGTTTAACATTCTCGCTGCCGCTTCCATTTAGTTCCTTTTTGTTATACTGCCAATAACAGTTGACCCTGAAATACAGTATTTAGTTGCAAGACGATTTAACAACTGAACATTATACAAAAATCACATGCTACCATAGTACCAGGCTGAATATTTGTAGAAGCAGTGTCTTTTGCCGTAAAAGTGGCCGGAATACCTGGAGTCAATGGTTTTGGATGGGTGACCCTATACTTTTTCAAATTTATATTCCTCAAAAACAAACTTGTGACAAAATTATTTTTTCATTTATTTGTTCCTGCAGTTCTAAAGGTTGAAATGAATCTATTTGGGTGGTGGTGGGGAATTACCGGTAGGTCTTCAGCTTGTTGTATTTATCTTCCTCTCCAGCTGTTGGCGCTGTTTCCACGTACAAAGCCTAAAAACACGCATGTCCCTTTAATTCAGCTCACATGGAACTCCTGGTCGGTGTTCTGTCCCGCGTGCTGGCTGGCTGTCCGTCCAAACGTTCCAGAGCGGACCTGACCGAGCCATACCTGTCATTTCTACTCAACGACTTCACACATACGCGATTCTTTAGGGCGTCCTCGGCTAAATCAGACTCGCTAGTTAGCATTCCGACCAACACAGAAAGACTCTGTTTACATGACTGACACCCAGATAGGCACTCCGCGAAAGGACGGCTCACTCTTTCCCTGCGTGTTTTTCACCGATATTTACACGGTAACGGTCGCCTAAAGACCAAGCGGTGTGTTGGTCGCAACCATCAGGATGACGGAGGAGCTCGAGCAAATTCTGTTACAGCTGACACAGCCTGACAATGCAGTTATACAGCAGGTAACAAATAAGGCTAGCTCTTTTTCTTTTCTTTTTTTAGCTATTGTCGAGGGTAAGCCAGAAATCCGCTAACAACAGTTGGAAATAACTCAAGAGTTCAGTTAGTTTGAGTTAACGTTTGAAGTCTAACGGCTGTTTAACTGCCAAACGGTTTGCTTAGTTTTGGTCAAGATGGTTGAACAACCGTATATTAATCTCTACTGTTTGTAAAGTAAAAGTAGCTAATTTAAAATAATGAAAATATACTATTGTATTGTCAACCCAAGCAGTTTTTGACGCCCCCTCTCTCTCTTTTTTCCCAGGCCACAGCCCAGCTGAAGCAGGCTTTTAAAGACCCAGCTATAATTCCAGCCCTTTGTGCTGTCATGAGCGGCTCCCAAAACCCTGAGGTATGGTAAAGCAGTTAGCAAAACAAAAAAAAACATGTTTCCCTATAGAATTTGGTAAGAATTTTTATTTCTATAATTTATCATGAAACATAAGAATATTTGTGTAGATGACAAATGTTATGAGGTTTATTATAGATTGAAGTGGCTTTTTCTTCCATGTCAGCTGAATAAATAAAAAAAGGGATTAAAGCGAATGTTAAATAGTTTATGTAAAAGTATAACACAAAATATCTCAAGTTGGGTAAAGTTAGAATTCTTGACTGAAAATAGTAAATGTAGGAATAAAACAAATTTGAAATGAGTTTACATTACACACTGAATATTTGAAGCATTTGTTACTCATAACTTTGAATATGGCTTGCAGCTATTGAAAACCCCCAAATTAAGTTTCTTAGACGATTTAAGTCTTACATAAGGCTGATTTTTAGTTCAGGAATGTTTTATGGTTGCTGTCTACACAAGTCTGGTGTAAGACTGCTGACCCGACAGTTGTCCAGCACTCAATGACGCCCTCAACAGTGAGGGTTGGCAACAAAAGGTCGGTGTTAACAAAGCTGGCTGTTCAGAATTCTCTATCCAGGCATCATAATGAGAAATTGAGTTGAATTTAAGTGTGGTAAAGAAGCTGCAAAACACGAACAGCTGCATCCTTGGAGAGGATATTAAAGAAAAGTCTGTTCAAAAATTTGATAGGGAGACTGACGAGGCTTGGATGACTGTTGGAACCGGTCCTTCAAGCATCACCAGAACCAGACGTTTCCAGGACACCAACTCCAGCTGTCACATAGTTTGTTTCCAAGCCCCTCCTTAACCAGAGTCAGAGTTTGGACCAAGAATTGAGTGCCTATATGGATGTGAAGGCTTTCAAAAAGCAGCTTTCAGTTTCTATGCTCCCCTTATCTGGAACAAACTTTGGAGTTCCTTTTAAATCAAAGCTCAAAACCCATGTTTTAAGAGCTGCCTTTTGAGTAAGTGATTAATAATAGCTGGAACGTCATATCTTTTAAATGTGTCATATGTTGTGTCTCTAATGTTGTTTTAATTTTTTATTGTTTTTATTGTATCCCCTAATCACCCAAAGCACATTGAATTGCCTTGTTGCTGAAAGTGTGCTATACAAATAAAGTTTCCTTGCCTTGTATCAGTCTTATCTAATATTCCGATTTTCTGTGAAATTGAATTCTGGGGTTTCATTAGCTGTAAGCCAGAAGGATCCAAATGAATAAAAATAACACCTAAAATATATCATTCTGTGATTAAGAACTATAGATCATACTTAATAAATGAAAAACATTTTGAGAATATTCTAATTTAAGGTGCACATGTATATGTTAAACCATTACACTTAGGGTTTATCAATAGTTATACTATGGGGAGAACACAATGTCTATGTAACTGTTATAAAAATAAAATAAAACTCTCATTAACTTTCTTCAAATGAATGCACAAAGACACCAAGAGTAAGTGAAGTTACAGGGCAGATTCTGCCTTGTTCTATCTGCTTCATAATGAAGCTATGAGGAATATTATCGTTACACTGAGTGACACTGTGTCTGTGTATGACAGGGTAGCAACACTTTTTAAAAGCTTTCTACATTTAAGCTAACCTCTGTTTTCTCTTGTTTCCTGCTTGTGCGCAGATTCGTCAGTCGGCTGCAGTCATGCTGAGGTTGAGAGTGAAGAAACATTGGAAAAAGATCAGCTCCAGTGACAGAGAGAGGTCTGCTTCTTCTCTTCAATAGATCATCACTAAAATCCAGATCACATGGGCCTCATTGTCACTTTGTTTCCCTTTCTCCTACAGCTTAAAAGCAGTGGTATTGCAAGCCTTCACCATGGAAACGGAGTAAGCATTGGGTTGGGACTGACTGTTCCACAGAAATAACTCGTTAAGTTTTACAGCAAGTGAGCTAACTGTGATGTTGTCCTGATGCGTCGCAGACACAAGGTGCACCACTCTCTCTCCCAGCTGTGTGCGGTGATGGTGAAGCATGAAACACCAGACCGTTGGCCTGCTCTGCTGCAGCTGCTCAACCAGTCCACCAAGAGCACAAATCCTCATGACAGACAGGTACGCTGAACATTTAGCACCTACGAATTTGGATTCGGGTAATTTACTCATGATTTTTTTTTTTTTATCTTAAAATAAAATATAAGAGCATGTCTCACTATGTTTTGGGTTATTTTAAGCAGAATATATACACTGTATTTGTTTTTCGTTTTGTTTTTTGATTGCTCTTGATTTTAGTTGGGACGTTTCAGCTCTCTTGTCCCGACAGGTCGGCCTCCTGCTGCTGAATAAGGTTGTAGAGTCCAACCCTGAACCTTTCAAGCCTCATTACTGCCAGCTGCTGCAGCTGTTCAGCACCGTGTTGCAGGACTACAACAATCCCACAGCACTGTACTACTGCATCCTCACCCTCACTGCCATAACTGCTTACACCGGCACTGAAGAGATGGTGAGCAAGTCCCTGCCTTTTCTTTTTATGGTCTGTCAATGCAAGGAGTGGATCGTAAAAGTCAAAACCTTTGTATCATTTTAATGTTCTTCGGAGCATTTCTTTATTTGACAATTTACTGTTCTGCAGAAGGAAATGCGTGCCATCATTCCAAGTCTGATTGTTGCTCTAAAACACCTCATCAAGGCAGATCAGGTAATTTATATTCAAAACATTTCCCGTCTTCCTGCTGTATCCGCTCCGACTCTGGAGAGATGAGATATCTTAACGTGTCGGCTTTCTGTTGTTTGTCTACTCAGAACCAAGCCAGTGAAGCCATGGAGGTGTTAATCGAGCTCATGGAGATTGAAGTGTCCATCATAGTCCCCCACATCGCAGATATTGTCCGCTTCTGCTTGGAGGTGTGATGTGAATGTGATCTTTTTTATTATTATTATTATTATTATTATTATTATTATTATTCCGAAAGTGTTTCCAGAAATGCAAAAAGAATTTTACACAGGAATTTCCTTAACGCGTGCTTGTGTTTAGGTGGCCAGTGACGCCACGCTGAGCGACTCTCTGCGAGTGAAGGCGCTTTCCTGCGTCACCTTCCTCATCAAGCTGAAAAGCAACGTAGGTAGAACCTGCCACCACCAACATGTGTGAATACTTGACCTCTACCTGTCATTAATTTCATCAAGCTCTCACATTTAATCTACTACCATCCCCAACTCATTTCTGTTCTTGTGGCCTTTTCCTAATCTGTTTTTTTTTTTTCTTCATTGCTTCTTGCAGTCTGTGCTGAAACTGAAGCTGCTGGGTCCCATCCTGCAGAGCATTTTTCCCATTCTGACTGCAGCGCCCCCGCCTGGTGAGCAAGACCCGGAGGATGAAGAGGATGATGGCGGCGACCCCACGGACAGTGATAACCCCAAACATGGCGCTGCTCAGGTGGAGACCAGTTACATGATCATGTCTATATGCAAATCTGAAAGAGCTTTAATTTCATGAGATTTTTCTTTTTTCTCAGATGATTGACACCATGGCACTCCATATGCCTCCAGAGAAACTGTTTCATCACCTTGTAAGACATTTAATCATCATCATCAGCATATCGGCACCGTTACTCCCATATGTGCTATCTGAAGTATTAAATACATCCTGTCCTGTTAGGTCCCACTCACTCAGGCCTGTCTCACCAGTGAGAACCCTTATCAGAAGAAAGGCGGTCTCATGTGTCTTGCTGTGCTGGCTGAGGGATGTGCAGACTACATACGCTCCAAGTATGTCAGGAAATGAGAGATTAGTGAGTTGCACTGCTGACGCAGATCTGTGTCTAATGAGGTCCGTGCATGTTTGCTAGGATGCTGTCATCAGTCCTGCAGACGGTCTGCCAGAGTCTTTCAGACAGCAATAGGGTGGTGCGCAGCGCTGCCCTTTTTGCTCTGGGACAGTTCTCTGAATATTTACAGGTGAGTCGTTTTAATTACAGAGGTTAAAAACGAATACACAAGAATGACCAGAAAATAATGATTATTAGACAAATTGAGCAAAATGTCTGGAATTGTGTAACTGGTAAAAATGCAACTGCAGCCTTATTTCTAATCATGAAATATATAAACAATATAAAACCTGACGTTAAGAGCAGCTTAAGCTTGAGACGTATACATTGGTGAAGATATGAATATTTGTGATCAAATCTGAAAAAGTAGTGAAGCTGTGATTATTAAACTTTTAAAGACATTAATTAGACATTAAAGTGCAATGGAACCGACGAAACTGAAACTTAAAATAACAAACAACGTTAACAAATGGAATACTGTATAAATAATAACTTGAGGGCTGAAGTCCAAATAGCAGCCAAGCCAAGCTTTTAATTCATATTTTTAAAAGTATAAACATTCAGTTGGCCTCAGGTCTTCAGGAAGATTAATCCAAAAGATTAGAGCTGAAATAAAACACCATGAGTTTTACTGTTTACTTCTGGCACCAACAGAAGACCCACAGAAGAAGTCGTGAGGCGTTTGGATTGGACATGTCAAATGGAAACCGTTATTACTTTAATAAAAACCCAATGTTGCATTTCGGCACTTTAAAACACATTTCAAAATACGCAGGTCACCACTTTGGAAATGTTAAAATTAGTGACATAGGCTTGCGCTCTGGTTGTTGTGGTTGAATTTTTGTTGTGACTGCAGTGGCAGTGTGGCTTTCTTAGAACCAGAAAGCATTGCAGTGGTCAATTCTGCGTTTTGTAAAAGTTTCTGCTAGTCTGCATCGGGTTAGGAGGGAAAGAGCAGAACTCTAGGAATGTTCTTTAGCTGTTAATGTGTTAATGTGTCCTTTGCATCATTCTTCAGTGGGAATGTAAGATTATATTGATACGCCGATATATCTCAATATTTTATGTCACAATATTGTATCAATATTCAAAGGCAATGTATTGATTTTTATTAAATTTTTTAGAATTTGAATGGAACCATTAATGATGACAGTAATTTTTGTAGTAAAAATAAAATAATGTCCGGTAGTTGGTGGCTGTTTTCACCTTCTTCGTTCAACTAGATCTAGTAATAAAACTGGATGTGTTAAAGTATGAAACAGGTTGGAGTGTTTAAAATGCTGTGACAGTTTTTCTACAGTTAAATTAAGTTTTAAAAATCACAATATATAGTCTTGCTCGTAGTATCGCAATATATCATATCGTTCCCCTTGTGATGCATATCGTATCACTGGATTCTTGGCAATGCACATCCCTGTTTTTCAGGTTCAGATAACATGTAACGGTTTTCGACTTAATCCGAGGGGTTCGTTGCTGTGAATTTCTCCTGACGGTCATGGTCAGTTATTGAATCTTAAGTTTTTTCCCGATTGAGCTGAAAGATACTGTCTGCCATTCAATGATTCAATACCTAAAATATGGTGAAAACTGGCCTTTATGGGCCTTGGTTAATCAGGATAAACACTGACAGGTTTGTCATGAACCCCTTTTATGAAAATAAACGTCACATCTCCAGATGAAGCTAGATGAGAATGGCATGTATAATTATCTCTAAAATGTTTAAATGTGTTTGAACCAAATTTATGCTTGAATATGCAATTTACAAAACACACCTCATCTCAAAATAATTGACCTGCTTTTGTTTTTCACTCTGTGCCTTTTAGCCTGAAGTGAGTAAGTACTGTGCAGAGTTGATGCCTCTGCTGCTGGGATACCTGTCGTCCCTGAACGAGGCCAAGATCGGCCATGTCACCAAGGCGTTTTATGCTCTGGAAAATTTCATGGAGAACCTGGGTAAGAAAGTTTGAACGGGTTCAAATCACAAACTGAGGCTCATCTCTAACCCAGGCCTTAAACTATCAGCACCGTCATTGGCTGGTGATTTTAAAGTGCTTGTCCTTATTTGATTTTGGACATTTTCATTAGTGTTCTTTGTTTCCTGACAGAATCATAATTAATAATTAAAACCTTTAAAAAAAAAAATCTCCCTTTAAACAGGATCTGACATCGAGCCCTACCTTCCCACCCTGATGGAGACCATGTTGTCTGCTCTCAATAATGCAGAAAACCTGAAAATAAAAGAGCTGGCTGTGTCGGCCATAGGTGCTATAGGTGAGGATTGATTCAGTCAAACTTTCTGAAATGAGACGCGTGGCATGAATTCAGACCAGGAAGAGTTTAAAATGGAGGTGGGTGTTTCCTCTAACTAATCCGCATTCAAAGCACTTTATCGACTTTTTTTTTCTCTGTTTCTTAGCTAACGCAGCCAAGGAGTTGCTGGTTCCCTATTTCCCTCCAGTCATCGAAAGCCTGAAAGGTTTTCTCACCGCCACCACGGAGGAGATGAGGCCTCTGCAAAATCAGTCCCTCGGTAAATTAACCGGATTTCCTTTCATTTTGTTCTCAACCAGAGACCGACCACAACAACTTTTAGTTTGGATAGATGGTGATCTTGCTTCGTTCCTCTTTTCAGATACTCTATCTGTACTGGCCCGCACTATTGGCAAGGACGTCTTTAGTCCTCTTGCTGCAGAATGTATACAGCTTGGTCTCAACCTCACTGATGCCATTGATGATCCTGACCTGAGACGATGCACGTATGTCATTTGTTGTTGGGGATTTTTCTACTATTAAGCCACCAAACACCGCTCGCTTAAAGCAAACCACATTCACTGATGGGGATTTATTATTTAATTGCTGCAAATTCATGGGAAGGTTTTTGTGTGCTGAAAGTGCTTTTCTACTGTATTTTTTCTCTCTCTCTCCTCACAACCAGGTATGGTCTGTATTCAGCTGTGTCCACAGTCAGCCCTGAAAGCCTGACCCCCCACCTCACTGCCATAACCACTGTGATGCAGCTCGCCCTGAAGTCCAATGAAGGCATCATGGTACAACACACACACACACATATCCCTTTGAAGGCCTTCTTTGAATTGAAGTGCAATATGAAACATAACTTATTTTCAGGCACACCTTGAAGAGGACAAGACGTTTGTCCTGCTGGACGATGACGACGATGACGAGGACAACGGCAACAACGGAGGAGGTAAAACCCAGGAGGACTTTCTGGAAGACGAGCCGGAGACAGACCTGCATGACGTCGCAGGGTGGGTTCTGCTACATGCCACCTTCACACCTGTTCAGAAAGAGATCACTGCCATTCAGCGGCTTCACATGTTACAGGTTCAGTGTGGAGAACGCCTACATTGATGAGAAGGAGGACGCCTGCGACGCTCTGGGAGAGATCGCCTTAAGCACAGGGTGACACTTTTACAGTTTCTTCTTCTGCAGCTTTGAAAATTTAGATTTTTTTTTTCTCCCAAAAAGCCTTTCCTCTGGAATATTTACTTCATGTTACTCTTGGTTGTCATCACAGCGTTGCCTTCCAGCCTTACCTGGAGTCCAGCTTCCAGCAGGTCTTTGAGATGAGAGATGTAAGTCCCTCCTGCTACTCTGTCAGCCTGATCATCCTGTATACGTTCAGTGTGCCATTATGGTCACGCTGGGTGCCGTAGCAGCTCTGTCAGTGTAGAAAGGGTCTATAGGGGGCTTATTAATGTCATCTGTTATCCTCCCATTATCTATTGTTCACTTGCTTCATTCTGTTCAGATGTATGGGTGGGGCTGGAGCCTATTCCAGCTAAATAAGGGTGAAAACAATAAATGAACTAATATCTACACTTTAAAATTGTGCTGATATCTGTAATACAACCAATATTTTTGTATTATGCAATTAATATAAGGTTAATTTATTAAGTCATTGCTGTAGTATAATTTACATGCTAAAGAATCTTCAAAAAAATCAATTTTGATTTTTAAGTGCATTTAGTGCAGTCATTTTGACACCCTGCAATTATCTGTATGATAGCCTTTTGTTGAAAGACCAGTTATTCTACTCATAACATGTCCTGTCTGCGGAGCGATTTTTATGTGTTGATTTAATAAAAAAAAAACAATTGGGGGAGGGGGACCCAGTTTTAAGTTTTTTTTGTAGAGTTCACCAGAGTTTTATTTTTAATATTTTCCTTTTTCAAAGAGTTCATGTTGCAGTGCAATCTAGCGAGGTTCCCAGGGAGCATTTGACATAGAATCAGGCCCACAGCATCATGTATCCACCTCCTTCATACTTTGGAACAGCAGTTCCAGCAGGACTGTTTCATACAGTTCAACCAAAGCTTCATCTTACCAAAGCGCACAGTTCCAGTCAAAAGTCCCGGCAGAGTTCAGCAAAACGCCACAATTATTTTTGTGCTCACCAGATGGCGTTTAAATATAGTCCAATGGTGCTTTTGGAGACTTTGTGAATTCAGGATGCCCCACTTGGTGGCGATTCTCTAACATGTCCAGCTCAGTGTACACGGTGGCAGCATAGATATGGGATATATATATTGTACCTCTGTGTCATGTCAAACACACACCCCTAGGGAAACAGAAAGTCATTGATTACTCATTAGTGGTTCATGGAAAAAAATTTTTTTTAAACTTAGGACATGTCCAATATGAATAACAATTGTTCTGTTGCATTTTTTAAAGCAATTGTTTGGGATACCAGCAGTTGTTGTTTTGCCAAAAACAATTATTTCTTAAAAGGTTTTTGTTTTTCTCCTTTATTTGCTGCTTATTGTTCAGCTTCGTGCATGGCTGAAAAAAAAAGCCTAGGCTACTGGCAGAAAGATAATATATAATGAGTGTATTATTGACCACCATCTCAGCATTATTGATTCTACAGTCACAGTAGCAGAAAACGAATGTCTGTTACAGGAAGCTTAAACAGAACTATTTCTGCCCCCTCCCTCCCCCAAACATGTATCTTGTGTTTATGTGGGGGTTTTGCTCTGAACTGCACTAATAATTAGTTCTCTCCACAGTTTCCTCATGAGGATGTCCGCAGGGCAGCACTTGGAGCTCTGGGTCAGTTCTGTCAAGCTCAGCACAAAGTGTGGACTGAGAATCGCACTGACACCAACCACCAGGGTAATGCAGGATATTATTAATTGAATCCTATGGGCTGTCTGCCCTATTCACGATTCATAACCATCAAAGGGGATACTTGTCTCTCTGGCTCAGCCCTGTCGAAGCTGCTGGATGTCGTGCTCCCGTGCTTTTTGGAAACGGTGCGGACGGACCGCGAGCGCTCCGTTGTTATGGGCGTCCTGGAAACCATGAACGGTGTGATCAAGGCCTGTAAGGAGGAAGTGTTCAGAAACCCTTCACACCTCAAGGAGATCAGCCACGTCATTCGTGATGTGCTGAAGAAAAAGGTGGGAGGATGGACAGAAAGTTGAATATAAAGTAGTGAGAAAATTCTGAAAGAAATGGAATTAAATGTTTTCTCTCTTCTGCCTGATTAGACCGCTTGCCAAGGCAGTAGCAACGACGAAGCTGATGATGAAGAGCAACAGGTATTTCAACCATCAATGTTCTAGTCTGTTTCATGCTAGATTTTAGTAGTTTAACTCTCTTCTTTTTTTGTATATCAATAATTATTTCTAATACCATGCAAATTGTCCAAGTGTTTGTCCACCGAAGGAAATGCTATTTATTGAACTTTGCTCGGACGACACTGTCTGTTTCAGGCTGAGTATGACGCTATGCTCCAGGAGTTTGCAGGAGAAGGAATTCCCTTGGTGACCTCTAGTGTTCCTGCAGACAAGTTTGCGCCGTACCTTAATGACCTTCTGCCTCTCATCATGAACAAAGCTGTAAGTCTAAAAACACAGATGCCAATATAGATTATTAGGCTGATGCAAACTTAAATCAGTCAAGGTTTAATATGGGCTCTTTGTTGATTGCAAACATGGTTTCAGTAATAATGAATCAGTGGATGGATTGGAGCTCCCATGCACAGATTTATGGCCTGACTATAATGAGAAGGCTGCTTGGACCCAGGGCCGGATTATGTTACCAGGGGCCCCTGGGCACAAAATGTTTAAAGGGCCCCCTCGCCGCCAAAAAATAATATCATTTAAATAGGATTTTCACCACAGTCTTGTAAAACTATATTGCTCATTTGAGGGCAACAATATCAAGACACAACACAGTGGTGTAACTCCCTTGCCTATGTAAACACTTCCTGCTTGATCTCACCTCCACCAGGCCAGGACTATCAATTCAGATTGTTCCATAACTTAATAAAACAAACAAAAACTCACTCATACTCGTTAATTTTTCTTTCCTGTCCCTCCTCTCCTCTCTCAAAGCGCTCCTTCAGTTCTTTTGCTTCCCAGCTCTCCAATGCTGCCCTTATGTGTCTCTGTGTGTCTTCTCCCTATTTTTCTTTCTCTTTTATTGAAAAATAGTGCGATCAGTTTAAGTAAACTTGACTCATACTTTAAAGCATTTGATCATAAATGGTAAATGAATGCAAAATAAAAACAAATGCTTTTCCTTTTATATAATGTGTTAAATAAACCTGTATCTGTATCTCTAAACTGTTTCTCCATCCTCCTCTACTGTCTCTTTCCTCCTCCTCTCCTGTTTTTCATAACTAAAACCATGAGAACATGGCTCTTGTCTAGGAATGCACAATGTATTGACAACATCGGTATCTGCCAATGTTAGTCATTTTTTAACACATTGTATTGGTCCGAGAAGTAAAACTGAGCCAGTATTAAAAATCACTATTTATTTCAATCTTTGTAAGAGATTAATGTTATATTTATAACATTGTAAATAATAGTTATTGTCCATAAGAGCAATAATATCAAATGTTTTGATCGCTGCATCCCTACTTTTTACTCTGTCCTGCATGATGTGCTGCCCCAGCCTTTCTGTCCACCTCTTTGAGTTCACTAAGAAAATGACCAAACTGACGGATCAACACATAATGTTGACTTTGTTGGTATTTATCTTAGTAATTCATCACCACAGAAACCCCTTTCACCTAAAAACTGACAGCAACGACCCGCCTTAGCAGAACCTCCCACCAGTACCGCGTCTCTCCCTCCAGCTGGTCCAGTTTAGCTTTCTGTCCTGCTACCAGTGGCTGAGGCTAGCAGCACACTGATGCAATGATCAGAGCTTTCTTCATGATCACACACGCATTCCGAGTGTTTCCAGTCAGAGAAACCACTAATGTACTGGTTTTAATTGCTCCAAATAAGATGCAGGGGAAACAAAAGATATTAGCCTACCTGTAGTGGTCGGTGAACATGTGATCCAGTCTGAAGAAACTTTTTCTCCACTCGGGAAGTGACAGCAGATTATTAGGTTTGGCTCACTTTACCGCCCAAACCTCGATCACGAGATGAAGCTGGATATCTTGTCGCCCGATTATTAAAAGCAGCAGCTCCACCATCGATAACAACAGCGTAAGCATTTATGTTGACTGTCCCCCACAATGCTGCGTCCCACACCGGATAAACCCAGGCTGAGCTGTTGCTGCTACAGCTAGCCTCAGGTTGTGTAGCTAATGCAGTCCCTTCCGAACAGGTTCACTGGCTCACCATCATCCACGATGTCTTCTTTTTCCTGATTTTCCTCCTTAGGTTTGACACAGAACGTGTCAGTAGATGACAGACTTCCTAATAAACACATCTTCTTCTCATCTTTCTCTCTTTCATTTATAGAAACCGCCTTTATTCGCTCATTTTAGATTCTCTTAGGACTACTCCTACTGTCGGGTGACGGTCAGCGGAGCGCTACTTGCTGGGGCAGGGGCGTGGCATGTTACCATGGTTTCAACAACTGCGCTTTAGGGACCATGTAACTTTTTAGGGTAAAAAAAAATGCTGTGGATCTTATTGGTGATCTCCGCCAGCACCGACCTCTGCCATTTGAAATATGAAGGCTATTTTTTTTTCTGCTCATTTGGGCCCCCCAGTGGGCGTGGGCCCATTGGATAATCCGGCCTTGCTTGGACCCCTTTTTATGACAAATAAGGTATAAAAGGCTCACCTTATATGCCATGACATGTTCAGTTTTTGACCTGCATCTCATTTTAAACATCCTTTTGAACGTTACTAATATAGCAACTGTAACTATGGAAACAAAGGATCATGGTTCCTTACTTGTTTCTATGTGTTTGCATAAAAAACAGTTCTATCCCAGACTTTGGTTTCCATTTCTCAGGGGTTGTTCCTATTTCTCCCATTTTTAACGGTCATTACAAAATTGCCCTATGAATTACATCATTGATGGATGGATGGATAAATAGTAGGGCTGTGAAATGATGAAATGATTTAAAATCTAATTAATCAAAGGGTAGCTGTGAATTAATCAACATTTCTATATAGGACTGAAAAAGTAAATTTTTCAGGGTAAAACAAGAACAAAACTGGATGCTGTTGCTCTTTTTCTTTAATGAACTACAGTAAAGATGCATGCCACTTTTGTTTTAAACTCCACTATCACACCTGACCCTATTAACCTGTTCATCTTTTTGCCAGTTGCTAAGGCAAACTAACTGGTTACCAATTTCTGAATGTAAAGCTGACCGTTTCATCTGAATAATTGAGGGATTGTTGTATCAAATGTGGGCGAATGTGGCTCAGTAGGTAGAGTAGTAGTTGACAGTAAAGGAAATAAATATGGAAATAAAAGAAAAAAATCTTTTAATGTTAGATTTTTCCTCCCACACTTATCCAGATCTGGAAAAAGACCTAAATTCCAAACTGAAACAAAATAATATTGGGCACTCAGAGGGTTCCATGATTCTTTACATTTTGATGTTTGTTTGTTTTTAATCTTCAAAGAAATCCTCCTGCACGGTGGCTGATCGGTCCTTTTCTGTGGGCACAATTGGAGAAATCCTCCACGCTCTGGTGAACGTGTCGGGGGGGCGGGGCGTGGCGGCACGACTGTCCAATCGTCTGCTTCCCGTGCTGGTCGCTGGAGTGAAGGACAACGACGCCGAGGTCCGCAACAACAGCGTGTTCGGGCTGGGATGCCTGGCTCAGGCAGCCGGACCGCTCATCGTGTCGTATCCTTTCCACCCGTCGGTGTTTCGGGGTCCAACGGCTTCTGCTTGCCACACATGTCCGAGTTGATCCTTAAGAAAATGCTACGCAGAGACTATCCCATGATGCTGTCGGTGTTTTCAAACATGCTGAGCAAGGAGAGCGACCTCAGGGTAATCGACAACCTGTGTGCTGCCCTCTGCAGGATGATCATGAGCAATGTAGATGCTGTCCCTCTGGAGCAGGTTGGTCCCGCGTTCATAAATGTTAGCAAGCCTTGCTTCACACTCATACAGAAAATTACCACTTAAAAAAATGTACACACATTGTCCATTATTTATATGCTGGAAGTAAAATGAAACGATTGGGTGTTCTTAATTATAGGTCGTGCCTGCCCTGGCATCACATCTTCCACTTAAAGAAGATCAGGAGGAGAACCAGACGGTGTTTAACTGCCTGACGATGCTCTACAAACACAGTCCTGTCCTGGTACAGTAGAAACGCATTTAAATGAACAGCTCACCTATTCTATCATGTTAATAGTAATAGTTAATGTACGAATGGAATGGTCTTTTTGGTTCACTCTGTCCCTCTGTGTTTGGCCTACCTGTTATATTAAATACTAATAGGACTTTGTCATCGGTTTTAAGAAGAAGCTCTTTTTTAGCCATAACATTAAGATCCAATCGTAGAATTGCAGAGTATGGAGGAGTTTTTATGTAATAACTAAACGTTTAAGTCATGTTACTGCTAAACAAGCCCAAACAATCAGTCTTCCACCGCCATGCTTCACAGCTGATATTAGTGCTGGTACATGGTGTTTAATGTACACCAGATGGGAAGTTCTGCATTATAGCCATTCATGACTTTGGTCACAGAACCAAACGGGGAGCTGCTCTGCAGTGATTGTATTCGAATAGCGAAGATGCTATCTTAAGAGATAACCCCCGACCCAGTTCTTTTAACCGCTACCGAGTTGGGAAAGTGCTTCTTGGATTTTGTTTGCCTCATTTCTGACCATTTGCAGTCTGCTTGTGATTTGCATCTGGCTGCTCCTTAAACTTTCTCATTTTAAATTGTTGGTTTATTTCCTAATGTGCCAGAGTTTCAGTTTATATCTTAGTTTCATATTAAGTACATCCTCATGCCAAAAGAAACCCATTTGCGTTCTGTTTTAGATACTAGGTGTTTTATACAAAACCATCACAAATATCTTTCAGTCAGTTTCATCTTTTATTAAATATGTTAAACATAAAACATTCTGATTACAGAGCTTTCACCTCAGCAGAATCATAATAAATGCAGCTTAAAACAAAGAGCTTTGTGTTTAGATTAAAAGGTTGTGCTTCTTCAGAAATGCCGTGTTCATCAGCTCTGTTACGATGCTTCTTGTTTAGGTGGTGAAGTCAATGAAGCCCATTGTTGCTGCTTCCAGTCATGTTGTTGGCCACAAGGATATCGATAAAGGTGAACCTTTTTTTTTTATCTGTGACCTCAGCTATCGATGAATGTTTGAGAATGTGTGTTATCGCAGTTAGTTGTAGCAAACAGATAAAATGCACCACAGCTACTCTTTCTTTTTTTTTTTTTCTCACCGAGCGTTCAGAGCCAGCGTGTGCGCGGAGCTTTTCGGTATTCAGTTCAGTTTGACTAATCTGTCTTCAATGATTAGCTGTCGACTCCGACTCTTAGCTTGTCTCTCATCTCCTCTTCCAGACACCCAGAGCACCGCGGTTGCTCTGATTAAAGAATTGGCCCAGAAGCATGGCGCAGAGTTCCAAGCAGCAGCAGCCTCCCTTCCCGCAGAGCAGCAAGCCAAACTCGGCGCCGCCGTCAGTTCCTCATAGCCTGTTCCCTTCAAACACAGTCCCAACAGGAGCATGAATTTTATACTGTATGTGGGAAAGGGGACATTTGTCTGTTTGCCATGAATATAGCACTTCAGCCACTCTACTAGTTTTACCGCATTCATAAGTCCTGCCTCTAATTTATTTACAGCTTGGTTGGTTGTGTTAACGTTTCAAAGTCGAATCAGTATTTAGAGGTTCTGTTTGACAATTTTGCATTCTGGTTTTTGTTCCTGTAAAATTAGAAAGTCATTTTCACTCAAGCAACAGTAACGTTTGCAGCATGAGGTAAAGAGTTTAGGTTACTGATGAATTTCTAGATAATTTCACATCATTTCTGTTATGAACTCATTTAAGTGCCTGTTTTTTTTGTCATTTTCTTATGCAAACTAGAGACTCTTAAATCTATAAATTTCATATTTTCACTGCCTTCTTCAAAAATCTCTTTAGTTTTACACTAATGGTGTCAGTACACCTGACGAACTAGAGTCCACTGAAATAACCTCACTGTTTTCTGATTTAAAGGGTTATCATTGTTCAGTGGGTTGACCTGTCAATACATGCTGTACAACTTTCCTCTTATGGTCGTATGTGTGACAGAAAGGGGGGAGGGGGACAAATGCACTAAATATTTAACACGCTACCATATTGCAACCAAACTTTTCATAGCTGCTGAAGTTTAGTTCAGCTCATTTAAGCTCTCACTGTTAAAAATGTGAAATGCATACAAAAATTGACATTTTTAACATGTCGGCTTTGTTTTTTGTTAAACAGATTTCTTGTCAAATTGAATTTTTATTTATTTTGTATGATGGTTATTCTGTCATGCATCACATGTCTCGTTGATCCCGAGCGTCTGTCTTCCCCGACTGCCGGTTTTCCAAGTCTAACGCCATAGTCATCTCCACGGGGTTCAATCTGTTCTTCCCTGATTAAAAACACAGAAACAATAGTTTAAAGCCACACACAGGTCTGAAATTGCAAAATGACTGTTATGTTACATCCATAAACGTAATACTTCTGAAGTGGATTGGAAACTATGCATGGTTTTCAGAACAGGACCACCTTTTGGGGTGCCTCTACCCACTTTGCACATCTAGAAAACATGCAAGCTGAGTTTTTGCCCATCTTTTTTTTTTTTAAACTGGCTCAACTAAGTCGGGTCTGCTGAATGAATGAAGTTTTTATTTCTCAAGTGAAGAAAACGGATTTAGGTAGAGATCTTTGGTCATTGTATAAGCTTTAATGTAAACCGTTCCACTGTAGCTCTGAATCTTTAAGTCTCCAACCAGTTTCCTTCCCCCTACTATTGTTGGAATGAAGAGTTTTAGCTTTTTTCACCACACAGAATTTAGCATAAAGGCCAAAACATTTTCGTCTCATTTGAACAGAACACCTTTCTCAGTATCTTGTACTCCAGTGGTCCTCAACCCTGATCCTCCGGGCCCACTTTTTAAAATGTTTTGTTGATTCAAATGTTTGCATTACCTCTTTAAATTAAATTACACTGGAGGACGCTTTACCAGCTAGGTGGCTTCTGAAGGAAATTCGTTTTTAATTTAGGAGTATCAGACTAAAGGGGGTTGGCTACGACTGCACAACACGCTACTTGGGTTTTTATTTATCGGAAAGCATCTAGCTGGTGGATTTATTTTCTCCCGTCTCAGCATTCATGTAAAGTCCAAATGGTTTTAAACAGATGAGCTGTTTCAACTGTAACAGTAGCTGGAATACAATTGGGATCCTAGATACTGTTTCTTTTTTTTTCTTTTTTCATCCTACAGACCTGGATGTCTCTGCTTCCAGGGCTGAATGTCCATCCCTGTCCGGCAGAAGGAGCGGTCAGTGTGGGCCTCTGTGCTGTACAGAACCTCCTGCAGCTGGTCATCTCCTGGCTTCTTGGCTTTCACTCGCACCTAAAGCAACACAACAATACATCGTTATGGCTTCCCTTATCACTTCCTCCCCATTCTTCATGCAGGGGGCGTGCTGGCCATAGAGAGGTTCGGGACATGTCTGTTCTAGGGTCTCTTCTCCAAAAGTAGCCACGGTTGAGCTATTGTGATGATCCTGTTGCGTGTCTGTGTTCGTGAGTGAGGTGTCTTCCTTTATAGAAGATCTTTGTGAGCGGTAGGTTCAATAGCCTACATATTTCAGTACTATTTGTGGACTCGTTTAATTCAGCGTGTGGGTTAAACGTTTTTCATGCAAACCAATAACTTCTTGAAAGCGACTTGTTTTCAGTTGAGTTTTCTCTATCATGCCGAATATAAGGAATCGTTTTCATTTTATTTACCGGAAATGATCCGGAGATAGTTGTACAAAAACAAACAATGGTCCACACTCACTGCTTTCATTTGTTTTCTTCGTTCTCGAATCACAAATTCAGCCGCAAAAAAAAAAAGTCTCTGGTGCTCTCAATTATGCAACGTTTGGAAATATTCTGGCATGTTTTTATATTGCGAAAAGAGAGTACTCAAGAATTGTTCTCAAGTAAGAGTCGCACTAGTTCAACAAACTTTTGATAGAGTAAAAGTTAAAAGTAGCCATCCAAGAAATTACTGAGTAAAATAGTAATAAGTAAAAAGGCTGCTCAAGTAGTCAACTCAGAAACTGATCTCATCAGATCAGCTCTATAGGCACTGATTTTAATAAATGTTTTCTCGTTATTTGTACATGCTGGTATTATAAAGAGTAGGCTACAAAGCATTTATAAATATGGCCAAAATATAATACAAGATAACACATTTGATGCAAAGGAAACTTTAAAAACTAAAATGGTTATCATAAAACTTATTAAACTAATACAAGTAGCCTAATGTATTTATATTAGAACAAGGTAAAGTGCTTCCATATATTCAGTTCATCAACAAAGCTCAGCAGCTAGAGAGTAACAACAACAAAGGTTGTGTACAAACAAGAAGTCTCACTTTAACAAACTGTAGGTTTGTGTCCTTGTCTGGTGCATTTTTGAGTAGAACAAGTTTGTTTTGATTCAGTGAAATTATTTTTTTCTCATGTAAGAGTAGCGATACTTCATAATTACTTTTACTTAAGTAAAAGTTAAAAGTATGATGCTGCAGTAAAATTACTCAAGTAAATCTAGTTACTACCCACCTCTGTTCATGACGACATAAAAACCTGTTATAGCCTACTACTAGTAAAAGTATATTTGTTGATGTTATGGTTCCACTTGCATCCTCCTTGCGATCAGGTAAAAGGCCCCTCTGAACCAACTCCAGGGCTGAATTTCAACACCAGCCCAGCCCTGATCTCATACCTCCAGGATGGTCGTTTCCTTCTCCTTCAGTCTCCCTGTTTTGTTCTTCACCTGTGTCTTCTTCGTGTCCACCCACACCACCCTCTCCTTCACATCTGACCTGGACACACACACACACACACACACGCACACACGATGATCAGAGCCAGCCCAAGGCAAAGCGGACTAAGCCGCTGCTTAGGGCCCCCAAACCATCAAGGGCATCCCATAAATGTTGAAATTGAACACAGACTACAGATCTAACACTTGAAAATTGAAAGAATTGAAAATACCATTAAATCTGATTTCATTTTGTTTTTCCAATAGTTTAGATTTAAAGAACTTAGCAAGTTTACTATGTGGCTAAAGTGAAATCTTTTTTTTAAATTAATTATAATTTAAATAAAATGTATTAAAGTATTTTTTGTTTTGATTAGTTTAGATTTTTTTCCTTTACATTAAAAATTAATTTATATTTAATTACTTTTTAATCTTCATTGTTGGGTCACCATAGTAACCATCCGATTCTATGAGTTTAAAGGAGCCGAATGTAAGATTGTGGCCAAAACTAGTACTGCAATGGCAATCACTTTTAAACTACTGTAGAGCGGTGTACCCTCTCCCGACTCGAGGTTGCCAGATAGGCTGCAGGAACATAGGCTGCTGCTACAAGGAGTTTCCAATGGCAAGGGACGAGTCCTACTTTTTTTTTTTTTCTTCTGTTTATTATGTTTAATTGTAATGACAGTGAAACAGGCTCTGATAATGCATTGCTAATGTTTGCAATGACAACTAGCCATTTTTTCCTTTTCAATTCGATGACCCTCCTCCTCCATATGCGCTAACGTAACGTCACTGCACAAACATGCATAACTTTGTTCGACTGTCATGAATATTTGAAATGTCCATTTACATGAAGTACAAGTTACCCAAACAGATTAATCTTACATGTCCAGGATTAAATTAGCAACGTTGTCGTCCGTCTTCAAATTCTTCTCTGTTTTCAGCCGTCTCAATCTTGCAAAGGCATCTCCTATACAAATCTTTGTTTTATTTCGGACTTTGTCACGACGTATTTCTGAATAAGGTCTTTTAGGTGTAGTAACGTTACATTTTTTTTATCCGAAACACTTTTGTAGCTGTAGTAACTAGAACAGAGCTGGCAACCCCGATGCCAAAACGCTACTGACTTCATGATTGGTAGATAGGTGGAGGGTGGAGCTTCAGGCCCAAACACAAGATGACATCAGTTGAGGGCTGCAACTTCACTTTTTAAATGACAATATTCTGGCCATACTGCTGTTGCTAGTGATATAAGTATTTGAAATGAACATGATTTCCTAATGTCTAGTGACATAGGACCATTTTATGATTAATTGAAATACATTTCTTACATACAGCTCCTTTTTAACCTTTCCTTTGTGTTTGAGTCTCAGAAAATGACCAATTATCCCTAACAGATTTTAGGATCAGCTAGGTAAACTCTCCCAGATTAGACCAAACAACCCATCTCCCCCCCAAGTCAAAATCTGCTTACGGCCCCTTAAGACGTTGGGCCAGCCCTGTTGTTGATTATGTTGAACCTCTACATTTAGGAGACAATGGAAAAGAACCTTCCATCCGGCATTGTGTGGACTCACTCTTGGATGCCCAGATCAGCCAGCGTGGTGTCCAGGAAGGGAAAGGCTCGGTGGGAACCGTCGGCCTGCAGCTCAATGGGCAGTGCCACAGACATGGGGATGTCCTGCTCCACCTCAACGCGCACCATCACGCTCTGTGGCACGTGGGGCTTCCCGCCTGCCGGCTTGTCTCCTCTTCCGTCGGCCTCTCCCTCCTCCAGCGAGGCGTGCTTTTTGTCTGCCGCCAGCTTGAGTCGCAGTTCTCTTCCACAAACGGCACAGTGAGCGCCCTCTGGGTTTAGGAACTCCCGACAGTACGACCGAGGCTCCCCGTCTGCACCTCCTGACTCCTTTTTAGTCCTGGCAGATACTGGCTGGGTGCGCTGTCCACCTCCTCCCAGTGGGGTGATGATGATTCTGAGCTCTCCTTCCTCCTCTGGTGATAAAGGCCTCTAGAAAGCGTGAAGACATGCTGACCTGAGCTCTGCCCTCCAGGCTGATATAAGCAGCCAGAGGGGAATGTGTGTAATGTGTCGCCGGAGTGTCAGGTTTATTAGACTTGTCAGAGAACTGACTGATGGCTGGTTGGGGTTTGTGTTTGTATTCGAGCTGATAAATGCAGGAGAGAAGTCACAATGGTTGGTTCTACAAGCATGCATGTGGCTTTAAGTGTCTTCAGCCAAGTGATTCGTCTATTTTGGACGAACATGTAAGGAAGAGGTTGAGAAGAGTTAAAATGCCAACATCTGACCTCAGGTTCAATGAGGATGACAGATTTATGTGTGTGTGTGATGGAAAGATCCTGTCCCCCTTATCTCGTCCTCTGCTCTTCCCTCTTGACCCCTTGAGGTGACCGCCATATTGGTTTATGAGCTTCAACACAGCACCGTCATTCTCGAACTATTAGAGAAAGAAAAAACACAAAACGTTCCTGCTTCTTTGTCCAAGAAGACCCCTGCTGTGAGATGCCCACATGGAACACGTGTTGAGGCATGCAAGGTTCCTACTTTCCCAGGCTTAAGATTTTAAGGGTCCTCCTCTTTTGGAGCCAAATGCCAACTAAACCAAAGTTCATATGGATGGATGAATAAATAGCCTAATGACATGGATGGGAAAATAAGTCAGTTTAGAGATACAAGCCAATAATGAGACAGTTGGAATACTGAATAAATGGATAGACAAGTACACCATGGTATGGATGGACACAATAATGCAATAAGTGGATAAACGTTTAGTCGACTGTAGGGAGAGTGAAAAAATACACTAAACGATATATGAAATTAAAGAATGGATAAAAAATCAGGTGTAGAAGGATGACAAACAGGTGGATGGGTGAAATAACAGATGGATGAAGACAATATTTAAACACTACATAATCTGAAAATAGAAATCTTGTTCCATTCCAATTACTTTTTCAGTCTGGAAAACACTTGAATGAAATTCTGTACTCGTCCAGGCTGTTTAGGACCCTAGAGCTCAGCATGTTGGATTTCCATGGCCAACAACAAATAATAATCCTGACACACCAGCACCAGTTTTCCCACCTACACCCCTAACCGGCCCGTGACCCACTACCCGGCACTCGTAAACACGGTGAAGTCACGCTCCCATCTTCATTTGCGGCTGTGCTACAAGGCAGTGATTTCCGTCTCGGTGCACATTTAGACAACTAAACCTACTGGAGCTGTATTTGTTTTGCATCAGAACATGCTGTAACAGCTAGAGGGAGTATTTCCAGGCAGAGAACTGCTGTTACCAAAACTATTCAAACACATCGTCATTCCAGCAAGCTGATGTAAATGAGGATTTCTGCCCTCTGACCTCAGTCGCACCGAGGTGCCATAAAAATAGTGTCAGTCCAGTTTATTTAACATGCAAACACTAGAGGCATGAGGTCACATGTTAAACGCCTGCTCATTCCACCATCATTATGCTTCTACCCAATAAGGAGATGAGAAATAGATAGCATTATAGATGCGTGAAACACATTCAGAATCTGATCAGTTTTTCACCGTGGTAACAAAAAAGGATTTAAAAGAACTCACCAATCTTAATGACATTACTTCTCAAAAGAAAACATTTCTACTATAAAACAAGCTAACTAATTTAACAAGGTTTTTAGGTTAAATAGTAAACGTCAATTGTCTAAAAGATTCTGAGATGTAAATGCCTCTTTAATTATTGATGCTCAACAGCATTCATTTAGTTTCAACAGCAAAAAAACAAATAAAAACAAAACTATACCGTTAGTTATTAGGTTTGAAAACTTTACAGCATTTTTCTTAAAATGTTTTAATTTAGTTGCATAACAAGCAATACAATCAAAGTTGTGTGTTGTAACATTTAAAGGGTTAAAATCTTTACATGTGCTTAAATAATTAATAAACCATATGAACTTAGAAAATATTTAAAAGATTAAAATGTTCTTAAAAATGGGGTTTAATTTAGTGTCAATTTTATAGACTTAAAAACAGCAAATGTTTGAAACAGATCTCTTATTAATAGAACAGTAAAAAATATATTTTTAAAAGTCATTTCTATAGCAGAATGAATTCATTCTACTATAAGCTATCATTGTGAGACTAAAGGTGTTTTCAGACGGACGTCCTGAGTGCTGCTGGCTTTATGGTGATGCTTCTATAGGGCTCAGTCTGACTGGCGGTCACCTGTTTATCTGACAGCAGCTCTGCAGAAAGAGATTATGACAGATGAACTTTGCTCGACACAGTTTGTATATCATAACTGGTTCTCAGTTAGGAACTCAAACACTTTGTACACAATGTTAAAGTATAGCAGCAGATTTCTGCTTTCCTCACCCAGCAGTTTGTTCAGAGTGCGAGCTGCGGTACCGCGGTCAGCCTCTAGGGGCAGCAACGAGTCAAAGGTGACTTGACCAAATCTCTGTTGGGTGGAGATGATCCAGCTGGAAATAAACACAGAATTTAAATTCCTGACAGATCTGACTGTTTAATAAAAATACTCACAGCATCCAGTTAGACTTATGTTTTAATTTAACAATACTAGACCACTAAACAGTTTAAATGTTAGATTTTAAGTTTTAAAACCCAGCTAAATATTTCATATCTCAGCTTCATTAAACAACCAATGCTGCATGTAGGTAAATATATGCGCATCTCTGGATGGTTTTCTTTCCTGTTCTGACCTAGGAGTTGGTAGAGTGCATTGCAAAAAATATTCACACCCCTTGAGTATTTCCACAGCGTTATTTTCTGGGGAACCGACTTGATGGTTTAGGACAAAGTAGCGTCTAAATCCGATTGAGAAACTGGGAAGACAAAATTTCGTTCGCAGAAGTTCTCTGGTTCATCTATTGGAGCTTGAGTCATTTTGCAAAGAACAATGTGTGAGAAATTCTCTCTCTAGATGAACAAAGCTGGTAGACACTCAAACAGACTTGGAACTGTTACCAGAGGTAAATATACATTGTGTTGTGTTGCTCCATCAACTAAAATATGTTTAATAGAGATGTAAGAAAATATCGATACGCCAATATGTCGTGATATTTTATGTCACAATATTCAAAAGCAATGTATCGATTTTTATTTTTTTAGAATTTGAATAGAACCATTATTAATGATGACAGTAATGTTTGTAGTAAAATTAAAAGTATGACTGGTAGTTGGTGGCTGTTTTCACCTTTATTGATCCAGTGGATCAACTAGATCTAGTAATAAAACTGGATGTGTTAAAGTATGAAACAGGTTGGAGTGTTTGGAACGCTGTGACAGTTTTTTTACTAACATGCAAAACATCAATGCTTTCCTACGTTCATGAGGAGAACAACCCTGGTCAGTCTACATGTTTTCTACTAGCACAGATTCACGAAGCACCTCAACATGTTCTGTGTGTCGGTCTGAGCCTCGGGCATCTCCAGATCTTCCTCGGCGATGGGCTCCATTGGTGGCTGGACGTCCTCATGTGGCGACCTGAAGTCAGACGCTCAGAAACTCAGTGGCGCGTTTCTCGTTCGTCTAGTGGTGTGTTGGTTCATCAGAAAACCCACCATCTGCTGACGGGAGTCATCACGTCGCCTCCAGACCGATCTCCTTTGGACATGTCCAACAGGGCATCTGACACGGCTGTTTACACACAAAAGCGCACGATGGGGTGATCTATCGATTGTGCCGCCAACTAATGTTTTTGTGGGAGACGGAGAGAGGACTCACATGAAGCCTCCGTGGTATGAAGTCCGGATTCGCTGCTCATCTGTGAGGAGAGAGGTGCACGGCATCATCAGATATGAAGATGGTTTATAATCTACTTTATCTCCCCAAACTCAGTTAGTGGGAAGCGAAAGCAGCCTACCTTATTAATGGAAAAACTCTATAAATAGCCCAATCACACCTCTACAAACTCCTACAAAGACTTTCGAGAAACAAAGGTGGTGTTTGATAGGAGTGTTTGCTACTTGATTCATGACGACCAGCTGAGCTCTCCTCCGCTCCTCTAAAAATATCCAACCAACCTCCTTCATGCCCGAGTGCCTCCGCTTCCTTTCTGTCCGCAGCACTTCCATGTCCTGCTCCGACTCCCCGTTTGATCTCTGCATCGCCCTGCTCTCACTCAGGACGGCGATGGAGGCCCGCTGTTTCCATAGCGACAGGAGGCTGGGGTGGAGGAGTGCTGCAGAGGGGGTCAGAAGCCAGGTTATGGTGGATAATTTGTTTTCATTACCACAGTTGGTGACTGACAGATTGCGTCGCAGGGCATGTACACGTCTGAGCGAAAGTAGATAGTGACTTTTCTAATTAATTCACAGCTTTCTTGAAAGCATCTGCATGATTGAGCTCTTTGTCGAAGGTTTGGGCAACTATTTTAACACTAACCCAGTTGTTAAAATAAATCTAGGACAAATTTTGGGATGCTATTCATATGCAAGTCAATTATTCCACCTGTTATTGCCACAGGCAAGAGCAAATATTGAGACATGCCACTGCAGAAAAATGGGCTATGGCATATTTGTTCCAGTTTTATATAAATGAACAAAAGTTGAAACAATTCTATTAAAATGATAGTTTTATCTATTAGAGGGGAAAAACCTGTCCTAACCCTAATAACTGGTTATAGCACCTTTTAGATCACTGTGAAGGAATGTTGGTCCACTCTTTGAAGGAAATTTGTTTTGAATTCAGTCACATTGGAGGGTTTCAGATTCTTATTGGCATATTAAGTTCATGCCACAACATCAGAATTAGATTCAAAGTCTGGACTTTGACTAGTCCACTCCAAAACCTTTCCAGCTGGGCTTGATTCCACTTGTGCTCCTTTCATTAAATCTCTTGTGTATGACTGTTAATCTATTTTTAATAGCTTTAGGGTTACATTTGAAATTTTTTTATGTTTGCCAGTTGAAAACGCATTGCCTGACAAAGTTTATTTATTAAAATTAATTAAGAGTGAGGGTTGGCTCTTGTTACTGACATCCACAGGGGGCGCTGAAGAGTTGAGCAGGAGATGCCCTCTTGGTCACTGCGTCGACATCCAGCAACACCTCCATCTGACAGAGGGAAGAAGATATGATCTATTTGGTACGGAGGTGGATGCTGCAGAACACGACTTGACACCGAAAGTGGGGTTGAGAGCTGGAATTAAATCATGGCTCCTCAAAGGAATTCACACAGCAGAAGAAGAAAGACGAGAGAAAAATCAATGAGCTCTACTCCAGAGTTTAAAGGCAAAGAAAAGAAACTTAAGAGCAGTAGCTGAATTAACTGAAAATCTGGTGAATCGACACTTGGACAGCAAGACCCTGATTACAGTGGAGCAGCGACAAAAAATTCAGTCAGTGAGCCATATATCCTAAGAGAGTGCATTACTGTTTATGAATGCAGCTCCTGGTATGGATTTCTACAAATGTTTTTATAGATAAAAAAAAATAAAAAAAATTCTGGGTGTTTGAGAGCAAAAACATTTACCGTGTTGGGTTTCATTACCTGTGTGCAACAAATCACGAAATATCACAAAAGGAGTGTTTCCACTATCGTGACTTCAGGGTAATCTGTTGTCCACCCAGCCGTCTCCATACACAATAGGACCTTTAAGGAATCAGCTAAAGACATCCGCTTATCTTTTATGTTTCAGCAGCGAATAGCGTCACTGATCAGTGCAAAAAAGGCGCCCACAGCAGCAGAAATAACAAGAGATGGACATGGAAGAAGCAGGGCTTGTTGCTGCATTTGCAGTTGTTATAAACTGCTTCGCAAGCAACTCTTATTTTTACAAAGCCGGTTGTTTGGCAAAGTCTGCTAATTTCTCTGAATTACAACCAATCAGCGCGACGTAACCACAGCTCCCGCTTGATCGGGCCATTCCGAGTACATAACCCCCACACAGGGTTGGTTCCTGAAATGGCCCCCGAAAACTGCCCTGTCCTATGAGGTGCAGTAAGTCTGGTCTAATTACCCTGATGTTCTGATAGTGGAAACGCGCATAATAATGGCTCCTGGTTCAATTTTACAGCATTTTTCTGGCATCTAGATCAACTTATATCGCTTCAATTTAAAAATGTATAACTTTCAGACCTGTCAAGTCTGGTATAAATAATGGTACACCAAATAACGATTCTTTAAAGTACAATTTGTGCTATGATGATGATAAAAGAGTGTCTTTTTATCTGTGGGTCCTGCCAGTTTAACCTTAAACCAGTTGGACTAAAACCTAAGCTGTGATGAGGCAAATCAAAGGTAAAGGATGTCAACTGCATATAAATCAATGCAAAAATCTTTTAGATAATGGAAATGACTAAAGACTAGAAGCTCAAACCTTTTTCACTGCAAATGTTTACGATGTAAGCAGTTGGTTTTGAGAAATAATAAAATCACATTCCTAATAGACTTGCCAGAGATCTGATAATACAAACCTTAAAGGGGTCCAGAGCTCATTTTTTATTTATTTACCAGAATTATTTATTTAAATTAAGCTACTGCAGTGATTTATACATTGATATGTGTACAATGTACCATATTTAGAGTTTCGATCAGTGGACTTTCAATCTGCTCCTGCATTGCTTGCTCTGAGATCTGGACCTCAGGGTCCACAAAGACCAGCTGGCGCCTGCGCCCCCCGCGGAGCTTCCTCAGAGGAGGATGGACCACCTGATGGCAGAGTAAACAACATGCTCAGAGAACTGAAGACATTACAACACAGCAGTACATGTTGACACACCCTTACGTTCTTTCGATTGTTTCCTAAAGAAAAAAGATTCTGTTTGTGCTTCTCTGTCGCTGGCGTTACTGACTCCATGGAATTTCATGCTTTTATTTTTTAGGCATGTAATGACTAAATACTGTAGGTGGAGTAAAAGTGGATCTATTATGTAATTTCCATTCAGACAGCTGAAGAGGAGCGAATGTCCCTGTTGACAAGACAATGAAGCCCTGTACGGTTTCTGACCTCCTCATAGAGGCTCTCTGTAGCTCTGTCCCCAACACTCTCTGACGGCATCGCTACATGCTCAGGGGTCATCTCAGGGGCTACCAAAGGAACCTCCACAGGCTCCCCCGTCTCCTCGTCCAGCAGCCACATGCTGTCCTGCTCTGGTCCGAGCATGGTGTCCTTCAGCCTGGACGCGGGAACGCACACATGATCAGAGGAGATGACACGGACAAGACAACTTTCATTCCTCAGGTTCAAAAGTGTCGAGGCTCACTGGACGCCAAAGGAAGAGACCACTTGATCCCCGGTCCTCCCGTTAGTCCCCTCCTCCTCTTCTTCTGCAGCACGAGAAAAAAAAAAAAATTGAAAGTCAATCATATTAGTGATGATGTTGCTTCTCAGTAGCCTTGTCCCAATTTTTTTTTATGACTGTTATTTTTGAGACAGTCTCATCAAAGGGGATATTTCCACTAAATGGGAAACACAAATAGCCACCAACAGGTTGCATAGAGGAAAACTTCGTCACGATCCCAGGAATACTTTCAGTCAAATTTGTATGGAAGTAAGAGAAAAGTGTAGCAGGTTTTTTCAACCAGCTGAGCAGCAGTGTGCAGCAACAAGTCGGGAAGAAAATCCAGATGTCTTGCATCTCATTAAATACAAATTAAACAGTAGGAAAGCTATTGGGAGATTTTAGCACTAATAAAACCTTGATATAGGTAACACCCAGTAAAGTACAACTGAATGTAGGAGAATAACTTTTTTTTTTTTTTTTTTTTTTTTTGCTGAAACATAGATCCGTTTTGAAAAGTATGTACGAATGGGGAAGTCTGCAACACTAACTAAACACAAATGTGTAAGAAAAAAAAAAGGTGAAGAAGCTAGCTGTGAACAAGGCTAAACATCTGCCACAGCAGACTCAATTCTCAAGGCAACATGTGGCGTCTCTCTGTTTGGCAACACCTGGTCCAAAAAAACAGGTTAGGCTGTTCTAGGTTCTGCCGTTCGAAGAATCCCCTGAGATAGAGCAGCTTTCTGGAAAGTCAATCAAAACCAGCCGGAGTGGCATCTTTTTTTTTTTTTTTTTTTTTTTTGCAGTTACGAGTGGCTACACAACATATTTGTACACCTGAAAATAAAACCAGAAGCACCAAGAAATATTTAACAGCAGTTTCCACTAAACATGTAAACATCAATGATGATTACGTGACATGTGACTGACAGAGACACACCGGTTCTGAAGTAATCAGGTTGATCCATCAACAGCTGAATCTCTCTGCCTGTGGCTTCAGGAAGCTCGGCTCCGTCTAAATCCTGCCTCAGAGGAAACAAAAATCACTTTTTTTAAATCAAAAAGAATGATCACGAAAGACAAAATATATATATTAAAGATGCGTGTACGTAAAAAAAAAAACAATGAGAAACACGCAACACAGATATGTCATGTCATGTGGCCTGTGGGGCGAAGATAAAAGCTTTAGGACAGGCGGGCGGGAGCTGGGCAGAGCACAAACGTGAACAACATGTCTGTCTGAGTGCAGCCGGATTTAATTAAGTCCGATCTCATTGAGGCAAAATGGACTTCATCGGCCGAGGGTGCTTCAGGAGGAACATTACCTGTCTCTGAGTGACAGAATGAGGAGGCTGTGTAAAGCCACCACAGCACCGAGACTTTAGTCCCATCTGCAGTCTGTTAATCAAAGCATAAAGATCTGCCCGCTATTAAGCACTGCAGAGGTCAAACGAATACACAATAAGATGTATTCAAGGTTTGCACCAATTCCCCCGCACGACAGGCATCGGAGATTAATTACAATATTTTGAACGGAACATAGCCAGCTCCTTATGGTAATTCCCCAGAGGCTGGAGGAGATAAGAGAGGAAACGTCTATACGGTGCGACAATGACGTTAAACAGGGTCGCTGTTCGCACCCATCCTGGCTCAGTAATCCATTGCGACGTCCGCCGTCTCTAAAAATGACGACTGAGCTTGTTCCCAAAGCTGAACCCTGACAAAGAGTTTACCTCAGCAGTGTTGATGACAAACTGCTCCTTCTCCCTTAGAGTGATGGCAGCCGGAGGCAAAATGAAACCTGGTTAGGGAGAAACGGACCAATGGGAGGGGGGGGGTCAGGCAGGTAGGAAACAGAACAAGGCGGTCAGACAGTAAGAGGCTGATGCATATATTAGGTCAGGTAGTGAAAGAGAGATGTGACTTTTAATATGTTGGCATTTATAGACCAAAAATGGAAAATACTACAACTTAAAAGGATTATAGTGTGTATCTAATCTAAAGCTACAAATTAGAATAAATGAATCTTTCATTGCAGTAACATTATATTACACAAAAATATAGAAATCCAATATCTAATTTTAGAATTCAGCACGGAAAAAATATCTCCCATTAGAAAATGAGTGTTTTTTTTTGTTTTTAACTAAACCCTTTCTATTTTTACCCCCGATTAGAAAGCACTAAATCTTCTTCTACGATATTTGTTACGGAGCATTAACAGAAGTATCTGTGACTATTCGCCTTTGCACCATTCCTCTAGATCAGCTCTTTTCTCTTTAGTCTAGCCCACAGGTTTTCTATAAGATTTAGGTCTAGGGGGGAAGATGGCCATGAAAAAATATTAATTTAGTCTCTGATTAAGCATTTCTCTGTTGATTTGGTCATATTTTGAAATGTTGAGAGGCATAATGAAGATGTATTTGTTGTCCTGGCATTCAAATGTTTTCATCATTCCCCGGCCCTTTGGAAGAGGAACTGGCCCGCAGCATCATGCGTCCTTCCTGAGGTGCTCTCCCACGATATTCATTGTTTGTTTGTTTTTTGTATCCCAGACCCAGCTGGAATGTTTGTTGTCAAAAAAGCTTAATGTTAGTCTCATCTGGCCAAAGCACAGGGCTTTAGTTCAAGTCCCTGTGTGGCTCACCAGATACAAAAACGCTTTCTCTCAAACAACTGATTTACATGAAAACCGTTTGCAATGGTGGTTAAGGATATTCTCCCGACATTGAGTCGAGAAACAGTGAGTCTGTTTTTAATTAAAACGTCTGTGACACTAACCAGATTAAAAATGTAAAATATTCCTAACAAATACATGTTCCTGTTAAGATTATTTGAAGGATTGTTAGGGGGCCCTAACAAGTTTGATTTTTCTTTTTTTTTATTTGATAATGCTACTGCATTAAAAGCTGCATGTATTTTTAGGGTTTTTACACATTTTCTATCCAACAGGGGTGTCAGTAAGTGCTAAATGTTTACGAGTTACTAGAGTTCTTTGTTGAGGTTTTCCTGATGGGACTAAATATGCTGACTGTCACACAGACGCTGGTCTCAAATGAAGTCACAGACGTCTTCGCCGCTACCTGTTTGCACTCGCTCGCTGGCGACGGAGCTATGGGGAACATTTTTCTGAAATAAGCAGAAAGGTTACCATGAACTCACCTTCATCGTTTGGGTTGATGTTGGGGCTGGGCACCACAGAGGGCTGCGAACCCAAATCCTCAATCCGGACCTCCGTCTACATGGATATATAAAGAACCATGTGTGACAAATACAAGAGCTGCCTTGGTGGTTTAGAAAAGCTGTGCGTTAGCGACCATTTTAAACATAAAGTTAGCGTTAAAATGACGGATAGGACACATTTCCCTGGGTGCTATCAAGCAACTCACCCTCTAATGTCTAATACCTAACAACTCTAGGTTTTAATATTGGAGATTGAAATTAACCATCTACTGATTCACCATCATTTCTTCTAAACACGGTTTGGGGGAATAACAGAACTGCACATCTGGATTTACCTCAACTGAACTTAAAAGTCTGAGAGCAGATCTAAAGAAGGTTCTATTTCAAATTTAGGTTTCCTTTTAATTTTAGACAGCACGCGCCTTTCGAGGCAGCGCTGGTATATTTATATGTTGTAGAATTGAACTCCTGCCTGTTTTTCCAGGGAGAACACAAGAAGAGGAGGTCAAAGTTCAAGCGTTTATGCCACATTTACATCTCAGACTGACTAAGAGCAGTGATTTTGTTTACTGTAGGTTTGGCACATGCAGCAATAAGACGATAAGATGGCTCAGGGAGAGAACACCGCTGTTACACGTTATTGTGCAAAAAAAGGTGACAAGGTAATAAAAACTAAAACTATTCTATTTCAGTTGTTTTAGTTTATTAACTGTATAAGGATGTTTATCCAACTGTATGCAGTTCAGCTCCGTATTTGAACTCCGGTTAGAAACAATAATTAAATGCATCAGGAGGCGGGTTCCTACACATTTTACATTTCAATAATCTGTATCTTTCCAGATTCAAGATAAAAGTGCAATATACCGCCCCTTGAACTGGCTTTTGATTGTATGAGCGTGTTATGGAGGCAATACCTGTCTGTAAACATGTAATCAGATTACATCAACTTCGTACACAAAATGTCAACTACACTTATACTAACTGAAGCCCAGTAGGACTGGATGGAGAGCATCCATGAACATCAAATGTCAAGTCTAGCCAAAGATTCCCAGTTAGATTTAGGTCTTGATTTTGACTAGGCCATTAATCTAAAGCATTACGTCGTTCTGGCTTCATGTTTAGGAGGTTCTCTCACTGGAAGGTGACCTTCCCGAGTTATCCTGCTTTTTATTTTTTATTTTTTTATCGTAATCCATCATTCCCTCATCCAGTCCCTGTGGAACAAAAGCATCCCCACACAATGCTGACACCAGCAGATTTGACAATGGGTTCCTCATCGCTCTGCTTCCCCAGACCATCAGTTTATGTGAACGGCCTTGTCTAGGTAGGTTTGCTGTTCCATTTTTGGAGCAGTTTTAGAACCTGACGTTGGTTTAATCTTGCCCATAACTTTCTCCCTGACCTGTCTGCTGTGTTCCTTGCTCTTCAAGGCGCAATGAAAGGCCTCTCAACCCGCCACAGAACAGCTGAATTAAGCCGAGATTAAAATACACACAGGTGGGATGGATTTATAAACAGGGTTACTTCAGAGTAATTTCAGAGAATTTCCTTTTTCTTTCACCTCCCAATGATCCCCTTCCTTAAGTTGGTCCATAGCATTAAATCCCATTAAAGGTTGAGGTTAAAATGTGAAAAAAGTGTAGTAATGTTCAAGCGCATAAATGTGAGCGCTGTTGCTCCCGACCCAAAGTGCTCACCTCTATCCAACCTGCCGATATTTACACACTACATGTTATATGAGGAGCAGCTTACAGCGTTGGCAGACGTCTTGTTTATTTTACGCGCTGCACTATGGCCAAAGCCGACAGATACCGTGACACGGCATAGAGCGGTGGTGGTGTGGGACGATGAATGTACCAGGACTATTTTATAGGGGCTGGGCAGCTGGTGGGACGCCATCAGGCCAAAGAAGGGGTCCTGAGCTCCCTCGGCTTCCTCCATCATGTTCAGGCAGTTGGGAACATCCAGAGCCATCCTGCCAGAGGGCGAGAGAGAGAGAAGAGCCACTTTTATCCAAGCAGCATATGCTTGGGACAGCATATATCAATTTGTAGCGACTGGTTTATTGGATCCACGAGATACTAAGACATCAGTGGTGTTAAATTTACCTGCATAGCATCGAGAAATAAAAGCGATGAGATATACATGGCAGACATGAGGGATGACATGCTGCTTCTGTTCCATATTGTGGCCTATGAAATAATAATGAAGCCTCCAGCATGAGGAGCTCAGTTCATCCATCAAGCCTTCAGTAAAGCACACATATTTCCTTATTACAGGCTGCCCTTTACTTCTTCTAACAGTTTCACAGTTTCACCTGTCAGATTCAGCCAGGTCGATTTCTATGCGTCGTTTAGAGCGGAGCCAACGGTCGATGGTCTGTTGAACCTCCTCTGAAAAAGAGAAGAAAAAACAAACAAAGGGGTCAGAAGTATTTTCCACGGGCACAGCTTTAAATACCTCAATGGTGCACACTGATCACGATGATCAACATTAAAAAACCTTCACACTTAACACAATCAGCACATGACCGAGTCCGAAAAAGGCTCTTCTGAATCGCGCGGACGGATGAAACGAGATGACACAACAAACACCGGCTGCTTGTTGTTTCTGCTACTGCTGGTCTTTCGCAGTTTCCATCACGTCCCCGATCGGCGTGATTGCATGTTTCTTGGACGTGGGATCGGTGTCGAGTGTAACCGGTGCCGCTTTCATCAGCACCATATGGGCTCGTACATCCCACTACATCAGGGTGAGTCAGGAGGCGAGATGTGTGAAAGGCAACACTGTTTTTGTTTCACACCAAAAGAGCACCCCTGACACTAAAAGAGGCAGAAAACATGAGAAGTAACGATCACTAAGCTGCTCCTGTTTATCTCACCGAGCAAAAACCCGCACTGCTTGTGGTAGATGACGACCATGCCATACTGCAGCTGAGACGACAGGTAGAGGGAGAAGCGAGGCCTGGGCTGGTTGGGCTCGCGGGGAGCAACGTGTCCCATCACATAGTCCAAGATGTCGTTGCTGCAACAAAAGTAAATGGTTTTAGACGCTAAATATAAAAAGTAAGACGGAGTATTAGGGCCATTGTAGAAAGAAAGAAAAAAAACATTGGAGGAGTAGATTTACGCCAAGAAACTCGGACATTTTCAGATTAATTTCACATACTTCCAAGAAAAAAACTCGGAAAATCTCTGATATCAAAAAGTTGTACATTTGCGAGAGGAAACTCAGAAATGTCCATGATCAAAGTAAATGTTGAATGTTTAAACTAAGATATTTTCGGTCAAAGTCAGAAATTTGCACAAAAAAAACTTGGTTGTATATGGAAATAAAATGAAAAAGAAAACGTTTATTGAGAATCAGATATTTCTGACAAAGAATTCCAGAAGTCCCCAAGTGTTATATTTATGGGATGCAAATCTGGATATTTTCCAGTGTAAGAGCTACATGATCCGCCCGAGACTGTGAGGAAGAAGCAACGATTGCAACTGTGTGACTTTAGTTATTGCAACATCATAACACCTACTTGATGTACCCATTTAGCAGATATTAAATATCTGATTCTGAACAAACTATTTCCCCCCCCCAACAAATTTTAAATTTAAGAGGTTATTTTCTTGCAAATTTATGACTTGACAATGTCAGAAAATATCTAGTGAAAACATGAAAAATGTATCCCTTGAATATAATTTTAAAGTTTTCTCTTGCAAATTCACAACATCTCGATATCAGTAGTTTTTTCTTAAAAATATGTGAAACTAATCTAAAAATTGCAGAGTTTTTTTGGCGGAAATCTACCCCTCCCAATTCTTCCTTTTATCTACAATAGCCCTAATACTCTGTAAAAAAATATGTCAAACCCTAAAATTAAAGTCTTGTCATTAAATAGTATTACAGTCCCTTGGGACTTGTATCCCTTCAGTTTTTGTTGTTGTTGGTTTTTTTTTACATTTTGTCTCAATTCAACCACAATCTTTGATGTATTTTACTAGGAGTTTAGGTGACAGACCAACACAAAGAATTAGTAAAGGATACCTGGTTTTTAGTTGTTTTTGTAACAAAAAAAAAAAACTGAAAGGTGTGGCATGCATTTATTTTTTAGCTCTCTTTACTTTGGCATCCCTAAATAACCCAAGTCTCCTCTGAGGTCATCTATTTAGTAAGAATATCCTAACCCTAGACGCAAAACGTCATCTGTGAAGGAAAGCTAACACCGCGCGTCACCCTGGCATTATGCTGCCATGACGATTCCTGTCAGCTTGTGACGGGGAAACTGGCCAGAGGTGACAGGAAGATGGATGAAGCTAAATACGGAAAACCTGTCAGTGGCTGCAAAAGACTTGAGACAGAGATGGGGGTTCAAACGCTTGCCACACTTTTCAGACTTTTCTTTATAAAATTTTAGAAAACAATGTATCCCTTTCCTTTATAATTTTGTACACACTAATATGCTGATTTGTGTTGGTCTATCCCATAACATTCTGATACAATACACTGAAGCTCTTGCTCTTGTAATTTTGTCCTTACTGTAGCTATATTCCTCCTAATTTCATTTTTTTTAAATATATTTTTCTTGTGTGAATCTGAATGCTTCAATGCATCACTTTGCTGTTGTTACAGCTGAATTTCCCCTCTGTGGGACAATAGAGGATGTTTCTATTCTATTCTATTAGGTGTTCATGTCTGTTAATTATGCTCCATCCTGCATGCTTTAGTCAGCATGTTGTCTGAATAAGCCTGGTTTTATCTTTTAAATAATAAAAAGAGGCAGGTGGAAGGTTTCTGAGACTTTTTTAGCCATAAATATAAACTTATTCAGATAAAGTATGTGATATTTCTCATTATTATTGCTTTTTTTTTAAAGTAGTTAAATTCCACTACAAGGAAATTGGGCTGTTAACATGTCACAATAGTGATGAGACTTTAACACAACAACAGCCTTCAGTCAGAGGCTTCTTCAGATTCGTTGCTGGACTGACTGCTACCGAAGATCTTCCTGCCTACAGCATCGCCATCCTCAAAAAAAAAAAACCCCTCTGAAGATACTTGGATGATGTGAGTTGCAACAACATTTAATTTCCTATAACTGGGAACAGTTATGAACTTCATGTTAAACCAAGCCTCACCGTATCAATATTCCTCATTACATATTTCTCACTCGTACCCATAGACTGTATATAGAGCTCTTACCACGTCCGCTTAACATTGATCCTGAGAAACTCCCTGCGAGTGACCCGGATGCCTCCTGTGGCTGCTAACCTGAATAAATAAAAACACATTTACCATTTTAGAATAATCCTTAGCTAGCTCAGATGCTATGTATTCATCGAGGAAATTATAGGCCTCTGTCATTTCCCACAAGCTCCCTTTTCCCCTTTATTTAGCCATTACAAGCTAATTGTTGAACTTACCAAACTGTGGAAAAACATCCACTATGGCGTTGGAGAACAGTCGGGTAGTAAAACATTTTGTATGAGAACGAGTTTTCAACTAAAAACAACCCCCAAAGTCAGTGACTCTTTACATACGGACTTTTAGAGGCTAATTGTTAATACGCACAGAAACTTTTCCCGCGTCAAGATCACTACCGACCAATCAGCTCCCAGGAAGAAACTCCGTTTGAAAATAAACAATCGCAATGCGTCCAGGACATCAATAAAACAGGGTTTTTAAAATAATTTTTTTTTTTGTATATATGTTATTGGAATGGGGCTAAGTAATGAAAATAAAACCACACATCATTTTTCTTTTATTTCCCACTCATCTCTGTATTACAGTGACACACCTCAGCTACAGAGATTAACTGTATTTGGAAATAAGGTTTGACAGCTGATAGCGATCAGGTACTTTAAAATATAATGTTATCTTTTTTTTAGCTCATTTTTTTTAACTTGTGGTAAAAAAAAACAACAACCAATAAACAAATAATTGTCAGTGTTAAACTAATTGTAAAAGTTTAATTAAAATAACTGATAAAAAAAAACAGTCACAGAATAGACTTCTGGTTTATGTTGCTTCAGGCAAAGGACCTGTCTGCTATTGCATATCTGTGAGCTATTATTGCCACATTGTAATTAATAGTTAATTAAGTCCTTTATAAAAACGGTTTTAAAAACTATGAATAAAGTCATCTTCCAGACATGGGTTAAATCAGTTCTGACTAGTTTAATAAGTCAATTTACTACCATACATTAAACATGGAAAAACTCACACTTATGCTCTGTGTAAAAAACAACAACAAAAACCCCAACAACAACTCATTTTACAAGCGGAGTTGAACAGATTCTTATTCACATATAATAATATGAAGACATTTCTACTGGCTGGTACCAACCTCTGCTAAGCTGAACATGCCAATAAGCTAAACATGTCATCACAATCCAGAAAACTGTATATTATAAATAGATGTAGGCCAGTATAGACGAAAGAGAAATAGCTTTATCTCAGAATTTCAGCCTTTAATCTGAGACTTTTGACTTTTTTCTCACTCTCAGAATTTTGAATTCATTTTTTAAATTGTGAAAACTGACCCGTCATTCATTGTTTTGTTCTGCATGTGGTTCTACTATCAAACTGATCCTTTCCCTACTACTACTACTACTACTACTACTACTGTAGTACTACGACTCCAACATCTAAATATCTTTACGTGTACAGTACATGTGGCAGCCTGGTTGGTCCCAGTCACGCACTTCAAGTGTTTCGCCATCTCGTCCAATAACTTTATTCAAAATGGAAATATTTGTTCACACGGTTGCTATTTTTACTCGGTTGAATACACGTTGAGAGCGAAGAGCGGTGTGACGTCACCGCGCTCTCTGGGCAGCGGTGAATGATTGGCCACGCCTCTGTGCGGGAGTGGACAGCCACTTCGAGCTCGGCTGCTGCTCAAGTCTGATTGAACTAGGGGCTGAGAGGAAGAGAAACTACAGCAGAGGAGAAGCGCACAGTCTGTACTTGGCCTGCTGTGGTTTGTAGGTTTTTTTCTTGTTGTGACAGAGCTTTCTGGTTAAGATGGCGTATCACAGCCCGTACAGAGCCCCCCCACACATCAACGCTCCTCCGGACCAGAGCTTTCTGTGGAATATCTTCCAGAGGTGAGTGCGCAGAAGCGGCTTGTTCCGCCCGCCTACCTCTCGCTCCGCTCCGCAGTGAACGCTCGCTGCGGTCCGTAAGAGCGGGAAGAGGAACAGAGGCGGACTGGGTGGTGGTTCCGTCAAATACTTCAGTGACAGTGCGTTTTTTTTCTCTTTGTCCTCCGGTCGTTTCGGGTGCTTAATGATTCACAGTAAAGGTCCGCATAGAAATTCGTAACATGACAGTGGAAATACTACGGCAGTGTGCCTTTTCATGAGCTGCATAGCCTGTGGCTGTGACTCGTCACTCAGCTGATGACAGTAAAGCGCCTTCCAAGTGCCACAACTGTTTGCTGCTTCACTTACAATCAGCTGGCTTCAGCAGAAGGATTTCCCAAAACCAGGGCTTTAAGGACCTCCAGGAGTCCTTGAAGGCACCCCCCCCCCCCCTCCAGTTCTCACCTGTAACTTTATTCATACTGATAAATGCTATTGAGTGAATTCTAGCAATTCCCCCCAAAAAAGGCAATTGTAATACCATATATTGCTTGGGAGGTATGCATGAGAGCATCAGAGAGAGAGAGAGAGAGAGAGATTGCTGATGAGGCACTTAGCCCCTTGATGGCCAACATTTTCACTCCAGTCCGGCTGAAATGTGTGTCAGTAGCAGTTGCAGTCAAACCAGTGGGCAATCAGGGTCATGTTGATTTGTTTTGGCCCCTGGTAATAATTGAAGTTATGTAATACTGCAGAGGATTTGCTTTCAACACTACAGAAATGCTGCAGGCATTTTGGGGGTGGGGTGGGGGACTGTTTGAACCAGCCTTGGCAAATTATTCATGTGTGGAGCAGAAGTTCAGAATAATGCGGTGAGAGGTGTACATATGTTCCTGGACGTTCCCTGTCTGCTGTTTCTTTCTCGTTTCAGAGCTTAGTCATTTTAACAGGGTTCCTTCTCAGTCCTGGAGAGTCTATGACTTGAATTTGGCATTTTCCAGAGCTGGATAAGTCTGGTAAAATGAACTAAAGTATGAAGTTGGCTGTAATTCCAGACTTTATTGCCTAACTGTTTAAACATTCTATCCACCCGTATTACAGCTTGTATTTTCTTCAGGTTTCAGATTCAAAATCTTGACCTCTGTAGAAATATCTGGCAATAATTCCGGCTAAACCTTTCTATTTACCGAGGCCGAGGACTCTGGAAATCTCAGCTTTTGTTAAATAGTATTGAATTATTATTATTTTTTTTTGAAAGGAAAGTTGTCCAAAATCCTATTTTTAGGTTTGATGTAACCAAAACAGAACCGTTTAGTCATTAAAATAAAGAAAAAGTCATATTGAGAGTAAATGACAAACACAAACCGTATGACAGTCATGAGTGCATGCAGTCGTCTCTCCCACACGCTCCGCCTCATCTGCAGGCCGATATCTGGCACAGCCGTGCTGGAATTCCCTGTCACGTGATCAGAGTCATTAGAGCGTAGTTCAGCCACGGGAGGCCTCTCGGTGTGTGGGTCATAAAAACACACCTACCTCTCCAGGTGTCAATGTCGGCACACAATATATTTCACTTTTCATTCCATTTGGTGTCATGACTTGGCATGGATCGGTTACCAGTATGAAGGTATATCAAGGTTGTAAAAAAAAAAACCCAACAACAATGATTCCCCCCCCCACCCACACACACACACACACACACACACTTTGAACCCTGCGTCCTATACAACGATGTGGCTAATTTACAGATTTTTACTGGCATTATAGCAGAAAGCGCAAAAGTAAGACAGACATATGTGGGGAAAGATTATGCGTCGAAGAAGACACTACCGGTAGTTTTCATGCACACACCCTCATCATGGAAAATATGAAGAAATGCATGTAATGCAACTTTTAAGTTAAAGGCAATCGAGCTGGCAGTAAAAGAAGAAAATAGAGCTGCTGAACGTAAGCTTGACATCAGTGAATCGATGGTGAGACGTTGGAGGAGGCAGCGGGAAGAACTGAGTCAGTGTAAAAAGACGACAAAAGCTTTCAGAGGACATAAAGACACTGAAGAAGACGACTTTAGTGAGGAAGAGGGAGATAAAGATGGCGACCAGTGACTTTTCTGGTAGGCTCCAAAATGTTGTGTTTTCTAACAAGGCATGTTACTGTCGTGTTGTGATGATGCCGTGTTTGTGCCGATTTTCAGGCAGAGTTTGGGGGGGGGGAAAGCAAATAGATTAAAACTTTAAAAAAAAATCTTTGTGTACCGTCTTTCTGTGTAAATATCTCATTTTACAACATGAAAACGTGCAGCTTATCTTTTGAAATTTAGCTGGTGCGGCTTATATTCAGGTGCGCTCAATAGTCCGACAAGTACGGTAAACTCATTCGCAAATATTTCTGGTTGTGAATTTCCATACTAAGCCAGCACTGCCTCCCACCTACCTGTTGCTGCGCACTGCTGGACAGCTGGTTGAAAGAAGGATGACAGAATACAGTAATATTGAGTATTTAAAATATTTGTTATTAAAGATATAATATCTATGACATTTATTTATTTAGTTTCATACTAGTTTTTTTTTCTTCTCTGTATGCCGTTCCATTAGGTAACGCTGTGTGAGTCATCTTTCCATTTTGCCTGCTTTGATTATGGTATGGCAAAAATGTTTCCAAGCAGCTTTTCTACATTCAAGTTCGTGTCCTTTAAAACAACAACACGGATGTGTCTCTATGCTGGAACAACAGAGCTGATCCTATACAATAGCTTCTTAACGCTTAACAACCAGAAGAAAGTGTTCCTGTTAGTGCAGTTATGAGTTGGGAAGTTTTGGACCATTTTTCCCCCACCAGTGACTTCGCCTCTCACTGTAGAGGTTTTATGTGGAAAGCAGAATGGGCGTTGTTCCTCAGGCCAGTGTTGCCTCATAGGAAAAAGTGAAACAGGGGGGAAAATCTGAGCAGAACGACCAACTCGGTTCTGTCTGGTTTTTTTATATTGTCCTGGTCCGGTCTGTTAGATTCCGGTTTGACAGTAGCAGTGAGGATGGAAACTCCAGATGGTGCCTGTTCTGCGGGGAAGAGGGAGACTTAATGATGCTTTTCAATTCTTTCCTTCCTCCACTTGCGAGGTCACTTTGCCTGAGGCAGAGTGAGCTGCCGAGATGGGAGGTGGGGAGAAAATGCACCGAACGTAAAACACACACACGCTTCTTTGAGTAAATCGGCCCAGTGTTTGGGGAAAGGACGGGTGCCTCCTCTGCACACGCCGACCCGACCGCTCTTTACCTTTACTGTGACAAAACTTTCTTTTACTCTGACCGGCAGAGATGTGTTTCCACCAAGCTGACCGAGCAGGTTTGTGTTTGTTTTCCTAATTCAAGCGGTCGGAACTGTACACAAATATATGTGTATATATACTGTAAAGAAGGCCACGTAGGCTTCAGAAATATTATATACCACAGCTGGGAGCAGAAACCTTAGCCTTAGCAGTCAGCACTGGGCTGGTCCTGTGTGTGTGTGTGTGTGAGTACCAAGGGTTTTCCCGTCTTCTCCCCACGCTGCTCCTCTCCTCCTCTGGTATGTTTACCGAGGGAGCGCTGCGTCAACAGGTCAGGGCTGGCGGGTTGCTAAGGAACCTCTGAGTCACTGGATTTTTGACTAAACTCCATTATACGCGTCAGGCCATCGTATGTGTCATTATCCATCCTCTTAACACCCTCGGGACTCTGAATCTCGGAGAAAGATTCCTGACTCACACAACATTTCGTAGCCGTCTCTGACACGTGTGCATTACATCAAGCCTTTGTGGCAATTTTCTTGATCTGAATTTTGTGGCGTTCCGCATGTGCTCTTTGTTCTGCACCATTAAACATAGAGCATGGATCTAGCTCCAGTGCGAACTAACTCAAAGCAGTGCCTTGGGCTATGCCGCCTCTATGGCAGAAGCTGCTTCAAACGATGCTGGAAAAAAATATGTAGAGATTGTACATCGTTTTAGTCGTAACCGGAATGCTTTTACGAAGTTGTGTACAGGTCTGCATTGCAGAGTTTGTACCACTGAGTTATTAAGACGCCAAGTTATTTTATTTATTGCAGCAAGTTCCTCTACATGCTCTCCTCTGTCTGCTTTTACTTTTCCTTTTGCTTTTCTTTTAGCTTAGAAAGTCAACTTCACTGCCTGAGATTCCTGAAAGCTGACTCTGCGGGTAGCACCAGGAGTTACCCGTTTGTTACAAAGCAGTCAGCATTCTGTCTCGCTTTACTTTCTAAGGATCAGCGCCGACTCTCGAAGCTTGTCTGTCCATTCTCTCCCTGAGCTTTGAACATTCAGGCCTATCAAGTCTTGTTTGTCCTGATCGTAGTACTCCATTCATTCCTGCAGGTTGCTGAAACACTGGCACGCGCTCCTTATGATCAGGTTTCCTCAGGCGAGCCCCGATGTCAACTGCTATTGTGTCTTATAGTGTCTGTGTGTGTGAAGAGGCTAAAATAGGCGGGGCTAATCATTGTTTGTTTTTTTCTTTTCTTTAAAGGGTCGACAAAGACCGGAGTGGAGTCATTTCAGACTCTGAACTTCAGCAGGCCCTATCCAATGGTACGTATTGATGTATTGCCGACGTGCCACTCCCATTAACGTTCCCTAAATCTGTGCCACTGTTTACATGAAACAGCTGAGGAGCTGTAGGGGAACAAAGGAAATGGGAATGGTATTTTTATCCCTGGGTTGGAGGTGTCCATTTATTTTTATCCCAGGATAGAAGACGAGCAGATGAAGGTTTTCAAGTGTCACTTGAAAGGAAACACTTCAGCACACCTTCAGTCCTTGAAATAACTGAAACACTGGGAAAAAAACATTAGAATTAAACAGATTGGGTAGTGGCTTTCACAATGGAATATTAAGTTAGAAGCATGCAGAATTGTACCTTACTATAAACTGCAAACCATATGTGGGTTTACCTATTTTATGACCCATATGAACCATTGGCAGTCCAATGTCTGGTGGTTACTTCTGCTCATCTTCTCACTACTAATTTCTTCCCCACTGTGGAGCTATACCCCTATTTCGTAGGTTTTTTTCCCCTCAACCTTCTTCCATTTTTGTACCCTTTATACAAAATATGTCTTACACTTGTATTTAACCATCTCTGATCTTGATGGTTTAATATTTTGGATTAATAAAGGAGATAAAGTCTCCTTTTTTTTGTCTCACTGTAACATGTTGACTCTAAAAAACAATAATCTGAGTAAATACAGATTTTAAAAGACAATTATTTTATTAACTATGGATGTCCAGAATTGTCTTGTGCTACTTTTATCACCCAAAGCACTTTGAACTGCCTTGTTGCTGAAATGTGCTATACAAATAGACTTGATTTGACTTTGCTGCAATGACTGCCGTTAAGCTTTAGATTCCTATGGGGGAATTTGGACCCACCCTTTAGTTGTAGACTTTACAGAATCGCTTTGTTTCAGCCACATGACAGGGTTTTCACCAATTGAATGTTTAAGGTCATATCACAGCCTCTCAGTTGGATTTAAGTTCAGACTTTGACTAGGCCTAGACTAAAATCTTTTTTAATGTTTTTGTTTCTACCATTTGTTTGAGTCCATTCAGAGGTGGAATTGCTGATGTGCTGATTCTTTCTCCCACATGGACTTGAGGTTAATGTTCCAAACTGATGGAGATTCTCCTTTAGGATTATTTTGGTAGAGAGCAGAATCCTTTAGGAACAAATCCTAAAGCAGTCTTTGACCACCCCCCTACCACCACTGTGTCTACATGACATTTCGGTTCGTTGGACAAAGAATTAGTATGGGCAGTACATATGTAAACCTGTAAGGTTCGGCCTTTTACAAATGACATTTGTTTAACTCCCAGGTACCCAAGGTAAAAAAACGATTAATGCAGTGCACTCAGTGTCCCCTCACCTCTCCTGAAGAGCCCAAACTCACACAATTTTAGACTGTCCAGTTGAGTTTAAACCATGAAGATGTTAAAAAAATTATAAACCTTTAAAGTTAACTCGGTATCTTCTGTGTAAAACAAAAAAACAGCCCTCAAATGTGTGTTGTATTTTAAATGTAGACTTTCAGTTTGTGGTACAAAGGATGCAGGAAATCGGCGTGATGATTAGAGCAGCTAATGATGGAGGGTCTCTTCCATCACACAGGGGGTTTCATTGCTCTTCAACATTGGCTGGATGATAAATCTTGTTGGCAATTAAACAGAGTTTGTTTAGCTCTGACTGAGAGTAGGGGCTCCACCAGTCCTTGCCTGGTGAAAGTGTCTGTTTTCATGTCACACATCGCTGCTCCACACCTCTCCTTGACCTTGGTTGTGATGAGGTTGCAGGGTTGAAATGCGGCAAACTTTGGCGTATCGTTTACCCTGAAACTGTGGCAAAGGTTTCTGTTTGCTTTGTTTCATCAATAAATATGTTCCTTAAGAAGTTTTATGTCTGAGCTTTTGGAAGATTTTTGAACCGGATTCCTCTAGGGGACAAAAAGCTTTTAGAGCCCCCTTTTTTTTCCATAGGGGAGAAAAAGTAGTTCTGAATGGTGTAGCAGAAGCAGCCTGAAAGAAGGTTTTATCAGACTGCGCAGTGGCTTTTGCTCAGCATACTGATTAGTGTCTGAGTGTGCGTTTGTGCATGAATGGACAGGCTGGTGTTATTTATCAAGAAGATATTCATGTTTTTCTTTTTGCCAAGGTTTAGAGTTTTTCCATTTGGAAACTTGGCCCGTCTGTGTGTGGGGCTCAGCGCTGAGCGTGCACCTTGCTATGTGTTCGCGGAGTGAACAGCAAGCTTCCCGGCCCAGACTCTGCCAGTTCATTACTTTCATTGTGATATGAACCGGAGCCAATTAAGCTGAACACACGCAGCGCCTCATCCTGTCCTGCAGAGCGCTAAAGCTACCAGGGCTGCAAGGACAGGGCCGTTTGTTGTGGTTCTGTAAATGCTATTCAACAGTTTTACAGATTTATAAAACTTTGTAGTATTTGTCTATATCCAAAATCAGTCACTCCGTTATTCCTGTTCCAGTTGGTAGAGATCCTTTTCTGTTGAGTGTGTGTGTTATAAACCACCTTAGCTTAGCATTATATGCTCCCAGTGGTAGTTTGCCTTTTTGTGACAGTTACACACCAACTAATAAGTAGCAGACTTTGTTTAACCCTGCTCTTAAACTGTTGTTTGAAACTGGCAGATAACTGCAAAGTTGCTCCTTTTTCATCTTTCTAAAGAGCCAACATTGTTGGATTAGGAAATGTTGCAAATCCCTTGAAGATATCAATTATGATAATGCTCTGCTATTTCTACAGGGTATTCACACAGAAACTGCTGTTAGTAATGCTATTATTACTAACCAATGCTATCACGCTATCACTAAAGAAGAATAACCTGGACAAAACGTTAATGCAGAACCACAGGCCAATCTATAAGCTTCCATTCATTAGCAAGATAATTAAAAAGATGTGTTTCAACAGTTAAATAGCTTCCTAACAATGACCAACTGTTTGGACATTTTATCAGTCCGTCCTGGGGCCCCTCCTATTTAATATTTACATGCTCCTGCTAGCCCAGATTATAATAACCAATAACATTAGCTACTATAACTGTGCAGATGATACTCAGCTTTACGTTACAATGTTACCAGGTGACTCTAAACCCATCCAAACCCTAAGTAAATGCATTGAGCAAATAAATGGATGGATGTGCCATAACTTTCTCCAACTGAAAAGAAACAAAACTGAAGTAATTATCTTTGAACCTAAAACAGGAACGATCAAGTGTCAGCACACAGCTTCAGTTAATACAGCTAGAAACTACTGATGAGGCCCAAAATCTAGGTGGAGTAATGGACTCAGACCTGAACCTCTAGGGTCATATAAAGGAAATAACAAGGTCAGCCTTCTGTCACTTAAAGAATGTTTCCAGAATTAAAAAACAGATGTCGCAACAGGACCTAGAAAAACTCATACACATACTCATACATCACTGCAACAATGTCTTCACAGGTCTGCCTAAAAAGTCAATTAGACAGCTGTAGCTGATCCAGAGCCCTGCTGCTCATGTCCTCACTAGAACCAGGAAAGTAGAGCACATCACCCCAGTTCTAAAGTCCTTACACTGGTCCTGTAGCTCAGAGAATAGACTTTAAAATACTTTTACTAGTTTATAAATTATTGAACGGCTTAGCGCCAAAGTATGTTGAAGATCTACTGTCACTATACCAACCCCCCAGACCACCCAGGTCCTCTAATTCCAGTCTACTCAACATCCCTAGAATTCAAACCAATCATGGAGAAGCAGCTTTCAGTTTCTATGCTCCTCTAATCTAGAACAAACTTCCAGACAACTGCAAATCTGCTGAAACACTGAGTTGTTTAAAATCAAGGATAAATCTCTTCCTTTTCTCAGTCCAGGTTGTAACATAGCGTCCTACATATTGAGACTTGCAATTGTTCCATTAAAATGTATATGTTATGAAATTTTCTTTTTATTGCCTCTCTGCTGGCCTTCCTTTGCACAGCAGAGAGCAGATATCACACCAACTTCCCATCATGCAGTTAGAGTTATTGTCCTCTTTACTTTGAACTGTATAGAAACAGTAGTGTGATAAAACTGCTGACAGGCAGCCTGAATGACAGGCTGAAGAGCTAGTTCAGCAGTCCTTACATTTACATTCGGCATTAGCAGTGGTTTGTAAGATCTGATGTTCTTTTGGGTCAGTTTGACTGAGGAATAGGAAGCCTCGGCGCTGATAGAGTTGGGCTCTGTCATTCTTTTAGGCAATGATGTTAGGCACCAGGGTTGTTGTGGTTGGATGCTTTAAGAGTGTTGTAATGTGTCCTGTTAGAAACCACAAAAACACAGCTGCAGGCAGCTGACCGTTATTGTTGCTGCTCGACTCAGATTAAGGAAGAATGAATTTGTTGTTAAACATGCAGGCAACGTGTAGTTCTACTTGCCTGCTGAATTTTAGAATCAGTCTAGCACATAGATAACAGGCAGATAGCCAGGGAACTGAGAAATAGGGAGTTCAGGTGTGCAGTTTGGGGCTGTTTTGAAGTATTTATTTGGGTCCTAACTTGCCCTGCAGTAACTACCTATTTGGGGATACAAAGAAGGCCATGAAAATATAAATCTTTGCTGTCTAACAAGTAACTAACGTAGAGCCAGTTTGGTTGGGTAATAGACATTGCAGTTTCTCACGTTGTTTCTGAAATGCCAGAATGAAGGGGTGCTTTGCATCTTGGGATGTCAGTGAGCAAATTCTCTAGTATTGATCCAGTGCATAGAAGCTTAGGAAGAGCTACGGATCTGAGCAATTCAAAACTTAGCATTTGCTGACAAGGAGTCACAGTCCAAAGTAAATCAATTGCTTGTATCGCATTCTTCAATTCATCAGTATCATGGGCTATATTAGTATTGTTATTGTGCAACCAAACTCACTGACCAGACAGTGTAAAATCTGTTAGTTTTACACCCCTTAAAGGTCTCGTTCACTGAGAAACAGAGTAATACTTTTGAAATAGGACTGGTCACTCTGAGTTGCATATGCATGCTGGATGTGAAAATTTTCTCCAACCCCCATTGCCTGCATTAGCCGCACTCGGCCAGTAGAGGCTAACCGTAAGCCACTCGGCCAGTAGAGGCTAACCGTAAGCCACTCGGCCAGTAGAGGCTAACCGTAAGCCACTCGGCCAATAGAGGCTAGCCGTAAGCCACTCGGCCAGTAGAGGCTAACCGTAAGCCACTCGGCCAGTAGAGGCTAACCGTAAGCCACTCGGCCAGTAGAGGCTAACCGTAAGCCACTCGGCCAGTAGAGGCTAACCGTAAGCCACTCGGCCAGTAGAGGCTAACCGTAAGCCACTCGGCCAGTAGAGGCTAACCGTAAGCCACTCGGCCAGTAGAGGCTAACCGTAAGCCACTCGGCCAGTAGAGGCTAACCGTAAGCCACTCGGCTAGTAAAGGCTAACTGTTAGCCACTCCAGGACATGGCAGAACATGGTCAGGCTTGTGTTACTTGTGAACATAGACATCAGCCTTGCATTTTTTACCTAGGAAAAAGAAGTTGAAGAAGAAACAGAGTTTGTCTTGGAACACTACCCGTGAAATAAGTTTAGTTAGTTATTTGTTTGAAGGCAGCATAAGAGTGACATTGCTGTTAGCCAATCCGAGGCGAGACATTTGCATATAATAAATATTAAGACTCGTAATCCTGACGTTTCCCCCAGCCACTATTCTGACAAACTGCAACCTCCTGAAGCAGGAGCGAGATAGAGACCACAGCAAATGTATTGACAAATGAGACCTTTGAGACAGTCCTATCTTGCTCCAGCTCATGTCTTTCATGTGAAGTAGCTAACTGAAATGCTAATTAATAATTTGGCTTTTAAAACAGTGTGTTCATTAAACATACAGAAACTTTTTCTGCTTCAAAAGGTTTCTGCCCTCTCACCCACACAGACAGCACAAAGCAGCTGGTGTCCCACAGGGGTTGCAGCAGCCAATACAGTCTTGATATCACTGTCAACATTTTTATTAAGAGTGACAAAAAAAAAAAAACTTGGATGAGTAAGTCAACAAAATAATGCGTGCAGCCTACTATGGAGTTTTGCAAGCTGTGCACATAAAGGTGTGGCTTTTATAACTCATCCACATGATATAAACCAATAAACTGGAATCAAAGCTTAATGGCCTGATAGTTGTTTGGTGTGAAGAAATCACAGATTTTATTGATCATGTCTTTATATGATACTAAATGTTTACAGCACACCCTGCTTGAGCAAATATAATAATTGCAACAGGTAAATTTTTTGGACTGTTGCCTATTTCGTGTAAATATTCCAAAATCAGCGCCCATCCCTAATAAAAATTTTTTAAAAAAGAAACCCGTTTAGATTTGCTTGTATCTCTTTGGTTGGTTTGGAGTCTTTAGGAGCTCCTTCTAGTACTCCTAAGGCTGCTCTCTAGCCGTTTTTGTAAATGAAGCTCGCTGACATTAGGCAGTTTTCAGTTTCATTAGTTTTAGTTTTTCACAAGTTTTAGTCTAAACTCTTGTAAGGAATACTTTTCATTCACCAGTAATTTCACTAAAGAGGCTGATTTGTTAATGGTGTTTGTTTATCCGTCTTTATTTGAAACCTGACTTGTCTCCCCCCCCCCCTTCCATTTACCCCAGTACCCCAGTCTGACAGGATGTGTTTCATGGGTGTTCTATAAATACGTTGTGAGGTGTAATGCTGAACATTTATGTATCGATGTGCGGTTGCTTTTGCAAAGTGTGTAAGTAGAAGCGTCTCAGTGAGCTGCATCAGGGCCGTTATATGTTTGTGTACACACTGCGGTCAGAGCACTCTGTTTTTCCACCAGGCTGCCTCTTTCTTCACCTTCTACGTTCCCTCTCCCAGCTTCTCTCCACCTCACTGCCGGCTGTTTGGTCAGCGGGTCAGAGAGCACAGTGTGTGGACGGGGACAGGGGGTGGATTGTCCCAGCTTCCCGTTAAGAGAGAGAGAGAGATGCACACAGAAACCGGGCTGTGTCCCCCCCCTTCCCCTCTCTGGACAGCCGCAGTCTATCTGGCATACATTGGTGGCCTCACAGCTTGCTCCCGCTGTGATACGTTTGTGTACTCGGCTTTGTGAGCCGAAGAGTCTTTGTGGCTGGAAAGGTCACAGCTTGTTGGGACATTTTCTGACGACTCTATCTCTGGAACAAGATTGACGTTGCTCTTTTATCTTCTATAATAAAATGGAAACAAAAAATGAATAATTAAGAACAGATCTCAGATTAGGTCTTTCATAAGAATGGGCTAGTCTGAGATTCTCAGGGTATGATACAATACCACTTTTTTATGGCAGCACAAAATTTACACCGAATTAGAAACAGATTTATGATTTAACAGCTTTTTATTTAAAATATAAAGTCAATTGCTTTACTAAAACAATTCACCAATTATAATGCATAGCACTTCTTTATTGCTGTTTATATTTCAATATATTGACTTAAGCAAAAATATAAAATAAACACCTACTAAAGTTAGTAGTAGCCTTAATGCCTCATTTTGGAGTATATTATGCTTTTTTTTATTGCTCTGTTCTTTATTGAATAACAGTTGATTTTTTTAGTCGCTCAGGCTATCTGCTCTGGTTGTCAGCCAGCAGTTGGCTGCCTAATAAACATTTGTCTTTTACCCAAGCGAAAGGTTGGTAGCTTTCTTTTAGGTAGCAATGCTAAGCAACAATGCTCCATACAGCCAGAGAACTGGTTTGTTCTTTCCTGCACTTTTTAAAACGATTATGATGGAAATGGTTTCGAAACCATCCATTTGTAAAACCTCTGTATGTTTTCAGGCCAGGAAATGGACGGTGACTAGTCCTACCCAACTACTTAAGTCATGCTGAGCAGATTTACTGATAATTAGTAGCAATATAACAAAAGATATAACCTAACTGACTCAATTTTAATACTATGTGGCGGGGACAACAAAAGAGATTTTTCTTTCTTTTTTTTGTTCCTCTGACTTTTCCTGTTGAAACTTGCACAGCATTTTTTACATCCAAGGTGCTGTGTTTTGGTATTATATAGTATGTGTAGAACAGTCATCGTATTATCTTGTCCCTCTCAGCATTCATCCAGCGTAAAACCTACCCTCTGAGCTGGTGTGTGGTACAGTACCCATCAATAGTTTAAGACCACTTGAAAAATGCCAAAAGAAATCCTATATTGCATGGTTGGATCTCAACAAGGTTCCAAGTTGAGCTTCAACATGCAACAGGAAGAAATGGGAGACAAAACATTATTTGAGCATGCAATTTATTGAAAACGTCGCTTAAACTGAAACCGTTTTTTTCACAGCTGATCTAAAGTTCAAGACCACAGGCCTTTTTAAAAGGCAGAATCTGCGCAAAAATGTGGATTCATTGTCATTTTTTTAATCAGGTAGTCACACTGTCATGACGTTCTGATGGCAAAGGCAGAAATATGTTCCTTTTTTAAACATAGTCTGGCTGTTGAGCTGCATAAGCAGGGTCTTTCGCACCATGCCATCGCTGCTGAGGTGGGATGTGGTAAGACGGTCATTTGGAATTTCTTTAATCATCCTGAGGGTTATGGAACCAAAAAGTCAATTAGAAGACCCAAAGAAAATTCACCAGCACTGAGCAGGAGGATCCAATTGGCTGTCCTTTAAGACATTGGACGATCCTCGACCCAAATTAAGGCCGTTACTGATGCTGACTGCAGCCCTATAATCATCAGACCGCATCTGGGACGGAAGGGCTAAAAACACAAAAAGCTTCTTCAAAGGCTTCGTCTCCATCAGTCCACAGAACGGACTATTTGGACTTTGCAAAAGAGCACCAAACATGGGACATTGATAGGTGGAAGAAAGTTTTATTCTGATGAGGAAAAATGTAACCTTGATGATCCTGATGGTTTCCGACATTACTGGCATGACGAGCAGATCCTACCTGGGATGTTTTCTACTTGCCACAGTGGTGCGGGTTCCATAATGGTCTGGGCTGCTTTTTCCTTCAGTGGAACGATGGAGCTTCAGGAGGTGCAGGGGCAACAAACGTTTTTTCTTTGGAGGTGTGGTCTTAAACTTTGGATCAGCTGTAAAACGGTCTGTTTCAGTTTAAGCGTTGCTTTCAATTAACTGCATTCTAAAAAATGTTTTGTCTCACTGTTATTTCTTCTTGTTGCATGTTGAAGCTCTACTTGGGACCTTGTTGAGATCCAATTATGCAAAATAGGATTTTCGTTTTTTATGCCATTTTTTAAGTGGTCTTAAACTTTTGATTGGTACTGTATCTGCAGTGTCTTCTAGTTTGTCCTTCAGCAGATGACCCTACTGTTTTCCATATTATCTCACAATTTCTTTTCAGCTTTAGTTTAACATGCGTCTACTGAAATGAAATTCTCTGAGTTCAAAATAGACTATAGAGCATTTCTAAAGCAGTATTGTGTTTGATCATCCTTTAATCTGTTGTACACTTAACCTTACAAAGCGTCTTCCATAACTATTGGCACACTTGGTAAAGATGAGTAAAAAGGCTTAAAATAAATCAAGTCTTCTTAAATCGTCTTTAGTGAAATAGAGAAAAATATCCATTATTATGAAATAATCGTTTTTTAACAAAATCTCAGGCTCTGTGGTTACTAGTACCTTATTTTACAAAATTAATCCGTTTCTCTGGTAGGGTTTAGTTTCTGATCCTTTGGTTTCCCTTCTATATAAATATGGCATAAAAGTTGTTTGTAACAATCATCAGAGCAGTAATTAAAACGTTTAAAACAACTGGAACTGAGTCAGACAAGGCTGGAAGCTGATCAGTGTTTATCTTTGTACCCAGCACACGGAGTAGGAGGAAGGGGGAAGGACTATTTGGGAGCTATGCCAGGAAAAAGGCCTTTTCTCTACAACCATCATGACCCTAAACTAGGGGTGCAACGATCCGATATTAGGATCGGATATACTGACAAAATATCTGGATCGGGGATCTGAAAAATGAACAGATCCACTGGCCGATCCAGTTTTTTTTTTGTTTTTTTCGTCGCAGCAGAACGTATTTCATGCGTCAGCTTCACGTGTGTCGCATGGTAGAACCAACATGGAGCGAGCCAGAGGGTCGGCTGTGTGGAGATTTTTTAGGCTTGCCACTCCAACTAGTTCGTTGGCTGTTTGCAATGCCTGCAAAGTAAATGTTTCGAGGGGAGGTGGTATTACTGCAAAGTACAACACTACCACTTTAATCAAGCACATCCAGAAACACTATGCTAAGGAGCACGCTGAATTCCTGCACCTCAGCAAAACAAAAGGAGCGGGGTCAAAAAGGAAAAAAGAAGTCTCAGTTATGTTTAGTTAGTAAAGTCTGGTACCTTTACTCTCTTCAGGTAAGTTATAAGGTGGAGGGTATATAGTTTATTATTAATTCAACAATAGTATCGCATCGGTATTGGGTATCGACACATACACAAAGCCCAGGCATCGGTATCGGGACTGAAAAAGTGGGATCGGTGCACCCCTACCCTAAACATGTGGACCCCCCTGTCAGGTGGGACTAACAGATTTTCTTTTTTAAGCAACAAACACCCCTCTTGGGTTCAGGATGAAACAAAGGATTAATGTGTAGGAGAAAAAAAAGCACCCTAGTTCATTAAGTACTGTTATGGAAAATTAAAGTATCTCAGGGTTTCCATAATAAAGAAGACTTGAGTCCCAGAATGCGTATAAGTATTTAATACAAACATGTCTGGCCAGACCATGGAGGGGACAGAGTTACTCGTGCATCACCCTAACCAACCTTTCTAACTAACTGCTTAAATAGTATTCAGCAATCATTGTTTATCTCTGTAGATGCCTTCTCCAACCTTCACGCCCCGGCGTCTGTCTCTCTGGTGACCTGACACATTTATCTTTCTCATAACATTAAGCTGGAACAATAAGCTTGCCCCTAACCTTGTCCTCTGCCTTAGATACATTCACTAAACAGAAAATATACACGTAATTCCTAATTACATAACAATTTTCCACCACAGTACGGTGGAGGATCTGTGATGCTGTGGGCCTTTATTACTCCTCAGACCCAAGTCCTAGAAAGCTTGCGGGGTGAGCTGAAGAGAGGACTCTGGATGACCCAGAGGGATTGTTTGAAGAGGAATGGGGAAACGATTCCTCTCTGTGAATGCACCCAGCCTTGTGAAACGTTATCAGGGAAGGCTTTTACTTTCCCCTTTGAGAACGGCGAGGCACACAAACTATTGACAGCAGGGCTGTGACTCGAGCTCATTTTTGACTAGACTTATTTCTGCACCAGAAATGGGAAAGCAGTGGCACTCAGTGTAGCTGACTGTTGATGTAATCAGCGCCCCCACAGTGTTTAAAAAGCGATGTCTGCTCCTCTTGTTTGATATAAGCGAACGGGCCGGCTCATAGCTGCAGATGAATTTCTGCACCTTTTTGAAGTGAAGCGTTCTGACTGATGCTGCTGTCAGTGTTAAACTGCTAGCACGGCCCATAAAACAGAGCTTTCTCTCTATTTAAATCAAGATTTACAGACTCCACTGTTTATGAATGCGGTTGGGGTTTGATTACTTACAAACCTACAGAGAAAAACATGTATTCGTGGGGTATATGATAAATGACATATGGTTAAATATAACTACAGAGTGAAACATAATAGGTTATGGTATTATATAGGTGTTGCTTTGTGCCAGCATTCCAACAGAGGAACAGAAACATCTAGATTGTGGCCCAGAACCCAGTTTCAGTAAGAGCCTCAGGGCTGGTCCCAGAACAGCTCTTTCCTCTGCCTTCCTCATCAATAAAACAAAACAAAGGAAAGGAGGAGCAATGGCTTGTTTTCTTTCAGCATCGCCCATCCTTTGCCCAACTCCCTTCATTTATTTCAAACCCTATAATTTATTATCCAAAGACCTCCAAAGGTTCTTTTTTTAATGATCAGATGATGGTGAATGTTCACTTTGCCTTTCTGCTTTCTATTTAAATGAGTCACACTTATCTCGGCTGCCACTCAATGCAGACTTGCTTATTGCTGAAACAGGAGCAGCATGATATTTCTATCAGTGCACTTTTAGGGTTTGCGAGTAACATTTGAAGTCACCCTCTTAGGTCAGCAAAATGAAATGAAGTGCTTCCAGCTACCGTAACAAGTACTAATAACTCTTGCTTTTCCTTTCCTTATTTGCATTGCTTATCATCTTTTTCGTTCCTTGTCTGCTGCTGCTTCCCTTCTTTATTCCCGCTATCAAACTGCTGCCCTGCGACAAAGAGATGTGGTGACTCAGCAGGGATTAAGATCTCCTTACAAGTTTCAGGGACTTGAGGGTTGACAGTTTTATTTTCTGTGATTGAAGATGGACCTGTAGAAAAAGAACTAACTGGTTTGGTGGTGGTGGAGGGAGGGGGGGTCGGGGCCGCCCAACACGGACTTTTCTCAAATGATTTTCTCCTTCATCATTCCTACATCTCACCCCAAACTATCTGTGGTGCTCATTCGATGAACGCTCATCCTTTCTACTTCTGCCAGGACCATTTCAGTGTCGGTGGTTCATTAATTGTTTGATGCACTACTCTTCACGGCTTTGCTTTCCTGTAGCAGGAGGAAGTAACAGAGGAATCTAAAACAATCCGATGTGCTGAGCTGGTTTTTCCTGACTGATACAGACTTCAGTTTTTTTTAAGAGGACAGGAGGCTGATTCCAATTTATTTTATTTTATTTTTGTAGGCATAAAAAGGATAAAGTACAACAGGTTGACCGATAGATGGAGTGATTTGAATTCAATTGGAAATGAACAAGCATGATCCATTTCTGGATTAAAACAGTAATTTTGATGCAGAAATCTTGATCAGATTTTGATTAAACAACAACAAATGTGGATGTGCTGTTTGTTTGTCTTCTTCTGCCGCGTTCACACTGCACGCTTTGTCGCCGTCAGAAATCACTCACAAAGCGACTAGTTTGAAGCGTAAGCAATTTAAGCCTGCCGCTTGTTGATAAAAAAAAAAGAGAGCGTGGGCGGGGCTTCCTCTGTTGCCAGATGTTTAAAACAATGATCATATCGAGTGAGTGGCTTGGCTTTATTTGCTAAATAAAGCTAGACAACGTTGACGTCGGGCACATCAGCGCCGTTTGTGGATACTCCCCATTCTTGAGAGGCGTTCTGAGTTTGGAGAGTTTAACCATTTGCTCCAGGATCTGCGTTTGGATGAGGTTGGCTTTCAGCTACTATAAATGTGTGGTGACGTCACTATAGCGAGACGCTCTGATTGGTTAACGATCGGGGGACGAGTTAGCTGTACTTCTGCGTTGCTGGCTTTTGCCGCTTTGAAGCTTGGAAAGCAGCAAAAGCTTCAAAAGTTGCCGCGGCCAAAGCACCGCAGAGACTGACAGCTTCAACCATAGCCTTAACATGTAATCCTGCCGTTTTTAGGCTTTGACGTTTTGGGCGGTGTGAACGCAGCATTAATCTGTAATCAGAACTGATGAAGAGAAAATTGGCTGACCTCTTGCTGACAGATTGGTGCATCTCTAAAAGATAACCCATCTGACCATAGATGGGATACATAGATCTCACCATGCTTGCATATTTTGTGTTGTGGCAAGTATGAGGACCATGTTATGTTTTAAGCTGAGTTATTTCTATTTTTCTCATTTAAAAAGGATTATAAAAAATGTATAAACTATTTGTATTTTCTTGCAAAAAGGTTTAAAAAATTTTTTTTACTTATTATATGAGCTTTGGTTCCTAGATTGAGTAAAACCATCACTGTTCATCTTTCACTTGGATCTTTTGTTTAAGAGAAACCTTTTGTCTTTAATAAGGACTCATTTCTCCTGACGTGGGTCTAAAATGCAGAAACCCATCTTAATGTATATGCTTGGTTAATCTTATCCAGACAACACCAGCAGAGAACAGTCTTTGATCAGATTTTCTCTTTTCTTTTTCCTTTTCTGTTCTTGCCATCTCCCCCTGCTGGTCAGAATAAAAGTGCACCAAGTCCAGTTGTTTCCCTTTTCATTCCCTCAGACTGTCTGTCATTACTGTTTTATCCAGAATGGTTTGTCTATCCAGAAAGAACCAGATGATTTATGCTAAACATTTAAGACAACCATCCTGATCATATCATTGCATAAGACCATGGCACAACTAAAAAGTAGAAAGACTGCATTGCTGGAATATGCCAATCAAGTTGCGGTCCTAAAAACATCACATTAGCATACTTTTTCTTTGTCCATTTTGTCTTTCATCCGTTTGTTTTTCTGTATCTATATTGTGATTCGATACATTTTGCTTTCGATTCTCAGGCACGTGGACCCCCTTCAACCCGGTGACGGTCCGCTCCATCATCTGTAAGTAGCTGCTGACGGACGGGGAGATGCCCAGCCTTGACACAGCCGCCTTTTTTCCGCTGAGACTGTTTGACTTGTTTATCTGTCCCCACGCCATGACGACCAGATTAAGTCATTAAGTCGCGAGGACACAAACAGACTTATCTTTTGTGTGCTCCAGTGGGAACCTAGAGCCGACAATAAGTGGAGCCGAAAGCAGCATCTGCAGTGAAACAGGAATGCTGGCTCAGACTCCAGATATTGATTCGTCAGAGTTCTGAGCTCAGGTTGCAAACTTTCAGCTCTGCAGTACAGTCACAGACTTGAATGTTTATTTCTTTGGCACCGATGCGAGCAAAGCTACTTTTTATTGGACTTTTAACAAATAATTTTCCTCTGGACTTCACATAACCGGATGTGTTTTTGCTTTAAGAGTAAATCCCTATAAGTCTCTTTGCTGATGTCCGTACCAAGCGCAGTAAATCTATTGTTTTATAGCCTTGCGGTGAAAAACACATCATGCGATAACACTCCCTTTGTTGGGAGGTAATTGGATTGAGCCGCATGAGAGTGAGGAAAAGGAGTATTGGCACTCGGAGCTGATTTATTTCTTTTTAACTTCTGTGGCAGGAGTTACTCAGGTGTGAGAGTGTCTGAAACGTAGTGTTAAACCCTCCCGTTATTTTACAGTGTATAAGAGATACAATACTATCTCTCATTTCCAAATATTCACACCACCACACAACATTCTATGTCATTTTGGGGGGATTTTTTTGTGACAGACCAACAAAAAGAAGCAAATGTTCTTTTCAGTCTCCTTTACCTCTAAGTGAAATCTGTTTCACTCATTTGGCTCCAGACGTCACCGTAGCATCATTTGATCCATCATCCTGAAGTCTTTTGGCACAACTGTAGAAATATAAAGGCACATAGCTCATTTGAAAGGTCTTAAACTGAGAGCATTAATCAGAGAATCAGCCAAGAGGCCGGTGATTACACTGGATGAGCTGCAGAGACCCACAGCTCGGGTGGCGGAATCGGTTCAAAATTATTCATGCACTCTAGTAATTTCATCTTTGTGGAAAAGTGCAGAAGCGCCACAGTATGGTCATATATGGTTTCATAAGGCCGTTAACGGGTCATTAACAGGTTTCTAGAGAAGTTGATGACATGTTGAGAAGGAAATCCAATCATTTGGATCACACTCTCATTTTCCCTCCCCTTAACAATTACGCACTAGTTTCTGTTAGTCTGTCACATAAGTCTTAAGGTTTGTGGTTGTATTGTGACAAAATATGAAAAACCTCAAGCAGAATTAATATAAGACATCTGAAAAATGTTACTAAAAGGTAACAGCCTGCTTCCTCTCCCCCAGCCATGTTTGACAGAGAAAACAAAGGCGGCGTGAACTTCAACGAGTTTGCCGGTGTGTGGAAGTACATCACAGACTGGCAGAACATCTTCAGGACCTACGACAGGGACAACTCTGGCTTCATCGACAGGAATGAGCTCAAACAGGCACTGACCGGATTCGGTGAGCAACAAAGTATGCTTTTGACGTTCTAATTTGTTGGCCGTGGTGAAGGGGCTATAAGTTCTGGACTCTCCTGTCCTGGTGAACAGGGAGCGGCATGGAGGGTACAGAACTAAACTTCAGTTTAAACTTGCCACTGGTCCTGGTAGTTCTTTTCTTTCTACCTTTTCTAAAAATCATTCCTCTTTGCTTTTAGGTTAAACATTTATCTTCAGTTTAAGCATTAGTGGCAAGTTTAAAAAACAAAAGCTTTTACTTGTTATTTGGTTGTTCGTTTCAGTGGATGGCAAAATGTCAGTATCTTTTATCAGTCGCTACCAAAACCTGTCGGTCTGCTTTGCATCCATCCAGTTAAAACGTTCTATTAAATCCACTGTAAGAGTTTTCCCTGCTTCATCGTTAGGCTCATGTGTCACTGGGACATATTTGACTTCCAGATTGATTACCTGAGCTTTATAACTTGCATGCAAAGAGAACTGGGAGGTGAAAAATCAATCCTATTAAAAAAAAATGCAAACAAACCATCTATTTAACAAAAATATAAAGTATTACAAATGCTTCATTGCAGGCTATCGTCTGTCAGACCAGTTCTACAGCACTCTGATAGAGAAGTTTGACCGGCAGAGGAAGGGACAGGTGGCCTTCGACGACTTCATCCAGTGCTGTATTGTGCTACAGGTAAGAGATAAAGAATCGAAAACTGAAGAGGAACACTGCAACACCATTGTGATGGATAACACACATTCTCCTGATGAAAGTTTTCAGTCCTTCTTCAGCTGTCCGTTTTGTATTTTGGACTTGTTCTGAAATGGTTTTGCTTCATTTCACCAGTTTGTTTAGTCAGTCGCCTTTCAGCCATGAGAACCTTACGCCTTCTTAAACATGGATAGCAGTGTTCTTCTCTATAATTGTTCACAATGAGTAATTTATTCTTTTACACAGAAATAATGGTCCTACTGTTGCTGTCCCCTATACTTTTAACATGACTAAAGCAGTTATTTATATATCGTTTACTTATTTAAGTTGATCAGAGTGTCTTAACAACTTTGAATGATTAATCAATGCCTTATTATTTCCTTTTGGTGTGAATATTACTCGACACAGAGGCCTGTTTGTCTTTCTCACTATTGAAAATTGGAATAATAGAGAACACGAGAGATGCACATGTGTAAATACATGCCCCATGCGCTCCTTAGAGTATGTTAGAGGACCTGAAACTCTGCGAACTCTTTGAACAACCAGGACATTGTAGATAAAAATCTGGTGGCCTCTGCCAGAAAGCTGGAGACACGTTCTCATTTTAGTAGGTAAATAAAACTGTATTTATTTAGCAGCTTTCAAGACATGGATCCTGAAGTTCTGTTTGAAAACATTAGGTATCGATACTTCAGCAAAAACAGTTTTAGAAAGATCAGTTCAGATGGTTTTATAAAACTCAACAGAGTCCAAGGTTCTTAATCTAAAAAGCAGAGTAAAGAGTCCATGGGCTATGGAGGGATATAACCCCTCTGCCAGTGTTTGTACATGTAGAGCTCTGTAAATAAAAATGAAAATCTTCTTATGTACTCTGTAAGCAGTGATGGGCTAAAACATATGGCCAAATCAACACAGAAATAGTTCACCAGACTTGAAATCAACTTTCTTCTATGACTGTTTCAGTCCATGTGGTTGACCTGATGAGAGGAGCTCAAAGGACAGGATCCAGGATTCGGTTTCATCTCTTTTCATTTCTCAACCTTATGACTTGTTCTAGAGAAAAACTATCCTGACTCTCCTTTAGAGGTTAACGGGTTGAATGGAGTAAAATCAACAGGGCTGCCAGGAAGCACAACACAGCACCGGTGATTATGTAAAAAAGATATTTCCTAAAGTAGGATTTTCTCCCAACTGAATAAAACGTCTCCAATCAAAGGTTGAATGTATAAAATCAGTTAAGTTCTGTTACTGCAAAAAGATGTGAATTTATGTTGGAGGGTTTTTACACATTTTTATCACAGGTGCTATTAAGTTAGATGCTGCTTCATTTTTACGAGCTGAAAGGATATAGAAAAACAATTTGACACTGCCACTTTGTGTAGAAAATGATGGGAACAATTTTAGTTTTTTTAGTTTAGATAATAACAAAAAGATAAAAACTTTAAATGGTCTGAAAGTTGCAGTGTGGATGCTGCACATATTGAATGATGTGCCTCATTAGATGTTTAGTCTCAGTTGCTATGCCTGATTTGGGCAGATTTCTGCATAAATGTGTAAAGCCGCTCGTTTCAGCTCGCTTAACTTGGCTGTTCTGTTGTTTCCTCAGAGGTTGACCGACGTCTTCAGGCGGTACGACACAGACCAGGACGGCTGGATCCAAGTTTCTTATGAACAGTATCTTTCCATGGTCTTTAATGTCGTATAACGCACATGAAGACCACAGAAGAGCACAACTGGACACAACTGTGCCAAAGCTCCCGACACCCTCCGGATGTCTGCCATAGTGGACACTACAATTTTTTTTTTTTTTTTTAAACCTAGTCTCAGCCCGATTTGGGCAATTTAATCGGAAGTTCTAATCTTAAAGCCAGAAAAAGTAAGTGCTTGATTATGGTTAAATGAAAAAAAAAAATCTTGTAGTGTTTTGTTGACAAAATCTGAACAAGTCCATGCTGGGGACTGTGGGTTAGGGACAATTATGGACACATCTGTCTTATCTGTCTGTTAGTCTGTCTGTTAATGTTGACACATTTTTAATGTCTTAAACTAAAGAGATTGGAAAAAATATTTCTGTTAAATAAAATAATGCATTGTAAATATAATTTGCATGCTTTTCAGGGAAATTAAGCCCAATATCGAAGCATGCTGTCCCTTTCTTTTGACTTGTCCTCTACCCTTTTTTCTCAAAGCCATGTTTACAAAAACTGTGAAAGCAGGTGACGCTCTGCTTTGAGGTTCACTGACATGCCAGCTTACATGCCATAATTTGTATGAACATATTTTTAAAAGCAAATATTTAAATGCTAGAACATAATTTTTGTTAGAGGATGAGCGTAATATCTTTAGTTTGGCTTTATTTTCTGTGCATGATGCCTTAAAATGTGCAAAAAAAACTACAAATAAATCTTTTATTAAAAAAGGTCAGCCAATTTCAGATTTGAACTCTTTATTTATTGGATGGAATTAGAGATATAAATTTTGCAATGCAAACAAAATACTCAGAATTATATGTCAAAGTGCAAGTCATGCTCCATCTACTTACATGGTGGGATATTTCTAGTTTTTTGTTGGTGTGCTACTCTTAGACCTGCTGGAAGTGGAACAGCTTTATTGGCAGGAGATTAAAATGACAGAAAATGGAAAAGGTCATGCATGAATCTAGAATGTTACAGTGCCTTGCAAAAGTATTCATAAAGCTTGATTAAGTTTTAATTTTTTTTTTTACATTTTGTCAAATTCCAACAAAAACTGTTTTGTTTTAGCTGACCAGGCTGACACAAAGTAGTATATAAAGTGTCTTGCAACCTCTAACATCATATAGCCACCCATCAGCTGTCCCTTTCTTCCCCTCAGCATGATGCTGCCAACAGTGAAGGTAAGCTCAAACACAAAATCCTGATTTTAAAAATGGGCTTGTGGTTATATAAATGTGGCAAATCTGGTAACTAAGCGGTTTTTAACATGTGTATCTTGAACGTTATGTATATTACCGCAATCAATTAGATGAAATGTTATTGGTTTAAAACAGGAGCTTGTGGTTCGTCTGTGTGCTAAACAGACTAAACAGAACGCTTTAAATCCAGAAACTAGATTTAGTAATGACAAGAGCGCCCTCTGTTGTATTTCTGCAGGTATGACTGCTGCAATGCACCAACCGTGTGTTTGTCCTCAGAACCTTGTGCATTTTGACTGGTTTCTATCAGGACGTGTAACTGTGTTGCGCCTTCCCAGAGCTCAGCTGGTGGAGCTACTTTTAAATGCGTCTGATCATTTCGAGATAATTGAGTGTTAAATATTTATACACCATAGTTTGTGAATTTCCCAGTTTAAGAGGTTGAGTGTTCTTGAGTGTTTTTTTCTTCTTCCTGAGAGTGTTTGCAATGGCGCTAAAACATGTTCGGGCTCTGGTAGAAATGTTCCCAGGTAATTATCAAGGCAGAATATTCAGTCGTTGTGGGAGCATGACTTTGAAAACGATAAAATCCTACAGCGCTTCAATGGGAGGGGAAGACGGCGCTGGAGCAGGTAAGACTGCGCAATAGCTTAATGAGAACTGTAGGTGGCAGCAGAGGTCACCGTGAGGTTACTGCAGAAGAAGGCTCTGACGCACCTGTAGCTCATTTCTCATCTAATGTAAGAAAGGAAAGAGCTGAAAACTTATGTGAAAGTAACACAAATGAAAGAATATTGTGTTGCGTCACAAATTTTATAAACTATTGAGGCAATGCAACTGCAGACTAAATTTCCTAGTATACCAACAGGCTAGTATTACAAATTTAAATGATAAAAAATCTATTTTCTCTATTTTGTCCTTATTTTTTTTTAAGTAAACGGTAATTAGGCTATTTAATGGACAATAATAATACGTCTCTTACAGGTAACAAGTGCACTAAAGATGGGTGATCTAGTTTTAAAATGTTTCCATCATATTTTGTATTTATTCCATTGGTGATAGAAATAATCAAAAACCTCACCATGGTGTTTTTGGTAATACAGTTCAAACTAGAGTTTTACAAACGCAAATATTACTCTATAAATATAAAACTATCTCATTACACCAGTTATATTAAGTAGTGCAGATGTCCTGCTATAAGCGGAACCTAATAATTTGATCATATTTTGAGACGGGAATTCTGGATTTATTGATGCTCTGATGGAACGAACAGCAGAAAAAAAAGTTGAAATATATGAAACAAACTTAATTGTACTGGCAGATTTTGGGCTTTATTCAAATCCCCAATTAGAGTTTCTTATCACATGATTACTAACTATAACCACAGTATTTTTCTTCCCTGGTGTACATTAAATGTTAAATTGCTCATCCCTAGTTTGTAATCAGAGACCTGAGGTGTTGGCTAGCCAAAGCAATTTAGTTTCTGGGAGAAAGTTGATACAGTTTGCATCCTTACATTTCAATGAAACTTTGAGAACATTAAGATGAGATTATATAAATTATTTGAGTCCTGTTTCATTTTGATTAATTCCTAGAACTCTGTATAGTTTCTTATTCCTGCATACTCAATAAATAATCACTTCAGGGGTATTGTTTGAAAGCACTTAAATGGAATACAGGTAAAATAGGAAAAAGATGGTGGTCATGGTGCCCTTTCTTGAGTGGTCGTTGGGCAAGAGACGGACACACAAAAAGTCACACCTTAGGGTGATTTAGAGTAGCTAAGTAACCTAGCAGTCATGTTTTTGGGCTGTAAAAGGAAGCAAGAGTACCCAGAAAGAGAACATACAAACTCCATGCAGAAAGCCCCCAGTGCTTTCTGCTAAAAGGCAACAGTGCCAACAGCTACACCACAATGCCGCCCCCTAATAAATGTGGATCAGTATATTGTTACCAGAAGTCTTCTGACCCACCAGGATGGAAGTAGCATAGATCCTCAGACTAAAGTACTAAAACTGAATCAAAAACATTTTGTCTGTCTGCAAATAAAACTGTAGACTATTTGACATGTCAGCTTGTGAGCAATTGGGACAACTATTTGGGGCTATCATAAATTTTACATTTGCTATAGATTATAATCACTTAATATCCAAATTCTGTTTTTATGTCATTTTGTAATAAATTGTTAATCTTTCGTGTGATTTCTTTAGATTACATTTTTATTCAGAATACTGCATCTCATAAAAGCATGACATACCGTCCATTTAACCGAGTGTTTCCTGACGTTTCAGCCACAAAATGTTCCTAAAATAAAACTGCAAACAATATTCCAGAGGTAGTTAAGATGCGGTTCACTTCCTGGGAGCTTGCCCAGCTCTGTGCAATTACTATTTGTTTAAGGTGTAGCGGAGTAGAAAGCTCTCCTGGGACAAATAAGCCATTGCTTTTGGTTTAGCAGTCTGTGTCAGGGACTCCCACGGATCCAGTAGCTTTGTTTCCATGGCCTCGTCTTGTCTGGATGCAGTGTGCTGTGGGTGTGGCTAACAGCTGGAATCTCTGGGATGAACCTAAACAATGTCAGGTCTAGGGATGGGCATTCGATTAAACTGTCTTCATCGATCATCGGGAGAGTTAACGATCGATTTTCAATTAATCGTTGATATTTTTATATTAAAATTCAGTGTTCATAGGCTATATTAAAATGCAGTGAGAATAAAAAAATAGCGTGTTTCCTCATTGAGATCTTCATTACAAGTGGGACACCTCTTGTGGCGGTTAATTCACGGTAGTTGCACAAAGAAAATATGCGCTATAAGCAGCGGAGCCGACAGCTAAAAGATGGTACTCATTAACACAACTGACGCTCATATTTATTTTTCTTCTCCAAAAAAGTAAAAAAAAAAAAAAAAAGTCATGGTAAACAATAACTTAATAAAAAAATATAATACTTATAGGTCTGATATTTTTGTGTTACATTTGGCAAAAAGAGTCGAGAAAGAGGATGAGAGAGATCAGCGTACCTAACAATAAATTAGGCTCATTATCAGAGTAAAAAAGACACAAAAAAAGAAACCGTAACTTATATACAACTTTAGCACCAGTCTACTGATTTTTGTTGAGAAAGATGAGCATGTTAACATGCGCTGGGGTCAGAAGCGACAGCAGCCTGGTGACCAGACTGACGGTCACCAGGCTGCTGTTGCGTCTGACCTGCAGCGCCGAGATCACCTGCTGTGAGGGACAGACGTCGCTGTGATGCTCATACCTCCGTGCTAACCTGGCAAGCCTCTGGAATCTTGTTTGATTCATTTTCCACCAGTCTGTAGTGGTGCAAACCAGGGGTGGCGGAGCCTCCCTCAGAAAGTAATCGGTGAAATTCTTAATGATCAATTAATCGATCGTCGATTAATTATGCCCATCCCTAGTCAGGTCAGCTGCCTGGTCCGTCCTCAAGCCACAATACGTGGTCCATATAAACACACACCGAGGCAGAGAGCAGAGGTCTTCTCTTCCAGTGTCTCATCCTCCGCTGTCCTGTCAAACCACATGAACCAGTTTGAGCTCTCCCTCCATCACCCTAAGGTTTAAAAGGCTTTTGTCTGTTCATCTCACACACTGTCATCAGCTGCAGGTCAGACTGTGGTCTCAGAGCGAAGGGGATCCGTGGTTACCGTGGCGATCAACCGACCGGAGGTGCGTAACGCGGTGAACCAGGAGACGGCGAGGCGTCTGCTGGAGGAGCTGCAGGCCTTTGACAGCGACCCAGACTTGAACGTGGCTGTCCTGCATGGGAAAGGTAGACGATGGTAGCTGTGTGCAGCATCTTGTTTATGCGCATCATATCAGTCAGAAAAAGGATTCATGATATTTGACATTTCTTTTGATTTTTAAATAGCTAATTTACCATTATTTCTTGGTACTAATATTGTACCAGATAGAGAAAAAAGGGGAAAGCTTGGGACATTCAAATGATAAAGAAAACTAATCCACTATTGGCAGTTCTGAAACTCTTCTCCTCCTCCTCTGTATAGAAATCACAAAAGAAGTGCTTAATAAGACTAAGCATGGAGATAAATGGAAAAAAAATTAATGCGTACAAATGTGTCATTAACAGAAGGTTTAAAGGTGACTTTTACTACGCAAATTTCAGTTTTTTCATCATTTTGTGTTGTCTGCACCCTCTATAAACACTCTAAACATGAATAAAAACCATCCATCAATTTAATTTTTTTTTTTTGCTAAATTGTGCTGACAGAGTTCTTGTGCTTCTACAGAAGTGCCTTTTTGTGACACCGCAACAGGCGAAATTTGCATATGACCGCCCCTCACCTGTCAAACTCCACCCACCTTTTCCAATTCCATGTCATTCCCATGGCATACCCGCAGCCTAGTAACAAGATGGGTAGGTGGGGTCTGCAACTGGGAGCTCTCTAAAAAGCTCATTCTGAAAGGGAATGAAATGGTCAAGAATTGAGCTGAGATCGCTTTATGCGAGAGTGATTTTCTGCAAAGAACTTCATTAACATGTTTTGTACAGACCATAGACTTATTATAACTGGTTTAAACAGAGACATAATATGTCCCCTTTGAATAAGGACATGTTTATGAAGGTGCATTTATGAAGGTGAAAACAAATTACCTGGGTAGAAATGTACCCTAGAAGAAGATAGGTCCTGATAAGGATGTATTATGTTTACGTTTACCAGGAACTTTAGCGTGGTGTTTTAGGGAGGGAGACTAAGCTTTTTGAATTGGTTGAATTTTTTTAGTGTCATAATTCAGTCATCTCAGTTTAAACTCTGTAACAGCTCATATTTTCTGTTTAGTTCAATAGATTTTAAATCATTGACATTTGCTTCTGAAATCTGTGAAGAAAGAGGGATTAACTCCTCCAGTGAGAGCAATATTCCAAGTGGATTAAAACTTTCTGTTCTGAAGTACTAATAAAAAGAACCGCAAGCTGTGTGGATTAACAGATAAAAAAAAAAAAGTAATGATAATGAATGCCATAGTTAACTACAGTCCTTACCATGCATGTTTATATCCATAAAATCACAAAATCAGAAAAATCATATCTATGAATTAAATATGATAAAAACAGGAGGCAATGAAAGCAAACCCTACATATAAAATCCTACATATAAATCCTTGTTTTTTTCAAATTCAGAATTTTTAAGGAAATGAAAAATACGTCTTTCTTCTGAGTGATTTGTTAAATTCAAATGGTGTTTTTGGCACTTTTAAATGCACATTTATCAATAAAACCGAAGACAGATGTGAATGGTGATCAATGAGTTGATCTAGGGGTTGGGGGCTGGTATTATCTGAGCCTTAGAGTATCACAGATAACAAAGAAACAATGTCCAAGCAGAACCCCCACCCCCATTTCACTGAGTAAGTGTAATAATACATAGAAGCTGGATGCAGATTACTGTACGTTACGTAAAAATTAATTCAAAGGACTGTGAAAAAAATTATATTCACACCAAGATACACAGCCTGGGCAAAGTTTATGCAATTTGCTTAAACACAGTCAAAATTTTTGCTAAGAAAAGGTAAAAACAGGGATATCAAGGGAACAATGACGGTGAGGCTAAAAAACATGGAACTGCTTCTGTATGTTTGGTTGGTTATTGATCCTTTGGGACACACCTTCAGCTCTGGTGAAGTGTCCTCTGTTTCTAAATGCCTTGTTTTCATCCTTTCCTCTTCCAAATACTTAGACCTGAATTCGTAGAAAACCAGACCCGTGAACATGAACACCTGTGAGGTGACCTTCCCTTTGTCTGCCAGCCATGACCAGGATCCTGTCACAACTCTAATGATAGCAACATAGTGCATGAACTCCCTCCCCCAGTGGAAATATTGCCTTCAGCTCGGACCAGCCTGTGTGCTGTCCGAGGTGTGCCGTGGCCTCAAACTGCATAATTTGTTGCCTCTCCACACGCTTGCTGCAGGCAGCTCCAGTCTATGTTCAGGGAGCAGCGCCTTAGAGCCACTCGCTTCCTTTAAATGGGCAAAAGTCAGTCTTACGTTTCAGTGATCACACCCCACATTTCTGTCAGCAGGCTATCCTCTGTTGCTGCTCCATCAGGAGAAGTCGACTGACCCCTCGGCGGTCATTAGCAGCGCCTAGGTGCAGTAAAATGGCAAGCAGGGAGGTTCCAGTGTGGATGTAATGTTTCTCCGAACATACGGAATCCATTTAGGTCAAATTAACACTGACACAGTCACTCTCTCGGCTCGCTCTTTTTTCTTTTCTTTCTCGTTTTCTTTTACTTATGAAATTGAGAGTAATTGCTTTCAGCAGGGGTTGAATTTGCTGGGACATTTATTTTAAAGATTTCAAGTTCAGATTTCTGTGGGTAACATTTTAGCCAGGTAAGCTTGGGGATGCTGTCTTACTTTACATGAAACTTTACATATATCAGATGAGAAGATGTAAAGAGTCTTCAGCACTGTAGTCACATCAAATAAATGCAGAAGACAGCAACTCATTTAAGATATCAGTTTGTTGTACGTTGATCACTTAAAGAAACTGCACTGAATATTAATGGGGGTGGAGGTAGTAGCTTCAAATTTGTAAGGTCAAATATTCTTGTTTTAAACCTAAGATTAAGCCTCTTAGATTGAGTGAATTACTTTCTAGGGACATTAACAATAGCTCTCTGAGACCCAAATGTAATATCAGGACCTTAAGGTTAAAGCAGCTAAGTGGAAGTCTGTGTTTTGTTTGTCAAACTGCTGTTGAGTCAAACTGAAATAAATAAACCCTATTGTTATGTTGAATCAGATAACTTTTTTGTTGCTATGTCAGATTTCTTGGCAACTGATTAGAAGCCTACATTGTCTTGATAAGGAGCAGATGCTCTTATCTGAAGAAGCCTATACTTTGGCAACACATTGTGGCTAATGTGAGGCTCAACATCTTTGTCCAGTTGGTCTTCAACCTGTGAGCTGGGGAAGTCGGGGATCAAGATAACGACTTCACGTTCTGAACAGCATTCTGAGTTTTAACAAACCCTTATTTAGTATAAGGACAGCATTATGCCACAGGATTTGAGAGTAATGTAGGTAAAACCCCTCACCACCAGCTCCAAATATACACCATAATTTACCAACCTGCAGCCATAATTCACATCATAATATACCGTGCCTTGTCAAAGATTTTATACCAGTGGAACCTTTTCATATTTAATCACAATACAACAACAAACTATGGTATTTTATGGGGATTTTATATCATCGATCAGGAATCAGCAATCTTTTAAATTCCAAGGGCCACTTTTTCCCCTGTTGGTACAAAATAAAGTTTGTCTCGAGCTGCAAAACAAGATAGTTTTTACTAATATGTACTAAATAAAATGTTTTATTTTGAAAGCTAAGGAAATTTAACAAAATGTATTTCTATTTTCAAACTTTAGAACAAGATGAATCCAATCAGTTTACAAAGGAAAACCAACTCCAGCTCACTGAGCCTTTTCCATAAATATGAAAAAATAAAAAAATTGGTGCTACACTTAAAAATATAAAGCCCATAATTTAAAGCTAAAGAATTCTAAGCTATTTTAAAAGCCTTGTGCCATTGGTTGCGCCTCTGTTTTGGACAAAAACATACAGAACTGCTAAAATCAACCTTCCATATTGCCTTTATAATTACACTGATTTTCTTGGTTTTCACAGAGCCACAGGTTGCAGACCCCTGTCATATACTAACATAAATTAAAGCATAACTGCAAAGAGGAAGAACATGACTTTCACAAATCTGAAAAGTATTTCAATAATTTTTTTATTCAGTCCCCTTTACTCTGATGCCTCTTATAAAAAATCAAGGACAACCAGCTGCCTTTTGAGGTAATCTAATGAGTAGAGTCCACCTTTACTGGTATAATCCAACTGTTCTGCGAAGGCATCGGATCTTTGTTAAAGAACATTGGTAAGCATATGGTATCATGAAGACCAGGGGCAGGAACCAGACAGGTCGGGGATAAAGTTGTGGAGATGTTTAAAGTAGGGTTGGATAAAACAAAATCCCTTGAAGCTTTGAATGTCTCTCAGAACATTGTTCGATAAAACTTCTGAAGATGGAAAGAGCATGGCCGTCCACCTAAACTGACGGGACAGGTAAGGAGAAGCAGCCAGGAGGTCAAAGACAACTTTTTTTCGTTGCACTCCACAAATCTGCCCTTTCTGAAAGAGTGGCAAGAAGAAAGGCATACGATGTCTCATTTAATACTTACAGGTTAGCAAAGACTGGGAAGCTGGTCCGATTTAACCAAAAGGTGGATGGAGGCAAATACAGGAAAATTATTGAAGAAAGCCTTTTGGAGGCTACAAAAAGTCTTGAGACTGGGGCAGAGGTCTGTCGCTCAGCTGGACAATGACCCTAAACATCCAGTTGGAACTTAAATGTTATGGTTTTGATGAAATTATATGCATTTGTCAGAATGGCCAAGTCAAAGTCCATAATCCAACTGAGAATCTGTGGACTTTAAAGACTATGTTCAGTCCCTTTCTTTCTAATGTGACTGAGCTTGTACTATCTGGGAAAGAAAATGGACAAAGACTTCCCTGTATAGATGTGGAAAGCTCAGAGTTTTATGTACAAATAAAATGACTGAATCTTATTCCTTCCACTTCATGATTATACACTACTTTGTGTTGGTCTATCGCCCAATACTAAATATGTCTGCTGTTCAAACATACCAGAATATAAAAAAAAGTTCTACAAGATATTTTTTTATTAGAATGTGTGTAAAATGATCATAAAAAGCCGTATACGCTCAGACATAAGACTGGCCTCTTAATGCCTCATCTCCTACATGATTGTGTCACAGCTTTCTGTCAAATTTCAGCGCTCATGTGAAAAAGACATGGAGCTTTCGCTGAGTTCCTGTTTAAAAGGACAAAATGGTTTAGGATGCTCATTTACAGAGCTGCTCCCATAAACAGGGTGACACACAGTTATTCTCTAACAGCCCTGTGCTGACCCACAGCTGTAATCAGAGCTCCCAGTTGATGGGTGTTGCTGGCACATGTGTTCATTACGATCATTCTCATTACTGTCACATTACAGAGAGAGGAGGATTTTATGAGTCCCTGCCTTAGACAGTGACATAGTGTTTGTTTGCCTCTTGGGCAATGTTGTAATTACCACATGAATCCAGTGGAATAGATCTGTGGTTGCACTGCGTTACTTGTCCATTAATGAGGGTATGATGCATGTGAACGCATGCACAGTCTGTGCCTATGCGTTGAATTTACATCCTTTAGGGAAGAGAAGGATTTGCGTGCCGGCGAGCCAAAAGAAAGCGAGCTGCAATCCAAATTGCAGCCTTTTCTCTTTTTTTCATCCTCATCTTGTTCCCTTCCTCTCTGCCATACTTTGTAATTTTGCGGTCTCTTCCAGGAGGGAATTTCTGCGCTGGTTATGATCTGAAAATGCTGGCCAATCAAAACCCCCCCCTTAAATTGGAGCAAGATGTCACAAAGGGTCCTGGCCCAATGGTGAGCAGTGTTTAGTTTGTGATTGCATGTGTGTACTTGTGAGGTGTATATCTACATTTCAGTTTTCAAGTATATCTATAATCATGTAAATCGTGAATCTAAAACCAGAGAGTTTGGTTGGTAGTAATTGTTTTTATTTTTAAATGCTTGAGAGAGCAGGTAGTTGGGAATATTTTGTTTTAAGGAATAAAGTAGAGAGATGACTACTACTGGGTATGTGTTGTACATGTAGGGAAGTTTTACAGTACCTGCCGACACATTCATACCTTTTTTGACAATACAGCCACAAACTTTAATTCTTTTAATATTTTTTATATATATTTTTTTAATATTTGTGGAGAAAAATAAAAGATTAACATTGGGTTAGGGGTAGGTTTAGGTACAAATGGTACAAAAATGCAGATACAGGATTTTTGTACTTTTACAAATAAAATATGAAAGGTGTGGTGTGCATTCTTTATTCACGCCCCCAGACTCAATATTTCCATGACCTTTCTGCAAATCTTTTGGGCTATGGCTCTACCAGCATCGCACACCTAGAGGCTGAGATTTTGGTGCATTCTACTTTGCAAAATAGCTCATGTTAACTTAGATCAGATGGATTTTCTATGAAGACCAATGTTAGTTGTCACAAATTCTCAATGGGATTTAGGTCTCTACCCCAACTTAACCATCCAAGCACATTGATACACTTTGAATCAGTCATCAAGGGCCAGTGTCCTGCATGTTTTAGATGTCTTCCTGCTTCAACAGAACCTAATCCTATGAATGGGTGATAGGTGGTCTCCTGTTCAACTTGATGAGATGCTGATGAGCTATTTTCCTCCAGAGCTTCCAGAAAACTGCAACACTAAAGAAACACAGAGTTCCTTCAAATCAAGGCTAAAAACCCATCGGTTTCGAGCTGCCTTTGATCAATAAGCACTGGAACATTGTTATGGGATTACCCAGCGTTTAGCTGCCACCACCATGTTTCAGCCACCCATATGCAGGGGCTGAAAATAAACGCAAGCCATCATTTTCATATTTTTATTTATAAAGAAAAAAATGACAACCGTAAAAAAAATTTCTTCCATCTCACTATTGATTCCTGCATCGTTTTGGTCTGTCACATAAAACGTTTTGTGGTTCTAACTGGCAAAAGATGAAAAAGGGGTAAATAATACTTTAGCAAGGCACTGTAGCTTCATGTGCTCTTGTAACAGTTGGTATGGATTAACAGCATATAAATAATATGCAGTAACATTTTATGGAGACTGTAAGTCTCCATAAACTATGCTTGGACTTCTTGTTGCTGTAGGACTTTGGGATTGAGTGGACCTCCTATGCAGAAAATGACACCGTTGTACCTCATACAGGAAAAACAAACGGCTTCATTTGTTCAGCTGTGGTCAAAACTTGAATCCTCTTGTTCCTCATTTGTTTGACAGTCTGAGAAATGAATTAGAGAATGAAGCCTGGAACGTTTTGCAAAGTAGACTTAAGAGCATAAATGGTTGTGAAGTGGTGATAATGTGGGTGCTTGGATCACCTTGTTTACTCTGTTTACATCTTGCATGACGACATCAGCCATTAGGACAGTGTTTCTCAAACTATGGGGCGAGCCCCACTAGTGGGGCGCAGAGGTATTGCAGGTGGGGCGTGACATGAATGGGATTTAAATCAACCAGCTCCCCTCTCTCACAAAATAAACACACTCAAATAAATTAGCAATTGTGATCATCATTGTAAACAGAACCAGGACCTGGAACATTGGGCTGGGAGTTTGATGTTGGAATATATCGCAGCAGAACAAAACAAGCTGAAGTAGCCGCATTATCAGAGATTCCATCTACAAAATGTACAAATATCTAAAAAGATCAGGGAACGTTTCAGAGTCAGAGAAGTCACACGGTCAACCACGGAGGAAATACAGGGATGAGTATATTGCTCTTTATTTATTTTTTTTATTTTTTTTTTATTTTGTACTTTTGAAAGCTTTGTAAATTTGATAAAACTAAAACTTTTATTTTCTCCAACTGTGAGCTGACGTTCTACATGTAGCAACTACTGACAGCATATATTTCTCAGCCGGTTTTATACCAGTGCGCAACCCCTTTTTCCAACTAATTTATACCCATAAAAACTTGTAGACTAACTCGGCTATTTAAATAAATAAAACACATTAAAAATCAGGCGTGGTCACCATTCTGTTGGGGCGATAAAAGCATGGGGGGCTTGTGTATGCCCCTTTGTCCAAAGTGGGGAATGATAAAAAAAAGTTTGAGAAACACTGACTTAGGAGCACCATACTGTGTGACATTTTGTGTATGTACAGGTTGACTAATCCAGTCGTTTCCTCCAGGGTCCGTCCCGCCTGCAGCTGTCGAAGCCGCTGATAGCGGCTGTGAGCGGCTTTGCCGTGGCTGGAGGGTTGGAGCTGGCTCTGCTGGCTGACCTGAGGGTGGTGGAGGAGAGTGCCGTCATGGGAGTCTTCTGCCGCAGATTTGGTAAGCTGGTATGCCTTACTGGCTTAATTGAGATTCGATGATTCATTTGGAGCTTTTGCAACGCCTGCAATAACATCAGGTCTGCTCACTGACCAATGAGGTTAGTTTCATTGAAGCTCGGTTTTGGCAGAAGTAGTTTTCCCATATATTGCTCTGGCCTGGTAGTAAGGATAAAATTCACAGTATTTGAGACATCTCCAAGAATAATTTATCCATCAAGCTCGGGGTTATTCGGTTCAGTCATTTTGGAAAGCTGATGCTGTGACTAAGTTAAGGGACATTTTCCAAGTATCAACATGGACAAATTTTTTGGGATCTCTTTTTAGGATGTGTAAGAAGCTCAACCTTTCATTCAAGTTTATTTATTCTGTAGGGGAAATCCCACATTTCAAAATCACCTGTGGCTCAATCTGTGCTCCCCTAACGATCCATTTAAAACGAATGTAATTTAGGTCTTTTATAGATACTTTCCTCTTTTTTTTAAATTGGTCAGACTTTCTCGGAACTTTTAATTAGTAATCCATGAGTTTGTTTGCCTGGGGTACAAATATGATGTGACACAGAGGTCCATATCCCTGTGAACTTTGTGCATCTGGGAGCCCCCTCTACCAGAGAAAATGACTCGTTGTTGGGTCTTGTTACACCTCTATCAGGAGGTGTCACCATTTTATTTGTATCTGTAGACATTTCCAAAAGTAGCACCTGAGGGATCAAACTAGCATGTTGAACAGCACTGAGGACACTGTGTGATCACCATTCATTTGACATCCCAGTTGTTGATCCTAGTCTAATTCTAACTGGACTATAGTTACTCTTCTATTTACAATCAAAATTGTTCTGATTTCTGGGGAACTTGGTTTAATTTTTTTCTTAAATATTAGCGTCTTTCTTGAAGATTTTGAGTATTTACTTCAGAGCAAACCTTTATCTGTAATTTAAAAAAAACATACTATCCATCTAACCAGAGATGAAGTAAATGCGCTCTGCTATTCTACAGCAGCTAGCTCAACCATCCATCTTAGTTCATAGGAATCTGTCCTGTATATTTAAGAGTGAACAAACTTCCAGAATTTCCTGTTTCGAAAACAACATTGTTCACCAGTTACAGTGCTTTTTGTATTTCCTTAAACAAAAGGATAAGCCCAAAGTCATCACAGGGTTGTTTTCCTCTGGAAATGGATATCTCTACAAATGGTCGAGAAGTTTCAGATTAATTTTTCTTTGATGCTGCTTGTTTTAGTCTCAGATGCTGCTGCTGCTGCTACACAGTAACTCTCATTGTTGTACATTGTAAAGCTTTTTTGTTCTGGCAAGTCCCCATAAGATCAAGCCAGTTCTTTAACCCATTTATGACCATAATTATATTGAGGCCAGTTGGATGTGCTTTGATGTTATGGTTCTAGAACTGACACAAAATGAGCAAAGAGTGAGTGCTTCTGTCCCCTTTTTCCCAGACAGCTTCAGTATTACTGTGTATTTTTGACCATGCAAGAACCGTTTAAAGGGGATAACAAATTAAAAAAACTTTTAATATAGCCTGTCGAGAAAGTCTCCTAAACTGGTGTTTGTGTTCCTGTTTTTTCTGGTATTGCTGAAAGTTCTGTTCTTTAAATTCAATTCTAGAAATGTTAATGTTAAAATGTTTTGTATTATCTTGTGTGAATTGAATTTTGCCCCCAGCTAAAAACTCACTTAATATTTAAATGAATAAATATTCAAATCAACTTGCTGATTAATCAGAGCAGAGTTAAGTTTTGAGGGAAAGTGTATGTAGCTTCTGGTTTTAAAGACTTGTGCAAAAAATGTGCAACAGTGCTTCAGTTCACTGTGCGAAGTTTCTATATTTTTACTTTTGGCTATATTCTAGTTGATTTTATGAAATATTTTTCTTAACATCTATCACTACTAGCTTTGTTAGAATAAATGTAATACATGTGCTCTCCTTGTTGTTTCGGTGTAATAGGTGCTGCTCTTTCCGTCGCCATAGAAGAGCTGCAGGATTTATATTTAGCAGATTATTTCTTTCATACCTTATTGTTCATCTCAATGCTCTTGTGTGTATTTTTTTACTCGACCTACGATACCTGACCTAAAAACAACCTTATGTTTTTTTGCATCCAAGCATTCATCATCAGTCTCCTAATACCAGGAAGTCGACTTTGTTTCTATTTTTCAGCGTTGTCCTCTGTTATCACCACAGCCTCCTCTTGTGTGCGAGGACAGGGCCACAAAGCGATAACGATGGTGACCATGACCTTTTGGCTTCATGGCCACAGTCTGCTGGGCAGCCTTGATAAGTAGAGGAGGAAACAACCAACTGCCATGTTTCCACAGCATAGCCAAACAGGGCTTACGGGTTATTTATGTCACAATTTCCTCATAAACATTTTCCTTTTTTTGGCATTTTTACTGGTGAGGCTCGCTGGCTGACTCAGCTATACTTCTATAACATCAAGCAGTGTTTTAGAAGTTCTGTTGAAAACACACTGAGCTGATCCTGATCCCCAAAAAACCCATGCTCCAATGCTGTGTGTAAAGAGCGGCTTCACTTTCCCTTCAGCAACTTTCTTATAGATGTCACTCCTTTAACCATGCTTTTAGAGGGCTTAAAATACAACCAGGGTGTTTATAAATACAGCTTTTTACTATAAATTACAGACAGGACTAGACTTAGAGTATAAACATGAAAAACTTATCATTTGAGGCCTGTAATTTAACAGGAGAGCATCCTGGCAGAGCTCTGAGTCTTTTGTGCTAAGTGTGTTGTCACTTCCCAGTTTAAGAGACATGATTGGGAATGTCAGTTTTAGTAATTGTACAATTTGGTCCTTTAAGTTAACTGAATATATGGAGATACAGCTAAACAAAAACTACACTAAAGTACATCAATAAAAGCTTTTTTAATTTGGGCCAAAGTATTGAACTCTAGTTCCATTCCTTTTCTTTTTCTTATACAGCTGCCTTTGATATACTACCTGAAAATTGTTTCTCTTCTCTGTCCTGTTGTGCAAGTTCTCCCTAAAGTTCAGGTCACAGGGGTAAAATGTTTATTAATTCCTGTTCATAGTTCATCATGGAAATATTCTGAACTAAATTCATAGCCCGAATTTGAACTTGTTCTCATTCATTCATCGGGAGAGAGGAGACACCAAACCCATGTTTTTGCTTTCTCTAAACATTTTGAGACAAAAAGAGCCGATCACCCCCTGCACTCAAACAGATTTATAAATCATTTTTTAATAACTGTTTTTAAACTTGCAAAATAAAAATAGATATTAGGAAAAAATGGCTAACTTTTAGTCACACTCTCCTTCACCTCTGAGCTGGTTTAGTCCACCTCTTCCTGTGTTGCTTCATCTCAGCATGATCTGTCCAGGCAGCCAGCTTTGGGGCGGGGAGAAAAAAAATCCTAATCTATTTTTTTAGTTTTCTGACACTGCTGCATCTCTCTTTCACTGTAAATAAGGTCAAATTCAGCAGAAAACTTTGAATGCCATTGCACCCTTGCAGTCTTTTGTTTGTTACAATGAAGCTCCCATCGGTAGAAACTACATCCCATTGACTGTTTCCTAACTTAACCTAGCCGTAGTCTCCTTTCAACAGCCTCATCAAATCAGTGTATAATTAACTTCATGATTAGCTTCAAACCCTTCAAGTAAAAATATGTAATATGGTGTCCCTTATTTTTTTGTATTTAAAAAGATTTTGTGAGCTTGAAATTTTGACTGAATATAGGCGTTTGTCATTACAGCTAAATTGAAGTGCTACCAGGTTGGTGTTCCTCAGCTGATAAAAATAATTTAACACATGCAAAGGAAGATGATTCAAAGGGCACCTGATTCAGGCTTTGTTTGAAAAAAAAAAAGTGCCCACATTTGAGTAATTTTACACATTTCTGCCGCTATTTCAGGTATTTACCTTAATGGTTGGAGAAGAATGTTTAAAACATCAGCATATTAGTGCAGGTTTATTCCTCTCTGTTTTAGCCAATCCACAAACCCACCTGAACACTCCCTGCCTGCAGCAAGCTTCATTAGGGTGACAACCAAAGCAGAGACCTGAAAATAACTTCATGTTATTAGCAAAATACATACTTGTTGTAATTATGTCTGCGTGTTCTGTGAACCTTAATTTTTGCTCTACATTCTGAGTGTCTTGGCAACAAAGAATGAAGAAGAGTTTGTTGGTTGAAACCTCCCATTGGACGGCTCACAAGCTGTCAGAGGTGTTTTCTTTCAGAGGAGTTCGAGCACATCTCTCGAGCACAAATGGGAAAATCTCTACTTTACATCTCAGATCGAACGTTCAGGAAATCCAGCATCTTCCATCAGCTCAAAACTATGTCAGGCAGAGAGAAATGTTGCTGCGGTTTTTACATATTGAGTTGCACATTTCTCCCCCAGTGATTAATTTTCTGGCGTGTCATTGCCTCACATTTTAAAGGCTTATTTGTCAACACATTTGAGTTGTTTCCTCCGGCTAAGTTAAAACTGCTGTGTTATTATTATTTTTATTTCCTGCTAAAGTAAAAAATGGTTTTGACTTTTTCATTCAGGAAGACGTGCATATTCATAAACATTTTCTGCAAAGTTTAACACTGCACAACTAACTTCAAATGACTTGTTGGTTTCCTTTGAATGAAAATATAGATTAGGGATCGTAAGAAGAATTTAATAAAACAGAAGAAGACAAGCCGAGGCTTTAAAAGACAAACAAGCTAACTTTACTTTGTTTTAGTCATCTTTCTATAGTTTATTTAAAGATCCAGTGCCTCTTGGCGATTATTTCCTTTTAATGGACAGATTCTGTAACCGTTTTTGGGTAGGGCACAGATGGCGGTGGCCTGAGGGAATCCCTGGTGGCTTTGGAGTTGAAATCCCCTCAGAGAATTCCTGTGCTCCTCTGATGTGGGCCAATGGCTACCACAAGGATCTGACAGTTTTCTGGCACAGGATTGGCTGCCGAAACCTGCGGCTTCCTGTCTGGGGCCCCTCGGCAGTGCCAGAGAGGAAATGAGAAGGAGGAGAAGGTTGCGTCACAGGAATCTGGTATTAGAGTCTACTGCTCTTTGAATTCTCAGAGACCTAAATAAAAACCCACAGTGCTTACTTAAATCTCCAATGTTATTTTGGCTCCTTAAAACCAGAGGAACAAGCAAAGCAGGGAAAAAGGCTGGCATATGAAAATGTAATTTAAAAATGCTGCTAATATTTCATTCGAGAACCTAAATCATGGGGGTTGCTCAAGGTTGATCTGGTGTCCCTCCTTTGATATTTGACTGAAAAAGAAACCCTTCCAAAATACACACCACCTAATCTTCTGCACCCTTCAAGGCCCGTTACTTCTCCGTTTCCCATCCTCAGCTCTAAGTCCCGTCTCTGTGTCTGTGCAAGACTGATGGAGAAGAAGAAAAGAAGCCAGCGCTTGAACTAAAGTCAAACCGCAATCCAAGAGCTGACTTGAAATCAGCCAATCCAAACACCTGCTCAGAGAGTCTCAACCTGACCGACATAGTGCGCTGATTACATCATCCTACTTCAAACCAGCTCTGTTTAATCTGCAGGATTTTCCTTCATGAGGAATGAATGAACAGAGCTGTAATGTTGTGGAGTTGGAAAAACAGACAGGATTACAACTGAGTAAACACATGTGAGCATCCTTTTTTATGCAGATCAAATTAACTGGATTTACATTTGTCCGAAAGGAAAAGATTGCTCTTCAAAATAAATGGGAATAAATCTTAACCTGTAGTGCAGCTATTATCTGATAGTTGCGATGCCTTCCAGTAAATTAGGTATTTATAATAGAGTGCTGTTGACAAATATTCAGACAACTTATCTTTTTTATTTTTTCATGTTTAAACTATAAACCTCAATGTATTTTGCTGGGATTTTATGACAGACCAACACCAGGTATTGCCTAAATATACTGTGGAAGAAAAAGAATATAGTGTCCTCATTGTTTCACAAAGTACCCCTTTTATACTGATAGCAAACAATTGGTCAATATGTATATAATTCAATCTCAGTATAAATCCAGTTGTTCTCTGAAAGCCTCAGAGGCTTAAAACAGAACATTAGTGAACAAACAACATCATGAAGACCAATGAACACAGCAGACACGTATTCTATGTGTGACAGATGCCTAACACGGCACTTCACCCTCAGCATACCTTTCCCATTGTGAAACATTCTGGTGGCTGCATTATGCTGTGGGGATGCTTATCTCCTTTAGGCAGTAGTAAGAGTTGATGGGAATAAGAATGGAGCTAAATACAGCGGAATAGCTGTAACAAAATCTTTTAGAAGCTTGTTGGAGGTTCACCCTCCTGTAATAAATCAACCCTTTACATACAGCCAGAGCTACAGTAGAGTGTAGAATGGCCCAGTCAAAGTTTGGTCTAAATTCAGTTGAGAATCCGTGGTGAGACTTTAAAAACTGATGCTAATAATGTTCCCTTTCCAATCTGACTGAGCATAAGATGTGTCGCAAAGAAGAATTGGGAAATCATTTAGTCTCTAGATGTGTAACTGGTAGAAACCTCAGAAGACTTCCAGCTGTAATTGCAGCAAAAGTATCTGTGTAGGGTGTTGAATTAAAATGCATGCCAACAATTTTTAGGGTGTTTGTAAAATCATTTGAAAACGATATTATTTTCCATTGATTTGTGGTAATATATTACCACAAACCATATTTTGGCTTGAAAACCCAATTAAACACATTGCTTATGGCTGTAACATGACAAAATGTGAAGAACTTCAAGGATATGTGGAGTATGGGACATTTGATGGCCTCAATTTCATCCTTAGTGGTCTAGAGTCATGAAATCAAATTAAAAGTGTGGCACCCATCTCCGACCCCACCCAACTACGGTATTTCCATTGATTCCCAGCAAGCATTTCAAAGCTTCAAGCTTCCGCCTGAAAGTCCGCTCTTTTTCCTCTGTCCGTTTAGTCTGGAGTTATCCGGAAACTGTTAATCCACATCAAACTTAATCGCATTACCCTCATGGGAGGCCATTGTGGTAGGTTTAGCTTTGATGTGGTCAGGGTGCCAGCAGGACCAGGAGCCAACCAGAGTTCCTGAGTGTGTCATGTTTCACAGCGTTCTTGTCTTTCTAAGTGTCTATGGACTGGCGGATGTTTGGTCACATCTAATATCAAGATAACCTTTCTGTGAATGTACTAAAATGCTTGAGTGCTTTCAGGGAGAAGGGGGGATTGCCAGTCAGATATTAATGACTCAGGTATTGTGCTGCTTCCTCAGGCTAACAGATATCAAAGTGTGTCGAAAGCAGATAAAACGCAATGATTCTCCTTTCTTCCAGACTTCTGCTTCAATCCCGTCAGATAAGCAGGGATGACCCTGTGTTGCAGGAAATGAGCTGCCTCTTACATGTGGTTATATAACAATAGGCTGTGCTGACTCATGTTGAACCTGGTAACAACAAGCCTCTGTTTTGACAGTAGAATTATCTGACTTTAAGACAAGATTGCTGCAGACTCCTTTCATAACTGTTTGCCCGTTACTGGGGCGTAAATGATGAAACAATGTTTTATTTTACACATACTGACTCATTATCTTGCCTTCGGATCACTAATAAAACAAAATAAAAAGAATCTCCGCCTCAAACCAAACACATTTTTGAGTTGAAAGCTACTTCAAGGAGCAGTTCACCAACATCTTCGCTCTTATTATGTGTGACAAAGCAGAGGTCTGTCAAAGCGAGCACATCAGAGACTGCACTATCAGAGAGACCGTGGGCAAGGAGGTGCAGGAGACGGCTGCTGAGGATAAGAGGGCAGATCCTTCCGGTTGCTGATAGCAGTGGTGCCAACAGCAGCACCAAAGTCAAACTGACTGGAGGTCAACCTGCCTCTTTATCTCTTCGTCTTTAAGTCAGGCTTTGTCCTCCTCTGGCTCGCTCCACCTCCCTGTGTGTGCCACGCTGGTTTCTCTCCAGGCGTATTTCTTTGTTGCTTAATTTTCTACCCTTCTGGGGTTTTATTTTGCTAATTGAAAGGAGATATGTGGAATGCCATCTCTGAGTATGTAAATTTCGGCTGCGACGTTTGGATGGTTGGGTGACCATTTTGCTGTAAGCATGGATCCATCCAGCTCTGTATCAACAGTTCACACTGGTGGCGTAATGGTTTTCTTGGCACATTTTAGGCCCTTGAGTACCGTTTGAGCTTACCCGAGTGTTGTTCCTTTATGACCACAGTGTATCAGTCTATCTTCTGATGGCTGCTTCCAGCAGGATAATGCACCATGTAACAAAGCTCATATCATCTCTAACATGACAAAGAGCTCACTGCAGTCTACAATCCTCCAAAGTCACCTGATCTTAATCCACATAGTTTGGGAGGTTGTCGAATGGGAGGTTGGAATTGTGGATTTGTAGTCAACAGTTCTGACGAAACTGTGGGGTTATCTTTGTTTTTTAAGATATTTTTTTTATCACTAGTAGCCTTTTTTGACAGTTACCAAACAGGAAATGGACAAAGGCATGCAGCAAAGATCACAGGATCGGGAAATTTAACCCAGGGCGGCTGCTTCGAGGACTATAGGCTCTGTATATGGGGCGCCCGCTCTACCACTACACCCCTAGTATGACAAATCTGAGAAATGTTTCAAAAGCATGTTGAATCTATACCACAAAGAATTTAAGGAGTCTTAACAATAAAAATAGGTTCCCACCTGGTTTTAGCAAGGAGCAACTAATAAAGTGTCTGGTAAGTTTTGATAAAGATAGACTAGATCTTTGCCTGGTGGTTGAAAGTAAAGAAATTCTTTAACTATGGTGATGGCTGGGGTGATTGAACAAATCGTCTCACATGCAAGCATCTAAAAATCCAAAATTCTACTGTTCCAACAGAACAGTAGAATTTTGGATTATGGGACAATGAAATGAAAATCTGCCAAGATTGAGGTGGTTTGAGACTCAAGGCCATACCTTGAGGTAGTCTAGGATTACTGGATTAGCACAGGTTTATGAATGGTTAGAGGAAAAGAAGAACCCAGTAAGGAAGTCAAGGAAATGTCCTGGACCAGATCCAGCTCCTTTACACATGGCTTTTTACCAGAGATCTGTGCCGTTTTATATTTAAATAAAAACAAAAGGAATTTAAGTAATATGTGTGCCATGTTCCACCTGCTCTAGGTGTTTATCTGCAAACTCTGTGTAAAACATTTCTCAGATTACGATCAGCTGTAAAACTGAATGAAGTCTTGTGTTACCAACAGCGTAGAAACCCTGTGCAGCTTGAGCTTGATCACAATCTCTTGTCAGCTTGCCACATGTATAGCTGAGCATAAATCACTGGCACTGCCTGGCCAATTTTAATGCTGGGGCTCTCTGTATTTCATTCTCACTGATTTAAATAAAAGTATGTTTTGTATATTTGTAATAGGTATAATCAGATCACTTGTTACTGTTTCACATACTGGAAAGACGTAAAAGGAAAATAAAATCTGAAAGGAAGCATGATGATGTGGGGTTATAACAACATGTTCGACACATGTGCTCCCAATAAGGGGTGGTCAGATGGAATCAGTGACTTGGAGGAATTAGGGAGTTGGGATTGTGGTGTGTAACCGATCGGGAGAAAGTGTGCCAGTCCCAGCTGGTGCTCCTTAGAAATTAGGATAAATGCCAGAAGCTGAATGTTCCCTGCAGTGTACTCGCTCATTCCCCGAGTCTCTGTGGGACAGGGAAATAATATATAATTAAAACAAATTTCCTGAGAGAATACCAGTGAGGAGCTTGAGCTCATATGTCCAGATGTAAAGAACGCAGGATTGTAGCTGTTTCAGAGCTTTGTTTCCCTGACATAAGCAACCTGTTTTACTGCACTGCCAGAAGTCTTTGGTGCACTCATTACAATAACACAGTGGCTTTCCTAACTCTTACATTACATTTTTGTTTAAATTTGAGTATATGTTACTTTTATTTTTATAGGCACACGGAGTTTCACACATGTACAAACTGCTTTCCATTTGACCAAATACTGTTTTCATGTACAGTGATTTAAATGAAACCATCCCTAATTTGAACACTTCCCGAGAAATCATACTTTCTTTTCACAACAACAATGTTCACTTGTCTCTGATAGGAAATGAGAGTATAAAACTATGCCAAGTGGGTGATCAATTTTGAAAAAAATAAAATAAATTGCATTTTTATTTCAAAAATGGCATGTCAAAAAATTAATTATACCCTTCTTGATTATCAATTTAAAAATCTTCATTGGCATAGAAGCAAACAAACCCTTTTTTATAAATACTGAGAAGCTTTTACATGTTTCCTCTGGTATTTTGACTATGAATCTTTGGTGATGAGCTCTTGGTCCTCCCTCCACAGATTTTCTGTCTGATTAAAGTCAGGACTCTGGCTGGGCTACTCTGAAATGTTCATTTTATTTGCCGTCAGAGGAAACTTGTTGGTCAATTTCAAATATTAATTTAACCTACATTTGAATAATTTTTGCCTCATCTGTAGATTTCAAACTGGGCAATGGCATTTCAAGGCATTCTTGAAACACCACAATCATATTTGTTTAAAGGTTTTTTTGTTTGTTTTACTTAAAATCTGATGTTTTTCTAGGAGTCCCCCTGATCGATGGAGGGACGGTGCGGCTTCCTTGTCTCATTGGCTTATCAAGAGCGCTCGACCTGATCCTGACTGGACGGCCAGTTGGAGCTCAAGAGGCTTTAGCCTACGGACTGGCCAATAGAGTTGTTCCTGATGGTCAAGGTATTTAGAATAGTTTCAATATTTTGCCTTATTTTTTATTTATATATATATTTTTAAAATACCCTCAGACCCTGAAGAAGAAACATTTTAAGCAGGTTGTGAGGTTTCTTGTTGAAAACTGGCATTTTATTAGAGCAAATTTAAACATACTTTCAAAGATCTGTTGGGACGCGAGCTGGAGTCTGAGGATGGATGTGTTACATTAGTGCCTGAAAGATCCAATACAGTTTATAGTTCTGTGAGCTCCTTACCACACAGACTCTCATTGCTTCATCTCCCTGCTTGGATGTTGCAGGATGATTAGCTAAATTCTTTCAGGAAGCTCTTCTACCCACAGTTTATCCACAGCCTAATTGGCCCTGTGAAGGATAATCACTTAGCACACATTTAACATCAGAGGGAAAGGAAGAAGTAGCAGCTTCTAAACATACAAAGGAAGAATCAAAGTGTGCCATCAGCAGGGTTAGTGTTTTCCATTGGAGGGATCTGGATGCAGTCCAGAGCTTTGATGTGGGTCAGGAGATATGACGTAAAGCTAAGAAACTTCAGCTGCATTATAGCAATGTGAAGGGTTCCCCCTCCCCCCCTTTTATAGTTCTTAATCAGTGATCTGCATATATACTCCTATATATGTAGCCACGTTTGCTATCAAACACATGCATACGTTGTGTGTCAGTTTCTAAGCTTTAGTGGTAGTTTTTGATATAGGCCATATGGGTAGTTGCCCAAGGCGGCATTAGAAAGAGGTGTCAGACAAGCGCCAACTAAAAAAAAGGGTTAAAAATGCAGCTTTTCTGTCAGTTGCGCCTTGAACAAGTTTTCTATTGCTTTTCATATTCTATTATTTTCTTTACTGTTCTGTTGCTTTTTTTATTGCTGTTTTACATGTTATGTACGGGATTGCTCTGAATTTTATCTTGCCCCAGAGTTCATATGGTTTTCTAAATGTTTGATTGGTCGGACCGCACCAGAAGTAGGGGCTTGCCCAGGGCCAGAACTGCCACTGCCAAACTGATTGACTTTGTGTTGGAATCACAGCCTTGAAGACAGCCGTGCAACTAGCGGAGCAGATCAGCTCCTTCCCTCAGCAGTGCCTGCGGACGGACCGCTCCTCAGCCATGTACAGCTGCTATGATGCTCAGTCCTTCACACAGGTATATTTCATGTTGCACAATCCATAGCAGTGGTAATGTTTATGTGATGGATCTGTTTTTAGTTGAGAAAGTGTGAAAAATAGTTTTAAATAACTTAGATCCGTGCTTCACCCCATTTCATCTGTCAAGTTTGGTGTAGGTCTAGTTACTTGATTAGTAATTGAACACAGGCATAATAATGTAAAATTAATCAATAACACACATTAATGCAACTTTATTAACTGTCTTTACTCCATATTCTGCTTGTTCACCATCAAGAGTATAAAGAAATGCACTAAAGAAAATGATTAGTTTTAGTCACCTGATGCCTTTTTAACAGCTGATGCATCTGGGCGTAGGAAGTTTACCAATCTAATCCCCTTAATGACCACATCCCTAATAATAACTTGGACAGAATACTTACTAGATTTATTTTTAGGGATTGTTTTAATCATGCTATTGCACAATACAGATCAACAGATAGTACAATGGTTTGAAAAAAGTATTCACTCCCCTTGTTCTCTCCCCATTTTGTCAAGTTGCTACCACAGACTTCATTCTGGGAAGACAAAGTAGTGCATAATCATGACAGACACAAATACATGTATTCGTTCTTAAACCTAACCCTACTTTAAACTCCTTGACTTTCTGCCTGACTTGTCTGCTGTGTTCCTTGGTCTTCATGATGCTTGTCGTCCTCTGTTAATTTATACCCAGATTAAGTCACACACAATGATCTCTATTTAGTAACTAGGTGAATTCTAGAGTTAACTGGTAGCATTATATGTTTTATGGGTATGAGAGTAAAAGGGCCTGATTACAAATACAGGATACATTATTTGCAATGGAATTTGGAAACCATGGACTACATGAAATGTTTAATAAAATCCAAATAAAATCCATTGAAATGTGTGGTTGTATTGTATCATATGTAATGTGGTGATATTGTGACTGAACAGAACAGAATGTGCAAAAGTGTTAATATTCAGCCTCACTGGGTTTCCTAATAATTGTTTGGAGGAACATATAACGACTTTATTAGATGTTTAGGCACATTCAATAAGGTTTAAAACACCTGTATGTTAATTTAATAACATTTGTGCGATATCAGAAAAACAAGTCATTGGAATACTATTGCTGAATATTGCAATAGTGATGTGGCTTTACGGTTAGACCACATATTTTTGGCTATCTTCATTCTTTTCCTTTATCACAATGCCCCCTCTGCGAGCTTTAGCATCTCTGCCACTAAAAGCACAGTGTGATGATTGAGGCAGTGAAAGTCAGTCCAACAGGCCAAATACATTACGCACCTGGTCTGGAGAATTTGCAAATGTGGCACGTAAAATATAAGATCCCACAAAATATTGCATCCGAGTAGTCCTTTGCGGTTGTAATATTGCACACAATGATGTTAAAATATTGTGCAGCTCTAATTCGGATTTAAGATATTGGCCTCAATAGTTTCGTTGACCTAGTATAGGTAGTTTTCTCCTGCATGTTTGTTCAGGGTAAAGGTTATAAGCCTGTACTGATAAAATTTTTATTGGTTTATTCTTATTATTCTGTCCAGGCCATGCAGTATGAATTTGACCACGGAGTTCAGGTCATCGAGGCTGAAGCTATCCCCGGGGCAATCCACTTTACTTCAGGAGTTGGACGAGGAGGAAAATTCTCCTAGGATTTATGAATTGTGACTTCAGTTGATCTCAAATCCATTGTTGCTTCAGACTTGTGTTGTTGCTGTTGATTGCACATCTGACTAATTAATTCTTTATAACATACAAAAATAGAAGATTTAAAACACAGTGATGAAGTTGTTTTGTATCACTGCAGTGTTCTTTTTGTTTCAGAGGGAAATTAAATCTTAATCACATTATTTTCTGTATTCAAATAAAAAAAATGCCTTGCACTTTAATTTAAAAAAATTTAAAACATAGTAAATTGTTTCACAGAAACATTTGTGTGCATAGCAAACCAGAGCTTCAGCAGATTGTCACCACAAAACGAATCCAACACAAAGGACTTCTGTGGCTTCAAAAGCAGCAAACCTGTACGATCTTGTCACCGATTCCTTGAACTGGTGTGAAAACCGCGTGATAACAGTCTGCTTGCATATCTGTGCAAGCTAGTGTGACTAAAACCACATAGCAGCCTAATTATTGCATAGATCTGAACTCTTCTTGTCAGATCTGTGCCATGTGTAAACATTCCTGCGACTCTAAAGCAGAGGTTTCAGCTTCAGAGAGAAATCTGTGCAAATACTTAGCACATATGATACTTACTTATTCCTGTTTGTAAGTTTGAACTTTTTTTTTTTTTTTTTCACAAGAAGGTCTCAACCCCAGAGTGTATAGAAGTGAATGTGTATGTGGGCGCACAATTGTGTGGGTGATCCAGGCACAAAAAAACCTCATTAGGTTTAGGAGGTGTCCTGTCTAGACGCTGTGATGACAGGACACAGAGCTCCTGTTTAATGTTTCCTCCTCCCTCTGCTTCCAGTTCGCCCAGCGCGCACACACACACGCACGCACACACATCACCTGCTCCACCTCGGGCTATAAACACACACTTGCAAACATGCCTGACTGATCAGTGTCAAATAAATATAGCAGAACTTAAGTGCTTTTTAAGTTCCTGTCAGTCTGCTCTCCTCGTTTATCTCGATCCTTGCGACAGTGTTTGAGAGCATGGGGGGGGGGGTCAGCTGTGAACGTTTTTTTTTTGTGTGTTTTTTTTTTTTACGATCCCGATAATGTACGTTTAATATGACACGACCAAGATTAATGGCGCGTGAAGCTTTTAACATGGATCCGTTGCTTTTTGTTAGCATGAGCTGACTCACACGATGCGAGGTGGTAAAAATGAGCTGTTTCCTTCCATCGTTTTATCCAGAAAATAATCACCGCTTTGTTTTCCTGTTCAGTGCTGCAGCCAAAAAAAGGCTTCTTTAAAAAAAAAAAAAAAACTAAAACAATTTCCAGTGAAAGGATTGATTTTTGTTCAGCTTCAACACAGAATCCATGCTATGAATCAGAACTTTGCTTTCTTTCAAACAAATGGAAAAATGGCTTCTAAGAGGAGTTAAAGAGGCGAATAAATTACTTTACAGGTTTTTTGGCAGCTCGAATTTGCTGCTCTGCTTTTGTTATATCAGCCATTTCTTCCATGAGCCTTTCAGCCTTGTATTTTTCATTTTTCTAGTTTTTCGGTAGGGAAATAACAGGTATTGATTTGAACCTGAAAGCCACCCAGCTGAAGGTATTTGTGTCTGCCTGGTGGTGGTGGTATGTGTGGCTTTGATGCTGCTTCTCACTCTTCACATGCAGATAAGATAGGCTTTGGGAGCAGTAGTAGCAGAGACACTGGGAGATATGGACACCTTTGAGCCTTATCATCAGGACCATCACAGTCTGAAGGCACCATGAAGACACAACACAGGGTAGGCTGACAGGAATGATGGGAGAGAAAGACAGGATGGGGAAACTAAGGTTTTAAGGAATGCTTTTTTTTTTAATCCTCAGAAACATCATTAGCTTCTCCCTGCTTTGTATTGAACTTATAATGTTGACTTTTACATTTTACAATATGCAAAGAGATTTACTGACAACCAAAATCAATTTTTTGTAAGGTTTTGCAAACCTTGAAATTAGTAGTTTACAGTTTAAAACAAAACCTAATGTAAGCGAAGAGGTCCACATTCAAAATGATGAATTTGACATTTTTTCAATGTTTTAGTATCTTATGTTAACGATTAGCACAGTTAGCACTGCTGGTATCACTAAAACCCCAGATAGTGTGTGTGTGCGTTTGTGTATGTGTGTCTTAGGGCAGGGATCTTCACATTTTCGTGGAGATTTGCTTTATCTTCTCCACATGACTGTTGTTTTTGTTTTCCGCCTATTAAAGTTTCAGCCACCATATTCAGGTACTCTTTAACAATGGTTGACTCAGTAAAAGGTTTATTTTGGACACAATGGAACCAGCTGTAAGGCCCCATTTATTTACATGTTGCTGAGCAGTATATTACTATATCCTATGATCTGTCAAACCCGGTTCCTAATGCTTTTATTTTTGTGTCTTGCTTCAGATTTCATTGAGGCTGAACAGTCGAATGTCTTCTGTTTTGTTTCGTGGTGGTGCTTTACATTGCCATCAATCTACACAGTCACAGAGGGAATTAAGACGACAAACCGGCTATAAACTCCCAAGAGAGATAAACATGTTGTAGTCTTCTAATGTAAAATGGATCAAATGGATTGAAAGTCCCAATTTTTCACGTCCATATCTCTCATTTTATAGCAAGCCGTGACAACCTGGTATAGTTTTGTGAGACCATCATTTCTTCAGCTTTCTGCTTGCCAGATCAGATGTGCAGGTCACTGAGCACAGTCGTTAGATGGTGAAGCCAACCTCCCCACCAACAGAAAAAAACATACTATGTACCATTCAGCTTCCCAGATATCTGCTGAACGTCTTGCTCTCTCTCGATTTCTCGCAGGCTGAATGAATAAGGGACATTACTCAAAACAAAATGCAGTTTTCATTTTAAATAGCTTTCCACACCATCTGTGGTCTCGTGACTTCAGGACCAAACTAACTAAACTCAGCCGATTTATCTGGGCTTCTCTAAAAATAACTAGATAAGTCTGGTCCCAGCTTAAAATTAATTTGCAGCATTTGTATTCTCATTTAAGAAAGGGCAATTGAACTTTCCAAAGCATTAACTGAATATTTGCAACTGTCATCATCTCAAGTTTGTCAGTGTTGAACCTAGTAAAATGTACATTAGGTCTATATTTCAAGTGAGTTTATTGAAACTTAGTTTCCTGACACAAACCCAACTTTTTGGCATAAATCTTCATCATGGATGAGGTCAGGGCCCTTTAATAAGCTTATTGTTGATCCTTTTGAAGTTTTGATGTGTGTTTTGAGCAATGCTGATGAATTTGGAGATGTTCGTCGTTCATTATTCTATCCAGTAGCACTGGCAGTGAAGCAGACCCTCATCACAGTTACCCTTGAGAATTGGCTTAGGTCGGACTTGACTTCTCAAAATAGTCATAGAACTCGAGCTGTTCAAATAAATTATTAAAAAGCCCTAAATAATATGTAATTAGAAATTATAAAAAGTGTATGTCAACTTCTGATGAAAACAATATATATTTTGTAAATTATTCTGAGGAGAGGCATCTGCTGTGACCTCGAAGAAGATTTTAGAATTATATGAAATACTGTATGTGAAATGCAAAATATTAGTGTTAAAGGAAAATATTCAAGGTTTTATTATTAGGAGTCAAAATCTTAAGACTTGAAGGAAACACTGTTCCACAAACAAATGTTTTCAACTTATTTATCTCACATCCGTTCATCTATCTTCTTCGGAATCTGACTTAAACTAATGATCTTGTATCTATAAACTCATTTATTCATTTAAAATACGTTTTTAAGGTGTGTTTTTTTTTGTTCATTTACATAAATGTATGTTTTATAAATGACAGGAATTGTTTAGCTTTATCTAAAATCAAATGTCCTGAAACACAAACCCTGGTAAAACAAAACATGCAACTCACCCGCATTCTCTATCATTTTCTTAAAAAAAACAAAAAAAAAACTACACCTTCTTGTCTCGTGAAGAGTCTCGAGATGATATTACTCGTGAATTTAGGCCACACTGATTAACTGAACTGAATTAAGAGGGCAGTTCAGAGCCACCCTGGGAACGTGTTGAGCATTTTCTGCTTGCCGTTTCCACGTCCATCGTCAGGGGTCGTGCCTTCACTGGACATTTCAGACTCAATGGCAGAAGTCACGTACATGGAAGCAAACGCAGGAAGCACTGAACCTTAAAAGTCTTCGCGCAAGAAGGACGCACTCGTTTTAAACTAAAACACAGCCAAGAGATCTTAAAGTTAGAAGCCTGGACTTACAGCGCATTGATCCTTTGAAAAGCGCAACACGTGTAATAACGATGCGCCACAGAGAGTGGAAATATATCTTAACAGGTTTATTTCTAAAATTAGACTTTAATAGTGGGAATTATTTGAACAGACAGGCAGCAAATGAACAAAATATGGAAATATGATGTTAAACTTATAGTTTAAAGAGCTCCACCTCTTGAGGGCACACGGAATGGGCGGTTTCTGAGCTCACGGACAGACTCGCAGGAATTCACATCACAGATATTATGGACTGCAACCTGCTGATTCCTTCCACACTCTGACACTCAACCTGTAGGAGTTAGAGCGCCGCTGAGACCTTGTTGCCGTTCATACTGGGAGTGGATGTGTCTGTTTCAGTAGAATGGCTTCTACTAGAGGTGACGTTCTGTTCGTGGAAGTGTGTCCACTGAGTGAAGAGTAGCGGAGCGCCCGGAATAAACTCCCCCATGGTGCACTTTATCCTGGAGCAGCAAAGCGCGCTGCAGGGATCAGAAATGAAAGCAGTACTATTATGCGTATTTTCTTTTAGTGAGCATTTCAAATGGCTTGATACGGGACTCCTGCTCTGCTTTTGATCAATAGTTTCGACTGATAGCAGCGTTCTCGGCTGGACTTTGGTTACCATTACGCGCAGTTCGCGACCGAGACTCCCAAGTCGGGCACAATCGGGGACTCTGGAGAGCACAGCGGGGACAACACCATGACCAGCTGCCTGCTTGCCTTGGTCGGAGTGTGGTGGAGCGCTTACTACTGCACGTACGCGGCGGCGGGGAGTCATTACTCACTGGAGGGCAACAGCGAGGGGCAGCCGGGCTTCGTCCACCGGCGGCTGCGGACGCACGAAAAGAGGGAGATGCAGAAGGAAATCCTGTCCGTCCTGGGGCTGCCGCACAGACCGCGGCCGCATCTGTCCCAAGGAAAGTACAACTCCGCTCCGCTTTTCATGCTGGACTTGTACAAAACGTTATCAAGTGAGGAGAAAAGCCAAGTGGAAGACGCGCTGGAGAGCTATCAGTCCGTACCGGCGACCCAGAGCCCTCATCTGGCAACTTATCAAGAAACAGCCTTTCTGAATGACGCGGATATGGTGATGAGCTTCGTTAATTTAGGTGAGTCTAATTTTTTTTCCATCTCCGCTTGGATGCGTGTTTTTGGTTGTTAATCAAAGATAAAACTGAGAGGCATAAACTGTAAATTATGGGTACTAATTTGACAGAATAATGGGGCATGCATCCAAAAGTGCGATTTAAGCCACTTTATGAAGCATTTTTGGTTTCTTGTCCACCTGTAGACCTGCTCTTCAACTTGGCTCTCCATCACGGCGCGCGGATGCCGCGCCATTACGCACGTAGGGTGAATTCAGTTATTGCGGGCGTTATAAGCCCAGTTAGGTAGAAAAAAAAATAACCAATAAGGCTATTTTACTTAAAAAAACGTATTTATGGGATACATTGTGGCAAAAAGTGCAGCATGTGGGATTTTATGAAAGTGTGCCTCATTTTACTGTAGTAGATAGAAAATCTTAAAGGACCTGTTTGATCATTTGGGATACTGTTTTATTGGTTTGGTCTATTTTATGTTCTAAATCTGTTGTTGATTCTCATCCATTCTGCAATGTGATTGTGTCCTCATATGAGATGTTCTGTATTAAGTAGGTATTTCTCAGCTGAGGTCTGCCTTCTCCCTCTCTCTACATTACAGTCTAGTCCCCTCCACCCTCCCCTCTCCCCACTTGTTCTACTTCCTCTCAACGAATTTTCCATGATGTTTCGGTGCCTCCTGGACTTTCTTTCTGTCCATGTCCAGGATGGCCTTCTGTTTACCTACGTTAAGATGTATTTAAAGAATAAAAGTGTTTGACCGTGTGTACAAGCAGAGGCAACACCTCCTTGCATCTATATCAGTTGTGCACATTAAATTATTTAAGTAATTCAGTTCAAACTGGGAGGCTTGTGTAGAATAGTGTTTATTTCTTTTAATTTTGTCGATTATGGGTTCCAGCAAAGGAAAAATCAAAATTTCCATTTCTCAGAAAACACACACTAGACCAATTTAAAAAAGAAAAAAAAAATTGATACAGAAATCTGAGCGTATTGAAAAATGTCCATGTGCTCTACTGTGTACTCAATAATTAGGCTCCTGTTGCATGAATTACTACCTAATTGCAGGATGGCATTGAGGTTATCAACCTGTGACTCTGTTGCATTAATAGTCGTATTCCGCTTGTCTGTTTTGTGGGGTCTGGGATCGCTCTTCTGCTCTTGACAATGCTCCATAGGCTCACTGTTGTGTTTAGGTCAGACCAGTTTGCTGGCCAATCAAAAATGGCGATACCATAGTCAATAAACAAAGGAATGATACTTTTGGCAGTGTGGGCAGATGCCAAGTCCTGCAGCAAAATTAAATCAGCTTCTCCTTGAAGATGAGTGAAGCATGAAGTGCTATAAAATTGTCCCGGTGGCGACTTTGGACTTCATAAAATACAGTGGAACAACACCAGTAGATGACATGGCTCCCCAAATTGTTTCTGACTGTGGAAACTTAACATTGGAACTCAGACAGCTTGGATTTTTGCACCTCTTCACTTTTTCTCCAAATTTTGGAAACTATATTTCTAAATCCAAATTTACTTTTACCTGTTAAGAGGACTTTACATCAATAGGCAAAAGTCCAATTCTTTTTCTCTTGGCACTTCTGACACGGGTATCTGGTTCAGCTTTTGGTTTAGGAGTGACTTAAACAACGAATTCAATAATTGTGGCACATTATTTGGGTATTTCTTTGTGACTGGTTCTAAAGCACTGCCTCCGGTCCCCGGTCACAAATCTTCCCCTATCTTTTAAATGCCTTTCACAATCATCTCTAGGGTATTGTTTTTTGTGGTTTTTTCTTCCTCACTGCTTCCTTCCACTTAACCTTACTTTTTTATGCCATACAGCACTCTCAACAGCCAGCTTTGCTAACAATGAACTTTTGTGTCTTAACCTCGGTGGGTAGAACATCCCTGCTGGACAGCTGTCAAATCATATATATATATATATATATATATATATATATATATATAATTTGTCAGTCCTGTGTAATCTAATTTTATGCCAAACAAACATAATTTATGCTAAACAAAATTATGGATTCAAATTATGGGTTCAAAATAACCAGAAATGAATTATGTAAACTGGATTGCTGAACTCAGTACATTTGTTGATGATACTCTAATTGACGACTAATGAAAGATATGAATTGATGAAATTGGTGGCAAGTTTAGAAATTCGTATTTTACTGTATCTACTTAAAGGTAGATATCTTTGTGGTTCTGTGTTGATGTATATTCAACTTTTTATCAGGTCTAATGTGCATTTAACAGTAATATATTCCTAGTTATTCCTTTGGAATGCTGCTCCAGATTATCCCAAATATCCAGTCCCAATTTGTTTAGTCAAATGTGCTTATTTTGGAAAGGAAATGGAAGGATTTCTTCAGATTATCTAAACAAAACACATACTTTGTTTTAATGCACCATTAGATCATTCTTTTTTTTTAAATATCATTTATTAATAATACAAATTCTTATCAATCTATTGCCTCATTAAATTCACTTTAAGCAAATTGGGTTCCTTTTACTTAACACCATGCTTGATGCTGACCCATTTGTGATGTCCCCTAAGTTATATTATATGATTTGATGATCACAAATAATCAAAACCATTTGATTTTGGTTATTTGCTCCCAAATTGCGTTCAAATTGTGTTAGCACACATAACTAAGGCAAGGGTAAAACGCTCTTTACTTATTCTGCCCCAATTTACCTAATGTCTCAGTTTACCTGAATTTACTCTACAGTGTAGTATTTTATAATGAACTCTCCCACTGTGCACACACCACAAAGGGAGCAAATAACTCACTCATTTCCTATGTGGTGGGACAAATGAGCTTTGTATTGTTTCTGGGTAATTTATTGTTGCGTCCTCTCTCCGGGTAAATTTGCCCTCCTCGGTTCACTTATGGGACTGAAATTCTGTGGTCAGTCTTGCTGTGCAATCTGCTCCGTGATGTATGTTTTAAGCGGGAGAATAAACCCAGTATCCTCAGGAAAACCATCAACCGCCACCACTGGTATTTGTATATAAAGGCTTATTCCTGATCTTGACCTCCAGTGCTAAAAAGCTGTGGGTTTTCTGTGCGTAAATTGCGTCGCATTGTTTGTGTTTCTCCTCCAAGCAGATTGGTCTTTAATTAGCCCCCTAGCATGATAAACAGGGACACTTTAATCATAACGAGTTTAGAACATGAAAGCTCAGAGCCCTTCCTTCCATTAGCAGCTCCAGTGTTTACTGGGAGACTCTAAACAGAGCTCTGGAAGATAAACAGAGGTCCTGCCAGAGTCACAGGCCAGTGGAAGAGGAGGTCTGAAACCAGATTGATTGTCATGGTTTGGCCATCAAGGCAGTGAGAACGTATCACCACACCAGCATTATGTTTTTTTGTGGGTGTTTTTTTCCTGACTTTAGCTCCACATGGGACCAGACGTTCTAAAAATGTTTTCCTCCTCACCTGTATAAACCATAAATAGCCCCTCTATTCTCCCTGTGATGAGAAGAATTAGACTGCAGTGGCTGACATCCAAAATACCTCGCTACTTATTGGTCCTCTGAGTGCTGGTGTTGCAATAGGCTGTGATGAAAACCAGATATCCACAAAGATGGAAGCCGTCGTTTTTGGTCTCGCATATCGAATATCCTTTGTGGGCTTCTGTGGGGGGGAGGGGGAGGGGGGGTCGTCTGCTGTGATGGTGGCAGTTGGGTGTTTGTGTATCTGTGGTTTTGCTCTTCCTCTGCTGTGCTGGTTTTGGTTTATACTCCTGTGCCGTTGCACATCTGGCTCCCCACTTTGATTAATCACGTCCTGTGCATCTTTTGACAATTCCCTCAGATTTCTGTGGTGACCTGGGGGATTAGGTTGCCATCTCCTCCAGCCGTACACAGTGTCCTGACCGCCCTGGAGGAGGGACGGCTTCCTCCACGAATGTGATTGTAATTAATGTCGGACAGGCCAAGGCCTTCCATCTGCTTTGCAAATAAAGCTGTGCACGACTACTGTGTGTCATTGCCATCCCGATTAGATTTTAATGTGTCTTTTCGGTCGAATGGAGCGATTGCTGCAGGGCGACGTAGAAAGCTGTGGAAGGCAGAGGCCTGAAACACTTCTGGGTGGTCCTTGTTATTGTCCAAAAATCTGGATATCATGTGTGGCCAGAGTGAAACTACAAATTAGAATTAAGATAAATGAAAGGAAGAAAAGTGAAGGGGCCAAACAATCTGTCTGAACTAGTTTGAGTAATGTGGAGCAAGATTAAGAGACACACGCAAGAGGAGCTGATTATCCGGCAAATACTGTAGCAAGCTGATCAGTCTAGACTAAAGATAAAACATGCGAGTTAATAAGGAGGTAATGTCTTACCTTCACTAGCCCGGTGGGACCAAGACCAAAGGGAACGCCTCCCATGCTTAAAATATGTCATTATCTAAAGGGATCTTAGCGGTTTGAGCAAACACAATTTTATAAACCTTTAAGCTGTCATCATGTTCAAAAAAAAAAAAAAGCCCATGGTTATTTTACACAGGAAATTGAGTTCAGAGGCTTTGTGGCACCAATAATCGGAATCTGTAGTTAATAAAATGGTTTAAGTGAATGTAAATTTGATAGATTTTTAAGCTACCTTAATTTTCCATCACAGTTACTCCGACTAGAAACACTATACATGTTCAGTTCTCAGTATGTGTTTCATATCATTGGTGGCACACCACCTCCAACATCCTGTTCCTGTGTAAATAATCATTGGTTTCTTTGAAAGTGGCAGTTGTGTTAAGATGGCTGAAATCTTCTTTGGTTTTGGTCTCTTTTAGACTTAAGGTTAGGTTTAGACTGCGGGACCAACCAATCTGGACTTATGCTAAATGCAGATGCCAAGAGAAGTATCTCCTGTAGGTAAGATATTAACTGCTTGTTGCTAACTGGTAGTTTTAGTTTAGTAGCAGTAGTTACAGTAAAGCTGATTATATTGACTGCTAATTGTATGTGGTAATTTTGTGGTATTTTTAACTGGTTTGCAGATTTACAAAACGTCTTTTTTTCTGTTTCATGGAGATGTATGAGCATGACTACTTGTCACTTGCTCATTTAATCAGGGGAAATGTAACTTTTGTCTTCAACAAGTGTATTCCACATGCATCCAAAATGAAATGAGATTATTCCTACAATCAAGGGTTCAGTGTTCTTCGGTTTCCAGCAGATGAGGAATCTGAAAACCCCATATGTTTGCCCCTCTCACTTTGTGAGCCAAAAGCCCACAGAGGAAAAGCCTTAACCCACGTTGTGATTTAAGTACGACAGACCACCGCAGAAGAGACGTTGGTTTCTAAAAAATGTTTAAGTGTGCTGCTGAGATCAGATGAGGTAGGATTTTAGATGGTTAGTTCTTTTTTCGGGCAGTAATAACCAGTCAATGGTAATAACTCACAAATGATAACATTTTGTTCTGTGATTGCATTTTGCCATTTAGATGCAGAAATGGACAGAGTTCCCGTGAGATTTTGGCTCTATTTGCTCTCGTAGACAAAATTTGTTTAGTTGCACATGTAATTCATGCAAAGCATCATGGGAAACAGGAATAAGCTGAGCAACTTTTTAAAAGAATTTCAGCTATAGATGTGAACCATCCCTTTAAACCCTCAATTCGCCTGTCAACATTAGCATCTCCTGCTTATGCACAAATACAAATGTGACTTTTAGGTGACCTACATCAAAAAAAGCACTAGCTATGATTTAAGTTTAGCTTGAACTAATGTGTATCACAGCCAGCTGCGGTTGTAACAAAGACAGACAGCTCATTTTCTGGAGATATTCTCTTGGGGCACCGATAGATTTTTTGGGCCCCTGCTTTACATGCAGTCTTAAATGCGCTATCTGCACACCATATGCCTCTTTAGCCCTCTCTGGGTGATTCATGTAGACTTGCTGTTCAGTCATCCGTTCTCCTTTGTCGTCATCACTTTTAAAGAATCACCCATGAAAAAACAAGAAGGGAAAAAGAAGCTGAACAAGTTATGGAAAACTTAGAATTGGGGCAGCAGAAACATATTTTCCAGCTCGGTTTTCATCCTCGTTTTTAGAATAGCGCGTACATTACTTGTTTGCCTTGCTGTCGTCCTGCTTTCCACTGAGGTCTAAGTGACACTGGACTACATGAGTCATGCAGCTCTAAACACGTCCTAACACACACCAGCGTCCTTAAGGAAAAAAGGACCAGTCACTCCTAACTATTGTTTGAAATTGCTTTCACTTGTTTGTCGTGGATTTATTTGGCACGGTGACAACATTCTATTCTAGTTTTAGAGTAGAGGGAAGAAGAGAGAAGAGGTGTTCGCAGTTGCTTATTTTAAGCTGAAAAAAAAATCTGTCAGCATCAATCGTATATTTTTAAAAGACCACTGGTTTAGATATATTTTATTATAAAATATAACCTAAAATTGTCCGCATTCAGTGGACATGATAATGTATGAAGAGTTGGGCATGTTGGTTAGATTGCATCCTAAAGGTGACTGCTCTATTAAAGGAACTTCAATTGACACGGCTTGCGCGTTCTCGACAGCTTTAAAAGAGGAAGAAAAATGGTCGCAGACCTCCATTGATTCAATTGTGAGAATGGATTTTTCTGCAACTAGGAAACAACCAAGGACGACTCACAGCCCACTAAAAAGTGGCACTAAGAAAAAGAAGTATGTTTTTTTTGTGAAGCGTTTGTGCGCGCTCCCGTGCGGCTGGCTGCAGTTACTTGCAGCGCCGGCCGCGTCGCTCGTGAGTTTTGTTTTTTCATTCTGCCCCATACTCCTTTAAATAATAAATGTGGATGTAGCCTAACAGCTTTTCAAAGGTACAGAGAAAGTCACGATATTCGGAGTGGAGAATGTTGTGTGATGCTATGAGGCATGATATGTGTAGCTTAGCTGCTTCCTTGTGGTTTTGTTAAGTCAAAGAGGCTGAGAAATTGCTGTTTTAATGGGTCAATAGAAGAAACTCTAGATGTTGTTCCTGTGTCGTCTGTCTCAGATACAATCTGGACTAAGCTTACTCTGTAGAGTGTCTGGACTCACCCTTGGAGGTAGGAGGAGGAGGTCCACCATCCAAAGTAAAGCCAGTGCTTGTTCGCATCTAACGCAGTGAGTTGAAATGGTTCGGGTGTTTGGTCTGGAATCCTCCTGGGGGCCTTTCTGTGGATGTTTTCTGGGTATGTCCCACTGGAAGGAAACCCTCGAGAAGAACCAGAACTCACTTGAAGGGTTATAGATCTTTTCTGGCCTGGGAGCTCTCTGAAAGCCCCCAGAATGTTGTAAAAGTTGCTGCCGGGGAAAGGGATCTGTGTTTCCCTCCTCGACCTGTTGCACCTATGATTTGATCTCAGAGAATGGAAGGACAACACAATTATAGTTGGATGGAGTTTACTTCATCATAGCACCTCCTCAGTTGATGGTTGTTTTCAGTGCCTCGGAAAAGTATTCATACCCCTTGAACTTTTCTACACTTCGCCTTGCTACACCACAATATGCAGTGTATTTTATTAGGATTATATGTAATGGACTAACACAAAGTAGTGCATAATTGTAAAGATGTAGGTAAAGGATGCAAAGATTTTGTTTTTTTTGTAAAAAAAAAAAAAACTCAGAAGCAGGTTGTGCATTTGTATTCAGGCCTCTGTTTTTTGTTTTTTTTACCCAACCCTGCTTTAAGCTTTTCCACAACTTTACCCCCCTGACCTGTCTGTTATGTCTTGGTCTTCATGATGAGGTTTGTTCTCTAATGTTGTCTGACAAACCTCTGAGGCCTTCACAGAACAACTGAGTTTATACTAAGATGTATTCAATTTACTAGCTAAGGGAAGGTCCCCTTGGTTTTATATATTTAGAGGTATCAGAGTTAAGTGTACAAATGTACACACATTTTTTTGTCTAGAAGATTAATGAAAACCATGTATACTTTTCTTTCTATTTAACATTGCTACTTGGGCTGTCCTATTATCTAAATTTCCTTTAAACCCATTAAAAGTTTGGGTTGTAACATGACACAATTTCTGGAAAGAAATATGGAGCCAAAATACTTTGAATTTTATTCCCATTTCATATGTCGAGGGCAAAGGTCAAATCTAGATGTAAATAAAAGAGCATGAAAAATTGCAAATGTATTGTGTTGGAAAGGGTTTCATTGAATATAATAAAATATGGCCCGAATGGATTCAAAATAATTGGACCTGTTAGTCTTGTAAAGGAAACTAAGATGATTTTTTTTTTTCTAAATACAATGAGGAGAAACCCTCAAACAGATTAGAAAATTTAAATGAAAACTAAATCCTAGATTCTACGTACAGTCTGGATTTTTGCTGTACTGTATTCCGGCTGCGTATGCTAAACAGAAACTTGGCATCAAGATGTTTTTTGCATCTCTGTTTAGGTGGTTTAAACTTCCTCCTTTCAGCCTCCTGCTTGCTTTCAAAATTGGTGTTTTCCTATTGTCTAGGAGGTGAACTTTCATGTCTTTTGTCTGTAGTAAATCTTCAGAAATGATTGTAGACTTTTGTGCTCTTGTCTGTCATTTCTTCTAGCTCCATTTTCTTTTTCCTCTGTCTCATTTCAGTCTCTGCACACCTCATTGCATGGCTATAGCTGAGCTGTCGCTCACCCTCTGGCCTAAGTCAACAACTGCTTTCTTCCTACCTACCTCCCAAACTTTAAAGGCAAACAACTCGGAAAGCTTAAGAGAGATTAGTCACGTCCCAGCAGTCCAGGGCTTATTCAGAAATGGAGTGCCCTTATTAGATGGCTGCTTTTTGCTTGTCTTGTGATGCCTGGCTGCGTTTCTCAGCGTCTAAGCCCAGGTAAGCCACTTCCTTTGCAGCGAAACATGTCCCAAAGCCCCAGCATGATCAAATAATTAGCTGGCTTTGACCAAAGAGTCGATTGTTTGAAACAGAATGTAACTTTGGAAAATGTTCTCCAAATCGTTTTGAAACACTTCCTGCAAAACCTCAGAGAGCAGAACAGTGGACCACCCATCATTTCACCTCAGCACTGAGAATGCTCGAGGCAGAAGGAATTCAGGATATTTTACAGCAGGATGAAGGATCTTTACAGACATAAACTTGGCACTTTAAGCTTTTCTGCAGGAAAAAGTCAAATTAACTACAAACTGCTGTTTGTTTTTAACTGTTTACAGTGTCAAATATTTCACTGCAGCTTCAAATTCACTTGAACTTGCTGAGATATTGAAGAAAGGCCCAAGATATACAAATAATTCGGTTTATTGAGTTTCAGGGTTTTAAAGCTCTTCCCATTCCTCATGTTTGGATTGTACTGGTTGTCAGACTCTCTGGCGAAAATATACAAGCTGCCTTCAGAAACAAACAGGACTGATGTAGGAAACTTCTCTGGTTAACCAGATTATGTCTTTTCCAGACGGCCCTGCATGTTTCTCTGAAAAGATGGAGTGTCACAAAACAGCTCTGTTGTCCAACCACTTTGTTACTTTTTTTATTACCAAGCTGTAAAAATCATAAAAAAAGATTCTATCAGACTTCAAAGTCAGTTATTCCTGTCATGCCCCCCCCCCCCCCCCCCCGCTCTCAGGCCCCACCACGTACGCACATCCCTCCTCCACCCCTGCTCTCTCGCATCCCGATCGTATCACTCCCTCTCACGCCATAACTCTCCAGTTTGACAAGATGGCAGCTGAGATTGAGACTAAGTACAGAGATTACACGACTTGCGGCGCTCTTCTCCCTCAGCTGGCTCTTCTCCACCCGTCAGTTCCCACGTCTTCACTGGGTACAGTTCCAGTCCGGAGCGATAGTGGCGTAGGATGGAGGAGTGTGACCAGATAAGGAGGTGAAGTGCAGCGCACTCCCTGCAGGTAACGATCCACTAAGCAGGGCTGATAACCCTGGTGCAACATCTGATTAGGAGCTGCTGCTCCTATTTATCACCTCTGGCTGCAGGCACACAGGAATTTGCTCTTTTTCAGCTGCGTCAGTTGTTGTTTTTTCCCCCTCTGCATCTCTCTGCATCATTATATATGTAACCTATTTCACTACATCTCATTTAACTACTATTGTAGCTGTGATGGGTTTCAGTGCATGTGCATCTGAGTGTTAGGGTATAAAGTGCTCATACCCCTGGAACGTATTCACATAGTGTTTTGTTACTCTCACAACTTTGACTGTATTAGGACTTTATAATATAGATCACTGTGAAGTTGATGGAAAAGTTTGGACCAGATAAAATCTGAAATGTGTGGCTAGCATTTACATTCAGTCCTCATGAGTAGCAATCAGTTGCACTGAATTGTATTAAGGGACATAAGATTAAAGAGCTTTACATTCATATTCTAACCACATTTTAAATATTTATCTTTGGAAAAAAATGAACACAATGTATGTATTACCTTCCATTTAAAATCGTATGCTACCATCACATAAAATCTCAATAAAATGAACTGGGGTTTGCGTTTGTAACTTGATAAAATGTGACAAAGTTCTGTAAGCCTCTGTAGGTCCTCAAAACAGGAAGCAGAAGCAAAAAGAAAGAATGTGTGCATCCTAACTCCAGCCTGGGTATCTCCTCCTAAAAGGGTTTTAAACTGTCAGTCTTTGTCTCGTGTTTACCATTTCCAAGGAGCCCACACAGACTACATCATTAGACAGGAATTAGTGTTTGTACTTGAGTTGTATTTGTTTGCTTCTCTTATGTTTGCATTTAGGAGACAGAAAAGGAGGAAGGAACCCATAGATGCAAGAAATGATGTGTTGTTTTTTGTGTCAATGTGCTTTTTTCTCCTTTTGACAAATGAAAACCACTTTACTCCGTCTTTTTTTCAAGGTAGACTCCAATACAGATTGTATTTTCGTCTCATTTTGATTCAGTGATTAATTGACAGATGTAAATATAAAATGTTGTCTTTCAGCTAAATCTGTTAAAACAGGTAAGAGGCACATCGTATGTAAAGTGCGTCTTTCATATACTAAGCAAACAAACATATGTTAGGAGAAGATGGTGCTCAGTGTGTTGACATTCTGTGTTTTATGTAAACAAAGAGCACAAATCTCTTTCTGCTACAAGAAAACTGATGTTGACATCCTGAGTGAAGTACGTGGGAGTGTTTGCAGAGCTGATGTGTTTTGGGTTTCATCGTGATCAAGACGCAAACACAGAAAGCAGATGACAGGCCGGTACATGTGGAGCACCTGAGCTATTGATACTGTTTATTTACATGATGCACAACACAATTTATGCATCACACCAGAACACTTTATTTCATACTTCCTGTTCTTAGTCAGTGTTTCTCTTGGTTCGGGGGATTCACCTCCTGTTTTGACTCCCTATTGTGTTATTTTTGGAGATTAGGAGGAGTATATCCTTTTGCACCGAAAAAATGCATGTATTTTGTTACTATGTTGCTAAGCCAGGACAAAAAGAAGCAAAGTACTCACTGTGAGTCTGTTATTTCATTCTGTTTCCAGTTTGTTCTACTTTTTCCCCACTTCCTAACATGATCCTCAGCTGTGATTGTGCGATACATTAGGTGTTGTTTTCTAGTCATCCCCTCTGGTATGTCTCTGGAATTTCAGAGTGGACAAAGGTTGTGAACTGGTGACCTGCTGAACTCCATCAAGTTTGCCCTTGTGTGCCCAGTAAAGTCCATCCATTATCATAATAACCCCGTGCGTCTCACGGCCGACAGGAATGGTGTAAATGTCACGTTGGATATCTTGCCATCACATTCTTTTGTGAAGCCACCGGGAAGCCCGCAAGGATTTATCTCAGATCATTGAAAAGGGAAAGGGATATTGGGAAGAAGAAATGAAAGGAAAACAGATGGACTCAAAGAATGCTCTGAGGGTGAGAAACTTGGCAGTTGATATGATTTAAAGTCTCTGGTGACCTTGAATGGGCATGAGCTTTATTATGTGGGTGTTTATGTGTTTGTTCTAAGGGTTACATAAACACATTTGCGTGTACATGCATGTCTTTGTTTGCAGATGTGCAGAAATATAAGCCGTAAATGGGTCAAGGTGAGATTTCCATAAAGACTGACTCTTGATTTCATTCCATCATGTCATGCAACTACAAACTTCAATGTATTTTAATTAGATTTTATGAGATAGACCAATGCAAAGTGGTGCATTATTGTAAACTGAAGGAAAAAGGATTCATAGCGTTCTTCTTTTTTTTATTGAGAAAAAAATATGTAAAATTTGTGGCATGCAGTACTGTATGCATACCACGCATACAATACCATACCATGCATAGAGTACAATGCAAAGGTTTTAGGCAGGTGTGAAAAAATGCTGTAAACGAAGAATGCTTTCAGAAATATAAATAATGAATGTTTATTTGGATCAATTTACAAAATGCAAAGTGAGCAAACAAAAGAAAAATCTAAATCAAATCAGTATTTGGTGTTACTATCTTTTTGCCTTCAAACCAGCATCAGTTTTTATAGGTACACTTTCACAAAGTCAGGGATGTTGTAGGATTATAATCAGATGTGTGATCAACCCTTTATATCAAACAGGTGCTAATGATCATCAATGTCACACGTAGGTTGAAACACAGTCATGAAATGAAACAGAAACAGCTGTGTAGGAGGCTTAAAACTGGATGAGGAACAGCCAAAATCTGTTACCAAGGTGAGGTTGAGGAAGATAGTTTCATGTCATGGCAAGATTGAGCACAGCAACAAGACGCAAGGTAATTATACTGCATCAGCAAGGTCTCTCCCAGACAAAGATTTCAAAGCAGACTGGGGTTTCTAGATGTGCTGTTCAAGCTCTTTTGAAGAAGCAAAAAGAAACGGGCAACGTTGAGGATCACAGACACAGTGGTCAGCCAAGGAATCTTAGTGCAGCAGATGAAAGACACATCAAGCTTATTACCCTTTAAAATCGGAAGATGTCCAGCAGTGCCATCAGCTCAGAACTGGCAGAAACCAGTGGGACCCAGGTACAGACATCTACTGTCTGGAGAAGTCTGGCCAAAATTGGTCTTCATGGAAGAGTTACAGCCAAAAAGCCATACCTGCGACATGGAAACAAGGTCAAGCGATCAATATGCAAAAAAAAACATAGGAACTGGGGTACAGAAAAATGGCAGCATGTTTTCTGGGCTGATGAGTCAAAATTCGAAATATTTGGCTGTAGCAGAAGGCAGTTTGTTCATCAGAGGGCTGGAGAGCGGTACAATAATGAGTGTCTGCAGGCAACAGTGAAGCATGGTGGAGGTTTCTTGAACGTTGTGGGGTGCATTTCAGCAAATGGAGTTGGAGATTTGGTCAGGATTAATGATGTTCTCAATGCTGAGAAATACAGGCAGATATTTATCCATCATGCAATAACATCAGGGAGGTGTATGATTGGCCCCAAATTTATTCTGCAGCAGGACAAGACCCCAAGCATACAGCTAAAGTCATTAGGAACTATCTTCAGCATAAAAAACAACAAGAAGTCCCGGAAGTGAGGTATGGCCCCCACAGAGACCTGACTTCAACATGGAGTGTGTCTGGGATCACATGAAGAGACAGAATGATGTAAGGAACCCTACATCCACAGAAAATCTGTGGTTAGCTCTCCAAGATGTTTGGAACAACCTACCAGCCGAGCTCCTCAAAAAACTGTGTGCAAGTGTACCTAGAAGAATTTATGCTGTTTTGGAGGCAAAGGGTGCTCACACCAAATATTGATTTGATTTAGATTTCTCTTTTGTTCATTGATAAAAATAAATAAATAACACTTCCATTTTTGAAAGCATTCTTAGTTTACAACATTTTTCACACCTGCCTAAAACTTTTATGCAGTACTGTGTGTATACAGACAACCTGGTCCAATACTTAATAAAGAGTTGAATCATACTCAATGGAGAGTGTCTTTGAACAGCAATTTTCAAGTTTTACACATATTCTCAACTAAATTTAGAGTTGGACTGTCTGAATGTTTAGGGTTATTTTTCTGCTGGAAGTTGAAACTTCACCCCAGTTTTAAGTCTTTTGCAGCTTCTAACAGGCTTTCTTCCAGGACTATCGTCCATTTAGCTCCAGCCATCTTCCCATCAACTCTGACCAGCTCTTCAACCAGAGCATGATGCTGCCACCGCCATGTTTCAAGGTGATTTGATAATGCCCTCCTTGCCAACCCTGTCACTTTAGGTGAATCACAATGTTTTTTAGATTGGAAGATGCATCAAACTCTTTTCTGTTTCAGCTAATGAACTGAACAGTATTTCATGAGATGTTCTAAGCACATCATATTGTTGATAATCTAGCCCTGCTTTGAACTTAAGAACACATGCAGTAATACTGAAACACAATGTGGACTCTATTTCATATTTAGGGGACTTCCGAAGGCAGTTGCACTGGATTTTATTTTGCGGCATCTGATGTAAGGCGGCTGAACACAAAATCATGTCACACGTTTCAGATTTTTATTTATAAAACATCTTGAAAACCATGTCTCCCTATGCTTCAGCTTCAAAATTACAAAATTGCACTACTTTTAGTTGATCTACCACCTAACATATTAAACACACTGGAATGGCATAAATACATTTCCAAGGTGCTGTCATGAACCAGTGAATGTCGTACTACTTTTTAATTTTTAACGTCTGCTCCCTTTTAGATCCAATATATATAAATAAATCTACCTTATCATGTCCGAATCAGTGCTGAACCTTTAGGTGATAATTAATTTTCAGTTTGCTTTTCCAAGTCATGGCCTTCTCCGGACATATTTTGTCCTGCAAATCTGACTAATCATAAGCACCAAATTAAGACTGTAAAAATATGGAGGAGGTTGTTTCTGTGTTTGATTTGTTGATGTTAATCAAGGGTGCCAGAAGTGCAGATCCCAAGAGACCAAAGAGCTCCCAGCTGCAGGACTAGGTTTTGAAGCCTCTCTAGATGCTTATCAAAATGCTTTCAAACTCTATAAGGTTGATAGTATCAAGATAAACAGCTGGACTTGCAGACTGTAGCAGAAGGTGATATTGGAAGTTGTGGATGGTTTTACTTGAGTTAAGCAAAGTGCTTTTAGATAGATTGCTGGTGCTAAAATTTCAGCCATCCTTCCATCTCTTTGGTCAAATAACATTTACCAGAAATTACATATGGCAGCACTGTTGATAACATCTCAACAGACCGTTGGTTACTAATCTGTGAATCTTAGCACCAAACCTATTGAGTGTATTATTTTACGTAATTTCTTTTAACAAATTCCAATGACATAAGCTGTGCCTCCTTACACAGTAGCGATGGTAACAGGGTAAAAAAACAACTGTTATTTTACAGCATGTCAGGGTGGAGTTTTCCCACATGGGTAGGATCAAGGGTTAGGTAATGAATGTGGCCAAGTACTCATTCAAGTCCTTAGCAGAAGACAAATACGAGCATGGGTCGCAGTGCTTGTGTTTGTCTGTGTCTGTATACTGAAGAGGTTTGTTGAACAACGCTATTCTCTCAAGAAGTCTTCATCAGGCACGCAGACAAGCTGAACCCTTCGGCCTTGCACGATGTTCCCAAGCTGGCTGCCTCTCTGAAGAGGACGTGCCTGAAACAACAAGCGAGGGTCCGCAGTGAGAAAAAAAGGCCCCGTGCGAGTGCGAACACTCCTGACCCTCTAGAGCAGGTAGCCGCCCTTCACTGCAATGCTGCTGCTGACAAATTTATGAGCCCTAGGCTGACCCGCCGCCTGACTGTGCAGGCCTGACACTGACGGGAAAGCAGTCAGATGGATGGATAACAAAAATGGCGTAATGGGTGAAGACAAGCAAGGCATCTGAAAAAACTTTTTCCTATTTTGTCACTTTACAACCACAACCTTCAATACATTTTAGTGTTATTTTACATAGTGTACACTGGTGTAAGAAAAATAACATGACCTTTAACAATTTTTCATAATTAAAAGAAAGGTGTGGCCTGCATGTCCAGTCCTTTATTATCTGATGCTCCTAAATAAAATCCAGTGAAACCAACTGCCTTGAGTAGTTTTCCAGTCAGTGATACAGTCAGCCCTTGAGTAATTTAATTTCCAGTTTCCGTGGAAGAATAGCAAAAAAAAAAAGACCTAAACTAAGCCACAAGAGGTAACATTTTCCTGTCCGTGTAGATAAAAACTAACACTGCCAGCCTCTCCATGGTAAAACATGGTGGTGGCAACTCCATCCTGTGGGGTTGCTTATCCTCTGCAGCCGTTCACCTACAGCTTCAATGGAATGGTTATGATCAAAGTATAATCCTGCATTAGAATGGCCCAGTCAAAGTCAAGACCTAATCCAACCTTCAAATCTGTGGCAAGGATTGATGATTAAACATGCTCTCCATTCAATCTGACTCAACTTGAGTAAAGTTTTGGGTATGCAGAACTGGTAAGAACAACTAAGAAACATTATGTCCTCCGAAAAAACATTTGCAGCTGTAAAAAGATGGATCTACATAATACTGATTCATTGGGGCTGGAGACAGGTGTTTTGAAAAACACAGCATTTTTCTTTTACTTTATAGTTATGCACTACTTTGGGCTAGTCTATCTCATAAAGTCCAAAAAACATACATCAAAGGTTGTGGCTATAACATGATTAAATGTGAGAGTTTAGGTGGTATAGACACATTTCCAATGTGCTTTATGAGCGGTTGAAGAAGGGGATCATAAATCATGTCAGTTGCAATCCAAGAATGGGATCCTCAAGGGTTTGTATCCTGTGTTTTTCTTGCTCATTACACCTTAATGAAATGAATGTGTCTTTAACATGTCTGCTGAACTTGATGCAATTGGGCTATTTGAATCAACTGTGTTGGAGTAAGTGGAGATATAAAACAGCCGCCGGGCCTTTAATAGTGGAGTTGGACACCCCTGATCTAAGGCCTTCAACAAATATTGTGAAGAATATAATGATAGTTATGGGAAGATGTTAGATTCACTATGTAAACTGAAAAAAGTCTACAAAAATAAACAGTTATTTTGTTTGTTTTTACTCCTGTCTTATTGGGCATTACATATCTTGGGGTCTAACTGTGAGCTGAGGCAAGTCATTGACATATCTGTGTCCACTCCCAGTGCCACGAGCCTGTTTGGATAAAAGGATCTTATCACTGAGGATGTGCAAGGGAAACTCTGCCCAGTTCTTCCTCCTGTACGGACGCTCTCCACACCTCTGAGCAGTCCGTCTCCTAGAGACGTTATCAGCCAGTGTTCAAAGGTCCAATATGAATCTTGTCCCAGGAGGAAGTCTCTCATTTGCTGTTTCTTGCAGGACAGCCAACATGCGGAGAGCTGCACTTCCAGTCATGCACGGTGTGGGCTGTTTGAGATCCTGGATGAGATACAGTGTTATTACAAAAATAAAAAATAGGTCACCCCATTAAATATTCAGTTCCTTGAAAAGAAATATTGACATATAAATGTCTAAACCTTTTTGTTTTTATCTCTGGAAAAGAAAGTTTTTAAGTACAGGTAAACATTTAAAATTAACCTTGTTTTACTCATTGAACAAAATACCAACAAAAAATGTATTCTAACTGAGGAAAAAGTAAGGACACCCTTCCTCCTATGGTTGAAGTAACTTTAGTCAGACACTTTTTGTAGCCATGTAGCTGTTTGAGCAATTGGTCCTCGGTGGGAAGAGTAGTTGTCTTGCAACTGGAAGTTTGTGTGTTCAATTCCAGCTTCCTCCCCTGCCTCGTGTCAATTTTTCTATGGGAATTTAACCCCAATGTACCTATGGGTCTGCATTTACATGTCTGAATGTGTGCATGTTTGCGATTTTGGCTATGTTGTAAAACGGCTTGAATGTTTTCATTTGACTATAAAACCTCTGAACTCCTTCAAGTCGCCTCACAGGACCACAATCAGGTCAGTATTTGGGTGCATCAGAAACTCAGAAAGCTGCTGTGACCTAAGATTACATTACTTCTAAGTAATGATCAAATTGACCCTTTTTTGATAGTGGAATATAACATGCAGAATGCCTTGCTAAAGTGTTATACCCCTGGATCCTTTTTCACATTTTGTAAAGTTACAACCACAAACATCCATCCATATCATACGATATGGATTTTATGTTTAAAAGTAATACCAAGTATTTTGGATAACTGGAACAGATAACGTGGATGTGGATTTAGAACTCCAAATGTTTTGGACAATGTCTCTACCAGCCCTACCACATGTTCTCTGATGAATTTAAGTATGGACCATTCTAATAAATGAATATTCTTTGCTCAAACTTTCAACTTTGATCTCTGTGGTTCTGGCCATACATTTAGGGTTTACGGTTTAGGGTTGCTGTCCTGCTGGAAGGTAAACCGCCACCCAAGTCTCAAGTTTTTTTTCCAGCCTCTACCACGTTTCTAGCTCCATCAGTTTCCCGTTAACTCTTCCCCCTTCCTTGTTGAAGAAAAGCAACCCCACAACATGATGCTGCCACTGCCGTCTTTCACTGTGGAGGTGGTGTTTTAGACAAGGTTTGAACAGCGGGAGTTTTTCAACACACATTTTTGTGTACATTTTGCTCGTAGGCCAAAAGATGTAATTTGTCACAGAGCACATTCTTCCACGTTTGCTGTGCCCCTACATGGCTTGCTGCAAACTGCCAGTTAGACTTCTAATGGCTTTCTTATTGCCATGCCTAAAAAAAGCCAGATTTGTACAGTGTATGCAGTTGCTCTGTCATAACTTTGAACTTCTCCACAACTTTATCCCTGACCTGTCTGCTGCGGTGCTTGGTATTCATGACGCTGTTTGCTCTCTAATGATCACCAAAATACATCCAAAACTTTTAAAAGAATAGCTACATGAATACTTTGAGTACATTTCACTATTTACTATGTAGGAGAATTCTGAAAGGAAATGGCTGCACTGGATTTTATTAAGGGCTGTTAGAGTAAAGAGGGGTGGCTGTTTATGCTCTACTTTTTGTTTGTCTTGCCTAAAATCCCGATAAAAATCCATTGAAGCATGGTGCCAAAAAGATCAAGGAGAATGAATGATTTGCAAGGCATTGTAACTGATGGTTTCAGGAACTGCTCCCGCAAAGTCTCCCCATCACGCTGGAGCAGTATACGTCCTTTAAAAATGGCAGTCCAGATGTGTATTGTTTGTTTTCTGGAAATATTGTATGGTTTGGTGAATTCCACAGGTCTCTGCACTTTAATCTCAACAGCGCTGTTCAGAAACTTCAGACAGAAGTATTATTAGAAACTTTGATTATTTTTCTCCTGAATTTCCTCAAGGCCCACCTGCATTTTGAATATCTAGGTATCTGGTTACGGTCGCTGTTTTTGGAGCTGAGCCCACGTGTAAAACAAGCAGTCGGCCTTACATGTAAGTCACCCCAGGGGGGGGAGTACGGAGCCAGCCCGCCGTGATTTATCAGTGGATCATATGCTCAGCCTCTAAGCTGCCGAAATGCGTTGTGGTCAACGCAGACTTTCCAGAGGGAGTCACACTTAGATCCAACTGTCTTTAAGACAAAGAGGGTGGAGGGGAAAGAAATGCAGAGGTGAAGATTGGGGGATGTACTGTTAGAGAGTATAGAAATGGTTTGTGGGGAGGAAGAAGTGTTCTCAGAGAGTGCAAAAACAGGATTACAGAATGAGACGGCCTTCTACCTTGCGGCTCTGGAATTCAACAGCACTTTTATTTTGACTTCTCCTTTGGAAACAGCTGTGTTTCCCTTTTTCAAAGATACTTTTTCCTTATTTATCCGATCCCTCAGGAGAGATTCATCTCTCAGCCCTGACACTGGCTTCCTCCTTTAAATCTAGGACCAAACCAGCCTATCTCTGATTCACACACACACACGCATGCACACACACCTGCTGCCGATAACCAGACAGTAACAACTAAAGCAGGCCTCTGCGGAGCATGTCCTGGTGCTCCCTCAGACGCATTTCATCGGCACGCATGGACAACCGGGGTACAAACAGCTTACCCATCAATCAACATGGAAATAGGAAATATGTAGGCCGCAGTTTACGAGATGACTGGCACACAAACACAACCCTGTGTGAGTCTTTCACAAATCAAGTCAATAAAAGGGGAATTTTTTTCAAGGCATCGTCTCTTTGTTTGCATAAATATCTTGTGTCTGGAAAAATTCCAACCCAGGGTTGGTAACCTGGAAAAACCACAACAATGCCTCTCTGTTCACCGTGAATGATGGCGACATTTTTTTCACTGAGCGAGTCCTGTGATCATAATCTCATTGTAAAGATTTAGGTAGTCATAATTGAATAGTAAAGATGGAGATACCTTTGCTGCAATGGAACAACATTTGTGCACCCCCAATCCCCCCTCCCACCCCCATCCGCCCACTGATCCGGCTCCTCTTTGGCATATTCACTGAATTTCCAAGAAGCATTGGTTCAACTGCATTTGGAGACTTCATTTTGCTCAAAAACAACTAAAAGTCTCTTTATCCGTGAAAGTTTTAGACAGATTTGTAGCCAGATCGTATTTTTTAGGAGACAGTCGCAGAAGCTCACAAACGCCCCTCACCAGGAAGCTCAGAACCTTTCTCTGTGTAACTTGTCTGACTAACTCCAAATGATGCATCTTTTCAAGGGTACAGGGCTATTTTCCTGGTCTGGATAATTCTGGAAAAGAAAATAGGAAATGGAAAAATATTTGTATTTTGAGACTTTCTTCTTTTTTTGCAACTGTAAAACTGAGACTTTATTTTCATTGTCTAAAATGTGTAGAGGATCCATCTGGCCCTCTTTCTGTCCTTCGATTTGTCCATCCATCCATCCATCCATCCATCCACCCACCCACCCACCCACCCACATTTTCCATCAGTTCACAATCCATCCATCCATGCATAATTAATTCTGCAAAAAGATGAATCTTTGACATAACAAATCTGGAGGAACTCTGAGTGTACGTAGCTTATTACTAGGTCTTGGTTTTATGTGGTTGCTGAAGTCTTATGTGTTGCATTTGTTATTAGTACAGTGGTTGGTTCAGTTTATTGTCTTGGTCAAATGAAAATAAGAAAGCTTGGTATTCTTTCTGCAAATCTGCTGCTACATCTGAAAGAAATGATGGGCACAAAAAGCTGCTGAAATATTCAAGCTATGTTTAAAGATGGCAATGAAATGAATTTGTGTTAAAGTAGATAAGTGTGTTTGAGTTGAACTTTGATCATTCTGCCTATTGATTCTTCCCCACCATCATCGAGCATATGGCTCTTTTATTAAAAGGACCAAATCTTCTGAGGGGTTTTATGAATCTGGACTGAACTGCACTGCAGGACCACCATCATCCTGACCAGAAGTTGTTACAACAGCTGCTCTGCAGTGTTATACAATTACATTTTTATTAACGTCCCATAAAGTTTGAGTGGGAAATCGATGCTATTTGTTTTCCAGCTCATTTCTGACCTGATTTCATGGAATTTCCTCATAAATGTGAGAAAGATGTTGCATCGTCTTTTGTCGACAGCTCGTTGGCTCAGACTGGTGTCCAGTAAAACGAGCTATTGTTTTTACAGGGACTTCAGGGAGAAAAAAATCGCAACTGGCCATTAATATTGATGAGTGTTTGTCTCTGACCATTTAGACCTAATGTTCAAACAGACACAGATGCTTTGGTAAGATTGTAGACATGCGTGTAAATTTTACATGTGGCTGCATAAATTCCCATGGTTTCTTCTGCCGTTCACACAGATTTCACTTGTCAAGTCTTCTGAAATTCCTCAACCTTAACTTCAGCCGTGTGTTGCAGCAAAGTTTCAGAAGTGCAATTTCAATATGTGGTTTTCCAAATCAATCCCATCCAATGGGCTTATAGGGTTTCATTTGACTTCTGATTCAAAAGCTCACATGTCAACAGCTAATGTTTAGTCTTCCTGACTTTCTTTCTTTTTTGTTTTCTCAAGTGTGACAATTTGATAATTTTACTTCACTGATAAGTTCAACAGATGCCTTTAGCAACTTTGGACTCAACAGGATCTGAATTTAGAGGATCTAACTTTGCTTTTTTTTTTTTTTTACCATGCTGTGTATATGAAGAAATATTTTAAAGTGACCTAAATTTAGATAGTTTTAATACATGATTTTGTCTAGATTCATAGCTACATGGGGCATCGAGGTTCTATGTTGTTTAGAAAAAGGGAAAATCTGCTCCAGTTTCTTTCTGCTTAAAGTTTGAACTCTCTTTAACAAGACATTTCCATTGCCTGAGATGTTACCTTGCTGAATGTGTAAGGACCAAGATGACATAGGGGGCTGAAGTCAACCCACCACTGTTGTGCCTATGAGCCCCTAAAAGATGTTGCGTCATGCTGTGTAGTGTCATAATCAATAACATATAATGGCTTTATGAGACCAGCTTATTTTACTTAACATAAGAATCACTTGGCATGTAAATATGATGTAACATAAGTATAAAACAACAATTTTCTTTAACATGATTAATAATATGTGAACTCAACCTTTGGAAACTTGTCAGCAAACAATTAAGCTTTAAAATCTAATTTCTGTATAAGAAGTTGAGCAGCCTTGGTTATGTTAGCATCTTCTTTGTAGCTTTTCTCTGTTTTTAATGAGTGAGCTGCATTTGGTCATCGCTAACTCAAAATCCAAAATACTTATACTGATCCAACCTGAACTGGATAATTCTACACAGTTTGAGATTCACAACATCTTTACTCTGTAAGTAAAAACAAAAAAGGGGTAATTTTCAAGGGTCTTTGATATTACTACCACCACAGAATTAGAGTTTTATTTCCAAATAAGAGAGTAACAGGGTAACTTAGACTGAATCAACTTAGTGATAAATGGGGGTGGGACAAAAAAGCTAGCAAATATTTGTAATGTAATTTTTGCGTTTGCAAGTTTAAATTTGTCAAAACATTAGTTTGCTACTCCACTTGCTCCAAAGGTCAGGAAGTTATGTATCTGTCAACCCGTGACTGATGACAGATTTTTTAAAACATTTTTTCAATTGTGAAATTGGGATCCGTTGGTGAAAACACGAATGGTGGTTTCCCCCAAAATGTTGCTAGTGTGTCATCTAGTTAACATGATCCCAATTTTTTGGATTTGTCTCTGAACGTACTAGCAAACTCCTAGTTGGAGGATTTGACAAGAGGGCCAAATCCTCCCCTTAAAAGGGAGGAGCATCTTTGCTGCCACAGTTTGAAATTGTTCAATGAAACATGTAATAAAACATTAATAGCTCTGCTGCTATTAGTGTTAAATCGTGTTTTTACAATAGGTCAAAGTTGATAAACTAAATCCTATAATAACATTTGGACGTCTCCTTTTTCATTCTTACCTAAGATAGAGTAAATAGTTTTTTATTTGTAGCAATTGATCCCTCTTTTTCTCATCACATTTCACATTGAAGACATTTAAAGTGACTGACTGTATGAAATTATTTGTCATATCGGTTTATTAGTATACTATATGCCAGTCAGTAAGTTTCGGTAGTATTCTTTAACTAATACTTGGTTTCATTGCCTAACTCAGCCATAAGTTATGTAAAACTTTAAAATTCGATTACAACTTTCAAAAAGTAAGCAACCTATCAGAGAAAATCTATATCATTATTTATATCATGATGTCACCACTCGTAAGTTATTTTTGTTGTGACTTCACAATGAGAATACAACTCCTATTATAGTTTATATGTCTAGTCCATTTTGGACCACACTGACCTAATGAGGAAAAATCAAGGGCTGCAAACATTTACAGATAAATGCTTGGACCACCTTTTGTCTGCTTGGAGTTTCTGCTGTAATCTGATCATCACTCTTGTGCACAGCAGATTAGTCATAAAAACAGACATTCTAATATTCCTTAAATGCCCACAGCATCTGAGTTTGGAGGTCCAGGTCTTAATCCTGAGTAATAGTGGTTGGGGAGAAGGAATCAAATCTCCTATTGACACACAGGTATGACACATCCAGCTAACTAGAGGCCATCTGGAAACTCAACAGAGAGCTGGGTCTGAGACGGCTGCCATTCAGCTGTCAGTGCATTGATGGAAAATACTGATACTACGCAGTCCAACAGCCATACCTCGGATATCTATCTGTTAGCAAAGTCCCGGCAATGGAGCAATTACAGCGAATTATCCTCCTCTCTTCGAGCTTGGGCACACGCAGGCACATACACACACACACACAAACACATACACCCACACACTAAGCTGTAGCTGAAGATCTCAAAACGACAAAAGATAGATGTGTATCCAAACCTCATTTTATCATCCAGCATGGAATGCAGCACAGTGGTGATGGAGTAGGAGAGTGGGAACAAAAATCAAACACTCGGAGCCTGCAGATATATGTGTGTTTGTCTGTGTTATTGGCCTGACATTATGTGCTGTGGTTTTGGGGTAGGCTGTAAAAAAAAACAAAAAAAACCCCAGTTTTTTCAGGGATTATATGAAAGATGATGACTGTAGAAAAATGTGATTATATGGTTCAAATGGGGCCATTGTTTGTGGGGATGCTTGTCCAGTGAGATCATTATATACAGTAACCTGTGGGAGGTAATGGATGAGGAGCAGGCTGGATTTCCAGGTCCATCAATGGATGTCTGTGTCTGTGTGCAGCCTGAATTTGTCAGCGCACATGGAGCCTTATACAAACCAGTTTCTGCGTATCTTGTTCAGTACTAGGCAGATGTGCATGTGCGGATTAACTTATACGAACAAATGGCAAAGCAGGCTAACTGGGCCTTCTCTACCTGAAACCACAATATAGATGGGTCACAACAAACACTGTGAGTCCAGTCCCACTACAAAGCTCATTGCCAGTAATAAAACATCCTGAATGGTTCTGTCTCTGTGAGCAGAGTTATGTTTTTATTTGCTAACCGTAAAGCAAGTTTCAATTTTGAAATACCTTTATGCGGTGAATAAACTTTCTAACAATGCTCAACTTTTCATTGTATACCCTTAAAAATAGGCTCTGATAATCAATTAAGAATAGCAAGTCTAACAGTCACCATTTCTAGTTCTTCTGACAACAATTATAAGAATGCCTGTTTGCTATTAGTCAAAATATTAGTAATTGATCGTATTGTCTTCACACTTCCGCTACTGTTGGGTTTATTGGTGAGGATGTTCTTAGAAGGATGCAGAATACCCAGGGTGGAGATAATGCTACCTCGAGACTGCACAAATGTTTGACTGGCTATTTTGTTTTTTAATTAAACATGAAATTAAAACTGCTATTGGCAGCAAGACAGTAGAAACAGAAACACACAGTAGTCTGATGAGAGAGTCTGTCATCAGTAGCACCTACCTGGCCCAAAAGTTGAAGTTCTACTGTTATTGATAGCCCGAATGTCTTTTCTCTGGTATTTTTTCAGGTAATTCTGCATTTGTCACATCTTTTGCTAAAACCTTTGTCTTTGACCTTTAACCTATACTGGGGAAATCCCCAGAAATTTTTTTTTAGAGTAGAAAACCAATTGCAAACATTGCAAATTCGGAATTTAATTTATGTATGCCCCACTGAGCATCAAACGCACCTGTTAGTTGTCTGACAGGAGCTCCTTAAACTAAGCAGTAAACAGCAACATGCTAAAAAACACTCTACAGATTTATGCTGGACACACGGCATTGAGTTCTTGGCTGCCTTTTCCCAGTTTGCTAATGGGGCTTGACAGTCTGTAACGGGTTGGACTCGCTGCCTCATAACCTCGCCATGGATTGATGCTGCTGCTGCCGTCTGGCCCTCAATCCTCAGACCGCTTACACATGTGTGGTGAGAATGTAAGTGTAAGAACCTGCTCTTTGTTTTATTTATTTATTTATTTTTGTTGCCTGCGCTTGGATGCAACTGTAATGTTTTCATCTGTCTGACTGTGCCCATGTGTGTGTAACCACCATTCCTGCGTTTGTGAACCCAATTTCTTTGTCCTTGCATGGTATGGACATGAACTCGGAGCCCTTGCCAGTGGCCCTTACTAGGTTCCGTGGTGTGCAGCGTGTCCGCTTTGATCCGGGGTCAGGGGAGAAGATCAGAGCACAGGATGGATCTCCGAAGGTGCACAGACATATACAAAGCAGCTCACAGCTCATGATGATTCCCAGCAGACCACTGACCCCATCATCCGTTCCTCCACCCCAGGAGATGCCTTGCTGGCTGACTGAGTACAAAGAGCTCCTCGTCACAATGTAGAGACAGCTTCTTGAGGCAGTCGGGCGTAGTGGCAACTCTGCAGCAGAGTGAATATATTGAAAAGAGATCAAGAGCTGCCTCAAGCTGCATTAGTGCCAAAGGTTAAAGAGTTTAATACATAAAATATGGTTTTGGCCTCTTCAGAAAGACTGATGTTTACACCACAACCATTACCAGTTCATGAGCTGTTTTCTTTTTTATTGAAAATAGCGGGGATTGCGAAGAGTTGTGAACGTGTCAGCTTTCAAAAGTTTCCAGAGTAAGTCAGGCTGATGGGCCAAACCATTAATTAGATGAGACTTTGGAGAAATAACCAAGGAATAGAGGACATGAACATATCTGACCTCTCCTCGGAAACCATGAAGTCGGAGAGAAAAACCAGACAGATTATGGGCTGTAATTACATAAACACAGATGGATTCTTCTCATGCCTTGGACATCCATCGCATTTTTTATTGGGTTAGCCATCTGCAAAGCCTTTAGCAGTGCTGACAGGTTCTTGGTGTGCAAAAATGTAATTAAAGGGTGTTTTTCAAAATGTAATCTTTTCGAAAATTCTCATTTAAATCCTTCATCTGGTTTCAGCTCGGTCTGTCCTTTACTGCAATGCTTTGTGCTTAATAGAAAACAGTAAAATGCTGATTTTAATAGAAAGTAAATAGTTTTGTTGGAGTCTTTTTACCTTCTGAACCCTGCGAAAGCATTCACACCTCTTTATCTTTCCCTTATTTGACATGTTACAGTAACAAACTTCAATGAATTTGCAGATAATGGATTGATAATGGATAATGTCCTTCTAAAGCTCACACAATGTGTGAGTGGCATCAACATTAATTAAAAATTATATCAGTCTTATAAATGATATGTAATATATATTAATTATAGATATAATAAATGAGACTCAAACCTTTCCAGATCCATCTGTGAGATCTGTGAAAAACATTCAAAACTGTGTTTTTTAGGGAGCCCAAATTGCAAACCTGATGAAAGGAATGGGAGAAATACATCATGAAAATATATTTATTGTATTCATCATGAATTTATATTTACTTCACTTTAGCTTACTTCACTTTAGCTTTTCATGCCTGATACTGTCTTGACTATGGTTTAAATTTGAGTATTTCTTATTTCTTTTATGTTATTTATTGTATTTAACTCATGTAAAGCACTTTGGTTGACTGCCATGTCATGTGGAAAGCGCAATATAAATAAAGTGGTATGGTATTTACTCGTAGAATCACCACATTGATGCCTAAATAGGAAATTTAATGATTATAATGCATCCAGTCACTAAAGGTGTCATAAATAAGCCATAATGAATCACACTAATATAATGATTAATTAACTAACATAACTTCTGAAGGAGCGTAACTAACAAAACAAAACATAAACAAACGTGAAATCTAACTACTTGAATGGTTTGGAAATAAATGTGCAGGTTGTCTTTAGGTGATTTAAGTGCATCAAAGGGTCTCTTTTTCTCCAGAACAGTAGGCTCAGTTTATATGCATAATTTAGATTTCTAAATACCTCATTTAACTTATTGAATGTTTGGAAAATAAATGAGTCACCTCTCACTGAACAGGACTGGGTCACTTGGCCTGTGGTTCTGTACATCCTGCTCCTCAGCTGTACAGCATTTGTTGGAGCCGGCTTCAAAGTTGTCTCTCCAGTGAGGCACTGGCTGATCTCATCTTAAACATGTGTTTGAGGTTCGGTAATTCTTCCGAAAATTGGAATAAAGAAACAAAAACCTGCAATCTGAAATAAAAATACAAAATGTTTTACTCCTGTCTTGCTGAACGATTAAAGAATGTTACAGTAGTTAAAAGCACAACACAATTTTAACCATGTTGACCCGAACTTGGTTAGTCTGATTGGGCACAACTTCTTGGTTCGGTATGCGGCTGATCATTCTTGTCCGTCTCTATTTTTCTTCCCACTTCTGATCTATTTAGCCATGATCCATATGAATAATAAATTCTTCACATTTTTTTCCAAAATATTTTGTTTACCTTTTCAGGGAATACACCATTAAAACATGACAAGAACACCACCAACTGGAGCCAGTGTATTCCTTTAAGATCTCACATGCACTAAAATATTCTCAGCAAAAGCAGGGAAAAGTTTGTATTCTACTAACTGAGTTTTAACCTTAGCAGAAAAAATATGATCAAAAAGCATTCAAATCTTACAAAATATTTAAAACACTGTATCATAAAAACTTCCAGACCATTGTATTTAGAACATCTCAAGGGCAAATGTTATGTTCAGTCAAATGTCATCTAAATTCCTTTTAGCCATCAACATAAAGTGGCACACATTTTTCAAGGGGATAGAAAATCATAAATGCTTTTCTAAACGTTTTGTGGACAAAAGTAGTTTGATCTGCATTTGTTCCTAAATCCCATTACTCTGATACCATGAAGTCCAAAATAACTACAGAGGAGCTGCAGGGTTACACAGTTCTGGTGGGAGAATTTGTAGACGAAGCAACAATTATCAATAAACTTAACAAATATGGTAGTTATGGGAGACAAAAGAGGCCATCATTGAACGAAAGCGTAAGAACACTCTGATTTGTTTGCCACGAGCCATGTAAGGGAGACAATAAACATGTGGAAGAGGGTGCTCTGGTCAGATGAGAAGAACAATTTGAAACTTTCTGGCCTATGTTCAAAACGCTGGATGCTAGAGGCTGCAAAAGACTTATGACTGCAGCCATTTACTGCAATGCAGCAAAAACTACTATGGGATGACTTAAATCACAACACACCGGTTAGAGTTGCCCAGTCAAAGTCCAGACCTCAATCCAATTTGGAATCTGTGACGAGATTTGAAAAATGATGTTCACAGATGCTCTCCATCCAATCTGACTGAACATTTTATTTTCTAGATATAAAAGCCTGCGGAAGGCTCTAAGTGGTACACAGAAGTGGCTCAGAGGGGTATGAAAATAAACACAGGTCAAACTTTTGTCATTATTTGTAAGACATTAAAACAGCCATGTATTTTTTTTTTCACTTCACAATTATGCTCTACTGGGCTATAATTGGGCTTTAACATTATTGTGCTATAACATTAAATCCCATTAAATAATATAAACGTTTGTAATTGTAATGTAAAGTAAAAACATGTAAGGGGTTTGAATACTTTTGCACAACACTGTAAGCTGCCTTACAACTGTTGGTTGATTGTGAGGATATTGGAACTGTATTTGTTACCGTGTTCATTGTGGTGAATCAGGGATTTATCTCACCCAGTTGATATTTTTGGATGTTGGATCAGAATAGAAGGTCAGAGAAACATTAGTGTAAAACCATACTTTTGCTTCACATGTTTCACTAAACCAGATGTTAGGATCTTTTCTTATGGTGGATGAAGACAAAGAGACACAGTACACCCTCCGTTTTCCATATATGCATTATGGGATAGGCTTTCCTTAAAAAGGAAGGCTTATATTCAGAGGCAGTGAAACCCAATGACCTGCTGTGAACGCTGACTAGCATCATGGAACTCGAGGTATGAAAGGACATTTAACCATTCTACCATTAGTCTGTAGAAATGACTCGTGGCATAAAGCTGTCTCTTCCTATTTGTATTTGACGTGGCACAGAAGCTGACATGAAGTGAGTTGACCATTACATGTCTACCACTGTAGGAGAATGAAAGAATTTAATCTGGCTTCTAAAGGACAGACTGACGGATATGATAAAAGATCTCTGCAACTATAGACAATAACATGCAACTACTTTGTTTTAGTATATTGCTTTGAGGTTAATTGAACGCCCTAGAAATATGTCTACCATAAATCACTAACAATCTACTCATACCTTGATGTTTCTTGCACTCTGGTGCTTTGTGTAGCTATGTAAGTCAAATAAAAAGCAGTATAAGTGGATTCAGTAGCTCACTGTGCTATGTACCTGCACATTTGGAAGAGTTAAAGGCCCACAAAAATATCGTATTTTTTACGTCTGTCAACTCCACTTGCAACCTTTTCTGAGATGCTAAATCATGACCCTCCCCCTCCATTGAGCAACTATGGTGTGTGTGTGCGTTTGTGTGTGTGTCTGTTGGGGGTGGTGGGGCAATATCAATTTGATTCCTCCTTGGTTTATACTTCTGCGTCGCGTAGGTAACTGCTGTACCCGCCGTACCCACTGCTGTGTTTATACTTCTGCGTAGGGCTGAAAGCGTCGTGTTGCTGTTTCATTTCCAGACCTGCAGGTGGCAGTAGTCTGGTATCGGTCGGCAAACTCCACCGGGCGGAGTTTTTCTGATGGTTTGCTTATGTTTGCCTCAGTTCCGGCAAGTATTTCCTGTTTTAGAACAACGATGGCGGCCGACTTGGTGCAGTGTCTCAACGAGATTGTCGAAGCAGAAGAACAAATTATCCTTCTTTTGAACGCTTTGCAACGCAAGCAAATGAGAAGACGGAGACGTAGAAGATGGTACATGCGTACGTAATCTCACTGACCAATCACAAGGGAGTACTTCTGTGTCTCTGCGTTGCGTCGCTGGGCTGCACGTCAGGTCCGAGGAGGTGCACGTCAAGCCTCTGCGGACCTACGCAGAGGCTACGGCGGTTACGGCGTACCCTACGCGAGGGACACGACGCAGAAGTATAAACCGGCCTTTAGAGGCCAATGGCTAAAATAAATAGTCCTCTGTGTCATCTTATATTTATACCTCTGTTAAACAAGAAATTGTGTAATAATAATTACTCCTAGAGACTATGATCAAGTTAAAAAACTGAAATATAAATTTCTCAGTTACATTTATTTAAAGGGATTTTTAGTTGTGAAATTAAAAGGCTAAAATTAAAATGTTTCTTCTAATGGAAGAATATGCTATTACAGTAAAAGGCATTTTATTATATCTTTACCAGGGGTCCCAATGAATGCGGCGGGCACTGTTTAGCCAGGATCTCTTTGTGTCCAAGCCAAATATCGTGGGTCTGAAGGTTTTTTTTCTGTCATTTGTAGAATGTATGTGTGGAATCATGAGAGCGTCTGTGATGGAAAGACTATTGTTTGGCTTCAAATTATGTGATTCAGGAAATCCCATTATGTACGTTTTTAACTTTGGGACATAGTTGGCCTGGGTTGGCAAAACAAATTACAGTGTTAGTTATATCGTATTTAATCACATTGTATTGTACTGTATCATATAATACAGGGGGTGGTTTTCATTTGGTTATCCTTCAGAGGAATTGGCTGAGCACCATTAGAAATGAACTGACCACTAACCACAGAGCGGTTGGCCCAGTGTTTTTCCCCCGATTGTGTTTTTTTCGGTTTCTATCTTATTTTCCACATTGTTATTTTTTAATTGGCCCTATTTGCTACTTTCCATTTTCAACTTATATATTTCAGCCAACAGATTTTTTTTTCTGCTTACCATCAGATTTTCATTTAATAACTTTTATTATATTTTTATAAGCTGTGGCTTTCATTTACTCAGAGGGAATTTTATTTCCTTCTGCCTCGTCCGTCCAAACTGCCTCTCGCTTTACAGATGGCCACTTAGGCAAAGGTTTCCCTTGCTTATGTTCCTCTTAGTAACTCTTTTCTAGAGCTGCACCAATCAGAATCTTGGGTCACTTTCCGGGCTCTGTTTTTTTTTTTTTTTACGCTTTGACATGCTTGATTTCAGGCAATTATACTTTCTCTTACATTGAACATCATGTGTGAGAGACTAGTCCCTGTTAAACCGCGGTTTAATGATATTTCAGAACAAACATGAAATAATATGTTGATAATCTGTAAATAATCTTGGAGTTAGCATTTTAAGTATTTAGCATCTTATATTAGTGATCAGCACAGTAAGAGCAACTAACAGAACTAAAACAGAATTCAAAAAACTTTAAATGCTTTGGGAAACTTTATCGGCAGCCACTCTTATGTTTAAGAGAATGTAAGTATTTAGTTTACCAGCGCTTTCCAAAAGCCTGCCTACAAGCTCAAAAGGATAAACCAGAGCATATTTGCTGTACTTCATACAGCTTTTCTGTTTTCTTTTGAAGTCTTGGGCTCTTGCAGCCGGAATGAGTCGTAGAGATGTATCGATGGGGCCTACTCAAATGCTTAAGTTGGTGCATTCAGAAATCGGCATAGGATGAGGTTTTTGAGTTTAGGCCAATTCTGGTCACCAGCCGATAATTTGCGGCTTGTTTTTTTCACATCTGAATTAAGAATAATCTCAAGTTTTAGTAGTAAAGAGATTGAAGATGTGTCTATGTAAATAATGCAACTGGCTTACTGTAACTAACTTCTTTCCTCTTATTTAAGCACTTTCAAACACTTGTGATCCTTTAGGTTGGCTCTTCTTTAGAGTGCACAGATTTTTGGTTGAAACTTGGTAGAACTGTGTACTCTTATTGTTAGTCATGTAATACTTTTCGGGCTTCACCAAAACTTAACGCTTTAGTCCAGGAGAGTTCAAAGCTCTTCTAAAGACTTGTGAAGAGTCCACCTCCTACTCTCAAACTGGACCTTGTACCAGTGTTCACTCTGACTTCTGTTATTTTGTGCCTGTATTTTTATATTCATGTCAAACGTTTTGTAGGGGTTAAATGGGGGTTAAATAAGGATTAAGTAGACAGATCAGTCACTGCTGGAGGATAAACAATATATCTCCCAAGCTTTTAATGTGATTTGTTATTCAAAAAGAAATCAGTTCATAATGTCTTTTAATGACCTTTTAGAACATTGATATTCTCAAATGATAAATCAAAATTTTGGTTGTTAATAGGAGCCATATGGAAACATAAGGAAGCAAAGTATACTCAGACTCTCCCTCTGTGTGTGCGCGTGTGTGTGTGCGTGTGCGCGTGTGTGCGTGTGTGTGTGTGTGTGTGTGTGTGTGCGTGTGTGGGAAGCTATGATACCTACAGCAGCAGCAGAGCAGACGGCAGAGCCAGATGTTGCGCAGGTGGAAACGAGAGAACAGCTACTGTCAAAATGTCCAAGGGAATCTGCAAATCCTCCAACTCACCCTCTTCCTGTCAGCAACTATCTCTTGTGCTCCTCTCTTCGACTGCAGCTCAGGGCGACTCTTTCCTCTCCCTCCTCTTCTTCCTCCTGGTTTGTCCCTTTCAGTCTTCCCTTCTGTCACATGACTTTGTTTGAAGCATTCTCTTTCCTAAAACTTTGTTTTATCCCTTTTGTTGTTCCTATCAAGCAGCCATCTTGGTTCACTTTTATTGTCTGACTCACTTTCCCTTTTAGTTTGTTTCCTTTCCTGTATGTTGGGCTGCTTCTCGTAGCAGATGATATCACCCACCATGGCGAGGTGAATCATAAAAATTCCCCCGATGCTGTCAGGTTTCATGGTTGGTCTGGCTACCACTTTGTGCCTTCATGGTGATGAAAATGAAAGGCAAAATATTTAAATGATTCACTGAACTCTGTAATTCTTGTTTTTTTACAAATGGGTATAATTACTCTGTTGGTGACGTGTTTGGTTTATTTCAGTGAACTCCTCCCTGGATCATTCTAAAACCTACATCCCGTCTCCCTTTTGTGTGTTTCTGTCACAAAGCTCACGTCACGGCGGATTAGCACAGAGGTTACGCTCCCTGCACGCACCGTGTGAAGACTTCCTTTTGATTTTAAATGCGAACCCTCGGTGGATTTTAATCGAAATTCAAGCCGAGAAGGCGGAGAAGCAGCTGGAATGCTACTTATCCAGGAAGGCTGCGGCTCCCAGGCTGCTTTACACAGGGCTGCAGTGATAAAAACCCACCATAATGTGAGATGGGAGACTGTGTCTGTATTTCATAGTTTTAATTGTTTGTCTGCTCAAAACGACTCCCTTTTCCGAAATTAACAAAATGATTGATTGATGAGCAGGCTGGTGAGTTGTTTAGTGAGCTCAGGGTGTCTGGAGGCTTCGTTCGGATATGGTGGAAAATAATCGTTAAAGGAACTTGTCCTGTGAATTTCATTAAAGCCTAATGAAATCTGCGTACACATTTTTCATCCAGAGGAAAAAAAAGTTTTCCCTTTTGGATAGGATTTTCAGAACTATTTATCTACAACTACCAGAAAATTTGTTGGAAGTGTTCAGAAAAATTAAAATAACTGCCATGACGTCTGCATTAGGGGATCATAAACCTTCCGTTTCATTGTTTTTGACATGTATTTGTCTTTGTGATGTAATTAAATCCCCTGGATTTGTCAGTCATGTAAAAAAAAAGAAGAAAAAAGTTCCACCCGGTGTTTGTTACTAAAGTCCAAATATTTGCTTTTCACAGACTGGCTCTTGTGGCTTTTCCTTTGTGTCATTGATTTGAGGTTTAGTTATGCAATGTGTTGTGGCGTATTATCCAGTCTCCTTCATTCTTCGCCTTTTTTCCACACAGTTTCTACAGAGGACTTTCCCGATTATAGTAGAAACCAGATACTAACATATGTATAAAAAGAGACAGAAACTGTGTGACATTAAATCAGATTAAGCTTTTCCTGGTTTGGTTCTTTAGGATTACTAAAATATTTATTTTTGCTAAATGCCAGAATAATGAGAAAAGGGTTTTGTATCATTTTATACAACATTAAAATTACAAGATTTGCTTTAAATATTTGGGGAAGTCCTACATTTTGATGGTACAGGATGTATTTTAAGGCAACATCTGAAACACACTGGTTCAAAAATCAAAAGTAATCTGCCAAGACATGAGGGCGACAATTATGGACAGACTTTATGTTAACAACAAATATGGTGAAGTTTTATTACAGAAGATCTCATTAACCCCCCCTCCCTGTTAATTAGTCTGACTTTCTCCTCGATTAACCAGCCTGCAGTGGACTGCTTAATAGATAATAAATATCCTTCTTGTAGCTTGTCGGCATTTAAAGCTGTTAACTTACTAAGAGTGAGAGGTGGTCCTATTTTAGTTCCCCACTACCAAAAATATTTCAAATCATCCAAATTTGTGAATGAAAAGAGGTTGTTCCCTTCTTTCAGCCAGCTGTCCAGCAGTGTTCACTAATATTCGAGGAAAGGAGACTTTTGCACTGCTGTGTGCTCCATAAAGCCACAAAAACTGCAATTATTTTTTATAATCCTAATTTTCTTTCTTTCTTTCTTTCTTTCTTTCTTTCTTTCTTTCTTTCTTTCTTTCTTTCTTTCTTTCTTTCTTTCTTTCTTTCTTTCTTTCTTTCTTTCTTTCTTTCTTTCTTTCTTTCTTTCTTTCTTTCTTTCTTTCTTTCTTTCTTTCTTTCTTTCTTTCTTTCTTTCTTTCTTTCTTTCTTTCTTTCTTTCTTGCACTTGTCACATCTAATTTAATAGAGAGATAAAGTCTCTTTTCAGAACCCCATATAGCTTATCAAAAGCTTTCTAGCCAGAAAGACACTACAATGTTAAATGGGGGAGTATAAAATGTCAATCTGCTTGTATTCAAGCCCAGAGGTGCACAGTGAGTCTTGTAAAGTCATTTAGCGTAGCATGACCTCTGATTGAGGCCTCCACACACAGGCTTTGTGGATCGATCTACCCGTCAACACAAGAGCTGAGCTGTTATCACACACAGTCACTACTATGTGTGAGTGTGTGGGCAGCTTTTGGAGTAAGATGATGGAATGATCACTGTCACATCTGATAGAAGTCTCAGGGATGCTGATGTGAATAACATCTTATTCTCAACTGGTGGTTTCCTGGGCTCCAGCAGAGAGTGTTTGCAGTGCAGAGAGAGAAAGAGAGAGAGAGAGAGAGGCAGACGTTGCTCAGGCGTAAACTGAGATGTTTCAGTGATGAAAATGTGTTTTGACCGAGTTTTTAGCAATGCAGAAATGCATTATTCATGAACGTTTTGAATGACATGTCTTCGGTTCTTTGCTCGAGTTCATGAGAGCTGCAAGTGCCTGGGGAGAGGGGGAGCTTTGACCTTCCTGGGTGTGGGTCCAAGGCGGGGCTGGCACTTCTGTGAGTGCCTGACTGGTTCCAGTGTTCTCACATTTGCACAGTTTTATCTTGTGTGACACGTTCTGTTCCCAGAAAGTGTCACTGGTTAATATAGGGTGGGTCTCCACATCATAAAATTACCAGAAACTTTAAAAAGTTTGGCTAAAGCACGAATTAAAATGTCCTTACTGCGGTTTTCGCTGTAAAATTATCCAAAGTGTCATGTGTTGTAAAGCTGTGACCATATGATCAAGTCAGATGTCTGTCCCTAGTGGCCTGCGACTGTTAGCTGCTTGTATAAAAGAATATTTCCATATTTCATCACTCTATAACCACAAACAACAGATTTTTGTAGTTGGATTTAATGTGATAGGCCATCATAATGTAATGTATGGCTGTGAAATGGAATGAAAATGTTTTATAAAATGTTTTATAAACAAAAATCTGAAAAGAGTGACATTCATATATATTTATCTGACCCCCCGAGCCAATACCTTATAGAACCAAATTTTGCTACAGTTACATGTCTGTACCAGCTTCACCCATTTTGTGTCTAAAGAAAAATTATTTTTAATCCATTCTAACTTATGAAATACATTGATCTAAACACTTCCTGCTGGAAGGCAAACCTCCACCCGAGTCTCGAGTCTTTCGCAGCCTCTGACAGTTTTTCTCTTAGGATTTCCATGTATTTAGGTTCATTCGCCTTCTCTTTAACTCCCTTTAACAGAAGCATTCTTACAGCATGATTCAGCCACCACCATGTTTCACCATGGGTGATGTACAGATGTCTGAGGCCTTTTACAGAGCAGCTGTACTTTCATGGTAAAATTACATGCATGTTGACTATTTACTTATTGGGTTTATTTAGGAATATTAAAGGTCTTGAACATGAATGCATGGCATACTTTCCAGATTTTTATTTATAAAACATGCTAAAAAAAGTCGTGCACTTTTTTAGTCATTTTCTCTTACCTTAAGACCCTCACGGCCCCCCTCCTGGACCCCCTGCAGTTTGCCTACAGAGCCAACAGGTCTGTTGATGACGCCATCAACACGGCTCTACACTTCATCCTGCAGCATCTGGACTCCTCGGGAACCTTCGCCAGGATCCTGTTTGTGAACTTCAGCTCTGCATTCAACACCATCCTTCCAGACCTTCTCCAAGGCAGGCTGTCCCAGATGAACGTGCCTGATCTCATCTGCAGGTGGATCACTGACTTCCTGACGGACAGGAAGCAGCATGTGAGACTGGGGAAGAATGTCTCGGACTCCCGGACCATCAGCACCAGCTCCCCTCAGGGCTGTGTTCTTTCTCCTCTACTCTTCTCCCTGTACACCAACTGCTGCACCTCCGACCACCAGTCTATCAAGCTAATTAAATTTGCAGATGACACCACCGTTATTGGACTCATCTCGGACGGGGATGAGTCTGCCTACAGGATGGAGGCTGAACGTCTGGTGTCCTGGTGCAGCCGCAACAACCTGGTGCTGAACGCCGAGAAGACAGTGGAGGTTATTGTGAACTTTAGGAAGCACACAGCCCCACTCCCCTCCATCATCCTGACCGACACCCCCATCACCACTGTGGACTCATTCCACTTCCTGGGCACCACCATCACCCAGGACCTCAAGTGGGAGGTACGTCATAAAGAAGGCCCAGCAGAGGATGTACTTCCTGAGGCAGCTGAAGAAATTCAACTTGCCAGCGCGGACGATGATGCAGTTCTACACTGCAATCATCGAGTCCATCCTCACCTCCTCCATCACTGTGTGGTATGCTGGAGCTACCATTAGGGACAAACAGCGTGTGGAGCCCAGTGCTTAAATGGTGATTGGCTGCAGACTCCCATATCTACAGGACCTGTACACCTCCAGGAAACTTGGGCGTGCAGGTCGGATCACAGCCGACCCTTCTCACCCTGGACACAGTCTTTTTGAGCTGCTCCCCTCAGGCAGGAGGTACTGGTTCATTCAGACCAGAACCTCTCGACATAAGAACAGTTTCTTCCCCTCTGCTGTTGGACACATGAACAAGAACCCTAAGACTGTTCCCACCACCCGCTCCGTTTCAGTCACATGACCCTGTGTTGTGTTTTTGCACCTGTGTGATTTTGCACTGATCATAACATGCACTCATGTGTATATCAATCTGTTTACCCCATTTTATTTCATTTATTTATTTATTCATTGCATGTTTATTTTATATTTGCACTAAGTACCACAGCAATTTACTAATGTTGTGAACCTGTTCATACATATGACAATAAAATCTTTCTGATTCTGATGCACCATTTTCCTTCAACTTTACAATTATGTGCTACTTTCGATTTGTTTACATATAAAATCCCAATAAAATCCCTTAAAGTTTCTAGTTGTGAAAATGTGAAAAATCTTTATCGTTGTGAATACTTTTGCTAGGCACTTAAATATTGCTTGCAGCTGCCGTAGTTTGCTCAGTCTGGCCAACAGAATCTACCACATAAACCTCCACTGAAGAAATGAACTTCTGCATATCTAATTAGGATGCTTTACGGCTCTGGTAAACAGATGATGTTGGTTTCACGCTGAACCAAGCAAGTAGTTTCCCACTGTTTTTAGTCTCTCGGTTACAGAAAACCAAGCCCACTAGTTTCAGAGTAGTATAATTTCTTCACACAGTCTCACCAAGAAAGGTGCCATAACTGTGTCGCAAAAAGCAATGACCCTGGGTGAGATCCCAAAACCGCTCACAAACCAGTTTTAATGGGTGAAAAGCTGAGTTGGTGGAATGGTTCTCAGTGAGTCTCCAGTTAAAGTTGGTTGTGGTGAAACCGCAGATTACTGAATGTCTCTGCGCTGATTGGAAGTTGGATTAGAGATGATGATAGCGTGTTTGTGTCTCCGGCGGGATGCAACACATGAGAAAGTCTTTAGTCAAAGCATGCTAATGTGGGTTTTAGGTTCTAAAGGAATAACTTTATGAAAGCATTACCTTTTCTAGTCTTCCTGTAAACAAGTTATGTATACAGCAGGCCTGTTTTTACTCCTTCTGCCTGTGTAAACTTTACAGTGTCTGCAGAGGGATTAAGGCATCCATCTGTGAAAAAAAACAACTCCTCTTAAAGCACAGTATCATTATGGTCTAAATTGCTCTTAGAAACACAGCAGGGAGAGTTTTTGTCCTCTGACATTGTCAGAAGTGGTTGCAGAATGTCTCTGAGTTTGCTGGTGCTGAGAAAAATCACAGGCACTTGCTTCAAACCGATGATAATGAGGATTTAGTTTGGGGAAGTGAAAGCCTCAAACCTTATTAGAGTTCACATATAAATCACATGTTTTATATGCATGAAAGACTTCCGCGGTCGACCTCAGAGCAGCGTCTGTGAAAAGGATATCCGCTCATCATTCTCTACTGTATTTCTAAACGGAAATCCCTGTTTGTAAATATATACTTTGGTCTTATTTGTAGACTCATATGTCTGGACTGTGAGTAAAGCTTAAAAAAAAAGTGATGATGTGGATGAGTTGTATACTGCATAAAAAAAAAAAAACTTTTTTTCTGCATTTCTGTGTTTCCGTTCCCACAGTGGAGTATGACCGGGAGCTCTCCCTGCACCGGCGTCACCACAAGGAGTTTAAGTTTAACCTGTCGCAGATCCCGGAGGGCGAGGCCATCACGGCGGCAGAGTTTCGCCTTTACAAGGAGTGCGTGAGCCAAGCGTTTCGCAACGACACCTTCCTGCTCAAAGTCTACCAGGTGGTCAAGGAACACCCTGACAGGTAGAAATACTTTTCTTTTCTTTGGCTTCCTAATTTTTTTTTGATATCTTCTTATGTTCAGGCTATTATAGCATTAAGGTATTTGCGACACTAAAAGATAAAAAATGTCATGCTTAAACTAGTTGCTGGCCTACATGAAACAAAGGCATGTTTTTGCAGAAGTCATCGCATACCTTGAGGTATTTAACATATTATATTGTTAGAACCACAAAAACTTCTGCCAACATAACATATGCATTGATATAAATCATTCTTTTGTAGCTGTGGTTGTATGTTTTGTGTTGTTGCCCTTCTGGAAGTAATTTCAGACTCAGTCTCAAAGCTGGCAGCCTCTGTCAGACTTTATTTCAGTATTCTTCTTGTATTTAAATCCATCCTTATTCCTTCCATGTCTGACTAGTCTAACTGTCCCTGTTGAGGAAGAACAATCCCACAGCATAATACTGTCAACACATAGTTTTTGCTTTAAGGCCAAAAGGGTACATTTTGGTCTCATCTTTCTAAAAGATTCCAAAAGAAAAATTGAACCTTCTGAAGGCAATTCACATATGATTTTGTTACAGGATACCAGAGTAAAGGGAGTCCAATAGAAATATCTGTCTGGTCTATCCTTTAAAATCCCTCTCTAGATATTGAAGCTTGTGATTGAGACGTGACAAAATGTGAAAAAAATGAAAGGATAAAGTACGGAGTTTTGCAGTGGGAACGCAGTTTGTTTTTACCAAGAAAAAAACATGTCGATGTTTACTTACTTAAACAGAATCTTTGTAGTGAAACTCCTCCTGCATAGAGACCAGTGTTATGCTTTCCTGCGTGCAGCGCAGCGCTTCATCTCATGTTTATAATGCAAAACTGAGCAAAAGCCCCTTCTCACAGAAATAGCTTTAGCTTCAAAACTGTCCCATCTTCTAAAAAACCACAGCTGATACATGTCAAACATTTACCTTACCTCCGCAGGGCAGATAAACAGTGTTTCTGAATGGGATTTGTGTTTCACGAGGTCTGCTCACTGACCAACAACATAAAGAGAATTTCTGATAAACTTCTTCTCGGTTGTTTCTCTTCAACAAGTAATGGAGAGTTGATGTATTAGGACACTTTTTAGTTGGGTGTCTCTAACGCTAAAAGCCTTTTTGCTGCATTCCTTTGTCCCTACAATGGGTGATGTGTGCTCTCTACCCTGCAGGTTGGACCTTTTTATATGTGGAGATATTTGGAGATTAAAGAGCCCATGTAGCCTCCCTGTACCTTAAGGAGAATTAGAGCTGACAACACATTGTTCATAAAACCTGGTAATTGAACAGGCAGCTAATTAAATTTCATACTCTTGAACTCGTCGTTGTCTAAAGGTGTTGGTGGGTTTCCGAGTTGCGGGTTAAAGGAAATACAAGTAAAATATCAATAGCTTTAAGGATGTTTTTTTTTCTCCTAATGTTACACTTTTAGTTAAACCATAACTTTGCAATCTGCAGGGAACCTATTAACTTTTCCCGTGACCCTGACTCCCGTTTGGGCTGGGAGCTGTAATGATAGAGTGTTTAATTAGCTTGACACCCTTTGTTCTTTTCATTTCGATTGGTTCCTGTAACAGCAGGCGAGGAATGCAAGAGATTACAATGCCAAAAATGTGGCAGAGCTGACATGAGAAAAGGCAGGCTACTTACAAACTGCTGACCACTAATCAGCATTTTTGTCACCCATCATAGTGCGCTTAACTTGTTTTACTTTGTATATATTTAATGTATAAAAAAATCTAATAAATGCTGTAACAGGAAACCCTGTTTCAAGAAACCCTATTTACATTTTTGTTTGTCAGTTTTACAATATGCCTTTTTTTTGCAAAAAGAACAAGAAAACGCTTCTACATTTTTTTTATTACTGACTTATAACACCTTACTTATAAGACCTAACTTTGCATATAAAGATAAGTAAAGCAACTAACATGATTTATTAATAGTTCCAGATACAAACGAACAAAAAAAGACCCAAGTTGATTATATTTCCCAGTTGGTGTTAAAAGTCAGTAATAAAAAGTTTCTCTGGATCTCAGGTGATGAGTTTTCTTTGTCTCATGATCGTTGAGTGACGAGTAAACAGAAGCATCAGCATCCTGGCCCAGCTGGAGCGAATGCCCTGGCAGGAAAACTGTGTGCAGCGGACGGGGGGGAAGCTGTCAGAAACACTCTCATTAAAGACCAATAAAGAGGGGCTGCAGAGACATGACTGCAGGGGCATTCTGCGAACACCTGGATGATTGTGGAGCTTTGATGTCACCTCTGGGAGGACGGCCCAATGCTGTGTTATTACTGTCTCTAATGGGACAGTGGGAGGACAGGCCCTCTTATCATCCACACTCTGCCTTTTTCTTACGTCTCCTCGGTTTCCCGCTTCTCACTAATAAATGCACGCTTCTTTCTTGCATCCGACACATTTCTTTTGTCTCCTTCACACAAAAATATAGACAATTATATTACCATGTATGCAGCGGTTTGGTTCCAAAATCCGGCATCCCCCTCTCCTATTTTGTCTCAGACCTACAGAGAGTTAGACCTTAAGGTCATGTCTACACTCAAACACAATCTGGCCTGTACTAGAATTATCTGGGATTTTTTAGCTAATACCCATTTGTACCAAGACCTAAAAACTTGGGCTTGTTGTTCAGAAATCTTTTTGGAAAACTATTTTATCTAATTGTAAAATAGGACTGAAGTAAACAAAGCAAATTAGTCAAACCAGAGCTTTTTTCCCCATAATATTCAACATTTAGCTTCTCTTTTTTGATTTCCCTTAGAAAAGCAGTTTAAAATGATTGCAAAAAATATATAATCAAAAGTGCGTTTAATAATGTGTGTTTACAGCATTAGAAACATTCTAACATATCATAAAGAGAAATAGTGGCTTTCATGTTGTTTATAGCAAGCAGCTCCAAAACACAGACCAGAGTGGGGTTGATTGTTGTCAGAGTGAGATGGTCTACTGAGCACATGTAGACACAAAACTGACTATAAGGTGTAATAAAACTGTTAGTGGAAGCTGGAGTACCTGGAAAGAACCCACGCATGTACCGGGAGCTCATGAAAACTCCATGGAAAAAGATCCCAGGCTAAGATTTGATCCCAGTAACCTTCTTTCCACGAGGCAACAGGACTAACAAACATTCCTTCAAACATTATGGAGTTAAACACATAACTAGACAAGAAACTTGGAGTTATCAGCCATTTTATTTTTTTGCACATGTATAATTACTGATAGAGTCTTCTATTATTTCGAATGCAGAAATTGGTACTTTATGTAAACTATTGTAATGCCATTATTTTTTGTCAAACAAAATTCCTATTTAAATTTGGGCTTTGTGAGGAGGCAAAAATATGTATTTCAAAGTTTGTGTTTTTATTCAGTATTTGAAAGTTTAATGAAATTAGCTTTTTTTTAAATTTTACATTGTGTTACCTTACAGCAGCAAACATCAAAGTAGAAAGCCATTGTTAAAACAGAGCCATAAGCAGTATTTCTTGCAGTCGCTGGATATGCAAAGCTGGTAGAGATGTAACCTAAATGCAGACGTGATTCTACATAGTATTCGCTCAGGGGCCTAGTTACATATACATATATGGACCAAACGTCTCAGATTCTTTTAGTGTAATTTTCCTTTCACTTTCCATTTATGCTCGACCGAATGTTGGTCTATCACACAAAGACCCAATAAAACACAGTGAGTGTTGTGGCCGTAACATGAGAAACTATGAAAAAGCGGGTGTGAATATGTTTGTCAGGTTATATAGCTGTAAAGAAATTCACTCAAAGACTCAAACATGAAACCCTCTTATCGATAAAGCTAAACTTATACACAGTTAACCTTTTCGTTTGTAGCATCAGTGTACCTTCTTCCATTTTTGCTTCACATGACGTCATATGATGAAAATCCATTTCAAAGGCAGATTTGGCCTTAAGAACATAAGGACGCTTAGAAAAAGTCTTTAACCATTAATAAACCAAAGAAGACACTTCAGACTCCAACTTATCTTAGATGTTGTTGTTTATCTACAATACCCATTTCTGAAAGACTGTTTTCCTGAGGAAATTTTGGGCATCTTGTCTTTTAGAGAGGCAGATCTGTTCCTGCTGGAGTCTCGGAGGCTTTGGGCCGCTGAGGAAGGATGGCTGGAGTTTGACATCACTGCGACCAGCAACCTCTGGGTGTTGAGTCCGGTGCATAACCTTGGCCTGCAGGTCAGCGTGGAGACCAGTAGCGGTGAGAAACTCAGGAACTCTCGAGGGTTTCAGATTGATGCATAACACTTGTTCTTTCTAGATCAGTCTGTAGATCAATGTATATTCAAATGTTTTAACCCTCTTCAGTTTGGACAATATGAAATGAAAACAGAATATAGAACAGTCAAAATGAAAAAAAAAAAACCCCACCAGGGTTTTACTTTTACCTAAGCATTGCCTCTTTTTCCAAGCAGGGCAGACCATCAGCTGTAAAGACGCGGGACTGGTAGGACGTGACGGAGCGCTGGAGAAGCAACCTTTCATGGTGGCGTTCTTTAAGGTCAGCGAGGTGCACATCCGCTCCGCCCGCTCTACTGGCGGAAGACGGCGGCACCAGAATCGCAACAGATCCACACAACCGCAAGAGGGATCCAGAGGGTCGGGCCAAACAGGTCAGTGTGCTAAAACCTTAACTGGCCACAGCAGAGACCGCAGCGGTGAATGCAGACAGACGGAAAACTGACCTTAGAGTAACCTCCGTAGATACATGAATTATGTCCAACCTGCAGCATATGGTTGGTCTGGTTAAAGTATTTCCTTTTGAAGTACTTGATAAATTGGATCTGACCTTGGCAGGATCTCTTTGTAATCAGCCTCTATTAGACGGAAACTGTAGCTCTGGGATGATGTCCTGGATTTATTTCCCCTGCAACTTCCCCTTAAGGATCGAAGGAGGGTGAATATTCAACCTCCTTCATGATTTATGAAGGTCATTTCTGTTGCTGAGACGGTTTCGACACAAATTTAAGCATCAGAAAAGTTTTATGTTTATTACAACTGAAACGTTTTGGGTTTCCACAGCACACAGTTACAAATAACAATTTCACATATTTTGTTGGGTTTTTATGTGATAGAAAAGCCCAAAGTTGCACATAATTATGATGGTTAAGGAAAAGATGTATGCTTTTAAAACTTTTTTTTAGACATAAAAATCAGAAATGTGTGACCACCTACATTCTGATACCTCTAAATACAGTCCAGGACAAGCAACTGTAGAGTCTGACTAAAAACACAAGGAAGAAGGTGCTTTGGTCAGACTTTTTAAATTCCTATAAAAGTTTAGGGTTGTGATGTGACAAAATGTAAAAAGAAAAAAAATGATTGCATAAATCCTCTTGCAAGGCACTTTGATCTCGGTCTACTATAAAGAGGGTAATCATTCTGAACGGAGCTGCTAAATATTCAGTGGTCTGTTTCGACAGGTGAAATCATCTTTAAGCTCCACTCCAGTTCGCTCCTCTTAACTACTTACTGGATGATGTAATGAGGAAGGATAATCCTCATCTTATTAGCTTTTCAAGCGTTTCAAATTAAATCAAACCATACCATGCCCACCTTTCACCTGCTGAGTAATTGTGGCCCAACTTCATGGCGCTTGAAGCTAAACTGCTGCTGTGAGGGTTTATTGTGTGACTGAAGCTGGCGCTCAATGGGGCCTGCTGTTACTGTTGGTTTGATCCCTGCCTAATTTGACTGATGAGCCATAGTGCGAGTTCATAAAACCTCAGCAGCACAAAATGTTGGATCAGAGCAGCGCCTGCATGCGGGAATAAAGGGGGGAACTGTCACTCTAGCAAAACATCGCCTCAGCTCAACTAAGCTAATATGCAAGTGCTGAATATGTTTCCACTGGAAACATGTTATTTTATTCTTATTTGGTGCAAGAAATTGATGCTATAGATATAGTGCCTTGCAAAATATTCACTCCCTTACAGTTCAAAACATACGTTATTTTTCTAGTCAGGAGATCTGTTGTGAACACCTAAGAACAGGCCAAGGATAAAGCAGTATCGCAAGCTTTAAACAAGCTTTGACTGGAAAACTGTTCAAGCCAATTACGCAAAAAAAGGAAAGAGTATGGCACAACTGCAAACCTACCAAGACAGAGAATTAATTAGAGAAGCAGCTGAGATCCAAAACTCAGGTAGTAGAATACCTGGGCTGAACCAATATCAGTGGCACAATCCACAAACCTGGGGTTTATGCGGAGCCCTTATTGAAGAAAAGCCATAAAAAATCCTGTTCGCATTTATATCAAACTTAAATGAATAAAATTGGTCTAAAAAACATTAACTGCCCTCTAACATTAACGTTAACATGCAATTAATCAACAGACAAATCTCCCTGTAGTTTATTCAGAAAATATGCACAAAATCCTTTTTATTGCTCATATATATGTATTTAAATACCACACATAGAGTTATGTCTTTCTGAACATTCAGATGATGGGGTTAACGGATCATGATAAATGCACTTGTTTGCTGAGTTTGTGATCAGCAAAGTACACTTGTGCTTCTTGTAGGAGCTGAAACTGTTTTACATTAGCCACAGCACTGCAAATTGAAGCTAATGATTAGACCATAAATGGTTCTGCTTCCATACCCATAATCTGTCCAAATCCTGGGCAGAGCTGACTCGCTTTTTTTGCCGCCTGGTGCCAAAACCCAGCTATGAATCGGCGCTGCAAATAGAACTTTCTGGCTTGCTACCTGGGAAGCAATTTACCTCTGCTTCGCTTCGCTTGCTCTGTTTAATAGCTCTAACATCTGCACGGTAAACAGATGTATTTGTAGGACAGGTTGGCTTTGTGCTTCACTGCTGCTCTCTGCAAATAGTCTGTTGGCCTTGTTTTCTGTTTGCTGAGAGCATCTTCGGTGGCTTTCTCTGCAGGCTGAACTAATGCAAAAAACAACAAGGTGGAAGTTTAAATGAGCTGGTTTCTTACAAAGCAGTAATGTTGGAGAGTAAGATGGCACAACTTTGAACACATGGTTTGTTATGCAACTTCATGTTTTACTCAGCCAGGCCGTCACCGATGCCTTCATGTCAGAATGACTTCAAGAAAAAACTCATTTCAGGGTTGTAGGCAAAGAGAAACCTGTAGTCTGCTTTTGTTTCCCTGTCTGTATCAGGGGGATGAGGAATATTTGAGTAAAGCAACTCTGTTCAAAGAAATTCTCCAATGATGACAATCCGTTAAATATGCACTTTACATAACCCAAAACATCAAGACCTCGCTGCCTCGCCACCCGGCACAACTGGGGGTGTAAATATTTAGATCCTACACAGGAAGTTGGGAGCCCCCCCCTCTCCCTTGTGACAGCCATGCGTCCACGGCCAGAAGAGGACCGCTGGGATTGGACGGGATGGGAGGATCCATGAGGAATCCTGGCTGGCATATGGTTTCAATACTGCATCACTCACTCCTGAGATGAGGAGAGGTTTGGTGTTGGCCACGTTTGCCACGGAGCTTCCGCATATCAGTTCAGGACACCACAGATCATACTGAAAGGACTATTTCATCTATAATTCACCCTAACACCTTTTTCTGAATAACATTCGTTCTGAGGCCAGGAGGAAGCATTTTGTTTATTTTTAATTGCTAATGTGCACACAAGCGTCCGTTCAGATGCCTTTGAAAACTTTAGGGTCAGTGGATTTATGCCGTGTTTTCTAAAAAATAACATCCTCTTCTACCCACAGCGCAAACTCTTGACCTGTGTGAGTAAAAAGTCTAGCTGAGCTTTTTCTGTATCTCATTTCACTTACTGTGTCTTGATAAATGCAACATGTTTTATTGCTCCACATAATTGTGGAGTGGAAGCAAAAATGAAACACGCTTTTCACATTTTTATCCGCAAATAAAAATCTTAAAACTGTACTGTGCATTTTCCCTTTTTTGTACACTTTTGTGTAATTTAATCTAAAGTTTGTTAGAGAACATTGGTGAACAAACTGCATAATAAAGGAATGCAGCAGATAGGCCAGGGAGAGGGTTGAAGCAGGGTTAGAGTATAAAACAATATCCCAAATTTTTAACATCTGAGAATGTCTCATCCTATGGCTGCCAATTGGACCACTATTAGTTACAACTCTGACCTTTATGCAAGACCAACAAGCAGAAAGTTGTTGAAAGAAAACCATTAGTGTCCCCATTTTCGGTTTTCTAAAAGCCATAGAGGGGTCATGGCAAACATGTGAAAGAAGCAGCTCTGGTTAAAGGGGACCAATATATAATATATACACTTAGTGTGGCAGAAAATTCTATATAGAGACAGCGAAAGACTTCAAAACTAGTGTGGAGCTCTACCTTCCATGTGGACCCTTAACATAAAGCCAGAGCTTCAGTGAAATCAGATTCAGATCGAAACTTATTCATGTGATAGAATGGCCCACCCAAAGTCCTAGACTACATGCAATCGAGAATCTGAGGCAAGACCTGAACATTGATGTTCACTTAAGTTCTACAATCTTTCTGACTGAGCGTGAGCTGTTTTGCAGAGTGGGTAAAAAATAAATTCAGTCTTCAGACGTGCAAAGCTGGTAGAAACATGACCCATCAGACTTGCATTAGTAACTGCAGAAATAGGTGGTTCCTGAGTGTCGGCTCAGAGGGGCTGAATACAACTTCTTGTCACATTTTCAGATTTTTAAAACAATATATGTTTTTTTCTTGTATGTTATGGCCACTTCCTAATTTGATTACAAAAAAGACCTTTGTTTTATTAGAAAATCTATAAAAATACTTCACTTATTCCCTTTAGACTACTGAACAGGCTATTCACCAGAAAACTTGATTACCTAAACTGAAATGCTTCTGAGGTTTTTGACCTTTCTTTTCCCATGTTCAAAGTTTTGATGTGGTGGATTTAAAACAACATGCGAGATTAAATATCTTCCAGATGACTGAGGAGGACTGAATAAGCCAAATACATTTCTGCAACATTAGTTTAGAAATATTACCATGATTAAAAGTGTAATAAATCATTTCTGTTGCTCACTTTTTGCCTGAAAATGCACACGGTTAATATAGCAGCTGATTAATGGACGGACTCGCTTGCTCATTCTGTCATTTTGAATACATGCTCCTGAATATTTTTGACTGAAAGCTCTTGCGTACCTCACCAGAAGAACAATACAACACCTTTAAAGCTAATTTGGCATTTAGGGGGTGCAGAGGGCCGGGGAGGTAATGGGAGTCGGGTTGGGCCCTTGGCTTTTGCCTGCGGGGGAGGTTAACAACCATCCGGGGAAGGAATACCGCGTCCCGGCACAGCCCTGGCGGCCTGTAATTAGGTGTAGCTAGTCATTAGCTGCGCAGCTAAGAGACTGACCAAGCTAACAGTATCGCTTAAAGACTTATAATAACACGGCGCTCAGCCAGCTGTGTTTTTTCATCTGTCACTCCTCTCCTCCCTCCTCCGCCCTCTCCTCGCTACGTCCCCACCCGAGCTCTTTTTGTTTACCATTAGAGTAATTAGACATGGCGGAGCTCCATCGCAAGGTTTAATAACCTTTGTGATGAAAGACAGGAAGAAAGATAAACTTCAGTAGAAAGGTTGAAAGGACGGGGAGGGGGAGGGGGGATAGAGAAGAAACGTCAGAGACAGCAGTGACAGTCCTGCTTTCATGTCTTCATGGCTGCTGTGGGACACTCTCAAACCTCATGTCTGTAGGAAGTCATGTCAGCTGAACAGCAGGGATCTTGGGGATTTCTGGCGCTGGACATTTTCTGGCCTAGTTTGTAAAGTGTGTTGGTTGGAGACACAGTGGCCCTCTCTGGCTAAAATACCCTTTTATGTCACTAAAGGTAACACTGTGGTTAAACCATCTGAAATGGCACCCCGTGTATCTTCTATTTGCGGAACAGCTTGCGATAAATATAATTTACAGCTTTTTCCGCCCCAAAGACGGGATGGTGAAAGTGTTTCAGGGGTTTTTATGAATGGCAGGCTTTGTGGAGGCAGGTTAATATCGGTTTACAGCTTATCAAGAGTCTCGCTTTGAGGAAACTTTCTGTGTTTCCCCTGCTATTCAACCCACAGGGTGGGAATTAACAGCCGCTGGCCCTTCTCGATGAATTCAATGGGAATTGAGTTTTTTGGTACAGAGTTCTGGAGTCATGTGGTCTAGCAGGATGTTTGTATGCACAGAGACACATTTCCAGGTTAAACACAGGTAGGCAAGCTGTTCCAATATGCCATAGTTTGTATTCATATGACCATTTTATTCAAGGAAATCCCTTTTTAACAGGATGTTCAAATATTTAGCCTGACTCTAAATCAGGAAGAATAAGAAACTATAGTTGATGTTTAGTTTTTTAACTCTTGTATTAGTAATATTTGCCAATGCTAAACTTTCCTACCAAATACTGGATATCCATGGAGATCTTTTTTTTTAAAGGCAATTTAGGCATCAGCCAGTTCTCATCTTCGTTTAGCCTGGGAAAATAAATTGAAAATTTTAGTTTGTTAGTCTCGACTAACTGTCCAAATTTAGCTTAAACAAATGTTGAAGATCGGTTCTGGTTAGTGAATTTGATCAAACAAGACAAGTTTTTAACCACTTTTACATGTCAGTAGAGGTCCTCATGTAGCCTTCTTTATGCCGATCACTTTTCAGCTAGATTCTCACACCGTTTAGATAGAAAGCGACATCATCTTTCCTACATCTATTTGACAAAAAACTGCTTGAAGGGATTTTTTTTAGAGATGCAGTTTTATTGGCCAAAATCGATTTCCAATATTTGTAAAGCTTTGTCCTGTCTGAATTATCATTCATGTCCAACAACTATAATCCAGATTTTTTTCAAACATATTTTCAATTCGAGGAGGCAATTTAAACAACACATACAATTTTAAATTGTAACTTTGTAGTTATAGTTTATACTAAATATATCACAATATATTATGGTGGATCCCCTTTATTCTCTCCAAACTCATTGGTTATCAAACAGAAACAACTAAAAGAACAATGCAACAGATTTTTTTTTTCTGCTCCACAGAGCTGCTGAGGTGTCAAGCCACTACATGTCACTGATTTTAAAAACTTTAATGCACCTTCAATTTAGTTATATCCTTGGCAGATTCAGATATAAAGTAATCGTTTAATTTTACAAACATGTTTACTTCTGACTGGAAGTATTGTTGATGTTTTGGAGCAGCCCAGCCAGAACCCTGGCTTGACTCTTATAGAGAATCTGTGGAGGGAGGTAAAGATTAGGGTGACAGCAAGGAGATGGTCAAAATATCATAGGAAACATGCACAAGTCTGGTCAATAATTTGAAGAAGGGTTGGATATGAATCATTTTCAGATACCATTTTGAACAAAAATTTTTTTCCTAAAACTGATACAACTTTTTCATTATTTTTTTTTAGAGATGCCCCACTCATTTCACATCAGAAACAAGCTCTTTGGTTTACTGAAAATAATGTTGAATCTAAATTTGTTAGGAGTAGTATGACTAAAATTGGGTTTAGCTGTGAGATTGGCAGTGTGAAAGTCTGTCCTGTAACATAATAGAAGTATCAGATCGAGACTTTATAAGCAAATACTGAATCCTTATGAAACTGGATTGGTATTTAGAACAGAATATCTTGTTCAGGAGTTCTTTAATTGATGTGTTGTAAACGTCGGGATTAACTGTTAGATTTGTTGGATGTATATATTAAAATTATTTAACAAATTATTATGAATCCAGATGCAACAGCTACTGTGCTGTTAAGCTAACTATGTAATATGCAATCAGTAAAGATGGAATGAAGAAATATTAATTTCCAATTACCTTTTTAGGATGACTAATCATTGTTTGCTAGGCCTAAAAAGTGAATTCATGAGTGGCCAATGTTGATATAATATACCATCATATGGGTAGTCCATTTTTCATGTTCCTCACCACCTCTGCTCTGTCAAGGAAAGGAAAAAGAAATGAATGGAGGCCTCATGGGAGCCAGAGCTCAGCAGTAGCTGTGTGGCATTAAATTTTTACAAGCAGGAAGGGGAGATGTGGTTTATGGGCACCACAAATCTGGGCTTTTACCCTCAATGAAAGCCCACAGTAAATATCAGCTTTATTCCTCTTAAAGAGCCCCACAGACTGTAAATGCTGATGGCTTTGAAGGCCATGAGGTGCAAGGAAAATGTGTGGATGTGTGAGAAAAAAAATGAGTGGGCTGCTTACTGCGAAGCACGATCACCTCTGGTGCTGTTTTAAATCTTAACTGTGTTTTCGGGATTTAAGAAATGTAATAATAAGATTAAGATTATGTCTGGTTTAAACAGGTAATCTCAGTTTGTTATTCAAATCTATGCTGCTTTTTGCAAGTTTTTCTTTGGAGTTTTGAGCCTGATTTGCAGAATAAGAGGGACGCTTCAAGGAAAGCCTGTCAAGTGCGTTTCTTTTTATTTAAAATGCTGAGACTACACTTTAATTTTCATAATCAACACAGGGGAAAAAAACAGCGATTTAGGTCTCTTAGCACAAACTGGAGGTTACACAACTTTTCTAAACCTTGCCATAATACTGGCAGCCTTGTGATTCATCCTATTAAGTAGCATCTGTTGTTAAAAATCTGATAGGTGTGCAGGCAGTTGCGCACCTTCATCCACCCTTGGCTGTGATTTGACCCGAAGCTGAATGTCACGCATCATAAAGCAGACCTGGACAAAGGAGCGGGGGGTCCGTGTGAAAGTCTGTGTGTAACATGGCTATGTGCATTTTAAGGTAGTGGATATTTCACAAGATTTTAATACACCACATATTGTATGTTACATGCAGAAGCCTGAGGACCTGCACAGACATTTAACTGTTGAAGCGCTCCTGGATGATGCTAAGCTATACTGTGTAATATGTACGAACATTATAACGTTTTGCTGCATTACAACCAAAAAATAAATTCATGTGGATATTTTTCTGGCTTGTTCAGGGTCATCCTATTAGAAGCTGAACCTCCATCACAGTCTCAAGTTTTTCAGAGCCTCTAACAGTTTTTTTTTTCCTGGACTGCCCTGTATTTAGCTCCATCCAACTTCCCATCAACTCTGACCAGCTTCCCAGTATCTGTGGAGGAAAATCATCCCCACGGCATGATTCTGTCACCGCCATGTTTCATGGTGGGGTTACTGTGTTCGGAGAGATGGGCAGTACACGGTCTGTTTTTCCACTACGCGTTCCTTTAACATTTCAACAAACCTATCCCTCTTAGGTGAAGGTCAGATCTCTTGATTGCATTTGTGAGTAATAGTTTTCATGTCTACAGAGTTTCCTAACTGAGCTGTGGATCTCTGCGGCTCCCCCAGAGCCACCATGGTTTCCTTGACTGCTTTTTCTGATTAATTCTTTATCCCTGCTCTATCTACTGTGTTCCCCGCTCTTTGTGATTCTGTTTGTTCACTAATGTTCTCGAACAAACCTTTGAGGCCTTCACACAACAGCTGCATTTAATCTGAGAAGAAGGTGAATTTTCTAATTAGGTTCTAATTAGGTGACTAATTAGGTGACTTCTGAAGACAGTTTAATAGATTTGTATATAGAGTAAATATAGTATTAGGGTAAAAGGGGCTAAATACAAATACACAGCACACTTTTCAGATTTTTACACATATGACACAAAAAACCATAACAGCATATCAGTCTTCTTCCACATTTATGCACTACCCTGTGTTTGTTTGTCACATTTAAAATTTCTAGACGTTTCTGGCTCTAGGAAAAAAAGGGGCAGATGTTTAGAAGAAATTAATCGTTTTTCAAGGCACTGCATCTATAAATCAATGTTTTCCATAAAATCTTCGTATTGAGCAGGGGTATTTCTACAGCCATGTATTATTTCATTCTCTGTAAATGCCACCTCAAGTTCTAATCAGGTCAGCCAAGTTTCTCAGCCAGTCGGTTCTGTCCCTTCAGCTGAGCTTTTCCTCTGTCCTTGGATGTTTCCTGTATATAAACATGCAAAGCAGCAGAACTGTTCCTAACAATGCAAAGCCAAGTGGACTTTTCGCTTGAATATTTATAGGAAAAACAGTCGTTCTCTGATCCAGGACCGGCCTGTAGCCTGGTGTGTGGATGGCTTCCTGCAGTAAAGCTGTTAAACCCATGTGCTCTCTGCTGCCGAGGATGCTGAAAGGTCACTCGGTCCACAGGGAGGCAAGACCAACACTTGACCCCACATTTATTGCAGATGAACATGGGGCCACGCATGCAGAAACAAGACTGACAGAACGGACACACACAAATGTAGTAAACTCTGTATTTCCACATCAGCCGACTGCCAGTGAACGGCCCTTCCTATTGGAAAGGAAGGAGCCATAAACTAGGGAAACACCTGACTGTATCCAACGCTTACAGCTGGCCCTTTGACCCCACTGCACCACTCTCTGCCGTACTCAGCCTCACCTTTAGCTTCCTGCCTCCTGCAGATTTAACCCCACAAAGGACACCCAGATTTTTCTGGAATTCGAAAAGGAAAAGAAAACCTCATCTGGATGACACTTGTCTTACCGTAGGAGCACCACGCAGGGTCTCTTTCCCTGCCTCTTTATTCTTTTAGTCTTGGATGACGAGTCATAAATCCAACTTCATAAGACGAATGTCCATCTACAACCATTGGGTCAGGGCAGAGCTTTTAGAAGTGACATTAAACTTGATGATGAAATCTGAACACAAACAGCTCTAGGGAATTTAAGTTACAAATCTTTAATGAGTAGCTGGCGTGGACTTGGCAGTCAAACACATAAACATGGGTTCATTTATGTTTGTGCGTGCATGCGCTCGCACACGTGTGTGCGTGCTTTTTACTGTTTGTTTTCCAAATGCCACTGCTCATGAATGTTGGACACTGAGATGTAAAGAACTAAAATCAATGACCCTTCCATAACTGAAGCGTGTTTGTTTACACTGTCTGTGTGTCTCCTGGTAACTCCAGCTGACCAAACAAGGCTGGCAAGTTGGTGAGGTGAGTGGCTGGGTGGCTGTGACTGAGTGACAAATCTCAGACTGGGCTCTGACTCATGCCTCCTCTGACAGACAAAACTTTGGAGGGTAAAAATAAGAAAAAAGGCCACTTCCATACACGTACAGCTGATATATTTTGTTCAGATTCTTTTTTTTTGTACAAGGCGGCCGAATTACAGCGCAAGCATTTGTACAAGTGTTGTCAAATCCAATAATTACGATGATAATAAATGTGTAACTGGAATATTTAATCAGCTGTAATCAATGTCAGGTAACTGATAACAATACAAGCACATATAAACAAACATTTTAATATGGTTGCACACTGGGGCAGCTGGTAGCACTGTTGCCTTACAGAAAGAAGGACTTGTGTTTGAATCCTGCCCTGCGGTCTTCTTGCATGGAGCTTGATGTTCTCCCTGTGCATCCATGGGTTCTCTCCGGATACCCTGACTTTCTCACACAGTCTCAGAACATGACTGTTGGACATGGTTAATTAGTGTCCTCAAATTGTGCTTAGGTGTGTTGTGACACAGCGAGTGCAATTAATATCTGGTTTACATATCCATCAATAATTATGATCAACAATTTAATATTAATATAACTATTGATGAAGTTCAGGTTTTAATCTGTCAGTTAGCAATATCGGGGCACCAGTTTCTTTATGAGGAACAAATTAATAATAAATCTATATGTCATAGAACCAGAACCAGTCTCTCCTAAAAGTAGTTACTAACGCATAACTTCCCACTCCCTTTTATGTTAAAAACAGTGTTGTGAAGTGATTCCCTGATGCTCATTGTTTGTCCCATTCACCTATCATTCATTTTCTAAGATCGGTAGTAGTTAGTTTGCATGCTCTAGAATAGATGGGATTTATTGATGAAATGCTTTGGCTGTAAGGTTACTTTAAAAACACACACACAAAATAAAAAACAAGCATGTGGCAACGCTAGTGAGCAACACGATTTCAGCCCTTAAAAACACATCAAACCAAATCGTTCTGACCTATATCTCTGCCCAGAAACATAAGAGTAGAAATAAAATGAACAGGTTTGATCCTACTCTGCGATGCCTTGCCAGTTCTGGAGTGATCTCGTCCATTCCACGGCAAAAACAAAGAAGAAAAGGGGAGAAAAGTGTGTCAAAATAAAGGGCAAAAGCCGGGCGCACAGCGAGGTCTTCGGAAAACACAGTTCCAGTTGCAGGCCACAAAGGCTGTGAATCGACGTCGGAGTTTGCTGGGGCCGTCTTCTTAAAGAATTGTCTTAAAACAGTTCTACTGCCATCAAAACTCACTGTTGATGCACACACAGAAGCCATGTAGCTGTTCAGTGGGAACTTTGAAGATTTAAAGGGATTTCTTTCAGAAATGATAGGAATTTACCAGTGGAGAGTGTATCCTTCCGCTAGCAGAGCCAAGCGCTTCAAGACAAATTTTTCCGCTCATTGCTGTCTTTTATAACCTCGGCCTGTGATGTCATCTGTGATGTCATCGCTGTACGCGGACACTCAGGAATGCTAGGAAAATGTAGTCTGTTCAATTCATTTGTTGAAAATGGATCCCAACAGCTGTGTTCGAGTGTTTCTGTGTTGCCATGCTATGGATTGTTGACCTGTCCAGGGTGTACCCTTCCTCTCGAACAATGCTGGACCACTAGCCCCCTTTTGACCCTGTAAAGTCAAGCAGATATAGACTATGGATGTTTGGACAATTTCACCGGTCCGATCCACCTTTTTGTCTGTTGACCTGACAATTGTAAAAGCAGCCCATACAGCAGGCCCGTATCGGCCCATTAATGGTCCCTCTTCAGGTGTAGGTCCACAGGACAATGGTCCAATACGGTTAGGGCGGAGCTACTGGCGTCACGTAACCCAGTCCTTTAATTGGGTGAACTCATAAACACTGCAGTAAGTTTAAACGTCACCCACACAACAACTTTACACACCAGTCCTCTGTTCCGCATGGAACCTTTTATTAAACACAGCGGATGTATTTGTGTAACGAAAAAAACAAAAAGCAAGAAAGACAACCATGAGCTGGTGGATAGACTCCATTGTTGTTGTTTCTTCCTCCTCTTCTTCTGTGTTTTTCGCGCGTCAGCCACTTCCTCGTCTCTACCGTATGACGCAACGCAAGCATTCAGGGTAAACACTGCCTGCTCAAGGAGAGTTCAATAGCCGCACCGTTCCGCTCATTGGAAACGATGCTATTGAAGGCCTTTTTTGGGGGGGGTTTTACTCACTGTCCTTCCTCTAGAGCTTCATGATGAAATCATGAACCTAACAATCAAATCAACAGGAAAGAAGACAGAAAAACTAGAAAGGCAGCCCTTGAATCCTTCTTTGGAAAGTCTGTGTCACCATCTTGACTTCAGAGTGGCGACCGTTGCCAGCAATGACCTCTTCAACTCTAAAAACCAAAACCTGTACCTGTCTGCACGGCGCCAGCAGAATGGAACAGAGATAATTAACAACAAACTGCTTGGCAGGAGAGTCCATAAACACAGTTGTCACTGTCTCACCACTTATGCTTGTGCCAAATATTAGCTGACATTGGAAAATTCAATTAGGCACGTTTTCAAATGCATCATCCAGTGGATGAATGTGAAGCACGTACAGCGCACAAATGCATGTAATGAGGACTGGTGCCTGAACTCTGGTTCACGCCCTCACAGGCTCCTCCACCCAGAGCATTACACGAGCTGAGTTGTGTTTTTCTTCTGCTCTCAGACTCAGAGTGTAATGTTTGTTTTCACTCCATTTAATTGTGTTTTACATCATCATTCATGGAGGGAGGAGTTTTTGCTGTTTTGCTGTCTTCATGTGCAGATATGCTGAGCAAAAGATGACAAAATCCAGTCATGCAGAACCTGCTAGTGTTTCATTCATATTAAGTTTGATGTTAATAAAGTTCCCTAATTTTTTTTCTGTTCTTCTGTTTCAGATTACAACAGCAGCAATCAGAAGACGGCGTGCAAAAGACACGAGCTGTATGTTAGCTTCAGAGAGCTGGGCTGGCAGGTATTTTCATGTTTTAAACATGTCCTGTTGTTGGCTGACAATGTTGTTGTACTATTCTTTAGTTTTTAATTGGTCACTCTTTCCTGGATGTTAGTTAAGATCACCAACAAAACTGTTTAGCAGGGAGAAGGAAGGCTGTTTAGCTTTTATAAAAACTCATCATATAAATCATAGAAAAATCAAACATATGTAGTAAATATGTTGCTAATCATATTTTTGGGTTTTTCTGTAAAAATTAAAAGGGCATGAAAAAAAATGGTGATAATAAAAAAAAACGGATAACTCAGTAGTTTTTTTTTCTTATGTTGTTAGAAGCACCACATAAATAAGTTAGAATTTTTTATTTTAAATTTCCTGACAATTATTTATTTAATAGTATCAGGTTTAGTTCCAGTTAGAGTTATATAAACTACTATTGAATTATGGTGTTGAATGTGAAGCAACACATAATACTGATACGGGTTTCTGACAAAAAGTAATTTTTTATAATTGTAAAACACCAACTTAGTCAAGCTACACTTACTTGCTTAGCTTCGTCAGTACTGAGTAACCACAATTATGTGAGGTTTTTATGTACCTATAATGTAAATATCAATGTCTTATTTGGATAAAATGTCATTATAATTAAGCTTCACTTTTCTGCAAACCCTAATATTGGGCAAGTTTATGCCACCTTACAGATTTCCTTTTCTTTTTTTGCTTTTTTGGCAAACTTAAAAGTTTCAGATCAAACTAAATTTAATGTCAGACAAAGATAACCTGAGTAAAAAAAGGTTTGAAATAAGGATTATTTCAAAAGGATAATTTAAAATAAAGATTTCATTGAATGAAGTAAACAAGCTATCCAAACTAACCTGGATCTATGTTAAAAAGTAACTGCCCACATGTTAATCCAAAATGTACTCTCACAAACCACATTTTTTGATTAGGTTCAATCTTCACACCCAGGTCTACCAGACCAGTAGAATCAAGAAATCAATTCAACAGAACCCCTCTGAGAACATGAAGCTCTTTAAAGGTTTAGTTTAGAAATTGACATCCTTCACTTTGGAAATGGTTACAAAGCTATTTTAGTGCGCTGAGACTCCTGCCAATCACACTGAGAGCCAATATCAGCGAATAAAGGTGGAATATTGGTGAACCTTAGCAGGTATGGCCGGCTTGTCACAATTACTACAGGAGCACATCAATGACTCATTCAGGAGGCCACAAAGAAACCCAGAACAATATTTTAAGCTCTGCAGGCCTCACAGTCTTAGCTAAAGTCAGAGTTCAGGCTTCAATAATAAGACTGGGCCAAAATGGGATCCACTGGTGAGTTCCAAGGTCAGACACACTGCCAACACAAATCCCTCCGATAAGTGGATGTTTTTTAGAAGGTGCTTGTTTTTTTACATCTGGCATAAAACTCACACAGTATTTCAGAAAATACACTTTAACATGGTGGTGTTAATGTGAAGTTATGGCCTGTTTGCAGCCTCTGGAACGGGCTAGCTTGCCGTAATTGATGGAACCATGAATTTTGCTCCTTGCTAAAAAAAAACATGAGGTCAAACTGCTGACTTTCAGTTTGCAACTGTAAGCTCAATTTCACTTGGGTTAAACAGAATGATGATTCCTAGCACACATGCAATCCACCTTTGAATGTTGTAGAGAAACTAAGTTAAGATCCTGTAGTAGCCTAGTCAAAATTTGGACTTGAATCTAAATAAAATGCAGTGTAAACCCCCTATATGGCTGAAATAAAACAATTCTATAAAGAGCAGTGGACCAAAAGTCCTCCAGAGAGATGCAAAGACATATTAACAGGTGTTGAAGCCAAAAGTGGCACAACCAGTTATTAGGTTTAGGAGGCAACTACGTTTTCACATTGGGCAAGGTTGGTTTGGTTAGTAGCCTTGTTTTTTCCCTCAAGTTATCATTGTGTTGTGTTAAATTTTATTCAGTTATCTAACATGTTTGTGTGGAAAAAAAAGCCAAAAGAAGAAGAAATGTGATAACACATACATACTACTGAAACCTCAGCTAAAACTCTGTGAATCATTCCAAGCTGTGTACTCTCACTTCTCAATAAACATGATCCAGTTAATTAATTTAATTGTTTCCAAAGAAGTTAAAACCAAAATCTACATTTTTATACCAATGGTTACAGGACATTTGAATGTTTTCTTGCATCTAAAGCCAATGGATAAGGTTTTCCTCTGTTATTATTGGAGAATTAGGTGTAGAGTTGTGAAGTAAGTGTAACTGAATGTGGTATACAAATGAAAAAGGCTCTGAAAAGTCTAACCCTTACGCTAAATAAGACTACAAGCAGAGAACATGGTGCAGCTGGTGTGGGAGGCGTTTTTATCTCCTCCCATTAAGCTCCACAGACCACTCTTACAAGGTGATAAGAAACGGCTCCTAACAAGCCAGATTAAAATAACATGAGGGTCAGATATACACAGCTGAAAGGGAGGAGACCCAAATGTCAGCCCGCAGGTGTGAGTGAGAGTTTAGAGAGCAACAGTGGAAGAAAAGGGCAGAGGTCCATTCATCTCTTTAAACGTGCCGATAGCTGTTAACACACCACTGACATCTAGAGGAATAATGCAAGCAATTACTCACCTGAATACACACGCACAGTACATTAACAATATACTGCCATTTCAAAATAAACCAAACCTTAAAATATACTTAATTAACCTCAATCTTACTTTAGAAGCAGATTCATGTCGCCATAAGACAGGCAGGAAGAGAGCGATGTGAGAAGAGAAACAATGTGGTAACATATGTGAATGTGCAGTAGCTAAATACATAAAAACAAGTCAGAATGAGGTAAAACATGCTGATAACTCATCAGGGGGAAACAGTCTAACACAGACGGGAAGGAAGAAACATTGCTTCCTTGAGTAATATGGTAGATACCTGCTGGAATTTGTTCTCAGAGACATCGTAAACTTCGGGTGTAGAATATTAAAGTCGAAACTTTACTTTTATATTTTAAAAGCAAAACCATTCCCACCAACCAAATAGCTACAAAACAAATTTTATGGGTTATTTAATTAGCTGCTCAAAGCTAGTTTTGGCCACAACAGTAAAGTAAGACAGATGTGCTACATTCAAATTCAAATCCTTATGTGTCTCTTTAGGACTGGATCATTGCCCCTGATGGCTATGCTGCCAACTACTGTGATGGAGAGTGTTCCTTCCCCCTGAATGGACACATGAATGCCACCAACCATGCCATCGTGCAAACGCTGGTAGGACAACCTCAATCCACCTAATACATATGTACATGTGTGTATTTCAGATGAAATCCATGTTGTTGTGCTTTTCTTCATACAAAAATGGGGCAAGAGCGTGTATTAAGGTATAACAAAATCCAAGATTTGTGATAAAGTAGAAAGAACTTTCCTTAAGCATTCAGTGCCAAGCAAATGAATTCATAACCAGTGAACTTTTTCACATTGTGTCTTGTTGCAACATCAAACTTTCATGTTTCATGTGACAAACCGCCATAAAGGATATATAGTTTTCAAGTGTTTTGCAAATAAAATCTTAATAGGAGAGGTGTGCATTTTTATTTAGCATCCAGAGGTCAACCATTTTTGACTGCATCTGCGAGTCTTAGGCCTGGTTAACACGAGCTGATTTTACTCACAGACATTCCAAGCTTAGAAAGGAATTCTCACAAAACCTCATGATATAAGACGTGACTAAAGTCAAAGGAGTAAATAAATATAAATGCAGAGGATGAGGCATTGGCAATAGTTTGTGGACTAGTTAACAGAGGAAAAAAAATTAATCCTAGTGTTAGATAAAGGTGTGGTCCCAGCAGGAGTAGGGGCTCTACTTGCTATACAAAGATATGGAGGTGAATGATTTTTATTTTTTGTTCACTGGGAAATGTCGTTACACACTTTCCTCTGACTAATCTCAGTTTCTACACATTTGTGGACAACAGTCAAGTAAGTCGGCTCTTAGAAATAATAATACACGCTTCAGAGGTGTATCGTGTTCAGTCCCCTCGATTTCTGATTGGCTACACGTCATGTTCAACAGGCTGCATGCTTGTTTGTGCTCGCAACACACCACAAACGCTGTGATATCGGGCCAAGACAATCCGACATGTTGAATATCCCCGATTTGCGATCGGAGCGGTCCAGACGTCCTTCCGAGCAGACCAGAGCACTCTGAACACACCACACACGGCAGGAATCTCTGTTTGGATTATCTTAAAGCTGGTTCACACTGTGCGTTTTTCGGCCGTCTCAAAGGACAGCTTTTTGCCACACCGTGCGAGCTCCACCAAACTCTAGAGGTGTGTCACGCTAAACGGCCCAAGATTTCAGTTGGACAAACTGCACGACGTCTCGCTTTAACAGGACACGCTAAAAGCCAACGTCATTCATAGTCATTCATTGGTGAATGGCGCAGTTTGTGGTTGTAGATTTTCCGGCAACGCCTGAAGACTCACGATTGGCTGGTTTTGGTCATACGAGCGCTAAATAAGCTGTCATGGAGCCCGTCACACTGCACGGCCACGGAGCTGTGGATTACATGCATGCGCCCCGTTTTTCATCAAGATTCTTTTTACGACGAAAGAAAAGCTCTAGTACGGCCAAAAAGTGTGATCCCAGCTTTTAGAGTCATCCCAATAATCAGGACGTGCCGGCAAGGGAAAAACGGAGCAAAATTGGCCTAAGAATCCTGCTGTGTGAACCACGCTTTATGTGGAATGACTCCAACAGCTTTCCACATCCAGTAACTAAAACCTTTGTCAATTGTTCTTTGCAAAGCATCTCAATCTCAATCAAATTGGTAGAAGAGTGTATGAGATCCAAGAGTTTTACTCTGGCCACACATTTGCAATTGGATTTAGGCCTGGACTTTGACTGAGCCATTCTAACACACAGGAACTTTTCAATCAAAAGCATTCCACTGTACCTCTGATCGTATGTTTAGGGCCATTTTCTCAAGCCTTTTGCAGCGTCAAATAGGTTTTCTTCCAGGATTGCACTGTATGTAGCTCCATCCATCTTCCCATCAACTCTAACCAGCATCCCTATGCGTCCTGAAGGAAAACATTCCCGCAACATGATGCTGTCACCCCCATATTTCAATTTTATAGAATAGCTGTATCAATACCAGATTTGAATAACATGCTAAACAAAAATGCACATAACACTTTTCAGATTTTTATTTTACAGACATAAAAAAAACATGTATCGTTTTCCAATCATGTGGTACTTTGTGTTGTAAGGTGACAAACTGTGAAACATTTTAAATGGTGTGAAGTTACTCTGTGAAAATATCTGAAATGGGCAAAAATAAATCTTTCATAAACTCAAAGCAGGAAGTTTGAAATTTGTTGAGATTGACAATGCTATGAAAAAGTATTTGCTATTTACAGATTTCTTCTGTCTTTGCTTGTTTGTCACACGGAAATGTTTCAGATCATCAAATAAATTTTAATAACAGACAGTTGATCAAATTAAGATTTTACTTATGAAAAGAAATGGACATTCAAACCAACCTGACCCAATGCGAGAAAGTCATTGCCTCATATACCTAATTAACACTGAGTCTTTTACTTCACTGTGGAGGTATTTTGACCCATTCATCTTCGCAGAATTGTTTTCATGCAGCCACAATGGAAGATTCTTAAGCATGAACAACTTGATTAATGTCATCCCACATGATCTCAAGTGGGTGTGAGTCCAGACTTTGATTAGACCACTCCAAAATGTACATTTTTGTAAGCCACTCACAGGTGGACATGCTGGTAACCATCATTCTGCTGCTGCATTATCCATGTGTACTGAAGCTTAAGGTCACGAACTGATCAATGGACATTTTTCTTCAGCTTTTTCTTGCAGAGAACAGAATTCATGGTTCCATCAAATAGGATAAGCCTAAAGGCAGCAAATCAGTCATAAAACACTATACTACAACCACAATATTTGGCTTAGGGAAGCTTTTTGAAACCTTGTTTAGCCTTCTTCCTGTTGTCAGACCGGTTCTGTTCAAGTGGTTCAATTAGCATATCTGGCAATAATCAGGCCAGGGTGTTGATGGTGAACTTAGCTCAGCTATTGAAAACATGTAGTTAAACACAGTTAATTCAGGATTCAACCGGAGGGGGGAGTTTTTTTTTTTTTAGATTGGATTGCTTTTCTTAATAAATGAATTATTTATTTGAAAACTGGGTTTTTGGATCTAATCAGGTTTCTTTCTGTGATATTAACGTTATTTTGACAGGTTACATTTGAGTGTGACATTAAAGCGAAAACCGAAATAAACGTAAGGGAGTAAACCCAGCAAAGTACGATGTGATGTTGCATTGATTTGCATTATGAAACAAAAAAAGTCTGTATATTTTGGTGTCTCAAAGTGTAAAAATCTGCTCTAATAGAAACAGTGATGTAAATAAGGCATTTCCCATATTTCCAGGTGCACCTCATGAACCCTGAGAATGTACCGAAGCCGTGCTGTGCCCCTACCAAACTCCACGCCATATCGGTGCTCTTCTTCGACGACAACTCCAACGTCATCCTGAAGAAGTACAAGAACATGGTGGTACGCGCCTGTGGCTGCCACTGACACCAGTGAGAAGTGGTTGTACGCTGTTGGGCAAGGCTCACCTCAGTTGGACACCATTTTATTTTCAGCCTGGAGGTTCACAGGATCCAGTTCGACAATCACAAACAGCTCAGAAAAATCCACCTACTAACATGCCGACGAGGGGATCAATACAAAACTGAGATTTACAGGCAACTTCACTCTATTCCAGTGTTGGACCAGCTTCTTTGATAGCTGCGCACTTCAGAAGTCACTTCATGGACTTTGTGTGTCTAAGGAGTGTTTAGTTTGTCTATCGTGTGTTTATTGAATTAGAGGAAGGCCTGACAGGCTACCGCATTGAGCCTTGCTGAGAGGGAAAGGCCTAAGCTGATCTGTTTTGGGATTAGTCAGGCCCCCCCCATCTCCTCTCCGATGGAAAACATGGATCAAATCTGAGGAGACAGAAAATTATCAGTGTTCCTGCAACCAACCCCGTGAGGCCAACCCAATCCCCTGCTCAGCTGTATTATTCAGATAATAAACTAGGCCAATTACAACTTTACAGCAAATGTTAACTGATGCATCACAGTACATTCATTTTTATCATCTTTCCTACTGTATTTTCCTCTCAAGCCATGTTTACTTTCCCAAAAATATAATTTGGACTCAACCAAAGTGACCACATTCTGTTTTAGCAGCAGGTTCCTCCAAATAATGTTCTCTGTGTCAATATTTGCCAGGCTGAGGCTGAGATGCGATTCTCCAGGCTGGTTCAGCATGATCCATGTTGTGGCCAAACTCATGTTTTTCTACTAAAAGGAGAGAAATTCAGCCCTTTTACCCTCCATGCCACAAATGGTGATTTCTGTTTTGCTACACTTGCAAAGCTCACAAACACGTCTGACCCGTACAAGAGATTGTGGAAAAACATTTACAGAGACTAAAACAGCCAGAACGACGAGTTCTGTGCTTCTGTAGCCCTGAGAGCGACGTTATGCTCAGCTTTAGCTGCAACGTCTTCCCATCTGAGCATGTTACTGAGCCTTAAATAACATGGAATATTTAAGAGAACATATCTGAACGACAAACTTGTATCCATACCAATCAAAATACTTTTTGTGCCTAACCGATCTTAAATATATACCTCTGAAAAGCTGCTGTTTACATTTGTGATCATGTTAAGACTTGTTTTTGTAAATACGTGTACATTTTCAGCTTATTTATTGCACCTTTTATTGAAAAATACATTAAAAGAAATAAAAAAATACAAACGTATTTTTGCAAAATTTATTATGAAATCTTACGTTAAAAGTTGCCGTTCCCCCTTTTTTTTTACAAAACCTTGTAGGTAGAGGACAACCCATAATGCCCCATGAAAAGACAATATATACTCCTCGCTTTACATCATGTGCTATTCATAAATTTGTTTTTACTGACGTCAAAACAAAACTGCTGTCTCTGCCTGTTTGTGTACCTAGGTTGGACAATTAAAGTTGTCCTGCATCACAGCAAATTTTTCACATAATCTGGGTCAAGAGCATAAACACTGACACAGGCAGGTAGATTAAGTTTACTACACTGTGGTTCATCTTGCGTATCTAAAAAAACAAAAAAGCTAAATTAAAATTCTCCAAAAAGTAGGAAGATTTATTTTTACTGAACAGAATTTTGGATGCACATTTAACTTTACTTAACCAGACCACTAGTCAGGTTCCTATAGAGATTATTGTAGAACAGATTCACCTGTTGGCAACTCATATTAATACCAGGTAAATTCAATGATACCAAGCCACAAATGCAGCTGCTTCAATCAATAAAATTAAGAGATAAAGATATGAATATGCATGATCCTTCTGACGCTGAGCAGCTCTGATCCACTCGATAAAAACATAAGCAAACTGCATTTGGATTTTGAAAAAGATGAACTAAACAAATACAGTTGCATGATCAAATACTAAGAAAAGTAAAAGGATGATGGCATATATATATAAAATATATATATTCAACACAAAGAGAAGGAGACCGATAATTACCCGATCTATTCTACTCAGAAGTCTATAGAATCTTGCCCTCATCCATAGGTCAGATTAGCACATTCACTACAATCTTGTGTGATTGACACTTTTCTGGGCCATTTGGCTGTTTCCCTGAGCGTTAAGTCAGATAGGCTATCAGCAAATGTATAAGAAGAAAAAAACCCTCAACCTCCCTTTAGGACACCACAAGTCTGAGTCAGTGCCACAAGAAAAATGGTTATCTTAGTGGAAATAAAAGTCACAGGAGTCACAAAATTACTTAAAAAAAAAAAAACCAACAAAAAAACATTTTAATGAATATGTTGGTACAGTTGTGGTTGGAGTTTTTGGTAGTTAAGCAGACCAGTGCTTGCAAAGATTTTCACACCAGCATCTTACAATTTTAACCCGATTTTAGCTTGGGAGATATAAAAAAATACATTCTTAATACAATTGTTCTGTCTGTGAAACAAAAGAGATCCAGATGATGACATCAGTCTGTCACTGGCTTAACTCCTTCCTGAAGGAAATCAGACATGGCAGCTGTAGGACAGAGATTGTCGTCCTCCTGGCCAGATAAGGAGATTCCAGGTAGAGAGATGTCGGTTCCTACAGCTCGTCTCTCGACAGCCTCATCACAAAGCTGTGCAGACTCTCCAGGTCCCTTCCCCCATGATGCTCGTCACCCTGCACTCCAGCTCTGAAGATGATCAACGTGGGGTAGCCTCGTACCTGAGAAAAATCCAAACATCACCAGGGGTTTGGTTTACTTCAGCAACACCTGATTTGCGTGAATCTCAAGCCACACAGTGAATTGCTTTATGTTTTAGAGGTTCACCTACAGAGTACTTGTTGCAGAGTGTGCGCTCAACAGTGCAGTCCACTTTGGCAATCTTGATGTCAGTGAGACCAGGAAAATCCTTCTTGGAAAGGTCATCCCAAGTTGGAGCGAGATTCTTGCAGTGACCACACCTACACAGCAGGGAAACAAAGAGTTGTGTCACTTTACTGACTGATACTACACATGTCTTATCAGTTAAAAACAGATGAATAGGGTAATTTAAAAAAAACCTTTATTTTCTAAAAATGTATACATACATATTTACTATACATGAAATACAGCACATTGGTCAATCTATTGTTTTTCACAAAGTAAATAGTGAATCAAACAAGAAATGGAAGAAGATTGTTAGATGGGACCAAAACTGAACTTTCTGGCCTACATGCAAAGCAGTAGAGGAAATAATTAGACACTTCAGAATTTTATTGTGATCCAATTACACATCGATTGTTGTACTATAGTAGATTCCCATAAAATAAATTAATACAATGGATATGGTGGTTGTTACATGGCAGAATCTGGAAATGTTTGAGTGATGGGAATACCAATTTACAGCTCTGTATAGGAACACATTGTGCTAATGTGTTAAGAGGTTGGTTTACCCACTTGTAAAACTAAATTGAAGTAAAAAGAAAAAAAAACTATTTCCAAAAGCAGCACTCCTTAGTTGTGAAAGCAGAAAGAGATTTTCTTATGACACCAGTGTATCTAACTCGCTACGGATCTATAGCTTGAGACCGAATGGAACTGTTGCAGCTCTAAAATTAACTCAGGAACTATTAAAATACCCCCAGTTCTTTGTTCTGTCTTACCATGGAGCGTAGAATTTGACGAAGGTGAAGCCCTTAGCTACCGTCTCATCAAAGTTGCTCTCGTTGAGGATCAACACGTCAGACTGCAGAAATAGACAGCAGGAATGGCAAACTTAAACTTCATGGATCTAAAGAAAACTGATCATGACCACTGGATATAATTTGTCCTGACAGTTGGTAAAGAGCTATAAAACCTTTGGAATAGTTTTATGAACAATAATGAGGAAAACAAACTCTTCAACAAAAGCACTAGAAAACTGTGGCAAGCTTGATCAGGAGAGATGACAGAAAAACTTGCCAAGAATACAAAACCAGGGCCTGTTAAACAGTAACTACATGTACAAGTCAATTTCTGGGATAACTCACCTCACTAGTACCATTGTTGATTAACCGTAAATGAATGTGTTGGATGCATTTCAAGAACACAGACTGTACCCTTAATTCAGTCTGTAGAAACTGAAATCTCTATTAAGACATAACCGAGCACATAAACAAAGAGTGATAAATTACCTAAATAACTTGAGTTAACCTGCAAGTATACAAGTAAGTCTTATGCTTTTCGTCAAGTTTCTAACATCATTGATGCAAAGTCATCATTTTGCCAAGAAAAAATGTTTTACTGGTTTTTTGGTGTCACAAATTACAGTATACTTGCCCTTCAGTTTAGCACTGATAGGAAGCTGGTAGCCAAATGCCACCAGATGACGACTTTAGGGAATCGTCGTCAATGCTTTGTAATCAAGTGTTGTTATCCAGTCTGACGAGCAATCTTTACTAGTCTACAGTCAACACAACAAGGCAACTCAAGAACTACTTTCTTTCTAGACCAGCTGTCAAGCTTAAAGCCCTCAGTCTCAATAATAGCTTAGACTTACCCTAACAGACAACCAGATCATGCTTTGAGAGATAACATTTATAACAATATTGTGTTTTTACAAGATATAGTGACACCCAAAGAAATTCAGAACCAAACACAAAAGTATTTATTTCTATAGCTGGTATGCGTCTCCTGTACACACCCACCTTTACCTCCTCATCTGCTGGCTCATCAGTGGGAATCTCATTTGATTTTTGTTCATCAGCTGGTTCCTCCTCCTGCTCTTCAGACAGTGCAGCTTTCAGCTGGTTGTCCACAAAGTCTTTGAAAGAGTCCAGGTCTCTCTTCCCTTTATATTGTTCCGTCTTAAAAAAATAATTCAGAGCAGAAGCATTATCATAACTTAAGATGATCCCACATACACATTAGACTTGGGAATCTTTCAACTAAAGGAGCAACTCCCACACCTTTTGTCCATTGTGGAAGAACAGTAGTGTTGGGTATCCTCTGACACCATTCTCAGAGCACACCTCATAGTGCTGCGTGCAGTCCACCTAGGTCACACAGGGATGACAGACCAAATACTGAGACCATGCACTGTTTATGACTTTCCCGTGCAAAAATGCAGCAGCTCATGTGATTACCAACCTGTTTTGTCACACAGATAAACTAAATAAAGTGCACTAAAGGGAGCAGATAAAGCACAACTCCATCCCTGCAACATCAGTTTTTAAGATAACCCGCATGCAGTAAAACTGTCCTGGCCATCGAAGTTGAAAGCAAAACATTAAAGTATTGATATCTTGGAAGACTGTCCTCAACAGTGAAGAAACCTTCAACTCAAGAAACCAACCTTTCCTATCTTTACATCGTCAGCGTGCTCAAAGCTGGAAGCAAGCTGCTCCCAGGTTGGTGCCATAGCTTTACAGTGGCCGCACCAGGGTGCAAAGAACTTAATGAAATGGGAACCTAGGGGGGAAAAAATAAAGAGAACCCATTTTAAAACCTGAATTATCCATAAAATAAATGTAAAAATTGCCACAATTCAAGACTTATGTTTTAATGATGCAAACAATTTTATTTATAAAACCAACATTACCTGCTGTAAAAAAAACAAGATTAACACACTAAAGAACATATAACCACAACACTCTTGAACAAAAAACAGAAAACACAAACTAAAACCTAACCTTTCTGGCCTTCCCTGATGCAAAATCATCAATAATGTCGTATGAAATCTGCTCCCCTATTGAGTGATTGATACTGATGACAAGGTTAGTGAGCCGTTCCTTAGACATGGTTGACCTCAGGTATGACTTGATCAACTTCAGTTTTGAAAAGCTCCTCTCTGCTTGTCCCACAGTGACTGGCAGAGTAGGTACAGTCCTGAGAGCAGTCCAAAAGTTGGAGTAGATCTCTGATATATACACTCATCTTGCATAAAAGTGATAAGCTCAACGAGGCTCATGTTGTTGATGGCTGGTTAGGGAAGTTGATTGATTTCCTGCAAAACCTCTCTGCTGCATACAGGTTTTATAAAACTAGGTACATTACTTTATAACTCAAATTATTACTTCGCTGTTGCCAAGATGCAAAGCTACGAGCAATAATCAGACGTTTAACAACACCCGTGTCATATCCTGCCCTTTTCATAGGCAAACAAGAAATTATTTGTTTTTATTTTTATGACCTAAACACTGAGCTTCAGTGTAGCTTAAGAACCATCCTCTCACTGAGAGGGCTTATTTTTGTAGTCATAGCGGGACGGTCCAGAAATGTGAGGCGACAGGACAAGTTTTGTTTTTTTTTACAGTTCCTTTGTGTTCACTGGCCCCATCTATTGTGGCACATGGATGACAGATATTCAAATCAATGAGCCGTTTCCATTACCTAATGAGGGATGCAGAATGACTACTTAGTGTAGACGAAAGTGAAAAAGCATGCAAATATGGAACAAGAGTGTAACTGCTATCTGTTAAAGCAGGAAAACAGCTGCAACAACAAAAAATTTGCTTACTTATTAACTACTGTGACTTTCATAAAGCTTCATATTTACCTTTGGATATGTGTTCCTTAAAGTTTGTTGCAGTGAGCTCATACATGCCCTGTTTGGGCTCTGGGGCTTTAGGGGGTTCCTGTTCACTCTCTGGTTCCTGGACGACAGAAATGTGTAGAACTTTTTAAATCATGAAACACCAAACAACAAAGTTTGAGGTTGATTACTGAGAGAAAGCCACTCACTGAAGGCTCCTCCTGGAGTGTCTTCAGCATCCACGTCTCTAAAGACTGCAGATCTCTGGGTCCCTGGTACTTAACTGGTTCTTGGTCTGGCTTAAACAACTTCAGTCTACACAAAACACAAAAAGGAATGTTCTAAACAGTAAGCAATTCATATTAAAACCTTTAAAAATTGAAGGAAAATATTATTTGGTTACTAAACCAAACCTTTAGTCAATTATTTAATGAGGATTGTGTTTCTGCTGTCTTTGCAGGTGTAGAAGGATGTCAGCAGCAAGATTTACCCATGATGAAGATTGCTGGCAAAATATTTAATTTTGGGTCAATGTGTCACCTCCTTTAATGATTAATGGGAAGCAAGTTTATTTCCAAGTTGTAAGAAGTGTGTTCACCCAACTGTTGCAGTGAATTCAGCATTTCATAGTCGGATCCAGCCTGATTTACATTTTTAGCCATTGTAGCCATGAACCATAAAATGTACAAGTTTCACTTATGAAATGCATAAAAGCTGAAAATCAGGTAGACTAATTTTCTTTGAGGGTACTTCTGTCTAAACCAACTGTGGTGTTTTTGATATAGTCTTAAAATTTAGACGACCTAATACAATATTAACACAACCAAAAAACATGATTTTAAAAGATTTGTTGATAATCTTTTGCAGGACATTTTTCAGCCTCAAGCTTCCGTTAGCTTAGAACAAAAAACATATGCATGTCTCAGACAAACATACCTGTCTATACATGTCTGTTATTTAGGGTTGATGCAGCTCTTACTCACGTAGGATATCCTCTAACACCGTGCTCGCTGGAACAGAACTTTGTGTCCTGGACACAGTCTACTTTCACCACATATACAGGTGGGTCATCCATGCCGTTGTATTTGTCTGCCAGTTCATTCCATGCAGGCTGCAGTCTCTGGCAATGGCCACACCTGGATGTGAAAACGATAAACTGGGTTATTGAACAAGCAGTCTCTTAAAAATTCCAGATTTTACATTGCTATCATGTGTACAGCTAATCTGAATGTTTAGTGAGAACTGAAAAGTTTAAATACTTGCAAACTGCACAGGGCAGTAAGTAAAAGCTGCAGGCAATTGTGGCTTCTGGTTTTGTTGTAAAGATGTGAGATTTGGAAAAAACTACAGATGCATGATATGATCTAGAAAAACAAACAGGAACTATGTGTTTGTTAGGGATGTATATTGGCAAAAATCTGGTGATACGATATACCACAATACTATATATATATATATATATATATATATATATATATATATAAAAGAGCAAACAGCAATAGGGCAGAGCGACCAGGGGATCTTCCAATGCCTGGGGTGACCAACTCCAGTCCCAGAGAGCTACTATCCTGCAGCTTTTAGAGGAATCCCTTCTCAAGCACACCTGAATCATGGCAAAATTCCTAGAACAGTATGTCTGCCATCCAGCTCTGCAAACGCCTGTTAACAAGCCATTTATTTGAAGGAGGTGTGTTGGAGCAGGGATGCATTCAAAAGTTGCATGATAGGAAATCTAGATCTAGAACTGGAATATTCTAGTGGATAGTATGAGAACTTGGTCGAGGATGGCTTTGCATGGAACTAAAGCACTGAATGCATGTGGAGAGCTTGCATAATAGGTTGCAACACAGAACCCAGTCAAACATAGGCAGAACCCCCCCCCCCAAAAAAAAAAGTATACCTACTGTGAAAGCTTATACTGGTAAATAATATAGTAAACCTCCCTTACCATTCAACCTAAGACTTGTTCATAAATTGACAAATCAATGCCAATGACCATAATTAAAAACAGAGCGGGGAAAAATCCCTCAAAAAAGTAAAGTGATGTTTGGTGGTCACTAAACAGGCTAGTTTTCAATTCTGGCACTTGAATGTATTGCCTTGCATGTTTTAGATTTGTTCCTGTTCATACACACCTGATTTCAATTGACAGCTGATTAACAGGACTTAACAGGGCGAGGAGACCAGCTGTGCTAATGCAGGGCAGTGGTTCCTGAACATCTTGAACTTAGAAAAGATTTAGCTACTCATCTCTTGTTTCCCCTTTCCACGACCAAGGGCATCTGTAAGACCGCGGACCCTAGATTTGAAACCACTGACATAACAGTGAATCAGTGCGTGCCACGTAAGCACAGCTCCTTCCATGTAACTTTGAAAACTTCACCTATGTGGTGCAAAAACAGGGACGACAACTGACGCTCAGTGGTTGTCACCTGTAAAAAAAATGTTTCACATCTCAACAGCCAGAGTTAAGATGTAATTATCTTAAAAGGCAAATATCCGCTAAGCTGCTACTTGGCTATGCTAAGCTAGCATTAAAGCTAACAGAGTCAACGGTCTTTAGCGGACGGGCTAGGTAGCCTAGTAGCTTGCCGGTCAGTTCACCGGTAAACTGTTACCACAGCAACACGGGAGGCTTTCTGCACTTACAGTGGTTATTAAAGAGAGACATATGTTATAAACAACAAATCTACCAAACGTCGTTCAAAGATACCAATTTCTTCACTTACCATGGAGCATAAAACATGACAAAGTGGGGTGCAGTGGGTACCGCCTCGTTGAACATTTCAACAGTGTATGTGTGCTTGGCATGCTCGTCTTCTTCTGCATCAGCGTCGCAAAACGTACCAGCAAATAGTAACGTAAAAAACAGTAAAAACGATAGAAAATGTGTGCAAGTCAGTGCAGAGGCCATGGTGATGGGGAATCTCGGCTGGAGAACGGCGTCCCTGCTGGTACAAAAGGAGCGACTTTCAAACAAAACACGCCCCTTTTACAGCCTCACTGTACAGAGATCAGAGATCCGGATTCATCCGTGGCAGCACGCAAAACGCATGGCATCTTGACAAATTCAAACAAGTTCCGCTTGAAGAGAAATATATGTATAAACTCACAATGTGTGGGAGGGAAAATTTACTTAGATGCATTTTAATAGAATAACATTTCTAGAGGTTTAAGCAGAGGTGGGCAGTAACTGATTACATTTACTCTGTTACATTTATTTATAGGAGTAGCTTTACTGCACCATACTTTTTACTTTTATTTGAGTAATATTATTATGGTGTATGGCTACTCTTACTTGAGTAAAATTTCTAGATGCTCTAACCCCTGTGAATAAATTCACTGAATGAACAAGAAACGTTTTTAATAATTACCAGACACAGACAACTACAGTTTATTGAAGGAGATAACCCGTTTTTACACAAAACTTTGTTTTTATAATGTAATTGCTGTTGCATTTTGAGATCAAGTGAACATACAGTAAACACCATACATTTTCACTGGTAGTACTTTTACCTTGTTCTAAGATATATATGCACATTACCTACTGTAAGTTTTGAAAAAGAATTGACTTGAAAGTGTTTCTTCTGCTTAAAATCTGTTATTTTGTAAGTATGTTATATATATATATTTTTTTTATTTATTTCATTTTTGGTCATTACCAGAATTTGCCCATAACATTATATTTTTGTCTGTCTGATGGCATGGTTAAAAAAAAAAAGCAGATTTTACTCACTACTCAAGTAGCCTTTTTACCAAATATTTTTTTACTCTTATGCGAGTAATTTTTTTGGATGCCTACTTTATACTTTTACTTGAGTAAAAATATGTTGAAGCGGTGCAACTCTTACTTGAGTAAAATTTTTGGGTACGCTACCCACCTTTTTTACCTTTTTTTTTTTACCATTTAAGCTTAAGATGGCAAGAGACTTACAGGGAAACAAGTCCAGTATCAACATAGAGTAAAACGCCACTCAGCAACGAAGAAGTCACTACTCCAAAAACAACAAAGATAGTAGATCACAGTTCTCTAATTCACCCATGGAATAATGACCTTTATTTTTGGATAATATATCTGTGATCTGATGAAACCTAATCTGTAAGTTTATGGCCATAATGCCCTTTGTTTGCAAGCTTGAAAACACCTGATTAACTGGAAATTACGGCTGTTGCTGCATCATGTTGTGTGGTTGGTTTTTTTTGTACTGGGACTTAGACGTTTTACAAAATATCATGAGAAAAGCACATTACATGGAAATATTGAAACAATATCTCAAGACAACACCCAGTAATATCTATACTTAAAAGTACAGTGGGTGTTGGCTGCCAAAACAGCTTTGACCCATCAAGGCTTGACTGCACTAGAACCCTGAAAGTTTGCTGTGGTATCTGGTATGTGGATATTTTGGAGTAATTAGAATTAATCGCTCAGTTAAATTTGAGTAAATTCACCTAGAGAATATATCACATAAAGATAATCAAAGTGCTTAGACAGGCTTCAGTAAGCAGCAGATATCAGCGGGACACCCTCTGACCTCGTTCCTATTACTCTACAGTGTAAAGTGACTTAACCATGTGGGACCAGACATCAGGACTGCATAGGAGGGACTGGAGTAGATAATATTTGATCACCGTATACTATATAATATCAAATTTTGTTTTAGTTTAATTTGTAGTTTACAATAAATGGTCTCCTCGTCATAGTTATTCCAGGAAGCAAAGAAAAGGAATAGGAGTACATGGAGCTGGGTTTTCATTTTTGCATCATTTAGAAAACACTAAGCAGTTGTGGTTAAAGGTTTGCATATTGAAGAATTTGATACAATACTACGATGATAAAATACAAACAGTTGAATGTTATTTATCGTGATATTTGTTACATACTGTTATATATTGAGAAATAAATATATTTCATTGAAAATAGAAGTTTAATTAATTATTGAACACTCAAAAGTATAGAAAATTGGTACCATTAAGTACCGGTATCGATTCCTAGGTACCGGGAATTGGTACTGCATTGATTCAAATGTAAAAGGTACCCATCCCTAATTTTCAGTCAGCATGGGCACCCTGATTGTTCTGAGGCTATGCTCGTCTTTTGCATGAGACCACAAGGACCAACCTTGACCTCTCAAGTGCATCAGTAAGACTTAGCCTTCCATAACTCCCTCACCAGTTCCCCAGCAGTTAGAAAGATTCAGTCTCAGCTTGTGCTAAGCTCCTGAAATTATGATCTACTGGGAACTTTTAGTGGGAACGCTAAAAACTAAATGGTCCAAACTAAAAAGTTTTTAGCTTCGTGAAGGTTCTGGGTTGAAATTCAGTTCAAAGAATCTCTTTTATAGGAATGAAATATCCCTTCCAAATATATGAACAGCACTATGCAAAAGTCTTTAGCCACTTCTCCTTTCTTATATATTAAGTGTCCAGCACCAGACTACGCTTAAAAAATACTCAGGCTTCCCAAAGTCCTGCAAAATCCTTCTTTAAGCATAAGTTGTTTTTTTCTCACACTTTTACCCAGAGAACATAATCAGAACCAATACATTTGCTTAGAATTTAAGATGCATTTATAAGTCCCCCCCAAAGTAGTGTGTGGAAATGTCAAAAGTGGTTATTTTCAAATAGCCCAGTAAATTCTGGTCGACTGCTCCACTTTGGCAGGCTTCGAAATTTTCCTTCTCACCTAATCTTTCAAAAACAAATTGTCAAAACTCATAGTATGTGATGTAACTGGTGTAAATCTATTAGGACATCAATAAACAGATGGTATATTATGACAATAAACAATGTTAGGTTTTTGTTTTACCTTTTAACATGTGGCTCCCCAGTTCAGGTGGAACATCACTGCCGGTTAGAATGACAGATGGGCCTTCAGTTTTCTACACCAGTGGTCACCTATGAGTCAGAGTTGCCTCCTCATCATTGCTACAAATGATGCTTTAAAATTATGGTGCGACTCATGGCAGCTGGAGCCTGGCAGAGTGGCGACAGTGCTTATAAATCATGCACCTTTTCCCACAGGGAAGTGTGTTTGTGTGTGTCTGAGCAAAGTACCTGCTGGCTTGTTGAACTGACAGCTCCTTGGAACATCCACACCTCTTTTAATGTAGTCATGATTTCATGAAACCAAAAGGGGGTGGGTGGAGGAGGGATGCAGTCTTTCAACTGAAAGTCTCCTTTTTTCCCCTAACATCTTGTCGTTCATTAATTTCTGGTGTCCTGGACCAACAAGAGAAATCTGGAAAGCTCTTATTCTATGTTCAGGTATGATGCCTTTATTTGAACTAATTTGTGTTTGGCTGATCTAAACAAAAGGCAAAGCTGTACAAATCAGCTGGCATTTTTAAAGAGGTGATATCCCCTTATAAGAAACAAACGGCACTTAAACATGCACAAAATTCCACACTTTTTCATTTATTACATGCACAAATTCACAAGAACATGTATATTTATAGTAATCAACCGCAGAGGTGCTGATGTTGGCTTTCTTCCACACTTAAAAATCAGCTCCATGTGTTGTTCAAAGCTGCTCTTTCACACATGTTCCAAACTGCAAGAGAGTCCAAGAAGTAGCATAACAAACCCGAAATCCCTCAGAATATCACAGTGCATTTGGGTGCAGGTTGTAGGAAGTAATGCAAGTTTGCTACTTGTGTTTGTATACATGAGACTGGCACTCTACAAAAAATATTCCAGTGAGCAGAAAATGGTATGAATACCAATGGATTCAGTTTATTGAGATTTCACATCGTTTTAGATTATTCTGCAGTGACTACATGCATATCAATACAAAGTGTGTTATTAAATAGAAAATTAACAGAAAGACAGACACATGTACTGTATTTTTGCCCTGTCTCAAAATCATTAGGCCATTTCATTTTAGCATTGTCATTTCCTACATTCACATGGAGTTGTGAAATAATTTTAACAGTCTGACATGCTTGAAGTTAGTGTCATTTTTTTGTCAGCAGTTGTTACCACCAAAGAAAAGTGTAAAACCATTGTTACTTTATATCACAATGCTTGTACATGTAGGCAGATTACTGCTTACAATATTGGGCCAGACAGAATGTTCAAGTGTGTCCAGCAAGCTCCAGGGCTGTGCCCTTTTTAGGAGTTCTTTACAGAATTCTCACCACCACTGCAGAGCTTGTTCAAAATTGGTAGCTAGTTCATGTAAGTCCATCTGCACGCACAGGGGAGTGAAGACCAATACCAAGCTTTTGACAAGACAGGCAGCACAGCAGACATTTTGTTTGGGGATCATGACGTAACTGTTTGTTCAAAAACCAGTAAATGCGTTTTGTCCACATAGGGTCACGTGGAAGGAAACATGGTGTCCAATATGGAATCCCCCAGAGACCTGGACCCGCGCCCATGTATTTTAGACCCGCTTTGTATGGTTATATGTTGCAAAAAGCTGCGAAAAGCTTTTTCAATGATTGGGCATCATTTTATTCATTTTCAACAACATTGCGATGGCTATTTCCAGAGATTAATGGTAAAAACTACACACTGTCACTTTAAAAACCGGCAAGAAACACTAGGATGGATAGCAGAAGACTGCTACATCGTTGTTTAGATTAATTAATTCCTCTGAATGTTGGGTGATCTAGAAAAGTATATCTGGTAAAGAAAAGGAGAGCATTACCTTGAGTCCCATGTCGTGCCAACAGTCAAGCCTTTTTCAATGAATATTTTCCAATGTAATGGAGCAGCATGTCATAAGAGAAAAAGGATTTTAAAAAAGTGAGTCAAAGGTGATGACTGAAGTCTTGGACCTGATGACATAAAGCCCCTATAAATGATTAATTCACACAGGATAAGTCTAAGTTTTACATCCAGCATGATCGAGCAAAAGTGTAGAAGGTATGATGAAGTAGACACTGTCTAAATTTGGATGTATTTGCATTTAAAATCCTTTGGAATCAAATGCTTTGAACTGTTTTTCAGCATACCATAGAAACGCTGAAAGATGCTGAATAATTGTGTTACTGAAAACAATTAAACCAACCCCTCAACAGTCTTGTTTGCACTTTGCATACCGGTATTTTCTGCACCTAGAGTTAGAAAGATGGAAATATCCTGTGGACTTTACTGACACACAGTCCAATCAGACACTGTGTAAAAACCTCCAGGGCTGCAGTCTACATTAGAAACAAACTTTTGCACGGCATTCTTTAAAAAAGACATTCCCATATTTCAGCCATGCCTAAGTGAATGCTGGCTTTAGCTTTATTTTAACAGACCAACGCTAAATGCTAACACTCAATCTAACTTTGGTGAAAAAGCACACTGTAATCCATTAAATGTCAAACGTCTTTAAAAATGTTTCAACACCTGCTTGTGTCGTTAAGTGAGAAGCTGAGAGATGCCTGGATTTTTTTATTTTTTTTAGATCAACATGAAAAAGTGTTTTTGACTATTATGATTGCTCTCATTTTATTCTTCTCCTGAGCCTGTGCAGTAAAATACAAATATCACATACACAGTTAATTGGAGGTTAAAATTGTGAGATTATACCCTCCTATCTTTTTTACATGATAAATAACCCAAGTCCCCCAAACTGGCTCTATTGTTCGCATGGCAAACCCACATTCACACCCCACTATTTAGTCTAAGCATGTCTTATGGCTGTGGTAAGTATAGCCAAAGTGTCACACACATATTTTACATTTGACCTGCTACAGAGGAGGTCACATAGTTGCGGGTGTCTACTGGTTACCCATTGTTGATAGCAAGGCACCATGCCAGGCCAGCCATAGTTTGGTGTAATGGGAAAAGGAAAGACGAATGGACTCCAGGGACCCGAGGGCATGATGTTTGTTTTCTTCATCGAGTGAACTTCACAGCTGAAGGTGCTGGGGCCAGCAGGCGGTAAACGGGGTGAAAGTGAGAACTGAAAAGAGCAACTGACAGAGGAGCAGCATAATTTGGTTTTAAGTATCTAAGGTGATGGAGTGTTCACTATGGAAATGTCCTCAGTGCTTCATATTAAAAGATGTGGTATGCCATTTTCTGGTTGGTGTGGTGCAGGAAAATACCAAACATTCCTTTGACATATGGGGTGAAATAGATCCATAAAATTGTATTTAGTGAACTTTAAAGCACTATTCATGCCATTTTTCAATTTACAATAAAATGTAATCAATCCAGGCAACGTCAATCACTTCTGAAGAATCAGTGGAAGCCACCAGCAGAAAGCTCAAGAGTGACAAAATGCAACGCCACTCATGTTGCCTCCAGCATGTGTCTTTGTATGGTAATAGTGCCGACTTTGTTTTCCTACATCTTGAACATCACACAATCCAAATCCAGCAGTGTTTCCAGTAGCAACACAGTAATCATAGCCGCATCATAACCAGAACTCAGGATGTGACCAACAGAGGTGAACCAATTGCTTTTCCAGACAGCTGAAACCACTGCAACAAGCACCTGTGCTACACAAAAAAATGGGAAAGGGCTTTTCCACATGCACGACTGAATCACTCCAATAAAAAATCCAAAACATGAAAGCATGGAAAACCGAGAAAACCTTGTGTTCTTATCTGGGTGGCTACGAAGCGGATGGTGGGTGTTGGAAAGTGACAAGTGAATAAAGTGGAATAGAGAAAATGAAAAGTGAAAGAAAGTCATATTTAAGGGAAATTAAATAAAATGAGGTGGGGAAGCAGCTAAACCAGAAAAAAAGAACACAGGAAAGAACTTGAGATGCTCAAGAGGGTTCTCTTGATTACCACAAGAACTCCCCTGTTTTCCCCAAGGATCTTTAGGTTCTACCACTCTGCTTTCAAAGCAAAACACAAGTAAAGAATGCAGTTTCGTTTCCAGATATGTACATTCTTTGTGACTTAGTTGCCTTTTAACTGTCAGAAAATTCCTTGTTGATGGCAATCCGATGTCTGCCTTGCTCATTGTAATTGTCCAGAATGCAATTTGGACTCTCACTCCTTCCTGTCTATGCCATGAAAGAACCCACACAGCATCATCCATTGATGCATATTCATCCCAACCACTTGAGGATAAGACATTGTAGGTGGTGACAGAACCTGCCCCTGCCTGGAGACTGCAGCTCACAGACACTTCTGGGTTTAGAGCTTTCTTTGTCAGAGACCCGCTTCCTGCTGGGAAAACCATCAGGTCGAAACGACCAGAATGTGAGGAGGTTTTGATGAGGCAGAAAAACAGAAGGAAAAGGGTGGAGAAGTTAGAATGAGAAGAAAAAAGAATTGGGTGTGCTTTTATATTGGCATTTTGAAAAATGAAATGTTGAAAACAATTATGTAGAAATGTCTAAGAAAAAACAACCCCTACCCACTTAATCTGATGTTACAAGTCCAATCTCCACATTTATTTGCTCCCCTGTAAAAAGATATTAATAAAAAGCTGTAAATCAAATTAGTCAGTTATTGTTTTTCTGTAATTGAACGCTGACATTTTTAAAGACATTTGACCTTTAACCTAGGCACATGTATTTAAGGTGGAAAATCTTATGTACTCTTGACAAATAATCCATTTTAATGAAACTACTTGTGACGGAATCACCTGCTGTAAAATCTTGCTACAACCTGATCTTGCCAACAGGACAGCGCTTAGTCTGCTCTCATTTCACAAGGTTGGTGCATACAGGGGGAGGGATCTTTATACTCACTGATAACCCATTGATCCTCAATTTCCTGGAAAAGCCAGCAGATTGATTTATGAAGTATGCATTCAGCAAGGTTATCAGTACTTTGCACTGAGCTTTAGGTACCTTTTTCTTATAATGCAGTTTTTATTTGTTTTTAGAACAGAAGGAAACCATTTTACAACTGCAGTTTACAAACCCACATCATACAGTTTCCCAGGAACACTCTCTCCACCCCCCCTCCACCTCCCTAAATATTAACCATTCCATGTCCCACCCATTTAACCCCACCCTCTCTACCGACACATAAACCAAGGTTAACACCATGACCATCAAATGAAAAAATGATGCAAGTCCAATCCAAGAAAAAAAAAAACATGTATTAAAACCTTGCACCAAAAAGAGAATACCTCAGGACACTCCCCCAAAGAGCAGATTAAAGTTACTAAGGTAGCAGATGAACAAAATGTACAGTATGGATGCGGGGCTAGTTTCATTATGTACCTTTCTGTGGGGTTAAATATGTCCGAGGACATATGTTGAAATGAATAAATTGATGATTTAGGTTCTTTGATGTCCGAGCAATACTAACCAACATTGTATTCCAGTCTATGTTCTTCTGTTGAATGCCCATATATTTTTGCCATCCTTTAATGGAAAAATCTTAAAGTTTTAAATGAAACCATTCTCTGATGTGACTTGTGTACTATCTCTACAATTCGGTGTAATTACAAATTGTTTCCCTGTTTGATATTGTGTGATTTAATGGCTGAATGTCATTTAAAGTAATAATATAACAATTGTTTAGAGATTCTGTAATGAGCAACCAGATCTTGGAAACTAAGCACTGGGCCTATTCCATTTAAATCAACCAATATGTCAATAACACTTTGTGCCCACGGGCCCTTTTTAAAAGGCTTAGTCCCAGTTAACAAGTGATAGTTATGCCATAAAGGAGTATGTTTGTGCCATTTTTCTATTCCTGCTAGATATTTTTCATCCACTCCAAAAATTTCTAATAAATAAAAAATGATAGGTTCCTGTCGCAGAGAGCATTGTTTTAATGATATACTGGGAAAAAATAAAATCTTGTAGTCTCTTTGGAGCTAAAACGTATTTTTCAATTTCCAACCCTGGGGCACCTGCTCCTGGGTCCAACCAATAAAAAACCCCAACAACAATGAAATAATTTGAAATTTGGGACTGCCCAACCTTCTTCTAGTCTCTACCACTCTAATACTCTCATACTGTCCATTTTATACATGGGCGCCAGTTGTTCCATATAAACGACTTGAGTAAAGAGTCTACCGTTTTCCAATAATCAGCTGGGGGAGATAAAGGAAGCATGGAACATATAAAGTTGATTCTTGGTAATACGTTCATTTTGACTATAGAGATCCATGCAGGCACTGACGAGGGCAGAGGCATCCATCTATTAAGATCGCCTTCTATCTTTTTAAAAACAGCACGGTAATTATTCTTAACAATAGAAGCTACAGTGGGCACTAATTGAATGCCTAAGTAACAAACTGGATCTACCATGATTACATCCAACAGGAACGTTTTATATTTACCACCATTCTGCTCACTGTACAGGGTGGCAAAATAAAACTATGTCTTCATCCAGCTTTACAGTTCCAGTTTTTAACTTTTTAAAACTCCTCTGACAGTTGATATGGGCAAGGTTAGAAGTTGTATTCCTGAGGTCGTTTTCAGACTTTAAATGCTCAGAAAACTTAAAGATCAACTCTCATCTATGTTACTTGCATGGCATGTTTGCATGTCTGTCTTATGTTGAAAAGTGGGTGAGAGAAATAGGCCTCTGAATCACATCATGTATATATACATAAAAGCAGAACAGGAAGTCATGAATTATTCATTAGAATTAGAAACTTTGAAATAGGTAAAAAGTATATTAAGAAAATGCTTCAGTTGTATTTATTTCAAAAGGAACATCCATTTATTTTGCTAAGAACTATTACTTTTAACATTGGACCCCCCAAACTTAATAAGCATACCCAAATTAAAGATTTGACTTTTCTCCCAAATGAGATTATTCTACTGCCACAGAAAATTGAATTTTTTTCAAGGCTAGCAATACATCCTCACTTATAAATGTGAGATGGTCCTTCCAGTCCCCTATCAGATCCTCATGGTGTGAGACAGCTTCTGAGGCAGAAAACAGGGCTTCCTTATGAGGATAAATGGGAAGCCTGCTGTTTTGTTCCAGGAAAATAAAATGCTAGGACTTCTCTTACAACTGTATGCATCCAAATATCACTGACAGCCCACAAATCAGGTAGCTGCCATGTAGGCCTGAAGTTACGGTGCTCTGAAGTGAAATTTAAGCAGACAGTTTTTCACACGAGACAAGCCATAAATGTCATCAATAACCAGCGAGGCAACCTTTTGCCTGAGTAAAAGTCTTACAATAGAACTGCCATTTTATTCATTTTGGGTTTGGAGCAAAACACTTTAAAGGTACGTGCCGTCATTGCATGTAGGTTTGTTTTTATTTTGTCATCTTTAAAAAAAAACAAAAAACAAAAAAAAACTAAAGTAATTGCAGATGCTGTCACCCACTCACTGTGCTCTTGCTGGCTCTCACGGAAAATCTAAAAGGGGCCCAGCCTTGTTGAGCTCAGGCTGACATTACCAGTGTGCTGTGGCCAAGTCACAAAACAGATGTTTACTGTTTTTGTGAGCAGGATTTTCTCTCTGCCCCGATAGTGACTCAGGTCCAAGTGGTCGCTTTAAGAGAGCGCTGTGTTCGAGGGGACAGACGGGGAGACAATGCCGAAACCAGGTGATAATGTTTTACTGTAAACGTGGGACTGACTGTATGCACGTTTCTGACGTGGGAGAGTTTATGATTCTGACAGGTGCTTGGGTTCATCCATAATTCAAGCGGCTGGTGTGATAAAGCGATCAGATGGATCACACGTTGGAAAATTGTGGCTGTGTGCGATCTGTCCTGAATGTGACACCCTGTGGGAGCAGTGAATGGGCTGAGAGGTTTTTGTGTATTTCGGTGTGTAGGCTGCAGCTTTGGAGAGTCTGCAGAGACAGTTACGGACCCGGTAAAGGTCTCTCCACAGAAGCTATTAAGCCGTGCGTCTGTTAGAATGATGTGTTTTTCTTGGCTGCTGGGCAGCAGCAGGTGCTGGGAGGACCAGTTTGGAGCCTCTCCCTCTGACCTGCTTTGATCTGCAGCCCAGGAACCAGTCTTCTGATTTTTGCATCTTTGCCTTCCTTCTCCTCTTTGTCGTCCCTTTTCCATAACTTTGTTCCTCCCTCTTACTTACTTTTTTGTTATATTACATATGTTGCTATAAGGCTTAGCAACCTTTTTTTTTCCATAGTTTCTTAAGTTTCACTTTACCCTTTATAACCTTACCAAGTTCCACCTTTACTTTTGTTTTCAAAGATGTATTTTATTCTATCTTTCTGCTCCTTTTCTCTATCTCACCAGGTAAAAAAGCTTACTAGTAGCACAGCCACACAGCTGCTAGACATCCAGAGTCCTACAAGGTGCAGAGCAACCTTTGAATCGTGGCATTAAAAAGATCCCTGAAAGAGAAGTGGCTGGAAGATACCACCAGAGACATGTTTCTAATCCTTTGAATTAATTTTGCAGAGTAAACACATTACTTCTGGAAGGAAATTGCTGTTGGGCTCAAGCAGACTGAGAAATGAGATTGCGATCTCCTGCTCAAATTAATCTGAGACGGAAAATTGAAAACCTGTATTAAATTTAGTTAATATCTGATCGTGGTAAGTGGCATCCAGCACACTCGTTATGTGTTGGCACTTAGTGTAAAACAATGGGACAAAACATTATTTGGCAGCCACTGATTGTACAAGTTGTCCCACTTAAAAAGATTAGAGGGGTATGTAATTTTCATAACAGGTACACATCAACTGTGAGACACATAATGTAAAAAAACAAAACCAGGAATTCACATTTTATGATTTTTAAAGACTTTATTTGTATAATGGTGCAGAAAATAAGTATTTGGTCAATAACAAAAGATCACCTCAGTACTTTGTAATGTAACCTTGGTTGGCAATGACAGAGATCAAACATTTCCTGTAGGTCTACTCTTCACCAGGTTTTCACACACTCTAGCTAGTATTTTGGCCCATTCTTTCATGCAGATCTTCTCAAGAGCTGTGATGTTTTGGGGCTATCACTGGGCAACACAGATGTTCAACTCCCTGCACAGATTCTCTATTGGACTGAGGTCTGGAGACTGGCTAGGCCACTCCAGAACCTTGAAATGCTATTTATGTAGCCAGTCCTTTGTTGCCCGGGCGGTGTGTTTGGTATCATTGTCATGTTGAAAGATCCAGCCATGTTTCATCTTCAATGCTCTTACTGATGAAAGGAAGTTTTTACCCAAAATCTCACGATGCATGGGCCCATTCATCCCTTCCTTAAAATGGATCACTCGACCTGTCCCCTTTGCAGAAAAGCAGCCCTAAAGCATAATATTTTTACCCCTATGCTTCACAGTGGCTATGGTGTTCTCAAGATGCAATGCAGCATTCTTCCTCGTCCAAACATGCCGATTGACATTTATCTCAAACAGTTCTATTTTGGTCTCATCTGACCACATGACATTCTCCCAATCCTCCTCTGGAGAGAGAGATGATTGGTAGAGAGATTAAGAGTTTTTCTCTGGCAAAACTTTAGACGGGTCTGGACATGTGCTGGCTAGTAGGGAGACCTTTCGAGAGATTTTAACCCATGATGATGTAGTGTGTTGCTAATAGTAACCTTTGTTAATGTGGTCCCAGCTTTCTTCAGATTCAGATCTTCTATTTATAAAATTTTTTAATAATTTCTCCAACAGATGATCTCCTCTCGCCAAGCTGCTTGCCTATTGTAGATTGGCTCATCCCAGGCTTGTGCAGGTGTACGATCTTTTCCCTGGTGACCTTGGACAGCTCTCTGGTCTTGGCCATGGTGGAGGTTGGAGTATGATTGTTTGAAGGTTTGGACAGGTGTATTTTATACAGATAACAAGTTCAAACAGGTGTCATTAATACTGGTAACAACGGAAGGATAGAAGAGGAGAAAACAGGTCTGTGAGGGCCATAATTCTTGCTTGTTTGTAGGTGCTAAAAACTTATGTTCTTCACCATAATACATATAAATTATTTAAAAATCATACAATGTGATTTCCTGGATTTTTTTTTACATTCTGTCTCTCACAGTTGAAGTGTACTTATGATGAAAATCACAGACACCTCTCATCTTTTTAAGTGAACAAAAAATGTTCATTAAATGCAAACCCACTTGCCACACTTGTTTAAATGTGTCAGATCAAAAACACATTTTATTATCAGACAGAGATAACAAGAGCAAAAACAAAACACAGTTTTCTCAAACAAGACAGATAGCTTATTTTGAGTAAAAAACTGATAACTTTCCTTGCTCAACATTGGCATCTGAGTGTAGCTGCAGTGCCCTCCCTTCCTCTGCATCCTTCCCCCTCAGCCTCAAGGTAAAGCCATTATGCCTGAAACGATGGAGCAGCGAAGGCAGAAGCCCACTTGGGTTCAGAGACACAGGGGAGGTAAACCATGAAAAGAAAAGCCAAACGCTGTCCACAGCCCGCAAGGAGAGTTGCCTTTTATTTAAGAAGCCCACTCCCATGCATTCCTTTGCCAAGAAGCAGAGCCTCCCTGAAGCCAGGATGAGAGGCTCAGCTCACATTCAGACAGGGGTTCATGGACTGGAGCTGCTCCAAAGATACACAGAGACACAAAGTCTGCGCAAAGGCAAAAAAAAAAAAAGTCACATACACATTGATGCCCACACCTTGTCCATCCACCTCCTTCCCCTCTCATTGTTCTGTCAGTCAGGATGGTTTTCCTAGCTGCAATCCACAGCAGGGAATTTCTGTTTCATGAATGGTCACAGACTTGTAAGAGAATAACTGATTGATTTATTGAGTTTGAGGGGAGGTTGGTGGGTTAGGTGCTCCTTGGAGATCTCATTGTGAAATTCCAACGCTTAAGGTCCAGAACTCCTCAAAATGTCACAAAAAGGCCCTAATGCTTAGCTTTTGAGTTGAGCTTCTGAGTACATTTGAAGAAACAGAATGTCTCTGGTATTTACAGCCCATTTGGATGTTAGTTATATTTTTTTAGCTGTATTGTATTCATTTAGATTTGACCACTACCCTTGGGTCCTTGTATGAAATCGCTCCCTGCAAACTTATGGATCTTGCTGAAAGGTTTGCATTAGAATAATATACAAAAGCACATGTCTGGAGATGGATTTTCTCATCACCCAAATGGATTTAAGGTGACAGTACTGCAGGGCCAATTTGTAAAGAATTTTGGCTGCAAGCATCACATCCAAATCTGGAGACCACATGTTGTGCCGTTTCACAAAGAACTGCAGCTAAATTTATAGACGAACCTCACTTTTATAGCTTTATTTCATAGAACATTTACAGTACTAAAACAAAAAATAGGCATTTAAAAACATCTGTGTGTGCAGCTAAACTGTAACATATTGCTTATTTAATAATGATACAGACAAAAAGCATGCTTTGAAAAGTGTTTATGGTTTTTCTATGGAGAATTTGTACAGTAAAATATCTGTTCAATCAGCGAATAGGCTGACACCCACTGGATCAAGGCTTTGAATCATCCTTTATAATGTAACCTGCTCCTTCCTGTTCCATGACTTATTTCCTCAAAGCAATCCCCAGGCAATGATTTATAAATATATAATATGAAAAACCTCTGAAAAAAAAGGTTTTAAAGAAATAGTGGATTTGATCTAAGTCATGCAATTTGCTTCACATTGTCCAGCAATGTAAAAGACAAGATGTAAATCAAGACATGGTGATGTTGGTAGGAAGTTTCATTTAAGTTATCAAGAGAAATCACAGATGAGATTCTTCTCAGTTTTTTCGGTCTACAACTTTGTTCAATAAACTGTTTTGAGACATTTACATCAGTCCAATGATTGGGTTACTCTTTCATGAATCCTAAACATATGTGCAACACCCTGAAAAAAAATCTAAAATCAAGCAAGAGATCTGTATCTGACATCAAGCCAAACAAAAATGGGAAATTGCCATTACATACATTACACAAGGTAACAGATTGATGAAACTGAGAACATCTGCATGTTTATAAGTAACAGACCTGAAAGACCAAAGTTTTTGTGGAATTCAATTCCTTATAATTCCTCCATTCTTTGAGCTTAGGTTAGCTTCCGGACATCTGCAACAAAGTGCTAATTGACACTTCTATTATACACAGAATGCATCGCAGGGTAGCAGGAAACAAAGTCAAGTTTGGGCTGTCATTTTGTCAAACCAATTTTTTTGACTATAACTTTAATTTTTGGAAGACATTTTCACTTCCAAATCCTGGACTTGTCAAACAAACATAGAGACTTTTGTGGCAGATATTTGCTACTTTTTAAAAGATAATTAATCATTGATAATCAAAAATCCAATAGGTCTCACAACTTATTAAAAAAATGAATTCCACCTGAAACAAAATGTTTACTTTTCTATCTAGTTACTTAATGGACTTAAAAGAGAAGAATTTGTATATATTTGTTTAGGTCTAAAAATTATTAAATAGAAAGTTAACAGTTTATTAAAAAATTATGATAACTTAAGTTTACTTAATTTCCCTCTGGGATCAATAAAGCATTTTAAATTTGAATTGAATTAATTTCCCCCCATAGCTCACTGGGAGAGAGCCAGGGTATCCCGTGGACAGGTCCCAAGTTTCTTATGAAGTCCATGTCCTAAAACACAGCACTGCTCTAGGCAACAGAAAACTCTGGGAGAGGAGTCATGGCATCATGATGTACTCATCAGCCATTCAGAAGTGGAATTTAGCAAAAATATTGCAATCACTTGATAAATGAAAAATAAACCAACCTGAAAGTCCACCTGATGTGGACTTAGTTTACAGCAATTAAGAGAAAATGCTTGTGTAGCTATTGTGTATCAACACTGAGCTTTGTCAGAGTGATTTTTTATAAGCAAGAAGGTACAAAAACTGTTTGAAATGTCCAGGAAATTTAGACCACCTTTTTATCTGAATAAACTGCTCTAACAGCTAAATTTATGGATGACTTAATCTAAATCATATAATCCAGCTAGTCAGCTAAAGTGAGTAGGATAGCAGAGTCCTTCAAAGTGAAAGGTCACAATCAACATAAATAAAGGGTTTGTTCATGCTGCACTTTTATTTTGCATATTTGTTCATTAAATGAGTCCTTTCCCCATCAACTCTGTTTTACATTTGGTTGGTTTATATACATTTATATACCAAGAAATTGATTGTTACCCATCATGGATGATTTGTGTAACTAATAAGAACTGCCTGTTACAACACAACACATCTGTACAACATCTAAAATGTAATCTCTTGTGACAACAGTTGCTTTCAATGCAACATTTTTGGTAAAGAGGAGATACAATAGGAAAAATACCTGCCTGATAATGAAAACAAGCATGGTGGAGGTATGCGACTGGCATTGAAGCCAGACATTCCTCAGAGCTTCAGGAATCTAGACGACAACAAACTCTGCTGCTACTGGTAGCCACTGGCCGATGACAACCTGTGCTCTACATCGTCTCTGGCCATTGTTAAGTCTGTGATTGACTGAGGAAGGTGTTTGTTGTTGCTGGACTCTTATCTGTGTTTTTTGGATGGAGCAGGAACACGGAGCTAATGTATTATATTAGCAAAGCTGCCTGTTGAAATATAACAGATGCAAAAACATCATGTGCAGTTCAGCTGTTCAAACCTTTTAGGCTTAAATGATGGCAATGAAGAGAGCGTGTCTCAAAACGAGCAAATTCATGTATAAGGTAGCTTTAACAATGAGACAAAAGATGTAGGTTTTACGTTGTTGTAAAAAAAAAAAAAAAAAACCCACTAAAAAACCCCTCAGATTAAAAGATCAGCCGTAACCACTGCTTGCTAATAAGGAAGGACTGGCATTTATAATGAGAGGTGGGATATTTAATAACCAACACTTTTCGTTCCATCGATTGCTTTTATGTGCCACCCAGAGCTCATTTTTTAAAGCTGCCACGGTCAGAAACTCTTCAGCATCCACTGTACACTTCCTCTAGAGAAATATCAATTTCACACCACAGCTTTGAGAGCTCTCTCTCTATGGATGACTGTTTGGTATTGCCAAAGAATTCATATTACCACAAGCATAACTATCCACCCAGGACCCATCACCGACTCCCCGAGGTGTTGTTATGTTGGGTTATTAACTTGGAAGTGCAGCCTTTTCTTACTGGCATTTTCATTTTGCGGCCCTTAGTAATTTCGTAACAGGGGCCCATCATGCACCACAAAAGAAAAAAAAGTGAGCATGCAGAGGCTGGAAATTCTCATAGGCCATCAGAAGAAAGAGGGGAAAAGGCCTCCTTTCTTTTTATTGTTCCAAGAGAAAATGCTAAAAACTTTTTTCTGATCACTGGAATGAAACTGAATTAAATCCTGAAATAAATGCTTTAAAAAAACCAGCTTGTGCCAAACTGTTCTCAGTGTCAGCTGAAGTCCTCTGCATTATATTTCTTTCTTTGTGATACATCAGTCTCCACACTTGTTTTATCAGGGTTTCAGAAAGTTTAAAAAACATTGAATTCATACATTTTTTGCTATCCTATCATAACACGAAAAATTATTAATTGTGGAAAAAGAGCAAAGTACCTCCATTCATAACTTACAGCAAAATATTCAACACATTAAGCTGATGGCACAGTGTTATCGAAGTTCTTTAATAAAAGAGATGAGAGAGATTCCTTCAGATTCTTGGAGGTTTTAATACAGACTTGGTTGATCAACACAAGGAGGTACAGCGTTAACAGAGAAATATGGTATACTGACCTGCCTTCCAAAACAAGACACAGGATTATATAGGTTCAGTAATCAAGAGTCTATCACCTATGACATTACAAACAAACATTTCTCAGTCGGTAGGCATTTGACTCATTAGGCGTAGAAGATTTGATATAGAAGCATAATCAATGTATGTCAGGACGTTTTTAGACGTAAAAGAGAGTTGCCATGCCAACCCAGGCTGTAAAAGTCTGAATCAGCAGGTTTGACCTGACCTAAGTTCATACAGTGTCACATAATCAGATTGGTCACCATATCATAAAGAAGAGACACATAGTAACTATCAGTAACTATCAGTATGTGAACTACACAGAACAGAACATTACATTTCTTCCACAATAGTCCTCCCTCTTTATCATATGTGATAAACAAAACAACAACAACAATAATAATTGATTAAAAATGGCTCACTTGAAACTACCACTAATGAGAAGGCAGGCAGTGAAAAAAAACCCAATAGCAAATGATTTTTGTGCATTACATGTTACAGTAAGTCAACTTCTGAACAAAATGATGAGTTCTATACATCCTTCCTGATGACAGTTAGTGGACCAGATGCAACACCACATTCAAAAAACCCAGGGGCGTAAGATGATCAACCTCCAACCTATGGTCGTGTTTGTCGTCTCACGACTTCTTGGGTGAAAAAGAATGTCGCGACTCCTTTGCCCTTAAGGTAGCCATTTCTGCATCGCTCGTCAACAAAACCAGGATGTCTAAGAAATAACTGCAAAATAGAGAAGAAAAAAACAATTTTTAGGCAGGATCAGTCAAGTCCACCATGAATGAGTAAAATAAATTTGCACAAATTGAAACGTATACTCTTCCCATAAATGTGCTTCCATTGTGAAAAACCCCGAAATCAAAAGATCATCAGTCACTCATTTGTCAGTTCCACAGTGCCCCTTTAAAAAAGTTATGCAAAAAAAAAAACACAGATCAGTAGTAATCAATAACAATAGGCTCAATTTCAGTACTGATTCACTGCTCATAAATGAATTTATAATCTCCTCCCCTTATTCATAGATTTAATACGAATAAACAAAACAATGAAATAACTGAAAAAGGAAGTAATTGTTGAATTACAATGAACTGGAATTGAATAAGAAAAATAACAAATAAAAAGGAAACCTAACTGAAATTCCATAAATGACCTACTAATGAAAGAACAATAAAAAATATGATTTGAAAAATTAAAATCAACCCTTTTTTCTCTCTGCTTTACCTCGGATGAGACCGTGCTAAACTTTCATGGAACTGCCATGGAGGACACAAGAGAGTTGTTATAGAAGAAAAAACATAACTGAATTACTCATATAGCTCGAGGTCGTCAAGCGTGTCCATGTCACATCCACGTCCATCATCTCCATCCCCTTCATCTCTTCTTTTGGCGTCTGCATCAGGTTTGCTCACATCGGTCGACTCAGCTAGAGATTTTGCTAACATCTGATGTGTAAAAGCTCTGTCAATCCCTCTGATCACCAGACCTCTAATGCATGGAATGAAACAACAACCACACACAGAGAAAACTGCAAATGCTGTAATACAAGCTCCAAGCACAGAAATAGCTAGTGATTTCCACTCACCCAATACAGAATCCAACCAATCGCTCAGACCTCCTAGATTAGTGTTTACACCAGCATTCTTAGCAAGGCCCTCTTTCATGACTCTCAGGCCTTCTAAAGCTCTTGATACACTACCATTAGTATCTGTGTTTCCGGGGATATAGGTGCAACACAGATCGATCAAAATCAATCAAAATTGACTCAACCCCTGCTAGAATCTGAATCCTAGCTTTAAATTCATCTGGGACCCTGCGTGGCACACCAATCGCGTCAAGGTAAACCTGCTCGTCAAAGCTGCCTGGAACAGGTGCTTCTCTCCTAGACCTGTGATGTGAGGAAACTGCACTTTCCTGGAATGGATCAATTGCAATCGAGACATCATAAGCTAACATCACGTGAGCACACATACCTTCCCAATTGGGCGGAAGAATGGATCTCAGCTTGCCATCGCCACAAACCTAGTAAACGTCTGGTCCGCCTGTTCCTGTTTCATAATCCATCTACGCAAGTGAAGCTTAGAAGAACAGGTCCAGTAATCAACAGTTGTATCATCTCTAAGCAGAAAATTTTAGACGTAAAAGAGAGTTGCCATGCCAACCCAGGCTGTAAGAGTCTGAATCAGCAGGTTTGACCTGAATTAAATTCATACCATGTCACATAATCAGATTGGTCACCATATCATAAAGAAGAGACACATAGTAACTATCAGTAACTATCAGTATGTGAACTACACAGAACAGAACATTAAATTTCTTCCACAATACACAGGAAAACACAGTGAACACAAGCACAAACTTTGTTATCTCCCCATCATACTTTGATCATTAAATTAGTTTAAAAAAACCAAAAACAGTGGTACATCAATTATTGCGTAGCGATTTTTTTAAAACTTAAATACAATTTAAGCATTTTTAAATGTATGCTACACTTTTTAAATGACTCTAGAAACTTTGACTTTGTATTCCATGACTTCCATTTCCCCAGTGGTATAAATATGACAAGACTTGGAAAACAAAAGAAAATCTTCAAAATAGAGCAGACACCATTAGAGAAAACACCATTAAAATTGGCCAGATGTTTGCTGAACTTCAAAAGTCAGTAAACCACTTCAAGACTTCTATATCCACAGTCAAAGCAAGTCTTGTCACAGTATGCAGTGAGCCGGATAGTAAGAGAGTTAGAATGTCTCTAAAGCTCACTCTTGGAGAACTGTTGCAATGAGTGGCAACATGAAGAAGTTAAGCGTCTATTACATAAAACACTATCTATGTTGCAACCGATTGTTTGGTAGACATGTCAGAAAAAAATATTCTCTTTCAATCAACCAATTAATCAAATTATTAATTACCGGTAATCAGTCATTCAGACTCTTAATACACAATGAGTGCAACACAACATTTTTTAAATCAGATAAAAAGCAGACCAAACAACAGTGGCAAACCGAAACTATCAGCTAAAAAGGCACTGAATTTTAAAGCAAACAAAAACTTGTAAATGACTGAATGTACATGAATATGCTGAATGTATATGAATATACATGAATAACGTAATAAATGTTGTTGTGTTAGTTCGGATGATGAAACAAACGGTTTCAGTTGGCTTTAATATGCTACTGGAATTCTAACTGGAAATGTGTGCTCGACTTAAATGGAACAACATTCCAGATGGGTCGAAGGTGAAACTAAAGAATGGAACAAATGAATAAACAGAAAAGCTTCTCATGCCCTCTGTTAAGTATGGTGGGGGATCTGTAAAGCTGTGGGCCTGTTTCTCAACGGGAATCTGGGCCCTGGGAATCTTTTTATGTACATGGCATCCTGAACTCTTTGGAATACCATTTAAAATAAAAATCAAGACATAAAAAAATCTACGTCTTCCATGGCCATTTAAGTGGCTATTTCTTCCTGAATAAGAGATACCTAATTTAAATGTTATACAGTACTGTGCAAAAGTTTTAGGCAGGTGTGAAAACATGGAGTAAACAAAGAATGCTTTCAAAAATGAAAAGTGCTTATCATCGATTTTCATCAATCAACAAAAAGCAGTGAATGAACAAAAGAGAAATCTAAATCAAATCAATATTGACCACCCTTTGCCCTCCAAAACAGCATCAATTCTTCTAGGTACACATGCACAGTTTTTGAAGGAACTCGGCTGGTAGATTGTTCCAAACATTTTGGAGAACTAACCACAGATCTTCCGTGGATGTAGGCTTCCTTACATCCTTCCATCTCTTCATGTAATCCCAGACACACTCGATGATGTTGAAGTCAGGGCTCTGTGAAGGCCATACCATCACTTCCAGGACTTCTTGTTCTTCTTTACGCTGAAGATTGTTCTCAATGACTTTGGCTGTATGTTTGGGGTCTTGTTCTGCTGCAGAATAAATTTGGGGCCAATTATACGCCTCCTTGATGGTATTGCATGATGGATAAATATCTGCCTGTATTTCTCAGCATTGAGAACACCATTAACCATAACCAAATCTCCAACTTTATTTGCAGAAATGCAGCCCCAAACATTCAAGGAACCTCCACCATGCTTCACTGTTGCCTGCAGACACTCATTATTGTAAGGCAAGGCAAGGCAATTTTATTTGTATAGCACACTTTCAACAGCAGGGTAATTCAAGGTGCTTTACATGATTTGGTGATTTAAAAGAAACACATAAAAGAAACACACATTACACATGATACACAATAAAGCAAGAGAAAAATAAAAAAAAGCAAGAGAGCATGAACACATTTCATACATATAACATCAAGCATTTACTCAAAGGCAATTCTAAACAGATGGGTTTTTAGTCTCGATTTAAAGCAGTTCAGAGTTTCAGCAGCTCTACACTCGTCAGGAAGTCCGTTCCAGATAAGGGGAGCATAGAAACTGAAAGCTGCTTCTCCATGTTTAGTTCTGAGTCTAGGGATGTTTAGTAGGCTAGAGTTGGAGGACCTGAGTGGTCTTGGTGGTTGGTACCATGACAACAGGTCTTCAACATATTTTGGTGCTAAGCCATGTAATGATTTATAAACTAGTAAAAGTATTTTAAAGTCTATTCTCTGTACCGCTCTCCAGCCCAGCCAATTTCCACGTCAGAGGTATGGCTTTTTGGCTGCACCTCTTCCATGAAGACACTTCTGGCCAGACTTTTCTGGACAGTAAATGGGTGTATCTGGGTCCCACTAGTTTCTGCTAGTTCTGAGATGATTGCACTGCTAGACATCTTCTGATTTCGAATGGTAATAAGCTTGATGTGTCTCAAGTTTTCTTGGCCGACCACTGTTTCTACAATCCTCAACGTTGCTCGTTTCTTTGTGCTTCTTCAAAAGAGCTTGAACAGCACATCTTGAAGCCCCAGTCTGCTTTAAAATCTTTGTCTGGGAGGAACCTTGCTCATGCAGTATAATTGCCTTGTGTCTTGTTGCTGCCCTCAATCTTGCCATGACATGAGACTATCTTCCACAACCTCACCTTGGTAGCAGAGTTTGGCTGTTCCTCACCCAGTTCTAAGCCCCATACACAGCTGTTTCTGTTTCAGTTATTGACTGTGTTTCAATCTAAGTGTGACATTGATGATCATTAGCACATGTTTGATACAATTGGTTGATCATACACCTGACTATAATCCTACAAAATCTCAGACTTTGTACAAGTGTGCCTATTAGAATTGATGCTGGTTTGAAGGCAAAAGGTAGCAACACCAAATATTGATTTGATTTTGCATTTTTTTGCTCACTTTGCATTTGATAAAATTAAACATGATTAGTAACATCATTATTTATTTTTCTGTAAGCATTCTTTGTTTACAGTACTTTTTACACCTGCCTAAAACGTTTGCACAGTACTGTGTATACTGTATCTTTCCGTCTGAGTTCTGGCACTAAAAAAATAATTTATTCCAGGAATGTTTACACATCTTTGCCAGAGGCTTTTAGGTGAAGCACACAGATTCATCCATCCATCCAGCCAGCCATCCGTCCTTTATCTGTACCCGTCCATCCTCTGCAGGGTTGCGGGGGGCTGGTGCCAATCTCCAACAATCATCGGGCGAGAGGAGGGGTACACCCTGGACAGGTCGCCAGTCCATTGCAGAAGCACACAACTTTGTGTATGTAAATTATTCTTTTAAATCCTACTACTCTGACTTAAATCTAACCAATACAAAATGTGTCCAGGTTATTATTTTACATAAATATGTCTGAGGTACTCTTGCTAAATGTACCTGTCAAATGTAAACCAGGGACATAGCCCAATTCTGCGACTCAAACAGAATCTAGGTTTTAATTTGTTGTAAAGGTAGATGATAAACTGAGACCCACCTCATTAAAAGATGAACAGCTTCCTTACCCTGGTATTATAAACATCTTAAGACAAAAAGAAATTGTATGTGGTGAATTATAGGTATATGGGTTATTGCTTGATTAAGTTAGTACTATGCCCACATTCATTTTCATTGAATATCCGTACACTAAGATCTGACTGGTTTGGAATGTCATTGACAGGGAAATATTTTCTACACAGCATCAGACTGCAGGGACAGGAAAGCTCTCAGTATCTGACCGCATTAACCATTGCCCCTTTTATCTGTGTTCCTCGCCTTGCGGAGCTTCAGCTGGGTGCTGCTGTTTCCTAGGGCATTTTCATTGGCACACTCTACAGCCAGAGAGCACTGCACTGCCTGCAAAACAGGAAGAACAGGCTGCTTCAGATAGACACAGGAGACAGAAAACAAGCTGGGTCCGGAGTCACCAGGCAACAAGTAGAGGCGAATGATAAGGTTACATTTCATCTGGTGCCCATTTGGTTTCTTCACATGACTGAATTTTAATCCTATACATCATCCTGAGAGAGTATTTCTCTGCTGGCTGTCTGATAAGATTGATAACTTCCTCCTAGTATTTATCATCCTCCTTGTTCTCTATATGTACACTACCTCTTGTAAGATTTCAGGAATGTCCTTCCTATTGCTGTTGCTCAACTTGAATCATTTAGAGATTCAATCTTGATCTGCAATTTTTTGATCTGCAGCTATTGAAAAAAAAAGAATGTCACTTGTCATTGCAATCTGGTATTTGTAAACAATCACATATTGGTTAATGTTAATTTATCCTTGCACAAATCTGACAAATTTTTACTTTCTAGACTTATCTGACTTCTGAGTACAAATTGATCATAAACTAAACCAAACAAGAACAAAAAAATCTGACAGTCAAAATAGTTTATTCTGAGAAAGTGAATTATAAGTGTGAAGAACTGTCATGATGTTAGTTGTTTGTGTAGTCTTTGAGTGAAAGTTTATTGTGTTTCTGTTATGTCTCCCTCCTCTCTTAGTGTTTCAACTTTTTCAATCTTATTTTTTAATCACCACTTTGTATTTTGTGTTGGTCTTCTCTTATGTCTTCTCAGGTTAATCTGTCTAGTCATTTCTTATGTTTTTTTCTTTGTCTTCCTCTGTGTTTCTTGCCATTCTGGATTCCTTCCCAGCTACTGATTGTTTCCACCTGCTCTCTCCCTCTCACCTGCATCTACTTCTCCCTAATTAGTCTTCAGCCTTCTCCCTGACACTTACCTCCTCAGTATATTTAAACCCTTCTCTGTCAGTCATTACTTGCTGCTTTGTCATCAATCTTGCCTGTCTGGGGCCTGCTTTTGCTGCTTTTTCCTGGTCTTTGTATTTCCCTGGTGCCCCTGAGGTTTTTGTTCTCCATTTTGCTGCATTCGGGTCCTCAATCACACCAAACATGACAAGAACAGTTTATCTTTGTGACTATCAATAACAGAATTTGAGTTCAATTACAAACAGAACAAAAAATAAAAGACCATTCTTTTGATCAGGAAATGAAGCAAATGCTAAGAAATCTTAGAAAAGAAATTTGGCCAGTCTTTTGTTGTTGTTGTATAGCTTCTCCTGTCATGTATTTGGGTGCTTGTTCAATTGATCAAGAAGTTACGGCTCTTGTACCTCATTTAATAAGACACGCATACAGTGACTTTTACTAATATTAAACTTACACAGATTGGAAATCAACTTGCTATGTGGTTACAAGTGTCAAAAACTGTTTTTATTACTTGGTTTCTTCTTAGGAGATTGGTAGGAGGAAATCTAGATCTACTTCTTTAAAAACAATCTGCACACATGAGAGTGTGCACAGTGTTGAAGTGCAAAGGGAAGTAATGTAAATTTGTTCTCAGGCAAGAAAGGAAGTCTTCAGATTTAGCCACATGTACATTTGCATGTTTCAAATACTTCATTGACACAGGAAATAGTGTTCTTCTCTCTCTTTATGAGAAGTGAAGAGAGGGCTGACAGAACAAAGACTGTAGTGCTTTTTTTTGGTGCTCCGTTAGTGGAGAGAAATTGTCATAGGAAATTACTTCATCAAAATCATCCAAGAAACGTTGTGACTCAAATGAAATTTGTTGTATAAGGTGACATGAAGTAATATATCCATCCATCCATCCACACTTTAACAGACATGCCCCTACATCCAACAAACGGCCATATACTTTTTGAACAGGTTAAAGAATTCTGCTGCATAAGCACACAGCTCTTGTATATATGTATAAGGTGCATGGGAGCTGTGCTACAGAACTAATGCAACTGTCAATTCAGTTTATTTATATACCACCGATTCACAGTACCAGTAAATCGGCAGTCTGAGAGTGAAATGCTCTGTTGGGAACATATGGAACAATCAGACCTCTGATGGATGTGGAGCTTAATTATTAAGGGCTTTATATGTAAGAAGGATGATCTTAAATTATATTCTGGATTTACCAGGGAGTCAATGAAGGGAAGCGAGAAAAGTGAGCTCTCTTTTTAATATTCATCAGAACTCTTTTAATTACATTTTGTGGACTTCCTGATAGCAAAGAATTACAGTATTCCAGCCTAGAGGTAACAAATGCATGGACTAGTTTCTCAGCATCACTCCAGGACAGGATCTTTTCTAATTTTAGCAATATTCTGGAGGTGAAAGAAGTTTGATATGGGATTTGAATGTTATGTCTTGGTCAAAAATAACGCAGAGGTTCTTTATTACTGACGGCTAATTTAATACCATCCAGATGAAGTGATTGACTAAGCACTTTCTTTTATAGAGCTTCTGGTCCAAAGATGGCAACTTCTGTCTTGTCATAATTTAAGAGCAGAATGTTTAAAGCCATCCATGTTTTATGTTTTCAAGACATGCCTGTAATCTACCTAATTGACTGGATTCATCAGGATTTATGGTTAAATATAGTTGTGTATCATCAGCATAGAAATTTATTCCATGCTGTCTAACGATTTTACCTGTTGGAAGGATATATTGTAAAAAGAATTGGTCCAAGCACAGAACCCTGTGGTACTCCACAAGTAACTCTTAAGTGTGAAGATTTATAATTTACATTAACAAACTGAAATCTGTGGGACACATATAATTTAAACCAGCCTAGTGTTGTTCCTTTGATCCCTGCAACATGTTCAAGCCTTTCTAAGAGAATAATATGATCGACTGTGTCAAAAGCAGCACTGAGATCTAACAACACCAGAAGAGTCACAAGACCATTATCTGAGGCCATGAGAATATCCTTAGTAACCTTTGTCACTGCTGTTTCAGTGCTGAGCTCTAAAACCTGACCGAAACTATTTAAACAGGTCGTTACTGTTTAGATGTTTACATACTTGATTAGCAACTATTTTCTCAAGGATTTTGGATAAGAAAGGAAGGTTAGATATAGGTATGTAATAAACTAAGTCATCTCGAATAAGGGAAGGTTTCTTAAGAAAAGGTTTAATTACACCAACCTTAAATTCCTGTGGTACATATCCATTTACGAAGGATATGTTCATCACATCTAAAATGGGGCCAGGAACCAAAGGGAACGCTTCCTTAAATAGTTAGGATATTATTGGGTCCAACATACAAGTTGAAGGTTTAGATGAGGTTAATATTTTTAAAAATTCCAACAGCTCGACTGAATCCAATCAGTCCAAACACAAATGAGGTTCTACAATTCTCTCCAATGCTGCCTCACTTACTGAGAGAGAAGTAATCTTGTTTGGGAGGATGCCAATGATTTTATTTTTAATATAATTAATTTTCATTTATGAAGAATCTCATACAGTCATCGTCGCTAAGAGTCATAGCTCTGTTGGCTCAACACTTTAAGAGTCTCGGAGATGCCCCCTTCATCACGGTGCCGTCAACGTCATCACAACATTCTCCAGTTGCATGGGGACAAAGCATTACAGTACTGTAGCATCGGTGCGCCGGACTTTTGGAAGACAGGAATATCTTTCGGTTTACTTTGGCCATGCAGGACATGGTACAAGCATATGCATTTGATCCCGTCTCTGACCCTGAAAGTGGATTTTACATGCCACCCCTCCTTTAAGGGGGCTACCCTATCTAATGCCAAAACGCAATGAGGAAGTAACGCTATGAACCAGACCATCAATTTGTGAAGGGTTAGAGATGGAATTGCTGCCCTCCACTGTGTTACTCTGAGACACTGAAGATAGTAAGAATGCAACAGATTCTTTAAAACTTGTTACAACCTTGTCTGATAAAGCTCTACTATGATAACATTTTCTTTCACGTTTAAGATGTTCAGTTAAAGTAAATTCAAGCTATCAAAAAATGATCACACTGAACCAGGTTATGTGGGAGGACTGTTATTTTCTCACACTCAATGTGGTCCAAAGTGTGTTGACCCAAGTGGGTGGGCCCCTGTACTTTTTGAGTAAAGCCAATTGAGTCTAATGTAGCCCTTCCTATCCTGCTCTTAAAAGGATGGGCCCTAGGTTCATCTCAGGTATACTCCTAGTATATATGTGATTTTTCCATATATACTGATTGAGTGTTCGGGTCACTGAAACTTAAAACTGGAATTAAGATGAAGTTACCAAAATGACAGTAAATAACTAAATAAATGGCACCTTTTACCTAAAATACAACAGAAACCTTTGTTTAGAAATATTCAAGTTCTGACTTTCATTAAATAAAATAATTGTAAACAGAAATATGATAAAGAACATACATTCTCCGTGCCCTTTTGTTAGTAAGCAAACAGCAGTAGAAAATCACCATTCAATAACCAGTGTTTTTACCTCACAAAATAAGATTTTATCCAATGACCATCTCTTTCACAGGCTTAGTGCTTCACTCAGAACCAATTTACCAAAATAAAAGCTGGCACTCCTATAATACATGGGGGAGGAAAACAAAACGTTGCAAGCCTGAGCCGTGGCTCATGATTGTGGAAACCCAAAACTTAGTGGTCCGTTCACTCAATGAAGCCAAATAAACGTAGCAGAAATGCAGCTTTTTTTCTAAAGGACTGTTCCACCTCCGTCCATTTGAGAATGGCAGTGCTCCCAGGCATCCACATGGGCCTCCATACAGTCTCTGATGGTCATCCAACGTTGCCAGAGGAACTCAGAGCATTCCCTGGTAGCTCAGAGCGCTATTTGGTTTCCGTCCTCTCGTTTCCAGGTCGGGAACAGATGTACAGCTATTTGGCTAGCTGCATTAGCGAACAGCTTGATGCATACAGTTCAATCATGTTTTCTTAGCATTTCGCCCACACTTCGCTAGCGAGGCAGCCTCTGCATGTAATTGGCAGCGAATAACTTTGTGCTGAAATTATGTCTCTTACAAGAATTACTTGTCTCTTCTAGGATTATAATGCAAACAATCAAAAGTACAGGCACTCAAAAAGTTCCGCATTCCACGTTGTATAATTCGCAAAAACAAACTGTTTCATCCATCTTTTTTTCATATGCCTTTTTTTCCGTTTTTCTTTCTTCCTCCCCTCTCTCCCCCCGCCACTCTAGAAGTCAGGTCATCACCAAAAACAGCATGTTTTTTGTTGTTGTTGACATCACTTCCTTTTTCCCCAAACGAAAATAATGTTTGGTTCTCCTTTTTGGGTTCACATCATGAAATAAAACATTTTCTTTTCCAAACACATAACATGAATTTACCAAATTTTAAACACAATGAAAACATCTGATTTTTAACAGCCTCTTAACCTTATGTTTCCTTTTTTTTTTCTTTTTTTAATAATCCATGAACTAAATATTTTAACGTTTCTTAACATTTCAGCCAGGTCACACCAAGATAGCATTAAAGGCAGCATTTAGGCTATCACTTTCAGTGTCCACATGAATATTCCAATCCCCCACGATAATGTCCCTGTCAGTACTTAATACTAAATCAGACAACAATTGGGAGATCTGATTAAAGAATTAAGAGTAAGGGCCTGGTGTGCAACTGTGACTCATATATTGCAGCAACAACACAATAATAATGTTTAATCTCACTCAACACTATGCAAATGCTTTACTGACCTTGGCATGCAGGATACACAAAGCTTAAAGTGAAATTGATAACATGAATCACTTTTTCATGAACTTGGCTTTTAAAAGATCTGACCAATTGGGGGCACTCCATCCCATATACATGTAATTCCAAGATGGCCATTTGATCCTTTAATATGAAAAAGAAACACATAACACATGATGGTGATGTAAGAGCAATAGTGATGTACCTGGTCACAATTCAATAGAACACTGTGATTTCCATGTCCTTGATCTCATTCCACATGCATGATCAAAAACTGAAACAGAATAAAATTGATGCAGACACTGTGAATATGTAGCAGGAATACATCTTCCACACAATCCACATCTTCAATGTGATGTATAAAGCATTCTTCAAGTTTCAGCTGAGTTAAGAAACCGTGTCGGAGCAATTTACAGCTATGTAATTTCTCTTAAGAGAAATACTGAAAATTAACTAAACCCTTTGTCAATGTCAGCTTTTGTGCTTCTCCTAATGTGGATATGTCTTTTGTAATCAGGATAATAAGGACATTGATGGTGATTATGAGAACTGCATCCATGTGCATTGATGTGCTTCTATAGCTTGCGAGCGGTGAGGGTCACAATTAAATGTTGACTAAACTGTAAAACAGTTGCTTTTTCAATAGATCAGTGAGCTGGAATCAAAACTTTCTTTAAATAAGGACAGGGAATATACAGTTTGAAATTGTCACAGTACAGGGTTGTTTTGGTTAATTCCTCATTGTTTAAGTATTCCAGTGGTTGTTTTGTTGTTTTAATTTATTTTCTTGTGAATTATCCTTGTTTGTTCTTGAAATCTGTTACCGAAACATTTCAATGTTCTGTCAATTAATTGATTTAATTATTATTAGTAAAGGCATCTGGGGAATATGGCATAATTATTAGTCAGAGAAGAGGCCTTTCACCTTCTCTGATCTAACTGTATGACTCCTCGGCTGTGAGGAGTGTTTTGGTTAACCTTGCAATGTAGCCATAACATCGGGAGACAGAAGGCAGATGCTACTTGCAGAGAGGGCAGACATGATCTGGCTGTGAGAGAGTTCAAGCATTCGCCCAGACGGGCTCATGTACAAGACTGGCCGTACTAAAATATCAGAAACCCCAATCCAGACTCCAGCCTCATCCATATGGAAGAAGGAAGATATTTTCTTCCCACAACAAATCTTATTCCTATTTTTGTTTCTGCCATTTTGGTTTTGCAAATTACATTGTATATGTTCAGCCCAGCTCTTTTTGCATCCGTTTTTCTGTTTTCCCTCATGTTATTGTTCTTGTTGCCTCTAAGATTCAATTCATTCACTTTATCTCTTTTTGTAAAGATATATTCTGAAGCATTTCAAAACGTTTGCTGCCGATAGACTGAATCATTGATGCTATATATCTGGAAGCCAAGGACTATAGGGTAAAATAGAATCCAAATGCAACATGAAGATTAACTCTTCATCTCCAGATTAGAACAAGGTCGTGCACCGCAGATAAATTATTGAAGCATGTGATAATGAAATTAAGCCTAATATTCAGTGTACTGATGGACAAAATGGCCAAAGGATTGCCAAGGTATCAAACAAGGTATTGGTCTCTTGACTATTTCAAATTTTCTGGTTATACTAATCCAAATCCTTACTTTTAAAAACTTTACTACAACAAATGTCTGTGCAGAGAGTCACACTAGCCAGAACTCTTTCATAATACAATGCAATGATCCATTATTTGTTTTGCTGAGAAAGATGGCCTCATATGAAGGCTGCATTCAGAGGAATCTTTGATTTGTCATGGTGCTGCCAAATTGAGACACGGTGGATTCTCACCTGGTCACTATACTTCACCAAAGGTTATCCTTACCTCCATCAAAAACAACAAAATACAACAATTGCATGTTGGAACAATGCAAAAAAATAATTATATTGGAGTCAGAGAGGATGCTATCAATATGTGCCCAATATTATGCATCAGAGAAAGTAAAATAAACTTAAAGCCTTGAATGGCTATAGAAAAATGGGGAAAGAATGCAGCAATACGAGAAAATGTGGAACAACTTGTAATAACTTTCAACTTTACTTTTCCAACTTGTAACCCTAACCCTAACAAAGACCAATTAATATTAGATGAAAAATTGAAATTATATTTACAGACTGCAATGCACCTCTGACTTTAGTACAATGTCCATTACAATTTGTAGTCTTACTGTAATGAAGTGTATAAAACACTGAGCTGATTTTTCCACGTTAGGTTGGAGTGTATTTCAAGAGATTTCTAATCAAGCTCTGGTAGAAAAAAAAAGAACAAATGAGGAAGTTATTAGTCAGATAATTTAATATGTCAAGTAAAACGTTTTTCTGGGTTTTGACTTCAAAATGTAGTTTTGTTAAAAAGAATTCTTTTAAATTCCTTAAAGTTATGTTATGTATTACTAAAGGGGGGGGGTTGAGCTGGCCTGGCGGATTTATGTGCTCTTCGAGGGCTTTCCTGTTATTCAACACAAAGTGGACGCCTGTGACTCATGGGTGTAGTGTAATCAGTACGCATATAATCTGTTGAAGGCAAATGATGTACCCAACATCCTCTTTTACAACAGAGGAACATTGTATGCAGCTGGAATCTTTCAAACATCAGTTTTTACCAGAAGTTGCTCTTTGGATCTTCTGCTCACCAACTACATTTTACACATTCCATGAAGTCTTGTTACAGCTGTAAATTCATTAGGTAAGGACAGTTTATAAATTATATATTTTTTTGCAACGTAATATAAGAAATTACCTTTTTGTCATTAAAAAGAGTTGAATTTAGTGTCATTATTTTTACTTGATTATGGTTGCATATTTTCTTTTATTTTAATTTAACCCCTTCTGGAAAAGAGCAAAGTTGATTTTAATTCCTTCTAACACAGTAGGGTTTGTAAGTTCCAGGTTATTTTCTAGCTTAAAATAGGTCAGTTTTGATTTAGTGCCTAAGACGACTCAAGCTTTATACAAATGTGACTTTAATTAAAATACTGATACTGAAGTAACTGTTTCTAAAATCTTCTCCAGTCAGAGATCAAGGATGTCTATCAGACTCTGATATCAGTAAACATGCTGACAGTCGAGATATTACTGAGTCTCTTCCTCCTTCCAGGTGAGCAGTTTGTTCACTTCCTCTCATTTGGAGATGTCACCTGAATAAATTTTTTTCTGAAACATTTGATCGTGATATTTTTTAAAAGCTTGATATGTAAAACACTGCAGCTGAACTGTAGTTTATGGATCATAATATTTCTCTTCAGGTGGATTTTGCTCTTGATTATGTTAATTATTTGTCTGCCTTACAGGTTCTTTAGCATACTGTGGTGGTCAACAACCAGCCCTCACCATCAATACACCCAAAAACATTGCGGCCCTGATTGGATCTTGTTTGCAAATCCCGTGTACCTATGACACAGAAGATTCTCGTTATGATAGGAGCATAACTATTAATGCCGTTTGGATGAAAGGTGGTGTAAATTTTGCCTCTGACAGAAATGTAGTTATTTTCGAAAGCAATAAGTCAGTTAACACCTATCCACTGGTAATACGTGGAAGCCTGACAGAGAAAAACTGCACCACTCTGTTTCCTGATCTAAGCAGAGTTTATACAGACAAGTACTTCTTCAGAATTGAGAATGGGGGCTTTAAGGCAACAGCTTGTGCTGATCCTGTTCAAATAAAAGTTAATGGTAAGAACATTTTTGTTGTAACATACAATTCCTCTTAAAATTCATCTCTTCCTTTTTGTTAATGTAAGGCTTGTAAATATCATTGTATGAAATGTTGGTAATAATTGTAGCAAACAGTGCTGAGAGAGAGAGAGAGAGAGAGAGAGAGAGAGAGAGAGAGAGAGAGAGAGAGAGAGAGAGAGAGAGAGAGAGAGAGAGAGAGAGAGAGAGAGAGAGAGAGAGAGAGAGAGAGAGAGAGAGAGAGAGAGAGAGAGAGAGAGAGAGAGAGAGAGAGAGAGAATAAGAAATTGTTCTACAAAAAAGAATATCTGAAGCTAAGCATCAATTAACAGAGGAGGTCAAAATTCACAAGAGCCCTAAACAACCACAGATCCTGACAAATAGTTATTTTTTTTAATCGGCCAAGCTTTCTAAAATGTGTCTCTAATGTGAACTCCCAGATTCTCCTTGGAGTCCCAGCATTAATATCTCTGCTGGTGATCTGAAGGAGCATCAGTCTGTCACTATAACCTGCTCAGCTTTGACTCCCTGTCCACACTCACCTCCTGAACTCACCTGGAATCTCCAACAAGACTCTCAGAGTCAAACAGAGAGAAACACAGATGGAACCTTTACAACTAAAATCCAGGAGACCATCACTCTGTCAGACACACATGATGGATACAACATCAGATGTTCTGCCGCATATCCTGTGAAAGGAGGAAACAAGACAGCAGAAACAGAAGTGACTCTCAGTGTTTCATGTAAGTGATCCTGTCAGCAGGTCATGGTTCAGCTGATTCTGATCAGTAAAGTTAATATGTGTCCCACTTCCCCCCAGATGCTCCAAGAAACACCTCAGCATCCATCAGTCCATCAGGTTTGGTGTCAGCAGGTAGCTGGGTGGAGCTGAGCTGCTCCAGCAGAGCCAAGCCTCCACCCAGCTTCACCTGGTTCAGGAACAGCAAACATGGAGCCATTAATGTATCTGTGGGGCCGGTTTACAGCTTCAATGCTACTGAGGGAGGAGAGTATTACTGTGTGGCCACTAATGATCTTGGTCAAAATGGGTCATTTGGGATCTTTGTTAGTATTAAAGGTAAATATTTTACTGCACTGAAGCTTGCCAAAATGTTTAAAATTACACTTCCAACCTTAACTTTTGCATTATATTTTTTAATGTTTATTTAAAAGCAGATGGACTCTTTGTGCCAATCACAGTGGGAATATCAGTGGCCATCTTCCTTATTGTTTGCCTCTTTGTGGCTGTTTGGTGAGTATCAAACTAAAAATCATGTTACACAATGAAGATGCAGTGTTTTCAAAATACTAATAGTGTGTGTAAAAATAGTTATAGTAACATTTACTTCCTCACATTCTTCTGCACTTTTAATAGTGCACTTCCAATTGCAAACCAAAATATAGATAAAAAAGTATCCCTCTCCCTATACTGAAAGTGAGTGGAAAGAAAATTATTTTTATGCTTTTATTTAATGTCAGACAATTACTTTATAAAGTGAAATAATGCTTGAAGACTTCACTGTACTCTGAATAACTAAATTCATATTTGATTGACCTCCTCATCTGTGTTGCATGTAGTAACTCAAATTCTGACACCATAGAAGAGGCGTTTCACCATTTCACAGCATTTCTTGGTATTGTCTCTTAAAAACATCAGTGATGTAATCCCATACGTTTTGTTTTGGATTTAGATCAGTGGATTAGGTTGGCATCTTCATCACATTTATGTTGCTGGTCTGACTCTCAGTAGTAAGAGAAATGCTGCTTTCCTATTGGTGTGTTTTGGGGTATTACCTTGTCAAGGTAACACCCCAATATCTATCTATCTATCTATCTATCTATCTATCTATCTATCTATCTATCTATCTATCTATCTATCTATCTATCTATCTTATCTAATCATATATATATATATATATATATATATATATATATATATATATATATATATATATATATATATATATATATATATATATATATATATATATATATATATATATATATATATATAATCTACTTCCCATTTAACACTTTTACCATTAAATGTAATCTAATAGTAAATAGCATTTGAAATGATAGGAATACAATCTTATGATCTAGTAATTAATCTGGTTATTGATGTTGGGCTGCTATTGCTTGAACACAGCTGTGATTTATGGTGACGTTTAAGATGAACCTTTGATCTAGGCAACATTATTAGCAAAAAACAAGCATTAATGCTACTTGATATCAAATTGAACTACAACTCTGTTTGTCATACATTAGATAAGTATCGAGACTCATAGACACTTAAACAACATCCCAGTGTTGGAATTCAGGGGTTGTGAGCTGTGAGTTTGGGTGTGCCGTAGGCTGTGTGTTTTGTTGTTGGGCCGGGCCCGCGCATTCCTGTATCGGGCCCGCGCATCCCCGTATCGGGCCCGCGCATTCCCGTATCGGGCCCGCCCATGACAGATTACGATGCCTCATGCAAATGTATTGGCCCAAGACAACCAGCAGAGGGTGCAATAGGTTACTAATCGGGAGTTTTGGATGCGGTAAAAGAAGACACTTCGGTACAAGTGTTTGCTAAATAATAAGCTGAAAACGAATGGAAAGGATAAAAGTCTTGGGAATTTTCTGATGGTCAGAAGAAAAGGAGTTTCGTTGGACGAAATGCCAAAAAAGAAAGAAGGACAATCAATGGCGGGTAGGCACGGCTGTGTGGTGAATGAGAAGGAGTGGGGAGAAATAGAGGAATATGAGAGTGAGGATAGTAATATGGAGATGAGTGTTGGGCAGGATTTGTTGAAAGGAAAGAGAGGTAACAATTCAGATGAAGATAAAACTAGGAAACATAGAAGGGTTGCATTAAATGAAAGTGGAGATGAAGAGGAAAGAGAATTCAAAAATCATATTGAGATTTAGTGAGGGAAATGGAGTGAATTCAGTGAGTCCTGTCAAGCTAACTTCTATCCTAAAAAATCAAGTTGGAGACATAAAAATGGCTAAAGTACTAAGAGATGGAAACTTGTTAATCATATGTAAGACTGAAGAACAGAGAGAGAAGGCTTGTAAAATAAGAGAAGTGGGAAAACATAAAGTAATCAGTGTGAGTAAGGTGGGAATGAGTGGACAGGGTCCGAAAGGAGTGATTTGGGGAATACCTATTGAAATAACAATTGAGGAAATAAAAGTTAATCTAAAAGGTGGAAAAGTGAAAGAAGCTAAAAGATTTACAAAATTTCGAGATGGAACAAGGAAGGAAACGGATTCAGAGTTGATTGAATTTCAAGGAAACATTCTACCATACAGAGTATTTTTGGGTTGCTTGTCATACACAGTGAAGGAATACACTCCAAAACCAGTTCGATGCTTCAACTGTCAGAGATTCGGACATACAGCAAATGTATGTAAAGGAAAGAAGAGATGCCCAAGATGTGGAGAGGATCATAGTTTTGAAGAGGGCAGAAAAAGGATGAAACCAAAGTGTTGTAATTGTGGGGGTTGATCACAGTGCAGCTATGCTGATGCAGTCAACATGGTGGGGAAGTATCCAGAGAAAAGAACTGAAATTAGAACACAAGAATCATCTCAAGGAATGGGAAGAGAAGGAAAAGCGTGGATAGATATGAAAAAACTAGTAACTTTCATTGCAGGGGTAATAAATGCGACAATGGAAACAAAGTCAAAAACGGAAAGGATACACATCATTGTGAAAGCAGCAGTAAATCATCTGGACATTAACGAGTTGTCATGGGAGGAGATCAGGAATAATCTCAGCGCACATACAAGCCAAGAGGGGGTGTGTGTGGGTTAATGAATGGTACTAATTCTACAATGGAATGCTAGGAGTTTGATAGCTAATGTTCATGAGTTTAAAAGATATATTGATGAATTATTAGATAAACCAGATATATGTATTCAAGAAACATGGTTAAATAAGAAATTAGAATATAAATTATTTCCATATACAATAATTAGATGTGATAGAGAGGATGGTATTGGAGGAGGATGTGCTACTTTTATTAATAATAATCTGAATTATAGAATAATTAAAATAGGAAAAGAAGAAGAATATATAGGGAATAGAAGTTTATTTAAATAAGGAGAAGATATATATAGTTAATTATTATAATCCATGCAATAACTTAGATATTAATAATCTTAAATTAATTATATAAGGTAATTATAAGCATGTGGTATTGTGTGGAGATTTCAACTCTCATAATACATTATGGGGAGGAAATAAAGTAGATAAAAATGGTGAGATAATTGAGGAGATAATAGATGATATGAATTTAGTATGTATAAATGATGGTAGAGGGACAAGGATAAATATAAATACAGGTAAAAGTTCTGCTATAGATCTCACACTAGTGTCAAATGAAATAGCAGGCAAATGTAATTGGGAAGTTCAGGAAAATAATTTAGGGAGTGATCATTATATAATTTTAACAAAAATTTATGGGGATAAAGAATTACATTTTGAAAAAAGAGAAGGAAGATGGGTATTTAAAAAAGCAAAATGGGATAAATTTAGAGATATATGCGAAAAAGAACAGGGTAGGATAAACACGGAGGAAGATATAGAAACAGTGGAACAAACTTTTAGGGAAGTATTAATTGAAGCAGCAGAAATAACTATTCCTAAAAGTAAAGGAACAATGAAAAAGAAGAATGTTCCTTGGTGGAATGAGCAATGTGGAAAGGAAATTAAAGAGAGAAATAAAAGCATGAAAGAGTTAAAAAAGACACATAATTTTGATAGTTTAATAAAATATAAAAGGTTACAGGCCGAAGCAAGGAGAGTAATTAAAAGGGGAAAAAGAGAAAATTGGAGGGGGTTTTGTGATAAAATAGGGAGAACAACATTAGTTAGTGAGGTATGGGGAATGATAAGAAAAATGAAAGGAGTTTATAGAGAGTTTAAATATCCAGTACTTAAAATAGGAGAAGATGTAGCTATTAAAAATGAAGAGAAAGCAGAAATGTTAGCTAAAACATTTATAAGAATTAATAGTAATTATAATTTATCCAAAGATAGATGGGATAGAAGAGAAGAAACTAGAAAGAAAAATAATGTAGAAAATGGATGAAATGGAAAATAGATGTTCCATTTACATTATTTGAATTGGAGCGAGCAATGGGGAAAACTAAAATAACGTCACCTGGCAAAGATAATATTAATTATGTGATGCTTAAACAGTTAGGGGATAAGATGAAGGCAAAATTATTAGGATTATATAATAAAGTCTGGGAAAGAGGTCAGTTACCAAAAAATTGGAAGGAGGCAATAATAATACCGATAATTAAACCAGGGAAAGAGCCAAGTAATCCAGAGAGCTATAGGCCAATAGCACTGACTTCTCATATAGGGAAATTAATGGAAAAAATGATTACAGAAAGATTAAATTATTATTTAGAAAGTAGGAAATTGATAATAAAATATCAAAATGGATTTAGGAAAGGCAGGGGAACAATGGATTCAATAGTAAGTTTGGAAAATGAAATTAGGTAAGCACAAAACAATAAAGAAAGTTTAGTTATAGTTTATTTTGATATAGAGAAAGCATATGATATGGTGTGGAAGGAGGGATTAATTATTAAATTAAAGAGATTAGGGATTGAAGGAAGAACACATGATTGGATAAAAGATTTTTTGTTTAATAGATATATTCAAGTAAAAATAGGAAATAAAATGTCAAATAGTTATAAAGTAGATAACGGCACACCACAAGGAAGTGTGATCAGTCCAGTTCTTTTCTCTATTATGATCAATGATGTATTTAAAGATATAGGATATGATATTGGGAAAGCATTGTTTGCAGATGATGGAATAATATGGAAAAGGGGAAGAAACATCCAATATCTACAGAAAAAGATACAAGAAGCAATAATAAAAGTAGAAAATTGGTCATATGTATGGGGGTTTAAATTTTCAGTAGAAAAAAAAAAGTATGGTCTTTAAGGGAAAAGGAAGGTAAAAATGGAACTTAAATTATATAGGGAGCAATTGGAGCAAGTGAAAAGTTTTAGATATCTGGGGGTTATATTTGATGAAAAATCTATTTGGAAAGAAAATATTAACACAATAGAAGAAAGATGTAAAAGGGTAATAAATATAATGAAATGTTTTTAAAAGGGAATGAATGGGGAGCTAGTGCTAAAGCATTTAAACAAATTTATATAGCAATGATTAGGTCTGTTATTGAGTATGGTAGTATAGTATATAGTTCAGCAAGTAAAACATTATTAAAAAGGATTGAAGTAATTCAAAATCAGGCTTTAAGAATATGTTGTGGAGCAATGAAAACCACTCCTATAGTATCATTACAAGTAGAAATGGGAGAGATGCCTTTGAATCTAAGATTCAAATGATTGAAAATGAATTATTGGGCTAATGTACAGGGAAGTGAAGAGGATGAACATCTGGTTAAGGGTAAGATGAAAGCAGGAGGGGAATATATTAATAGAAAATACAAGAGTATGATCTGGAAATCATGTAGACTAGCGGAAGAATTTAAATTAAATGATTAAACATTTGTTAAAATGTTTTTATATTCACCTACCCCAATTTGGTTATTTCCAAAAGTAGTCATTGATTTTTGTATAAAAAATGAATTGGAGAGGAGGAAAGGTAATAGAAATTGGGATAATATTGTTGAAAAAAGGTTGAGTGAAACACATAAAACATTTATCCCTATATTTACAGACGGATCAAAAGAATCAGGTAAAGAAACAACAGGTTTTTCTTTTTGGATTCCAAAATTAGGTATATATAATAAAAGTAGAACTTCTAATAATCTATCAATATACACAGTGGAAATGTTAGCTATTTATTTTAGTTTACAGTGGATAGAACAAAATGGAATTAAAAAAAGTGTTATATGTTCAGATTCAATGTCAGTATTATTATCAATTAAAGCATTATCAGCAGAGAAAAGACCAGATATTTTACTTGAAATATATGAATGCTTATTTAGATTAATAATTAATAATTCACAAGTTAAATTTATGTGGGTTCCAGCACATAGAGGGGTAGAGGGTAATGAAGTAGCTGATTATTATGCAAAGCAGGCAACAAAACTATAATAGAGGTACCATAAAGTGTGGAAGAGATTAAAGCAATTATTAAGAAACAGATAATGGAGGAATGGCAAGAACAATGGATAAAGGAAGAGAAAGGAAGGCATTTAAATAATATTAAAGGAAATGTGGGGAGAATGGAAAATATTCAAATGAATAATAGAAATCAAGTAATAGTTTCAAGGATGAGATTGGGACATACAGGTTTAAATAGTACACTTTATATAATAGGAAAAAATTATACAGGATTGTGTGATTGTGGGAATAATAGGGAAACAGTTGAACATGTATTATGTTATTGTAGGAAGTATGTAATAAATTGGAAAGTATTAGAAGAAAAATTAAAAGTTAAGGGATATGGAAAATTAAGTCTAAAGAATCTGTTAAATGGAGAGATAGAATTGTATAGATTAGTACTGGAATTTTTAAGGAAAAGTAGAATAATAAATAGAATTTAGTGGAAATATTAATAGAATACTTCCCACTACGACTCACACTCCCATACAGTAGGTGGCGGAAATGCACCTAAAGTTGGTTGCCACCCGCCAATAAACAGAAGAAGATGAAGAAGAAGAAGAAGAGGAAGAAGAACAAGAAGAAGAAGAAGAAGGAGGAGGAGGAAGGAGGAGGAGGAAGGAGGAGGAGGAAGAAGAAGAAGGAGGAGGAAGGAGGAGGAAGAAGAAGGAAGAAGAAGGAAGAGGAAGGAGGAAGAAGAAGAAGAGTTTGCTAAGGGAGGAGGAGCCGACCGGTGTACAAATCAGCGTCGGATAGCGGGAAAAATTAATGGTAAAAGGACATTTGTCGGAAAAAAACAAGGTGTTATCGAATGGAAAAAATAAAGGACTTGGGAATATTTTGATGCTCAGAAGAAGAGGACTGGAGTTGGAGGAAATGCCAAAATCAAGACGAGGAGGACAGACATCGGCGGGTAGGCACGGCTGTGTAGTGAATGAGAAGGAGTGGGGAGATATAGAGGAATATGAAAGTGAAGATAGTATGGAAATGAATCTTGGACAGGATACGATGAAGGGAAAGAGAGGTAATAATTCAAATGGAGAAAAAAGCAGGAAACAGAGAAGGGTCGTGCCAAATGAAAGGGAATTTAAAATCATATTGAGATTCAGTGAGGGAAATGGAATAAATACAATGAGCCCGGTTAAGCTAACATCTATTTTGAAGAATCAGGTAGGGGATATAAAATTGGCAAAGGTTTTGAGAGATGGAAATTTACTAATTGTTTGCAAGACTGAAGAACAGAGAGAAAAGGCTCGGAAAATAAGAGAGGTGGGGAAACACAAAGTGATTAGTATGAGTAAGGTGGGAATGGGGGGATCAAGGGCCAAAAGGAGTGATTTGGGGAATACCTGTGGAGGTATCCATGGAAGAAATCAAAAATAATATAAGAGGAGCAAAAGTAAAAGATGCTAAAAGATTAACTGAGTTCCGCGATGGGATAAAGAGAGAAAAGGAGGCAGTCTTGTTAGTTTTTGAAGGAGAAATTTTGCCATATCGAGTCTTCTTAGGTTGCATGTCTTATGCTGTGAGGGAGTACATACCAAAACCTATTAGATGCTTTAACTGCCAGAGATTTGGACATACAGCAAATATCTGTAAAGGGAAAAAGAGGTGTCCCAGATGTGGAGAGAATCATGGATTCGAAGAGTGTGGAAACAAAACAAAGCCAAAAGGTTGTAACTGTGGAGGAGAACATAGTGCTGCTTATTTTGGTTGTCAGGTTATGAAAAGAGAAGTTCACATTCATCAAACAAAAGTACAAAACAAGATATCTTATGCAGATGCAGCTAAAATTGTTGGGAAAAATACAGTAAAAAGAGCTGGAACTCCAGTGGAGGAATCGTTTAAAGAAATGGGAAAAGAAATGGAAGGAAAAGTCTGGATAGATTTGAAAAAGCTTGTTAAATTCATTGCAGGAGTAATTAATGCAACAATGGAAACAAAATCAAAGACAGAAAGGATTCAAATTATTGTGAAAGCTGCTGCAAATCATTTAGATTTAAATGAGTTGTCGTGGGAGGAAGTTAGGCAAAATCTCAGTGCACGATCAAGTCAAGAAGATGGAGGCATAGGTTAGTAAATGGTATTAATCTTACAATGGAATGCAAGAATTCTAATAGCAATTGGTCAGGAACCTAAAAGATATATAGAGCAACAAATAGAGAAACCAGATATAGTATGTATCCAAGAAACATGGTTAAATAATTTTTTTTATTTTAAATTATTTCCATATACTGTGATTAGAGGGGATAGAGAAGATGGCATTGGAGGAGGGTGTGCTATTTTTATTAATAGTAATTTAAATTATAGAGTTATTAAAATGAGGAAAGAATAATAATTTGTTGGAATATAAATCTATACATATAGTGGTCAAATCTATATAATCAATTACTATAATCCATGTAAGAAATTAGATCTAGATAATCTCAAATTAATAATAGGCTGTGAACTTAAAAATGTTTTGATATGTGGAGATTTTAATGCTCATAATACATTATGGGGAGGAAAAAAACAGATGCAAATGGTGCAGTAATTGAGGAGTTAATAGATGATTTAAATTTAGTGTGTTTAAATGATGGAAGAGGAACAAGAATTAATATTAATACAGGTAGCACTTCTGCAATAGATATTACTTTAGTTTCTAATGAGTTGGCGGGGAAATGCGAGTGGAATATACAGGATAGTTCTTTGGGGAGTGATCATTATCCAATTTTTATTAAGGTTTTTGGATTTAAGGAATTAAACATCGGAAAAAGAGAAGGAAGGTGGGTATTAAAAAAAAGCAAATTGGGATAAATTCAAATATATATGTGAAAAGAAACAAGATAGGATAAATATGAAAGAAGATGTAGAAATAGTGGAAATTACTTTTAGAAATATAATTAATGAAGCAGCTGAAATAACAATTCCAAAAAGTAAAGGGAATATGAAAAGGAAAAATGTGCCTTGGTGGAATGATCAATGTGAGAAAGCAATTAAGGAGAGAAATAAAAGTATGAAAGAATTGAAAACGACTCATAATTTTGATAATCTAATAAATTACAAAAGACTGCAGGCAGAAGCAAGGAAAGTTATAAAACGAGCTAAAAGGGAAAATTGGAGATGTTTTTGTGATAAAATTGGGAGAACAACACCAGTAAGTGATGTTTGGGGAATGATAAAGAAGATGAAAGGAATATACAGAGAATTGAGTTATCCAGTGCTTAAAATGGAGGATGAGTTAGCTATTAAAAATGAGGATAAAGCAGAGATGTTAGCCAAAACATTTGTTAGAATTAATAGTAATGATAATTTATCAGAGGATAGAAGGTTTAGAAGAGAAGAATCTAGAAAGAAAAATGAGGTAATAAGTGACCAAGGAACGTTTTTGTCTTTAATGGATGTTCCTTTCACTTTAGTTGAGTTAGAGCTAGCATTGGGGAACAGTAAAATAACATCTCCTGGTAGAGATAAGATTAGTTATGAGATGCTTAAACATTTAGGAAATAAAATTAAAACTAAATTATTGGAATTGTATAATAAGGTTTGGGAAGAAGGAAAAATACCAAATAATTGGAGAGAAGCAGTAATAATACCTATAATAAAACCAGGGAAAGATTCAAGTAAACCAGAAAATTATAGACCAATAGCTCTTACATCGCATATTGGAAAAATAATGGAAAGAATGATTACAGAGAGATTAAATCATTTTCTGGAAAGTAGAAATTTAATAACAAAATATTAGAGTGGTTTTAGGAAAGGTAGGGGAACAATGGATCCAATAGTTTATCTTGAAAATGAAATTAGGAAAGCACAATCTAATAAAGAAAGTTTAGCAATAGTATTATTTGAAATAGAAAAAGCATATGATATGGTTTGGAAAGAGGGATTATTAATTAAATTAAATAGATTAGGTCTTAAAGGAAGAATATATGAGTGGATAAAACATTTTTTATTTAATAGATATATTCAAGTAAAGATAGGGGATAAAATATCAAATAAATATCTAGTTGAAAATGGACCTCCTCAAGGAAGTATAATTAGTCCTGTACTTTTTGCTGTAATGATAAATGATGCTTTCCGTGATATAGGCTATGAGTTTGGGAAACCACTATTTGCTGATGATGGAGCAATTTGGAAAAGGGGACGAAATATTCAACACTTACAAAAGAAATCACAAGAAGCAATATTAAAGGTAGAAAGCTGGTCTTATGATTGGGGTTTTAAGTTTTCAGTAGAGAAAACAAAATGTATGGTGTTTACAAGAAAGAGAAACGTGCTGATCAATCTTAAATTATATGGAGAAAAGCTTGAACAAGTTAAAAGTTTTAGATATCTGGGAGTGGTTTTTGATACTAAACTAATTTGGAAGGAGAATATAAGTAAAATTGAAGAAAGGTGTAAAAAAGTAATAAATTTAATGAGATGTTTAAAAGGAACTCATTGGGGTGCTAGTGCCCGGGCATTAAAACAAATGTATATAACAATGATTAGGTCAGTAATTGATTACGGTAGTATTGTATATAGTTCTGCAAGTAAAACTTTATTAAAAAAGATTGAGATTATACAAAACCAGGCGTTAAGAATATGTAGTGGAGCAAGGAAGTCAACACCAATGGCATCTATTGAAGTAGAAATGGGAGAAATGCCGATAGATTTGAGGTTCAAACAAATATTGTTAAATTATTGGGCTAGTTTACAGGGATGTACAGAAAAAGATCATTTGATTAGAAAATAAATGTATTTATGTAGGAATAATGGAAATGATCAATTTGAGAGTATGGTTGGGAAAGCAAATAGATTAGCAGATAAAATGAAATTAAATAATTTTATAAAGAAATGTATGTATTCAGTTACTCCAAAGTGGATTTTCCCTCATTGTAATATTGATTTTTATATTAAGATTAAAATGGAACAGGAAAAAGATAAAGGAAATTGGGATAATATTACATTTGAAAGATTAAATAATATACATAAATCATTTAGTCCAATATTTACAGATGGATCAAAAGACTCAGGAAAAGAGACCACAGGTTTCTCTTTTTGTATCCCAGATTTAGAGAAATATATAAAAATCAGAACTCCAAATAATTTGTAAGTTTTTACGGTGGAAATGTTAGCAATCTGTTTTAGCTTACTTTGGATAGAACAAAATAGGGTGAAAAAATGTATAATATGTACAGATTCTCTTTCAGGATTATTGTCCATTAAATCAGTCTCAAATGATACTAGACCGGATATTTTATTAGAAATATATGAATGTTTGTTTAGATTGAGTAAATTAAAGATAGAAATAAGATTTATGTGGGTTCCAGCTCACAGAGGGGTTGAGGGTAATGAAATTGCTGATTTTTATGCTAAACAAGCAACTAAATTAAATAAATGGATAGAAATTCCATATAGTGTTAAAGAAGTAAAAGCAATTAACAAAAAGCAGATATTGAATGAATGGCAGGAAATGTGGGTAAAGGGAGAAAAAGGAAGGCATTTAGGTAGGTAAGATGAGAAATATGGAAATTAATATTTGAGATCAAAAAATAATAACGAGGTTAAGGATGGGACACACAGCGTTAAATAGCACGCTTCATTTAATAGGAAAACATCCGACAGGTTTTTGTGAATGCGGGAAAGATAGGGAAACGGTGGAACATGTGTTATGTTTTTGCAGTAAATATATAATGAATAGAAAAAGATTTAAAGAAAAATTAATACTAAAGGGATATGAGGAATTTAATTTAAGGATTTTGTTAGGTGGGGATAATAATATACATAAGTTAGTCTTGGAATTCCTTAGGAAGAGTAGTTTAATTAGTAGAATATATATGTATTTTTTTTTTTTAGGATATTCCTACTCTGACTCACACTCCTACACAGTAGGTGGCGGTAATGCACTTTAAGTTGGATGCCACCCGCCATTTAAACAATAATAATAATAATAATAATAATAATAATAATAAGTGTTTGCTAAGGCTGTGTATATGGCTGTCTCATCTGGCAACACTGGCTGTGGGCAGGCTTGCAGGCAGAACTGGACATTTTTTGTTCCAGCAACACTAGCGGCCGAAGCGGGAGGGGAGTAGGCTACAGTTTTAAAAGTAAGTACATTAAAAACTTTAAGTGGTTGTGTTGTTTGGCTTTTGTTGTAGGTATAGACATGTATTTTAATATTTTGTAAATCATTGCTTGTAAAGGAGCTCGTATGTTGGTCTAATGGTTCTCGGTGTATTGCCCCGCTTATATACAGCTAATTTCGGTTTTTGCAACTAAAGCAAAAAGACGACTCCTTTTAGGAGAAATTATTTCCTCTTTACCGGTGCAAAATTTGGCCACACTGGCATGGAGGTAAAAGAATGAATCCAGTTACACACCTTATGCTTAGAGGAGTCTTATTAAGCCTCACAACTACAGAACCTGGGATCTCAGTGTGTGATCTATTGTGTTAATTAACATTTGCCATGCACCTCATCTTCACTTATTTTCTATTTATTTTATGAGAAGAATTCTGGTGGATCTGGAGGGGAATGTCACCCTTTGTTGGCCAAAAACAAATGAAATTTTTATTTATTTATGAAAAAGTATGTGCAGCAGTGCATCAATAGCCTACATAATTTTTTACTGATCGTGTTAATAAATATAACATTTTGTTCCACTTCCACCTCATCTGTGCGAGATTGCCTCGCCCACCCCTGAATTATTTTTCTGGTTAATTAGGTAAGTGCAAAGGGTTCCTCTTTCAATGCACTTTTGTGTTTAGTCACAATCCCTGTTCTTTTTGCAGGAATGTCAGTAAAATCTCCTGTATAATTGGATTGCTGGGGGATCAAGCCCTCAGGTGAGCGGAGGCATTAATAGACTAACATAATATCACACACACTTCCTATTATGAGTTCACTGAACTTTTCAAGTTTACTTTTCGCCCTGTAACAAATGAAGAAGACTCAGCTAAGATACTATGGAGTCTGAAACAAGGCAATACATCAAAAGCAGATGTGGCTATAGTGTTTTGTACTCTAGCCATAGAGTTAGGTTGGACCTCCTCAGCCCTTAAAGGAGCATTATATCACTCTTAGAGAGGAAAAAAAAGATTAGGCTACTCAGCAAGTCAAGACGAACCTGACACATTAGATAAATTTATAACTCCAGCCATAAGATTGGATAACAGATCATGTGTAAGACTAAGAAACAAAAATTAACTTCCTCGTATATCTCAGTCAATCCCACTCCCCACAGTCAGACTCAATCCTCCTGCTTCACAAACTGATTCTGAACCTATGCAGCTGGGTCACACCAGGCTCACCCTGGAAGAGAGAAAGCATTGTTTACACGCTGGCTGTTGTCTTTTATTGTGGCTAATCACTTCATTTCATAGCTTCCTGCCCAATTTGCCCAAAAGCTACCACCTGTCCGTAAGCCTGGAGGTTCTGGTGGATGAACCTTGTATTAAAAAACACCTCCAGTTTTCAGTCCCTTAATCCATCATATCAATAACCAAAATTACCCTTTTTACACCCTAGTTGACTCTGGTTCAGACTAGAATCTCATTTACCCATAACTGATTAAACAATGTAACATCCCAGTTCAAGATCTTATCTCACCCATCAAAGGCACTGCCCTGGATGGAAGCTCAATGTCATCCATAACCAAACAAACTGAACCCATCACCCTCATCATTTCAAGGGTAATCATCAGGAACTCATTCAGTTTTTCATTTCTCCCGCCAGAGACAGTGCTTTAGTTCTGGGTTTTCCCTGGCTATCTATTCATAACACTCAACTAACTGGTTCAATCAATGTATTGATACTTGTAGTTCATTTTGCCTAAGCAACTGTTATCTGCTCTTCCTCCCTCCTCTCCTAGTCCTCAACAAACCACATCTCCTCTGGACCTTTTCAATGTCCCTGAGGTATACTGTGAACTTCAGCAGGTTTTTAGTAAGGATTTTCACTTCCTCTGCACTGGCCCTATGATTTTGGGATAGATCTACTCCCTGAAGCCACCCTTCCTTCTGGACATCTGTTGAAACTCCAGAAAGGAACGTGAACATTTTGAGATCTACATCAACGAATTACTTCGATTAGATATTGTCTATCAATCCTCATCTCCCCTTGCTGCTGGATTCTTTTTTGTTGAAAAGAAGGATAACTATTCAGCCTTGCATTTATTACTGAGCCCTTAACCAAATTACAAATATTCCCTCCCTCTCATCTTCTCTGCTTTTGAACCAGTTCAAAAGACTTCCATCTTTTTAAAACTGGACCTAAGGAATAGGGCTGCACGATTAACCTTTATCGCATCGATATTGAGGCTTTAACTCCTGCGATAACCTAACGTCAGGAGGCTGAGGTTTTTTTCCCGCCCCTGACATTTGAGTGACAAACCTATTCACCAATCAAAATGGTTGAGTCTGGCTTGCTGGCCAATCAGAAATGGTGATGGGAAACAAGCTTATATGCAGAGCAGTGTTGCCAACTTGACGACTTTGTCACTATATTTAGCGACTTTTCCGACCCCCATGGCAACGTTTTTTTTTTTTTTTTAAGTGACTAGTGACAGATCTAGCGGCTTTTCCATGTGTTGCTAGAGACTTTTGGCGGCTTGTTCAATGTGAAAGCAGATTGTATTTCTCACTGTTCTCAGCGGGTAGCGGGAGAGGAACCTGGCTGCAGATCTTTGCTGTCAGTCTCTCTCTCTCTGTCTGCCGCGCTCAGGTTGCCAACTGTCCCGTAAAAAACTGAATCGTTCCTTATTCAGAGAAAATATTACGTGTTCCGTATTGAGTGAGAAGGAACGCGATTTGTCCCGTATTTTAGCTACAATGAAAAGACACAAAGCTGGAGTTATTCTGTGTCTTTACGCTGCACAGCTGCCTCGTCTTCTCTCATTCTCTCCCCTCCCTCTTCTGTTGCTCCTTCAATCATGAAACTGATCAATGATCAGCTGATCGGCTTTTCTGTCGCAGGCCCGTTTCTGTTTGTTTATCGCGGACTTTGAGCAGATAGAGGAAACCAGCGGGTGTCGCGCTAAACAACAGCAGCACGTTTAAGCTTGATAAACTGTTGTTAGAATTAATTTAATATTACTTTCTGATGTTTGCTGAAGCCACAGCCGTAACAGCTGCTGGTCATATCGGTTTGGATATGTGGTGAGATAGAAACATGAAGATGAAACCAGGAGATGTTCTTACTGAATCATCAGAGCTGAACAGGTGATGGAGAAACAGGTTTACCTTTTAGGTGACATAAATGAGTTGAAGGGAAGTTGAACTGTTTCTGAGAGACAAATAACACCAGGATCGTTTTATGTAGCTGACATCTGGTAACTGTGCAGGGGCGGCTCTAGAAAAGTTTTGCCCGGGGGCCAGGTAGGGCATTAACAGGAAAAGGGGGGCACACATACATACTTTTATTTCTTCTTCTCATTTAAAATGTCTAGCTTTTAATAAATATCTGAATCTTACAACCAATTGGATATAGTGGTCATAAATCCTTTATCGTATACAGCAAATATTAAGTCTAATACAGTATCCTACTAAGCTATAGTACTTTTTCCTTCGGGAACGTACCATCTGTGCAGTCTGCAGTTCTGTCAAAGAAAGATGTTGAATCCATTTAATTATTATAGACAAATAATTGATTTCTGTGCATTTGTTTTACACGTGCATTAAATTAAATTCGATTAGGTCGATTAAGCATCATGAGGCGGAGGGTGGGGGGTGGTTCCTTATTCTTTTAGCTGGGAGTTGGCAACCCTACTGTCAGGTTACTACGTCTTATCTTGCAGAAGGCTGGATAAGGTCTTGTTTTTAATTGTTGTCATTTATTTTAAAATGTGTGCAATATAACAGTTTCATGTTTAGTAAATGGCAGTGGACTGCAGAAGATTTTGTTTCTAATTGTAAATCTAAATCTAATAAGAGTTCATTTTCTATTTTTCAATGGCAAAGATTTGTCAATTTATAGAAAAAAAAATTAATCTACCCGTTTAAGTTAATTTCCATTATGTCTTATTATTCTTTAGTATTTAGGTTTAAGTATTTAATAATCACGAAGCATTGAACAATCTCATTACCTCAATCACTATGTAGTTTATAGTAGAGATTTTTCAGGTTCAACAGCAGACAAAAGCCAGAAGAGGGCCCTGGCCACATAAATATGTTTTAGGTTATTGTATATTGTTCGCATGTGTGTCAAGTTGTACAAGACTGTGTTGTAAAAGTAACACTATATTTCATTCATAATTTTAGTTTTATGCACTTAAAAGTATCGAAAGTAAAAATCGAAAATTGCATCACAATCGCAATGTTTGTCAGAAAAACAGCAATTAGGTTTTTTGTCAAAATCGTGCACCCCTACTAAGGAATGCCTAAAATCTAGTCTGTATGCAGCAAGGAGATGAGTGTAAGACAGCTTTCTAGTCATGCCTCTTGGATTATCCATTGCCCCCTGCCGTTTTCCAAAACCTAGTCAACAATGTCCTCAGACTAACTCAATAAATTAGCATTCGTGTATTTGGACGACATACTAATTTCTTTCAACAGTCTCGATGAACACAAGAAGGATATCTGCATGGTCCTCCTGGGACTGTTGGAGAACCACCTTTTTGTCAAAGCTGAGAAATGCAAATATCATGACACCTCCATAACCTTTCTTGGATTAATCTTTGAGGGTTGAAAGGTGAAGACCGACCCAGAAAATACCCGAGCGGTCAAGGAATGGCCAGTTCCTGACTCCAGGTAGCTACAAAGCTTATCCTGGGGTTCGCGAACCTCTATCTGAGATTCATCAAGGATTTCAGCACCATTGCAGCTCCTCTCACCTCCACCATAAGAACCTTTTCTTTGACCAATGAGGCTGACCAAGCTTTCTCCGTTCACAAGAAAGTTTGTGGACGCACCCTTTCTAATTCATCCTGTCCCTCTGCTCAATTCACAGTCGAGACCGATGCCTCAGATACTGGTGTGGGTGCCGTTTTATCTCAACGGCTCCAACTCTGATCCTAAGCTTCACCCCTTTGCCTTCTTCTCCCAAAGATTCTCTCCAGCTGAATTAAACATCAGTGACGGGGAGCTAATTTCCATAAAACTGGCCCTGGAGGAAGGGAGACACTGGTTTGAGGGAACTCTGCTCCCGGTCATCATTTGGACAGACCACAAGAACCTATGCTTCTTGCAATCCACCAAGCACCTTAATACACAGCAATTCTGTTAGTCACTCTTCATTTCCCGCCTCAAAATTCACCATCACCTACCATCCAGGTTCCAAAAAACACAAACCTGACGCACTTTCCCGACAATTCAATGTCAGTTCATTGGAGAGTTCTGAGTCCATCATCCCTGCATCCTGTATTGTTGGAGCCCTCACCTAGAGTCTGGAAAAAAACTACAGGAGGCACAACGTTCCGAACCTGATCCAGGAGGCTGTCCACCCAACCGACCCTACGTTCCAACTAGTGTCAGAGGTCAAACCATTCATCATCAAGGTTTTCCTTTGACCCAGGGGATAGTAGAACTATCTGACTCCTTCCCTGTTACTTTTAGTGACTTTTAGATGTCATCGACTACCTGTACCATTTGCACCCAAAACAAGAGTTCTGACAGACCACCAGTCGGACTGCTTCAATCTGTCTATTCCCAGCCACCCATGGTCACACATCACCCTGGATTTCATCACTGGTTTACCTACCTCCAAAAATAAATCTGTCATTCTCTCAGTCATTGATCGATTCTTCAAGGCCTCTCATTTAATTGCTCTCACCAAATTACCATCCTCCACTGAAACTGCCAAACTCATCATCAGACATGTCTTTCACCTTCACAGCATCCACTCCGAAATTCTATTCGACAGAGAACCCCAGTTCATATCTCAAGTTGGAAGGAGTTCTGTTCATTCTTGAAAAACCCCAATTAAAACCCCAATTATCCTCTGGTTTCCATCCTCAGACCAGTGGCCAGTGTGAGAGACTTAACCAGGAGATTGAAAATACGGTAACCTTCACTGTCTGCAAATCCAGCCCCATATCCTGGAGCCGACATCTGCCATGGGTTGAATATGCCTGTATCGCCCATGTTTCATCTGCTTCCAGTCTTTCTCCATTTGAATCCTCCTTAAGATACTAGCCTTCACTTCTGCCTGCCACCTTCCCTGATGCCATTATACCCTCGGTCAGATCTCATCTTCAACCTGCCAATGAATCTGGAACCAAACCGGAGCTGCCCTTTTCCACACTGCTGCTGAGAACAAAATAATCGATTGTAAATGCATTCCCACACTTACATACATTTCTGATCAAACAGTCTGGCTATCATCCAAATATTTTCCACTCAAATCCTACAGTAAAAAAACTTGCTTTTAGGTTCCTTGGTCCTTTTGTCATCAACTCCATCATCAGTCCCTCTTGACTTAAACTAAAACTTCCCTCCCATCTCAGAATTCATCCTGTTTCCCCCACGTATCACAGATCAAGCCAAATTGTTTCAAGCTCTTTGTGCTCTCCTGGCGAAACCCCTTCACCTGCCCAGATCACTGATGAGCATACCGCTTTCATGTTGCACCACATAGTTGATGTGCGGTGTCCTTGAGGTGTGGTCGAGAATATATCGTGAATTAGGAGGGTTATGGCCCCAAGGAACTCTCTTGGGTTCCTAGTTGTTTTAGTCTTGATCCTACCCATGTTTCTGATTTTGAATCCTCTTCAGCTTCTTTTTCTCGTCCGCCAGGTGGCGTCGGTTGGGGAGGTCAAACCTTTCTGCAAGGTGTGACAGACAGGTGCTGCACCAGCTAGACTTAATCAGTCCTCATCAAGGAGACGTTTAGAAGAGGGACGGTTACCTGTGACTGGCGCCAGATGGTTTACTCACCTAGAGTTTTAACAGGCCTCTTAGTTCGTGCTTCCAAGCAACTAGAATTATTGTTAACTTAAGACTTACCTCATGTTGTTTCCCTTGCAGATCCTGACCGCCTGGATGAGTCGGCTGGGTTCCCCTTTCTTCAGTCACTCCAAATCTTACAGGGTTCGAGTTCTCTCCCTTGGTCAGCCTCCGTTTGCTCTTCCTTCCACCTCCAGTAGGAGAACTCACCTGCTCCTGCTCACCTGGGTCTCCAGCCTGTCCACCCTCCAACGCTTCTACGCCTGCAACAGGAAAAACACCGGATTAACCATAACCCCACTCACCCCCTCTTAGCCAACCGCAGCCGCTGGATTCCACTTACCTTCTCCAGGAGTTCCACACCTCACTGGATCTGTAAGCTCACCACCTCAGCCTCTTACTTCCTCCCATTCACCTGATCAATCAGTAACCACTTACCTGTTCTCATCAGAACTTCTGGTCCTGCTCCTTCTGAAGACGTCCTTCCACTTCCTGATTCATTTCAATAAACTGTTAAAAACTCTTTAACTGGTCTGTGGTTTTTGCTGCTTTAGAGTTCAAACAAAAATGGCTAATCATGACACCCAAACAGTTAAACAGACTGGGAAAACACTGTGTTCACATAGCGTAGCAATAACTGTGAAGAATGAACCTTGTCTAACTGCTTTAACTGTAAAACACTAATGGACCTACATCGCAATAACAGCCCTTATATCATCTTCAACTCTAAACAATGTCTACATTACCTAGCAATTGATTAATTTCAGTCCAGATGAGGTTTATAGACATGAAATGTTATTACTTCACAACTGCACTAAGAAAAGAACTTCATGGTCACTAAAATTAATTTTTGCAATACATTATTTTTTGTATGTTTTAGTTTTCAGCTACTTAAAATTTTAAATTCAAAAGATGATTAAATCAAAAGGTAAAACATGTAATCATTAAAAAGTGAAACATGTTTTAGAGGACTAGTTTTTCTTTTTTAGTGTTTTCATGGTGCTGGTTATTAGACAGCATAGTTCTGATATTAAACCCAAATCAACCAAACTGGTGTCACTTTAACACCATAATGAAAAAGTAGCTTTGTTTGTGCACTGTCAAAACCTATAAATTCACTTTGTCTATGGCTCAAACGTTCTCTCTGAAGTATGCATCCTGTCTCTCAGTAATTTAGTATTACCAATATTCTCCACCATCTGGATTTTAATCTGATACGGCTATATTGATGTTTGTTTCAGATTAATCTTGACTCTCTTCAGTCTTTGTGTTGTCACCTGAAACACAGCAGAATTGTTCTTACTGCTCTGCAATGTCTTCCAGGTGCTTTAGGTCCAGACATTCGACTCAACAGACTCAGGTGAGGAAATCTTCATCTTTTGTGTGCATCACTGAAGTGATGGTTGTGACAGAATAACCAGGAAAAGCATACATTTGAAACCACATATTTACAGAGACTTTAGAAAAAAACAAAAAAAATTTCTTTACTGTGAAACATCAAATTAGTTTTTTTTTTGTTTTAGATCAATAAGGATTCACATATTTTTTGTATTTGTGAAATGTCAGAACACAGAGAATCGTTTTGTATTTTTTTATTACTTTAATCCAAGTCAGAAAATACATGCACTAAGTTCATTGTGCTGCATATTAGCTCATGCTATAAGCACCAGGATGCACGCATGGGGCTGTTGTCTATGTAATTTGTATCTGTCCCTATCAAATAAACTCAAATAAATACAAATTGTGTCTCTAAATAAAAATAAAACCCCAGATGATTCCATTCTAAGCTTAAGAAGCTTTTAATAAATTAATTGTGTCCATCTAAGTTTCTTGGTGGAACATCTGTGGGTGCACATAAAGGCAATCCTCAAACACAGACCCTCTTTAACATGAAAAAATTAAGAGAAATCAACCAAAACCTCTAGAAGTCCCACGTTCATCTGTTCAAACAATAATACGAAAGTATAAAAAACACGAGAATGTACAACCATCATAACGCTTGGGAAGGAGAGGGATTAGGAGTCCTAGAGTTTTTGTTTTTGATTTTTGGTGTGAAATGTGTGAATCAATCCCAGGACAATAGCAAAAGACCTTGTGAAGATGCTGGCTGAAACTGGTAAGACAGTGTCACTATCCACAGTAAAACGAGTCCTGTACCACCCTGAGCTGAAAAAAGCCAGACTACAGTTTGCAACTACACATGGGGACAACAATCTATTTCTGGAAAGATGACATGTGGTCTGACTAATTAAAAATGTAACTGTTTGGCCATAATTATGAACGGTATATTTGGAGTAAAAATGGGGAAGCTTTGAAGCCACAGAACACCATCCCAGCTGTGAAGTATTTGGGGTGGCAGCTTCACAAAATAGATGGAATCATGAGCAAAGACAATTATGTGGTCACATTGGGAAACGCCTAAAGACATCAGCTAGGAAGTTAAAGCATGGGTGCAAATGGGTCTTCCAAATTGAGAATTCAAATACAAAAATGGTAATTGTTGATCTATAAGAAAAAAAGTATACTCTGATGTGTTGTCAGTAAAGTAAAAAAAATAGTTCTTCTTTTGAAGTGTATTTAACTGTCTGGTTTCAATTGTATTTTATAATTTCCCACAGAGTCTAACAGGTATGAAGACTGATGTTCAGATGTCGGACACCAACAAGACAGAAGGAGAACTTAATTATGGGGAAGTGAACATCATCAGGAAGACACCTGAAGTTTCTTCTGTGCCAGTGCAGGACAGGGAACAGCAAGAAACGGTGTACGCACAGGTCAAAGTGTCAATACCAGAAAACCCCTCAACACAGACTGCTGACAGTCCTGAGAATCTCTATGCTCAAGTGAAGAAAAAACATTTTTTTTAAGATAAGTAATGCCAAGCTTTAATTGTATTTATTTTATTTTTTGCACAATTAGTTTGTGTTAGACATTCAGAGAGTCTGCTTCTCTCAACCTGCTGATCCTTTAGTTTATATGGTTTGTCATTTTTGATTACTTTCTTGTGACTTTAGATGATGAGCACAAAAAACAAGCAGACAGATCTTTTCTTAAAATTAATTTCTGAAAATATGTTCAATGAGTTAAAGCTGAAAACGATTAAATGATGTCTCTTTAAACCTGCAATCAACAGTGTTATGTAAGAGTATGAATTCTTATTTCTTTATCTTCTGAAATGCCAATAAATTGAGGCATGTCTCCTTCACTTTTATTCATCCAAAAACCACATTTTGTTTGACTTCCTTGCAATTTGTGGATTACCAATTTGCAGATTCTAAAATTATTATAGGTCGGAACTTTGACAGGGCCGTTCTAACATATTAACATTTTTGATCATGTCATTTTAGCTCTAGCTCTGTGTTCAGGGTAATTTTCCTGCTGGAAGAAGACACTCTGCCCCAGTGTCAAGTCTCTTGCAGCCTCTAATGGGTTTTCTTTGTTTGCTCTGTATTTAACTCCCTCCACCATCCATTTAGCTCTATAGCTTTCCTGTCCATGCTAATGAAATGCAGTGCTAATTTTCCACTTAAAAAAAGCTGCATAAGGTTTTATTTTGGTTTTATTTTAGTTCTATCTCACCAGATCACCTTCTTTGAAGTTTAGATGGTCACTCACATGGATTAAGGTAAATGTACCATGGCAGTCGGTTGATGCTTTCAGTAGGGTATAGTGAGTGAATCTTAAACATTGTAGACAGAATATCTGGATAGTGTAGCATGAGATAAACATACATTATCATTGCCGTTTATGTAAATTTGTAGCAGCAGGGCTAATGTGCAAAATGTATTTTACCACTGAGTTGTGACCTAAAAACAGATCTCAAGAAACCTGTTGTAGTGTCAGACGTTTAGAACAGCGATGAGGAAGTATTCACAATGAGCCATGCATCTTTATACATCATGGAAACCAAGGTACAGTCCTCAATTCCTCCAACCCACATGATTCAGCTAACAAGCTGTAAAAACAAAACTTGAAATGTATTTTTCGAATGTTACACATTTAGAAAAAATATCAGTGAATGTTTTATGGGACTGATTTGGTCAAATGTGACGGGACATTTTCCCTGACTTTAGCGTTATCTTACTTTTTTTATCAGCTCAGACAATAAGATTGTACATACAATTTGGGGTTGAAATAAAAGTAATATTTTATAAATGACTTCTGTGGCTCCTTTTGTTTCATGTCTCAAACAATTATAACCACCAAAACTCTTTCTCTACATCCAACAAGACCTACAATATTTATCGCATCTAAAAATCAACATCAACACAAACGGGAACTCCTTTCAACTACGAAGCATTTAGATCTAGTTAAATTTATTGAACATTTAACGATTCAATATGTCAACTACTCTCATCAAGATGAAGCAAATTCTGATCAAACCCCAGTAGCTCATTTTCTACACTTACGCAACACTGTTATGCCATGTTTTTATTTGCACATTTTTGCCTCTAATAGATTTGTTAATTTTTCAGTTAAATATCAATGGATATACAAGCCATGAAAGGCAGAAAAAGTTTGAAAACCTATTTATCACTTTCTTACAAAACAGGGTGTGTAAACTTTTTATAACCACTATATCAAACAGGATGAATGAATACTTTATGAATCCCACAATGTAAAATTCAGTTTCCAGTACAACCCGTCCAAGACAATACAAACAACACACAGTTACATTACAGGTACAGGATCAGGAAGACTATGGTAGCGGCCAGCCAATGGCGGTTCTCCATATGCAGATAAGAAATGGTGACAAGAGGTGTGGGAGGGATAGAAGGAGGAAAAAAAGGAAACTCTGCCCTGCCCCCTGCAGGGGACGGAGCCGAGGTACAAAACCCCCCACCTCAGTACATTGAAGCACATATTTTAATCACAACATATCAGAACACATGGAGGGGAGGGGAGGTGATGGGGATCTCCCTTACAGCACAACCAGGTTGCAGCCAATTAGCGCACCCATACAGCCCATTATACAGGAGTGGGAGGGAGATTCTGGATAAGGGAGGATGTTGACTCAAGGGAGCGTGTGCATTTCTGTGGTTGTGGGGTGAACGTGCGTGGGTGAGTGTGCGTCAGTAAGCAAGTGAGTCTGTGAACTCTCACCCAGTTCGAACCAAGTGTCTGTTGCTAAGTTGTAATATACAACCTCACGGAGGGCTGAATCCAGGAGCTCACCGGCCCATGTGAGGAGGTGGTGGGGGAGATACAGACCATCCTTCTACATACAGTGGCTTGCAAAAGTATTCGGTCCCTTTGGACTTTTCCACATTTTGTCACATTACAGCCACAAACATGAATCAATTTTATTGGATCCACATGAAAGACCAATACAAAGTGGTGTACACGTGAGAAGTGGAACGAAAATCATACATGATTCCAAAATCTTTTTGCAAATAAATAACTGAAAGTGGGGTGTGCGTAATTATTCAGCCCCCTGAGTCAATACTTTGCAGAACCACCTTTTGCTGCAATTCCAGCTGCCAGTCTTTTAGGGTATTTCTCTACCAGCTTTGCACATCTACAGACTGAAATTCTTGCCCATTCTTCTTTGCAAAACAGCTCCAGCTCAGCCAGATTAGATGGACAGTGTTTGTGAACAGCAGCTTTCAGATCTTGCCACAGATTCTCGATTGGATTTAGATCTGGACTTTGACTGGGCCATTGTAACACGGATATGTTTTGTTTTAAACCATTCCATTGTTACCCTGGCTTTATGTTTAGGGTTGTTGTCCAGCTGGAAGGTGAACCTCCGCCCCAGTCTCAAGTCTTTTGCAGACTCCAAGAGGTTTTCTTCCAAGATTGCCCTGTATTTGGCTCCATCCATCTTCCCATCAACTCTCACCAGCTTCCCTGTTCCTGCTGAAGAGAAGCACCCCCAGAGCATGATGCTACCACCACCATATTTGACAGTGGGGATGGTGTGTTCAGAGTGATGTGCAGTGTTAGTTTTCCACCACACATAGCGATTTGCATTTTGGCCAAAAAGTTCAATTTTGGTCTTATCTGACCAGAGCACCTTCTTCCACATGTTTGCTGTGTCCCCCACATGGCTTGTAGCAAACTGCAAACGGGACTTCTTATGGTTTTCCTTTAACAATGGCTTTCTTCTTGCCACTCTTCCGTAAAGGCCAACTTTGTGCAGTGCACCACTAATAGTTGTCCTATGGACAGATCTCTGCAGCTCGTCCAGAGTCACCATGGGCCTCTAGGCTGCATTTCTGATCAGCGCTCTCCTTGTTCGGCCTGTGAGTTTAGGTGGACGGCCTTGTCTTGGTAGGTTGTGCCATACTCCTTCCATTTCTGAATGATCGCTTGAACAGTGCTCCGTGGGTTGTTCAAGGCTTGGGAAATATTTTTGTAGCCTAAGCCTGCTTTAAATTTCTCAATAACTTTATCCCTGACCTGTCTGGTGTGTTCTTTGGACTTCATGGTGTTGTTGCTCCCAACATTATCTTAGACAAACCTCTGAGGCTGTCACAGGGCAGCTGTATTTGTACTGACATTAGATTACACACAGGTGCACTCTATTTAGTCATTAGCACTCATCAGGCAATGTCTATGGGCAACTGACTGCACTCAGACCAACGGGGGCTGAATAATTACGCACACCCCACTTTTCAGTTATTTATTTGTAAAAAATTTTGGAGTCATGTATGATTTTCGTTCCAATTCTCACTTGTACACCACTTTGTATTGGTCTTTCACGTGGAATTCCAATAAAATTGATTTATGTTTGTGGCTGTAATGTGACAAAATGTGGAAAAGTTCAAGGGGGCCGAATACTTTTGCAAGCCACTGTAAACATCCAAGGGAGTTTGAGATGTCTGACCTTCCAAGACCGACATCAGGGAGCCAATTCAGATAACAGCAATTGTTTTGGGTTCAGACTGGAGCTTGTTTCGGCTTTCAAGTCCTTCATTGGTCTCAGTGGTGACTCCAAACAGCCGAATCGGGGGTCAGTTTCCATCCTGCCCACTGAAAACTTGTTTCCACGCCACGTATGAGTCCCTAAACAGCAGCTAGTTTACTAGACAAAGCGTCTAGCTTGCGTTGTTGCTCATATTGCGCATGAGTCTGAGTGTTCACAGCACTGCACATCCCTTTGTAGAGCTCCGACAGCTTGCTAATTGCTGCCAACAGCTTTTGAAGCTTGGGATACATCAGGAATCCAACCATGCCAAACAGCAGAAACCCAGTAATCAGTAATACAATCAAATAAATATCTTCAAAGTCCTCTACGGACAGCAGCAACAGACACATGATCTTCCACGCCCCCCAAGAGTCCATCAAGTAACCGGCAGCGTGCATTCCATCAGGACAGGAGAGCTTTCCCTTAGTCATTCTTTGGGTAGAATTTTTTTAATCAATTGTATTAAGAGACCAGCTGACCAGGTCCATGGTTGAGATTTAGGAGGGAAATGCAGAGAGAGGCTCTAGATAAGCTGACAAGACAGAAGAGAGGCAGACAGAATGAGAGACGGGAGAGGAAAAGAAAAAGTGTCCGTCCTCCTCGAGAGCAGGAATTGGGGAATGAAGCAGGAATGAATCACAAGAATCCTATCCACTCCTTCTCTCTACCTGCTTGATCCTCGTTACTTCTCCACTGGGCTGGAACCTTTATCAGAGAGGTCAAGGAGGTGAGGAACAATACATCCAGGACACGTCACCAGTCCATCACAGGAAAAGAGACAAGCAGCTACACACACTCAGTCCTAAAGGTGAATTCAGTGTTATCCTGCCATAGATGTTGGAGGAATCACATGCGCCTTCTAACTGTGAAGCTTATTGGTGCAAACCACTACTTCAGTGTGTCAGACAAAAACAGACATCTATTCTGACAAGACCTAGTTAGCTTCTCTGTGTTTATCCATAGCCATGATTACTGGACCAAATACAGACCTCCAGCTGTAAGAACTAATACTACAATGCACTTCAGTTTCAACAGGAGAAAGAGGACTTCATAGGACATCATCACCCGTATATAAGCATAGGCTCCGTCCCTTCTCTGTCCTTTACCCGCAAGGGAATATTCGAAATGTATCCCTTTAAGGGCAAGGTCCCGCCTTTCTTGCCTCTGATTGGCTAACCTCATTGATTTATTAATAATCCTAACTTTCGAGGACCAGTACCCTACTCTGATTCATTTATTGATTATAACTCTTAGGACCAGTACCCAATCTGTTACGACTTGACGTTCAAGAACCCAGACGCAGAGATTGAGGCTTGGTCTCAAAGGACTAGTTCAAGGTGGGTTTAATTATAGCAACAAAAAATCACCACACTCAGTGGGAAAAGGGAAGCTCCAGAGAACAAAACAAATGGACAGCATGTGAGACCTGAAAAAAAACCAGACTGGACACAAAACGCTCCAACACAGAGAACAGAAAAGCAGCAGCTTAAGTAGGCATGAGACTAATCAGCAGATCAGGTGCAGCTGTGAGCTCCTCCAGCAGAAAGTAGAGGATGGGCAGCAGCAGCAAGGAGGAATCACAGCTGACCTGCACAGGAAGAGCATAGAAAACAGGAATTAAAAAAAAAAAACAACAACAACACAAGCAGAATGTGTCATAACCCCCCCCCCTACGTCCGGCTACCAGACGGACGGCAAGGCTGGTTGGAATTGTCCCGATGAAACTGGGCAATGACATCCTTGTCCAAGATATGTCTCTCTGGAACCCACTGACGATGCTCTGGTCCATAACCCTCCCAGTCGACAAGGTATTGCACTCCCCGTCCCACTCTTCTGGATGCGAGAAGCTGGTGTATGGTGAAGACAGGGCCACCATCTATAACACGTGGTGGGGGTGGCTCCTTGTTAACTGTCTGTAGGGAACTCTCACTCACTGGCTTCAGTTTACTCACATGGAACACCGGATGGACCCTCAGAGCCGATGGAAGAGCCAACCTCACAGCCACTGGGTTGATGACCCTTGTGATGGTGAAGGGCCCAAGGAACCGGGGATGCAGCTTTCTGGAACCTCCCTTCAGGGGAATGTTTGCAGAGGAAAGCCACACCTTATCTCCCACCTGGTACTCCGGAGCGGTGGACCTGCGACGGTTGGCTGCCGCAGTCATCCGTTCCTGGTTCCTCAGCAGACACCCTCTAAATGTCCTCCAGGTACGCTGACAGCGTCGAACAAAGGCTGCTGGACCAGAAGTCGATGCCAGTTGTTCTTGATGTGGGAAGAGTGGGGGCTGATATCCGTAGGCTGCTTGGAAAGGGGAGAAGCCAGAGGAGTTAACCAAGGAGTTGTGTGCATACTCAGCCCACGGAAGCTGTCTGGCCCACGTGCCAGGGTTCTTAGCACACAAGGCGCGAAGGGTGGTCTCCAGATCTTGGTTGAAACGCTCCACCTGGCCATTTGTTTGAGGATGGAATCCAGAGCTCAAGCTGAGATTGATCCCCAACAACTTGCAGAACTCCCTCCAGTAGTCTGCCACAAACTGTGGTCCTCGATCTGAGACAATATTAACAGGGAAACCATGCAGTCGAAATACATCCTTAGACACTACCTCTGCCAACTCTTTAGCAGAAGGCAGTCTTTGAAGGGGTACTGCATGGGCTAACTTAGAGAACCTGTCCACGATGGTCAGGATTACAGAAAAACCCCTGGAGCTTGGGAGTCCTGTGATAAAATCCATGGCGATATGGGACCATGGTCTGGAGGGCACTGGGAGAGGCTGTAAAAGCCCGGCAGGTGGTCGTCGGGATACTTTGGCACTAGCGCACACAGGACATGAAGAAACAAATGCTTTGATATCAGAGCTCATTGTTGGCCACCAGAAACGTTGCCCAACTAAAAAAGCAGTTCGAGTGACACCGGGGTGGCAGGCCAAACGAGAGCTGTGTCCCCACCTTAGTACTTGTGGGCGGAGGCTCGAAGGGACAAACAAACAATGAGTTGGGCATCCAGCCGGGACTACAGAGACATGGGATGTGGAGGACATAACTTTCCGCTCCAGGACCCACCTTGTTGTAGCCAACACCATGTTTTGAGGGAGGATGGTACTCTCTCGCTCGGACGCCACAGAGTCACACTCTTTCTGGTGCTGCCGGGACAGAGCGTCTGGCTTGTTGTTCCTACTGCCGGGACGAAAGGACAGGGAGAATTTAAACCGATCAAAGAACAGAGCCCATCGAGCCTGGCGAGAGTTTAGTCTTTTAGCAGTTCGTATGTACTCTAGGTTTTTGTGATCTGTCCACACGAGGAATGGATGCTCAGCCCCCTCCAACCAATGACGCCACTCTTCAAGAGCTAATTTAACAGCAAGGAGTTCTCTATTCCCAATGTAGTTTCTCTCTGCAGGAGAGAGCTTGCGGGAGAAGTAAGCACAGGGGTGCATCCTATTGTCAGGCGCCCTCTGGGACAACACAGCACCCACTTCAGTGTCAGACGCATCCACCTCCATAACGAATTGCTTGGAGGTGTCAGGCTGAACAAGAATGGGGGCCTCAGAGAAGCGTCTCTTCAGTTCCGAAAAAGCCTTGCTTGCCTCATCATCCCAAACGAAACGTACCTTTCCTGAAGTCAACTTGTGGAGTGGGGCAGCAATGCCACTAAAGTTCCTGATAAAACGCCTGTAGAAATTTCCGAAACCAAGGAAACGCTGTAGTTGCTTCCGCCCCGCTGGTACAGGCCACTCCAGGACAGCCTTGACTTTGGCACAGTCCATCTGAACGGAACCTCGTGAAATCACATGACCGAGAAATGACGTCTTGGTGGTGTGAAACTCACATTTTTCGACCTTGCAGTACAGTTGATTCTCCAGAAGGCGCTGAAGAACAGTTCTGACATGTTGTATGTGGGTCTCAGAGTCTGGGGAGAAGATTAGAATGTCATCGAGGTACACAAATACAAATTTATTGATCATATCCCCGAGAACATCATTTATGAGGCACTGAAACACAGCTGGGGCATTAGTCAACCCAAAGGGCATCACAAGGTACTCAAAATGTCCACTTGGAGTGTTGAAGGCCGTTTTCCACTCATCCCCCTCTCTTATCCGCACCAGGTGGTAAGCACTGCGGAGATCTAACTTGGTAAAGATATTTGCTCCCTTCAATAAGTCAAAGGCTTTGCTCAGCAGGGGCAGCGGGTAAGAATCACGTACGGTGATGCTGTTCAGCCCCCTATAGTCAATGCAGGGACGCAGACCACCGTCACGTTTGCCAACAAAGAAGAAGCCTGCGCCAGCTGGGGAGGACGACGGGCGAATGATTCCTGCTTGGAGGCTCTCCTGAAGGTACTGGACCATAGCCTCGCGCTCAGGGGGATTTAAAGGGTACAAGTGACCCTTGGGAGGTTGAGATCCAGGAAGCAGGTCGATTGAGCAGTCATAGGGGCGGTGAGGAGGAAGGGCCTTAGCACGAGACTTACAGAACACGTCAGCTAAATCGTGATAAACAGAGGGAACCTTGCCAAGGTCTGGAGGCTCGGGAGCTGGCGAAACCTGGACGGAAGAGCGTATCGCTGCAGCATTCATACAGTTCAATAAACAGAAAGGACTCCAAGTCAAAATTCTACCAGATACCCAGTCAATGTGGGGAGTATGTCTGCACAGCCATGGATAGCCCAAAATAATAGGGGGTGTCATACTCTTGACTACTAAAAAGGACATCAGTTCATTGTGGTTGCCAGAAACTGTCACTTTAACTGGGGCTGTGCGAGCAGACACCTTATGAATAAGTGAGCCATTAATGGCATAGATTAGTAAGGCAGCAGGTAAGGACTCTGTGGGGATCTGCAGTCTGTCCACCACCTCCTGAGAAATCAAGTCCCCATCAGACCCAGAGTCAATAAGAGTCTCAAACTCACCCTGCCGCCGATCACAGGTTACTAGGATCCTCGTAGGAGGCCGAGAGGGCGGAGAAAACAGAGAAACACGGCTCACCAGTTGCCCTCTTACTGGGGAGCCCTGGTGTTTGCCGGACAGCTTCTGACGAAGTGACCGGACCTGCCGCAGTACAGACACAAGCCACCTCCCATGCGTCGTTGTCGTTCGGCCGGGGAAAGCCTCCCCATGCCCAACTGCATGGGTTCTAAAGGAAGCTCAGCAGGCGAGGCCCCGATGTCCGGCAGATGATGGGCAGGAATAGGAAGCGTGGTTCGCTGTTGCTGGCGGGGCGCTCGAGGGCTAGGAACGAACCGTTCCTGGATCCTCTCCCTCATACGTCGATCGATCCGAGTGGCGAGGTCTATCAGCGCTTCCAGATCCTCAGGCACCTCCCTCGCTGCTAGCTCATCCTTCAATGAGCTAGAGAGGCCTAGGCAGAATACATCCACTAGTGCCTCGTTAGGCCAACGGGTGCTGGCAGCAAGCGTGCGGAACTGTACTGCATAATCCGAAACTGTGCGGGGCCCCTGGGACAGGCAAAGGAGTTCAGAAGCAGCTGCTCGGTGAGGCGTAGACGGGTTGAAAACAGTCAGGAGTTGAGCGGAAAAGGTGCTGAAAGACCTGCAATGCGGAGCCGCTCGACCCCACTCAGCCAAACCCCACCGCTTTGCTCGGCCCGTCAAAAAACTCAGGGCGTAGGCCACCTTACTTCTCTCCGTTGGGAACTCACTGGGGTTGAAATCAAATTGGAGCTGACATGAAGAAAGAAACGACTGGCAATCCTCAGCCGTACCATCAAACTGTTCAGGGGGACCGAGTCTTGTTTGACGGCGTGGAGGGGATGGCTGTTCAAGGCGTGTCAGACGGCCATGGAGTTCCATTAGTCCAGACATGCAGCCGCGTAAATCCTGGGTCAGAGAAGCAAGTCCAGCATCGGATGAAGCGGCTTCATCTCCAGGAGGCAAGGGGACCTCACAAGCCCTAGCAAACTCTGCTGGGTTTGACATGGTTGGAGCGTAATGTTACGACTTGACGTTCAAGAACCCAGACGCAGAGATTGAGGCTTGGTCTCAAAGGACTAGTTCAAGGTGGGTTTAATTATAGCAACAAAAAATCACCACACTCAGTGGGAAAAGGGAAGCTCCAGAGAACAAAACAAATGGACAGCATGTGAGACCTGAAAAAAAACCAGACTGGACACAAAACGCTCCAACACAGAGAACAGAAAAGCAGCAGCTTAAGTAGGCATGAGACTAATCAGCAGATCAGGTGCAGCTGTGAGCTCCTCCAGCAGAAAGTAGAGGATGGGCAGCAGCAGCAAGGAGGAATCACAGCTGACCTGCACAGGAAGAGCATAGAAAACAGGAATAAAAAAAAAAAAACAACAACAACACAAGCAGAATGTGTCACAATCCAAATCTGCAGAAGACACGACCTTCCCCTAAATGGGTACATTTCGAATATTTTCTACCCACAAGCCAGTGAAGGATGGAAGGAACTTCTAATTGTTTTCTGGCCGATGGAATAAGTCCTGAACCTGACTTGTTCAAAACCCCGCAGAAGGAATCTTTAAATAGCAGATTCCATGAGAGAGAAAGAGAGAGCTTATCCCCTTGCTATGGAAGCCAACGCTGCTGAGCTAAAGGGTGCCTGTGTCAGGGAGAGCGGTGTGGTGCATGGACTCAAATGCAGACGCCTTGGAAAGGTGGAAGGATGTTTATTAAGTGCTGGGTAATGGAGGAGGTGATGATGATGACGGCAGGAATGGAGAGACAGGACATCGGATGATCAGGACGGGTAACAGCAGGACAACACAGCATGGACACAGCGTGGGCACGCCCCTGGAAGTCTGGCGGATGGCCAGGTGGGCGGCCCCTGAAAACCTGGAGGTTTGGTGGACGGCCAGGAGGACGGCCCCTGAGGACCTGGAGGTCGGGCAGACGGCCCGGTGGTCCTCCCGTGAGGACCTGGAGATCCGGCTGATGGCCTCCATGACCTTCCCTGGGAGCTCTAGCGACCCATGGGGGAATGTCGGTCGCTGCAGAGCTGCCGCTGTAACTGCCAGGAACACAGCAGCCATGATGGCAGCAGGCTCTTGGACTGGAACTGGCTCTGGGACTGGAACTGGCTCACCAGCAGGAATAGACAGGCTGACTGGATCAGGAGGAGTAGGCGGCCGCCAGATGGTGGGGGAGGAGAGGGTGGACGATGATCTACTCCCACTCTTCCTGGCGAACCCTCTCCACGTCGCTCCGCAGCGCGGCAAGATCCTGGGTGGAGAATACATTCCGTAACTGAGGGAGCACCTTGAGAATCTCCTCAGCTCTGGAGATGCGTAGAGGCGGGTGAGGAGAGGCGGAGATCCTGTACAGGTTGGTCCAGACGACCTTATGCAGGGCGGCGATCTCCTGGGCGAGTGCTTGTTCCATCTTTATGGCCGGAGCAATCTGTGAGGGATGTGCAGTGTGATGCATGGACCCAAACGCAGACGCCGGTAGAAGGTGCAATGAGGTTTATTAGTGCTGCTAGTGGAGGAGGTGGTGATGATGATGGTGACAGCAGGAACGGAGAGACAGGACATCTGATGAGCAAGACGGGTAACAGCAGGACAACACACCATAGAGACATCTACAATAATCCGGCACTGAGTGAAGGGAAGTGATGGGTGTTAAAGGCAGGACGTGAGGAGGATCAGGTGTGGATGATTGGAGAGACACAGGTGAGGACAATGATGAGGAGAGGGTGAATAGGGCAGCATGATAGCCGGTGTGGAACCAAACCTTGGGAGAAGATTGCTAAGCCAAACTGAGAGGATAGCCCGAGTTCAGGCTAAAGCTTAGTTTATACTTCTCCTTCTGTGGAGGTGCGTAGACATATGGGGTGCCACCTGGGACATTATTCAGAATTACCTTAAATATACACGTGAAATTAAACTCTTCCACATACTATACTGAAAATATTGCACCAAGACTACTGAAAAGTTTGCATACTGATAAGATATACCTTCCATACAAACTAGGGAAAAGCTCACATATAAACTAGTGAAACCTTTCATATAACCAGTAGTCGGGATGCCGCTCCCCTTAGAAAGAAATCCGACATAATGAGAATGAGGAGACACATGACAAGAATGAGGAGACCCGTAACAATTTGGGCGGGGTCTGAGCCTGTCGGCCATGTTGTCAGGCTACACTATCGGTTGCCATGGGCAACACTGTCAGAGAGACACAGAGACGGCGCAGGAAAGACGACTGGAATTACGTATTTAAACGGTGAAATTACGATAACATTAAGAAGATATGGAGAAGCAGGCCAAAGAAAAGGGTCCTTACGTGGAGAAAATCACTACCAGCGCCAAGCAGAAACGTAGACCCATACATGGTGCCTGCAGCAGAATGAGACAGAGATCTAGACTCTTTACCGCTTTACCACCTTACTTGGTTTTTGTCATCAGCTATTATACCATGCAAGAATTCAAAAGCCATAAGCCATTGGAAAGCTACGAGACATTCTGCTGTGGCTGGGTAAAAAAATAAATAAATCACCCTTGTGCTGATTAGATTTAAATTTCTACTTTTATTGCTCATGTTGCTCATTGTGCTTTCCTTAGAGCACATGGTGAAAACAATTTAGTTTTACTGCACATTGTTTTTTGCACTGTTTCAACTTTTGTAATTTTGCACTATCTAAGATTCTATTTGTTATATATATTGCTCATGTTGCTTTCTTTAGAGCACATGGTTAAAACATTTTTTCTGTACTACCAAGGGCGTCAGTTTGTTTTTAAAACTGCTGGGGACAATTATTGATATATTCATTTAGCCTATAATTATTTAGCCGTTGGCTACATAGGCTATATGCGCAATAATAAAATGCGTTCCCTTTACAACCCTTGCCGTTTTGTGCGGGGAATGGGGCGGGTATCCGCGGGTAGAATATTCCAAAGCAATAAAAGAGAAATTATTAATTCTACTATAATTTACATTAAATCAGGGATCCCGTTATTTTCTGTCCTTGACAGTTTATTAAACTTTGAACAAATCTGAAACATATTTAATATTATTTAATTCTTCATTCAGTTTAGTTAATATTCAGCCCGAACAATCTGAACAAAGAATCTCCACCGTGCCATCACACATGGAGCAGATGAAAACATGTACCTGCAGTCTCACAACTTTCTCATGGTCTATAGACGTGAATTGCGCACCTGCTTGTGCGTAAAGGAGGCGGAATCTGCTCCGCTCGCACACTGCAGACTGGAATAACAAGAGCCACTTCTTTCTCAAAGGGGACTTTCCTTATTGCCTCAGCAGGAGGAAATAGCGTTGCATTGAGTACGGTGTCCAGGTCTGAGATGATGATGCTCAGATGCTCTCATAAGAATCTTTTTTGATTGATTCAGTTTCCTAAACTCTGTGCGTAAAGTTGAAAGTGACGTCTGCATTAAGTGGTCAGTGGCGTAAATTGTAAACTTTCACAATGAAGGACGGCTGTTAGTTTGCGTGTCCACAAGTGTTTCTGATTATTGTACTGACTGATGAATAGAGGTTGCGTCATAATAAAGTGACGGCAAAAGCTCATCACACAGATGAGTGAGACAGCAACAACAGGAGGAAGCGGTTGGTGATTGGACTTCGTGGTGATTGTTTGGTGGTTTAAAAAGTTTGAGTAAAACAATTAATGGTGAAAGGACATTCGGTGGGAAAATATAAAGAAATATTGAATGGAAGGAGCAAAGGATTGGAAAACATTTTGATGCTCAGAAGAAAAGGACTTCAAGTGGAAGATATGCCAAGACAAAGAAAAGAAGATCAAGGTATGGCGGGTAGGCACGGATGTGCAGGAAATGAGAAGGAGTGGGGAGAGATAGAGGAGTATGAGAGTGAAGATAGCATGGAAATGAGTTTTGGTCAAGAAAAGTTGAAAGGAAAGAGAGGATATGTGTCAGATGAAGATAAGATAAAGAAACAAAGGAAGGTGAATCTAAGTGAAAGTAATGAAGATGGTGAAAGAGAATACAAAATTATTCTGAGGTTCAGTGAGGGGAATGGTATAAACAAAATAAGTCCGGTTAAGTTAACAACTATTTTGAAAAATCAAGTGGGAGATATTAAAATGGCAAAAGTATTGAGGGATGGAAATGTGTTAATAGTGTGTAAATCAGAGGAACAGAGAGAGAAGGCTCGAAAAATGAAAGATGTAGGGAAGCATAAAGTGATCAGTGTGAGTAAGGTGGGGTCAAGAGAACAAGGTCCAAAGGGAATAATATGGGGTATTCCAATTGAGATGTCAGTGGATGAAATCAAAGTTAATATAAGAGGAGCTAAAGTAAAAGAGGTTAAAAGACTAAGTGAATTCCGAGATGGAGTTAAAAAAGAAAAGGAAGCAGTTATAGTGATGTTTGAGGGAGAGATTCTGCCATATCGAGTCTTTTTGGGTTGTTTGTCGTATTCAGTGAGGGAGTTCATACCAAAGCCAATCAGATGCTACAACTGCCAAAGATTTGGGCATACAGCAAATGTTTGTAAAGGAAGAAAGAGATGTCCAAGATGTGGAGAAAATCACGGATTTGAGGAATGTGGTAATAAATTAAAACCCAAATGTTGTAATTGTGGAGGTGAGCATAGTGCTGCTTATGCTGGTTGTTTAAGAATGAAAACAGAGATTAATATTCAACAGACAAAAGTTCAAAATAAGATTTCATATGCAGAGGCAGTGAAAATGGTTGGAAGAAATGGAGGGAAAAAACAGGAGATTATAACGGAAGAAAAAAAGAAAGAAATGAGAAAAGAAGCAGAGGGAAAAGTTTGGATAGATTTGAAAAAACTTGTAACTTTCATTGCAGGAGTTTCATTGCACGCTACGATGGAGACAAGATCTAAAACTGAAAGAATCCAAATTATTGTAAAAGCAGCAGCAAATCATTTAGACTTGAGCGAGTTATCATGGGAGGAAATCAGACAAAACTTAAGTACTCAGTCAAATCAAGAAGGTGGAGGATCAGGATAAATGGTTTTAATACTGCAATGGAATGCAAGAAGTTTAATAGCTAACGGACAGGTATTAAAAAGATGGGTAGAAGATCAAATAGAAAAACCAGAAATTATATGTATTCAGGAGACATGGTTAAATAAAAAATTTGATTTTAAATTATTATCATACAATATAATTAGAAAAGATAGAGAAAATGGTAAAGGAGGAGGATGTGCAACTTTTATTAAGAATAATTTAAATTATAGAGTTGTCAAAATAGGGAAGGAAGAAGAATTTATAGGAATAGAAATATATACAGATAGTGGAAATTTATATATAGTAAATTATTATAATCCATGTAAGAAATTAGAAATAAATAAAATAAAAATGATGCCATAAAAAGATTGTAAAAATGTATTGATATGTGGTGATTTTAATGCACATAATACAGTATGGGGAGGAATAAAAACAGATTTAAATGGTGAGGTAATTGAAGAAATAATGGATGAAATAAATTTGGTATGTTTGAATGATGGAAAAGGAACAAGAATAGATGTTAATACAGGATATATTTCGGCAATAGACATTGTGTTGTCTTCACGTGAATTGGCTGGGAAAAGTGAATGGGAGGTTCAGGAAAATTTGATGGGCAGTGATCATTATCCAATTTTGATTAGGATTGTAGGATTTAGGGATTCAAAAACTGAAGTTAGAGAAGAAAGGTGGGTTTTTAGAAAGGCAAATTGGGATAAATTTAAAAGTATATGTGAAAAGAATCAAGATAAAATAAATATGGAAAATAGTGTAGAAATGGTAGAAAAAACTTTTAGAAAAATAATTATTGAAGCAGCAGATAAAACAATTCCAAAAAGTAAAGGGAATATGAAAAAGAAAAATGTGCCTTGGTGGAATGATGAATGTGAAAAAGTAATTAAAGAAAGAAATAAGAGTATGAAAGAATTAAAAAAGAATCATAATTATGAAAATTTAATAAAATATAAAAGATTGCAAGCAGAGGTAAGAAAAACAATAAAAAATGCTAAAAGGAAAAGTTGGAGAACTTTTTGTGATAAAATCGGAAGAACAACTCAAGTAAGTGAAGTTTGGGGAATGATTAAGAAAATGAAAGGAATATACAGAGAGAGGAGTTATTCAGCTTTAAAAATAAAAGATGATATAATTGTTCAAAATGAAGTAAAAGCAGAAATTTTAGCTAAGACATTTGTTAAAATAAATAGTAATAATAATTTATCAGAAGGTATGAGGTAGTGAATGAAGAAAGTAGTAAAATGTCAGTATTAGATATTCCTTTTAATATGATTGAGTTAGAAGAAGCTTTAGGGAAAAGTAAAAAGACGGCACCAGGTAATGATAAAATTACTTATGGGATGATTAAACATTTAGGGAATAAAATGAGAATGAGGTTGTTGAATTTATATAATAAAGTTTGGATAGAGGGAATAATACCAAAAAATTGGAAAGAGGCAATAATTATACCTATATTGAAACCAGGAAAAGAATCAACTAATCCGGAAAATTATAGACCAATAGCTCTTACATCGCATATAGGAAAAATTATGGAAAGAATGATTACAGAGAGATTAAATTATTATCTTGAAAGTAAAAAATTGATTACAAAATATCAAAGTGGTTTTAGAAAAGGTAGAAGTACAATGGATCCAATTGTTTATTTAGAAAATGAAATTAGAAATGCGCAGAAAAATAAAGAAAGTTTAGTTGTAGTATTTTTTGATATTGAAAAGGCTTATGATATGGTTTGGAAGGAAGGGTTACTAATAAAATTAAAGAGATTGGGAATAAAAGGAAGAGTTCATAATTGGGTTAATAATTTTTGATTCAGTAGATATATTCAAGTAAAGATAGGAGATAAAGTATCAAAAAGTTATTTAGTAGAAAATGGAACACCTCAAGGCAGTATAATCAGTCCGATATTGTTTACTATTATGATAAATGATGTATATGAAAATATAGGGTATGATTTTGGAAGGGCATTATTTGCGGATGATGGAGCATTGAGGAAAAGGGGAAGAAATATAAACCATGTGCAAAAGAAATTACAAGAAGAAATATCAAAAGTAGAAAAATGGTCGCATGATTGGGGTTTTAAATTCTCAGTTGATAAAACAAAAAGCTTGGTGTTTACAAAGAAAAGAAATGTGGAAATGAATCTTAAATTATATGGAGAGAACATAGAACAGGTAAAGAGTTTTAAATATTTGGGGGTTATTTTTGACAGTAAGTTAACTTGGAAGCAAAATATAATAAAAATTGAGGAAAGATGTAAAAAAGTAATAAATATAATGAGGTGTCTAAAGGGTAATGATTGGGGGGCTAGTGCAAAAGCATTAAAGCAAATATATATAACAATGATAAGATCAGTAATAGATTATGGAAGTATTGTATATAGCTCTGCATGTAAAACATTATTAATGAGGATTGAAAGAATACAAAATCAGGCACTGAGAATATGTTGTGGAGCAATAAAAACATCTCCTATAGTATCTTTACAGGTTGAAATGGGAGAAATGCCAATAGGACTAAGATTTAAATACAATTTATTAAATTATTGGGTTAGTATTAAAGGATGTTCAAAGGATGAACATATGATCAAAAACGATATGTATTTATATAGGGAAAATGAAAAATGTGATAGTATGTTAGAAAAAGCAAACAAATTAGCAGAAATTTACAAAATAAATGATATTAGATTTATAAAAAAATATTTATATTCAGTGACTCCTAAATGGATTTTTCCTAGGTGTTATATTGACTTTTATATTAAAAATATGATAGATATAAATAAGGGAAAAGGAAATTGGGATAATATTATAAATAGTAGATTAAATAGTATACATAAAAACTATATACCAATATATACAGATGGATCAAAAGAGTCTGAAAGTGGGAGAACAGGTTTTTCTTTTTATATTCCTGAGGTAGGAAAAGGGAAAAAAATAAGAACACCAGATGGAATATCAGTTTTTACAGTTGAAATGTTGGCAATTTATTTTAGTTTAGGTTGGATTGAGCAAAATAGAGTTAAAAAAAGTATAATATGTACAGATTCATTATCAGTTTTGTTAACAATTAACTCAAGAACAAATGAAAACAGAGTTGATAAAAGAAAAAAAGGGAAGACATTTATTTAATATACAGAAAGAAGTAGGTAAGATGAAGATAGAGGAGTTTAATAATAGAGAGCAAACAATAATATCAAGACTAAGGATAGGACATTCGGGATTAAATAGCACTTTGTATACTATGGGAAAACATCAAACAGGTTTGTGTGGGAAAGAAAGGGAAACTGTAGAGCATGTACTGTGTTTTTGTAGTAAGTATAAAGTAATTAGAGAAATATTAAAAGATAAGTTAAAAATTAAAGGATATGGAGATTGGAATTTAAAAACTGTATTGAATGGAAATAATAAAATTTATAAATTAGTGTTAGAGTTTCTTAGGAAAAGTAAGTTAGTTAATAGAATTTATTATTTTTATTTTTATTTTTATTTTTTTTAATCCTCACTTCGACTCACACTCCTGCACAGTAGGTGGCGGTAATGCACCTTAAGTTGGATGCCACCCGCCATTTAAACAAAAAGAAGAAGAAGAAGCAGCTCATCACACAAACACTCTTCAGATGGATGCACCCGCCATTTAAACTAAAAGAAGAAGAAGAAGAAGCTCATCACACAAACACTCTTCAGATGGTGTTCCTATTCCTTTTTGTGAATTCACTCACTACCTGATGGAGTAGTGGGGTGGTTGAGCCGCCCCTCAGAAAGTGAACTTTTATGTGATGTCCTGCTTCATTTTCTCACTCGATTTTCCTGCCGCACCTTAAGGAGCCCTGCTAACAGCGGCCTTTACATTTTTCCATTACAGTTTTAAAAAACCGACCAAAGACGGAAAATAACACAATCCCCAATTCATTATAAATTATATTACAATGTCCTTTTTAATTCTTTGAAACATTGTACAAGTGATAATTATTTGATGCAGAGATCTCTGTGCAGAAACAAAAATATTATCCACAGTCCCTGGCTTTATCTGCGCTCTCAGTTCCTGAATCACAAATTCAATCGCAGAAAAAATCTCTCTCTAGCAGCGCAGGATAGCGGGAACATTGTGCTGTTAGCGCAAAGTTGGGGGAACATTCTGGCATGCTCTCTCCACAAACACAATATATCAACACCATTCTCTTTGGGAGTCTTAAACAAAAGTATTAAATTAATATTTATTAACCTGCAGTAAAGAAACTTCAGCCAGAGCCATGAAATTTAATTGATGTATTCTTCCATCTTAAAACGGGTACCAGCGGTACTGCAGGACTCTGCCCTGAACGTGTTTGCATACAGACTAGTCTTTTTAAAACCTTGATGTATCCACTGCAAAAAATGCTACAGCATCTGCGCAGAAAGAAACCATGACTGGATAAGAAAGTGCAATGGAGTTGAAAATGGGAATTGAAATAATAGTCCATTCAGATACTGATGATTTGGAAATTGTGCTTGGAGCACAAGTGGATGTTAGATCTGCGCTGGTATGAAAATCCACATCAGGTTTAGAAAAGTGGTGAGGACATGTCCCCGGCGTCCCAGGCTAAAATGACGTACTAATGTGCACTGCACATCATTCTTTTGCACTGTTTACTGTTTCCACTTTTTGTAATTTTATTTCGTAATTTCTATTTGCTAATAAATACTGCCAAGCCACATAAAGTTGTTTCGAGAATTTATTTCAATACGCAACAGCAAAGAGGCACTCAGACAACACTTTGGCACATATTTGTTAAGCTGCTGTGATACCAACAAATGAACGCCTTCTGCTTCTTGCGGGTATCCTGACAACATGGCCGACGGGGGACGGTGCGGTGATACCGGGGGCGGGGCACTGGGCCGTGACGACAACTCTTCATTCTCAACAACGTCCAACCTAATATATACAGTCAATGCGTCCAACCGTCCAACCAGTAAAAGTCCCATCCTCCATCTCCATCCCTTCCATTTTACAGTAAATATTATATGAAAATATAATTCATAAATAGAAGTTAAATGCATGTAACACATTTTCAGCATGCGGCTTGCTGAATCTGCACTAGATGTCGACTCTTTTTACACATCCAGCCATAAACGGCCTAGGAAAAATAATCAGGTTTTTGACCGTTTATTATTGAATTTATTTATTAGCTAATTTAGATTAGCACAATTTGCTTCACACAGCCCATTGATTTAAGGTGGTGCAACTTGTCAGAGCTCATCTGACAGTGCCGACATTTACCCATAATCAGGACGAATGTGACTGCTTTCTCCCCTTCGTATATGATCATGACCGTGGTAAACATGGAACAGATCAGGCCTCATTTATCTTAATTACAGTATTTTACCAGTAGCCGGCCAATGAAATATTTTTCACAAGGATTTCCTCACCAATATGGCCCATGAAGGCAAAAGAAACGTTTTAGGATGAATAAAATAGAAATGACTAATTTTGTTAGGTCTTTCATGTTAAATTAATCCAATACTTTGTTTTGTATAGGCCTACTTTGCCTTGCAAGAAAAAACTTCTTCTGCACTGCAATTATTTGCTAAGGCTTCTTTGCAAGGTGCTGGTATCGGCTTTGCTTCACAGATATATAAAGCCTCCATTTCACCCGATCTTGTTTAATTCCAATTCAGGCTATTCAGTTGTAGTCCCCTAACATTCCGGCCAATTCGGCGATAAAAAATACTCTATAAATACCACCTTTTTAAAAATCAAAAATCCACATTTTTTCAATAGGCAAAAAAAGACCACCCCCCCTGAAATTTTTTTACAACTCGGCTGCTGCATATAACCTAGTGAAAAGATTAACCTTTTAGACAAACTGGTGAGAACCTTTCATACAAACTAGTGAAAAGGTAAACCTTTTAAACACACTAGTGAGAACCTTTCATATAAATGTTATACAAACAAACTAAAGAAAAAGGAACAAAACACAGATGAAGCTTAACAATATTTATTACACAAGTTAGGCCCAAATATTGCTTCCTGAGTCATTCCCCCGCCATGTTCTGAACCAGAACCGTAAATAAACATACAAAAACAAACAAACAAAAAGTTTAAGTAGTTAGTCCGCTAACAACCGTCACACAGTAAAGAAAACCACTCTGAGCAGGAGCGGACTAACTAAAAATAAATCAAATGTCTAAAAAAGGACAGCAGGCACCGGTGCATAAAAAACTGTTAAAGAAAAAATACAAAAATTACTATAAATTAAAATCACATTTTAATTTAACCTTTAAAACCAAGAAAAACACAGCATTACTGGAGCTTCGAATTCCCACACCCAGTCATTCATTCATTCACTCACTGGGAACGTCTCTGATCCCGACCCTGCAGAATACTTTAAAAATCAGACCACAATATACCATATCCGACATTATAAAAAAACATATTTACCGGATCAGCAGAGTCAACAACACCCAAAGCTAACTGTGGGTCCAGCACACACCTTGGCCACCCTACAGGAAACTTGCACGCCAAGTACACAGCCGCTTCCCCTTTTATAGGAGACGGCCTGGAGGCCAGAGCGACACCTCTCAGTGCCCCCTGCTACATTCCTCCCCATCAACGTGCATCGTCGACCCGACGATGTACAAAACAACCAATAATTTAACATTATTATCTCGTCAACACAGATTGGGGCAGTTTATATGGGTTTGAATGCTGTCCTGCTCTTTTCCTTGCCGACCTTCGAGGCTCAAACCCCAAAGTTGTGCCAGCCCCCTCTGTGGTTTCTTGGCCTGGAAAGGGTGCAACACTAGACCCATCATTTTTGGGAACCCCCTCCTCATCAGTTCCTGAAAATTATTTTTGGTACAGACATAGTCACAATATCATCATTTACGTCTGTTCCCATAACATTATTTTCTTGAACTCCATCTTGAGACTCCCCCTCCATCCCTCTACTCTCCGGGACGCTCCTCAGTTCTACCCTGTGAACCTGCCGAAGGGGCCCTTCCTGACCAGCAGGTGCTATTGAATACACCACTCCCCGCTCGAGGGGTGGCCGGACGACCTGATAAGGTGTAGGGTCCCAAAAATCCTGAATCTTGTTACGACCCCTGAATGAATGATTCCTTGTATACACCAGATCCCCCTCCTCAAAATCCGGGGCCATACACAGGTCTTGGTTTTTCAAATCCCTCCGAGCTGCGACTAGAGACTTTTGATGCTCCTCTATCCATTCTTCTAAGGAAAGATTACTCTCCTTGTCACTCCCAACCAGAAAATCTACTGGCAACTGCGGCTCCCTGCCAAACATTAAAAAATATGGAGTTCTGCCAGTGGTTTGATGGACGGTGGTATTGTATGCAAATGTAACCTGAGACAGATGACGAGGCCACTTACGTTTCTGCTCAGGGGGAAGAGTACGCAAAAAGTCATGTAAAGTGCGATTAAAGCGCTCACACTGACCATTCCCTTGGGGGTGATATGGGGTAGTGCGGCTCTTCTCGATATTATACAATTTACAGAGCTGATGGACCAAATTACTCTCAAAATTCCGGCCCTGGTCTGAATGTATGCGACTGGGGACACCAAAAAGCTGGAACCAATTCTTTACTAATGCTTCAGCCACTGTGCTAGCCTGCGGATCTTTTGTTGGGACAGTCTGTGCATACTTAGAGAAAACATCTGTCATTACAAGGATGTTCTCCCTACCATCTGTAGAAGGCTCCAAAACTGTGAAATCTATTGCCAAATTTCATGAGGCCGAGACTCCTTCACTGTTCCCATGTAAGTTTTAACTTTTGGCTGCACAACCTTTGACAACACACATCTTTCACATGTTTTACACCACTTATCCACATCCGAGCACATATTAGGCCCATAATAACGTGCACGGATCAACTGCAAGGTCCGGTCAACCCCTTACTGGCCCTGGTCATCATGTAGAGAGCGGAAGATGTTATAATGCAAACACTGAGGTAGCACCAATTGCGCCAGCTCAGCTTGTCCATCTGGGGGGTAAATACAGCGGTAGAGAACAGACTCCCTGAGACGCCCCCACTGCCGTACCAACTCTCTGCAGCCTTTAGCCAGCTTGTTTCTTTCTTTGATATCGGGCATCCTACCCCTCTCCCAACACTTCAGAAATGAGCCAATTTGTGGGTCCTGATGTTGAATTACACACAAGTCTGAACTTGACAATCTGGGCAACACGCTAATCTCCTCCTGCACTCCCATAACCCCTGCACCTACCTCAGCCTCCCCGTCAGAGACATGTTGGCGGGACAACGCATTAGCATTTTGAGAGCCTGGACGATATTTTAACGTCAAGTCAAACACTGCCAATTCAGAGACCCACCTTTGCTCTGTAGCACCGAGCTTTGCTGTGGCCAAATGACTTAACAGGTTATTATCCGTAAATACGGTACACTTATGGCCCAGTAGGTTCTCTCTGAATTTTTCAGTTACAGCCCACTTGAGGGCGACCAACTCTAACTTCAATGAGCTATAGTTGTTCATGTTCCGCTCAGTGGGCTTTAAACTACGGCTTACAAATGCTATCGGACGCAACTTACCCTCATACTCTTGGGAGAGAACTGCTCCTAACCCCCCATGGCTGGCATCCACTTCCAACACAAAAGGCTTCTGGAAGTCTGCATAGGCAAGAACGGGTGTGGTTATTAATGCAGTTTTGAGCTTCTGAAACCTCTGTTCACACTCTGGATCCCAAAAGTCAGTCAGAGGTCACCTAGGTGTTTTGCCTTTTTTTCCCGGAGGTAGGAGTCTAGCCACAAGACGAGCCATGGGGCAGCCATGTTAGAAAACCCACCTATAAATCTCCTGTAATAGCTAGCAAACCCTAAAAATGACCGGAGCTCAGCTAGATTAGTGGGCTTTTCCCAATCGCGCACTGCAGCCACTTTCTCTGGATCAGTGGAGACCCCCTCTGCAGACACCACATGACCCAAATATTTTACACGTTTTTGAAAAAACTGGCATTTTGAGAGCTTCACCTTTAGACCTTGGGTTTCAAGCCGTGACAGAACTTGCTCTAAACGCTGTAGGTGCTGCTCCACTGTTGATGAAAACACAACAACATCATCTAAATACAACAACACAGACTGGTAGCGGCAATCACCAAAGAGTCGTTCCATTAGACGTTGAAATGTACTAGGCGCATTACACAACCCAAACGGGCATACGATTAAACTCACACAGCCTAAAGGTTGTGCAATATGCTGTTTTTGCCTTGTCCTTTTCAGCCATCTCAACCTGACTGTACCCACTAGCCAGATTTAGTGTTGTGAACCACTGAGCTCCTCCCAAGGCATCAAGGGACTCATCAATCCTAGGCAAAGGGAAATGCATCCCTCCTAGTTTTGGCATTTAACTGCCTGTAATCAACACACATGCGTAGAGTTCCATCTTTCTTTTGTACCAGCACAATTGGTGACACATTCGGACTATTACTTTCTCTGATGATTCCACTCTGTAGGAGCTGCTGAATATGGGAACGTACCAGATCATACTGGGAAGGTGGAATACGTCTATACGGCTGCCGTACAGGCATTTCATCCATCAATGGGATTTCATGCGTTATTAAGTTGGTACTACCCACATCTATGTCATCTTTTGCAAAGACATTGCGGTACTTGGACAGCAAATCCCTGACTTGTTGTCTCCCACTTTCCTGCAGATGTTCAAATTCAGGCAGATCCAAATGAGCTCCAGTAACTTCATGACTGGAGACAACTGCAATACAACTTTGAGAATCAACAGAAAACTGTATCTGAGGATTAGCTGACAGAACAGTAGCAGTTTGAACTGTAGCAATAACTCTGCGCGGTGTTAACCAGACATCTGTTGTGCCTACATTAGTAACGGGAGCAAATGTCCTTCCCCTTTCTACCTTTACTAACGAAGGAGAAACCAGCAACCCCTCTGGAAGGGTACCTTCCTCTGGACTAAGAGGTTCAACAAACAGGTCAATTGGATGAAGTGTAGGTATGTGTGAACATGTAACAGGAACATAGCACATGCTGCCAGCAGAAACACAAAAAGGTTTCTTACCCTGCACTCTGATGAAATAAGGGTCTGGGGAGTTGGCCATGGCCTCCATCATCTGGCAGTATCTAAGGGTCCGCCTCCATCCTCGTGGGGCTGACTTAAGCACTGATGCGTCCCACAGGTCTGGACCATATTTCTCACAGTTCAACATAATGGGGGTTAAGGACATTCATTCCCAATACACCTGGAACATGAGTCTTTTTCTGCTTCATATAACTGTCAGCTGGATCTTCAACTATTAGCACTCCTAAACGAGGGAGTGACACCCCCAACACAATAATATCCAACTCCATGTAACCAAGGTAAGGGATCTTTAACCCATTGGCAGGTTTTAAACTAAGCCAGCCACAGTCTTTAAGTTCTTTATAGGACAAATGTAAAAAATGCTTTTTAAAGAAACTTTCAGTCAAAGTTGTTACCATGGATCCACTATCCAAAAGGCAGTTAGTGTGTCTTGACCCATCTCCACCTGAGGATCCAGATGGGGAGGGCATTTAAGAGTCTGTAGTTGATGCAGCAGTTTTTAAAGCCGCCAATTCTTTTTCAAGATCCTTATTTCGAATTCCCACACCCAGTCATTCATTCCATTCACTCACAGGGAACGTCTCTGATCCCGACCCTGCAGAATACATTAAAAATCAGACCACAATATACCATATCCGACATTATAAAAAAACATATTTACCGGATCAGCAGAGTCAACAACACCCAAAGCTAACTGTGGGTCCAGCACACACCTTGGCCACTCTACAGGAAACTTGCACTCCAAGTACACAGCCGCTTTCCCTTTTATAGGAGACGGCCCGGAGGCCAGAGCGACACCTCTCGGTGCCACCTGCTACATAAACATGTAAGAACCTTTCATACAAACTAGTGAAAAGCTCTCATATAACCTCGTGAAAAGATGAACCTTTCATACAAACTAGTGAAAAGCTCTCTTATAACCTCGTGAAAAGATGAACCTTTCATACAAACTATGCAAAAGCTCTCATATAACCTAGTGAAAAGCTATCATATTTTCTGATGATTTCAGTTGAAAAGGAAGGCATTTCACTTAAACAGGAAGATGATTTTGCTAGACCAAAAGTTCACATGTTAACCAGAGGTTATTCTGTTCAGTTTTACACTTATTTTGTATCAGCAATCTCCAGCCAATGTTTTTCTATTCAAAACATCAGTGTCTGCTCAGCTGCCCACTGAATGCCCAACTGAAGCAGCAGCATTACTGAACAACATTTTAGCTTCAGCAGAGATGATCAGGACCCTGTCAAATCCCTGTCAAACAGACCACTTTAGCCGAGTAGTGTCTCTTATCGGTCCCACCAGCCCAGCCCACTTGTGCCAGCTGCGGTCAGAAGAGACTGGTAATTAGCACAAATTTTTTTAACGCAATATATTTTAATCTCATCCTTATTACTTTTCAGATTCAGTTGTTCTTTTGTAATGCTATGAGCAATGAAGAAGATATTGCAAGTTTTTTCCAGAGTGCCTTGCATCAATTCTTTTCAGAGAGAGGACTCCATCAACTTCTCCCAGGAAAGGGTTTATAGACAGCCGAAGGATCATACACGATATTTACCATCATTTATTGCTGTTATCAAAGTGTGTTGAGTGAATATGCTACCAGACAGCTGTTAACTAATCCAACAAAGCGTTACACACCACCAATAACCTCCACAGACCACCCCGGATGCCCCAGCTACAACATAGGAGCTGAACAGATTTCTCACTTTTTATCCATTGGGATGACTTGGCAAAGGATTTCCTCATGCTTTGGAATCAGCCAAAGAACTCTATATTGACAGACAAATTCTTGGAATAGACTCTGTAGAATACTCCTGTCAAATCAAGAGCTTGATTGCATTGTTACCAATGTACTCCAGAGTACTCCAAATGCTGGTGAAAGGTATGTACTTGAAAGCCTCAGATCACGTGATATAAGAGTACAGCATTGGCGAATCAGAGAGATTCTGCATCAAGTGGATCCCATCGGCATATCTTTGAGGCGACACCATGCAATACGTAGGAGGCTATACAGTGTCCAGGGCCCCAATTAATTATGGTAAGTGGGAACAATTGTGATGTATATATACCCTTAGCAAAAAGTGTTATACTTGAAGTTCATTTTATGAAGTGTACATCTTTGGACTAAATTGGAATATTTAAGTTTATTTAGGTATCCTTTAAGTATACTTTATTAAACTTATAAATGTTCCAATTTAGTCCAAAGTACACTTGATAAAATGAACTTCAAGTATACCACTTTTTACTAACAATATTTATATGATTTGTGTGTTCATTATCTAAATGATGCATCTACATGGTTTGTTAAAATGATTTCATCACAGGCATTTTGATGAAAACCACAAGCTGGTAAGGTGGCAAATAGTTTTTCACAGCTGAGTGGATGGCTTCAGTCGGACAATCATATTTACGCTGCTTGACAATAGAACTTCCAGTGTCCTGTCTTTATTCTTGCAAGGGGTGGAGAACTTTGGATTGCCTCTAAGATTCAGATGTGACCATGGTATGGAAAATGTACTCGTTGCCCATTTTATGTTAGAAAGAAGGGCATTAAGTAGTGTAATTACAGGTGTTTCAGTACAAAATCAAAGAGATGACAGACTATGGGGTGAACTCAATAGAGTTGTTTCTAGGCACTTGAAAAACATTTTCAATTTTATGGAGGTGCAAGGTATATTAGACTCGTTAAATGAACATCCTTTCTGTCTGCATTATGTTTATTTACCAAGAGTTGAATGTGCAGTCACATAATTTTTTAATCAATGGAACAATCATGGCCTCTCAACACAAGGTGGCCAGATACCACTTCAACTATGGCATAAACATAACATTGGAATCCACCCTGTTATAAATTACATTTCTGATCACAGTTATGGCATTGACCAACATAGGCTATTACCTGAGCTTCAAACTAATAACATTATTCCGGATATTGATGCAAAATTAATGAAACCAGATTGATCATAGTTCAGCAAGTTAATCCTATGGAGGACGATGAAAACCATGGCATAGATATTTTCTGTTCACCTTCTGCAGTGAATAACTTGTTTTTATGTAAGATACATCGTTATATGAAAGAAATGTAAATAAAGAATAACTGTCAAAACTTTGCTGAAACCAGTATTTTAAAGAATGCATCACACATGTTACTACTGAGTTAAACCAAGAAACTTAAATAACGGTTACAACAAAAAACATTTGCTTTTTTGTTCTTAATTATTCCAACTGTTATTTCACTAATATTAACCTAAACAGCTGATATCAAACAATAAGTTTATTTTTCCTATAAAATACAAATTTCAGAAACAATGTCTTTTGTTGTCAAAAGATAAAATGTACCAATGTACTTAAGATCTTATTGGAATTACTAACACAGTATAAAGAAATGCATAGATAAAAAAGGGGGTAAGCCCCTTTTCATATACCCTGTTTAGACAGACAAACAAAAATGTGTATGCCCAGCCAAACCCATAGATGTTTCCTAATGCAAAGTAACATTTATCTTTAAACAAAATAACATGGAAAAACAAAACAACATAAGGTCACAGCATGTGCGCAAGAACAATAAAAGTCACCCCAGAAAATATCAGGTTATACACTGAACAAAGACAAATACCAAAGGGCCCATTTTTTGAGGTACCAGTATAGTTTTCTGGGCCTGTTAATGCCCCAACCCCATCTATATTTGAGATTTAGGCAATAAAAATGCAATGGTAGGGACATATCTCCCATTAACCAATTGCTTTAGGAGGAAGTGTTGATTTTGAAATATTTTGATTTTTCATCATCATGATTCAGTTTAAAGCAGCTCAGATTTTCAGTTAACTTTGTTAACCCAAATCAGTTTTTTTAGGCACAAAAAACAGCACAAGCCTTGTGGACCCCTAATGGATTTCCATGCTTAATTGTATATGAAAAAAATTAATGAAGGAATGAACAATGTTACATTTCTTACTATATGTAATTCACCTTGGAGATAGTCTCTCCAAGATGTAACAATGATCTCTTCAACAGCTCTCTTGTTGCTCCCTTCTGGTGACAGACAAATCCTGAAGAGATCATCCAGTTTATCGGCATACAGTTTGCATGTCATGACAGAAAAGGTGACGAAAACTGTTTGGATGTCTTTGGATTTTTCTCTAAAAAACCAAGGGATTTGAGTCCTTCACAGAATATGTGAAAAGGGAAGATGATATTCAGCTTTCCTAATTCTTTTTTCCCCCATTAACTATAAAATAAATCTTTAAAATGTTACATCTATTGACTGTTGTGAACAGTTCTTGGCTCTGTTCTGATTACCTGTCTTCCAGCTAATATAATACCTGTCAAATTGACCTTGAACCCCGTGGATGACCTGAAACATGACAATGTCAGCAACAGATCCCTGTCTATTACTGACTGCATCGGTCTTAGACATGCTGCATTGGCCAAATAGTTGACTACTTGGCCAATACTTGCCAAAAAGGCAGATGTGTCTTTGCTTTCTCAAGGACCTCAACGGTGTTGCTTTCAGATACCTAGCATCAAGAGGAGCAGCAGAACAGATGTTTATCAAGATTACTTAACACTTCAAAAAAAATTTCCTTAGAAGTCAAATACGGGAGTTCCCTAAAATTACCTGAAGTGTCATTTAAGGCCTTATCCAGTTATACAAACAAATCCCAAAATTTGATGGATAAACTGGATTTGCGGAACCAAAAGCCAGGAGAGAAAACACAATTGGGGAGAGAAAGTTTGGGGGCAGGCCACCATGAACCAAGCTTACAGCTATGGCTCTTCCAGTTGTGTAGTACCAGTCATCTCTTAAAGCTGCAAAATAAAGTAAAGAAAGTATCATGTTAAGAAAAAACTACTATAAAGACCTCATGACACGAAGTTGACATTTTTAAACATAACATAAAATAAAGAAATCTGAACCCAAAGGACTATGTCAAAGTCATAAACACGCCTTGTATAATCCTACTGAGAGCAAAAAACCGCTGTGGTGACTAGCATTTTACTACTGTATCACTGCACACTGAACAACAGAAAGCCGGAAGTGACGTTAGCGAGAGAACGCATTCTATTGGTTAGTTGAAACATTTGACAGCGGCTTTTCAGCTGTGACTGGGACCGCTATTTTCTATTTTTGACAAAGAAAAGTGATCGCAATTCGTGTTGTGTTGGGGGATTTTGCTCAGATACACACAAGGACGGTGTCAGTTTATTTAAGTTTCCCAAAGACCCAGAGTTACTGTCTAAGTGGGTGAAACAAGTTAGAAGCACCCATGAGTAGTGGGCTCCCTCCTCCTCCTCTCTCCTCTATTCGGAACATTTTGAGCAGAATTGTTTTTATTACTATGATAGAGGAATCCGTGGTTTGTTTAGTTCAACACAAGTGTGTGTTGCTGCCAGCAGCTGTGCCTACAGTGTTCAGCAGGAGTGTGACAGCGTGTGGCGACGGTACCGTGGTGGTGCTTGTGGACTGCGCAACACTGACAGCGTCAGCATCGCTACTCCTACAAGCTCCACTTCCACTGATACCCCAGTTAGATCTCGTGTTTCCAGAAGCATAGGCTCATTTTAGCCGGGGACATGTCTCCACCACTTTTCTAAACCTGATGAATTTCTTACCAGCGCAGATCTAACATCCACTTGTGCTCCCAGCACAATTTCCACATAATCAGTATCTGAACGGACTATTATTTAAATTACTCCATTGCACTTTCTCATACAGTCATGATTTCTTTTCTGCGCAGATGCTGCAGCGTTCTTTGCAGTGGATACATCAAGGTTTTAGTCCGTATGCAAACACGTTCAGAGCAGAGTCCTGCAGTACCGCTGTTACCAAGATGGAAAAATACATCAATTAAATTTAATGGGTCTGGCTGAAGTTTCTTTACTGCAGGTTAAAAATATTAATTTAATACTTTTGTTTGTTTACGACTCCCAAAGAGATGGTGTTGATATATTGTGTTTGTGGGGAGAACATGGCAGAATATTCCCCCAGCTTTGCGCGGACAGCAGAATGTTCCCGCTATCCTGCGCTACCAGAGAGATATTTCTGCGACTGAATTTGTGATTCAGGAACAGAGAGCGCAGATAAAGTCAGGGACTGTGGACAATATTTTGTTTCTGGACAGAGATCTCTGCATTAAATTAATTTCAGATGTATATGTTTCAAAGAATTAAAAAGAACATGATTCATTGTAATATAGGCTAATTTATAATCCTTTGGGGATTGTGTTATCTTCTGTCTTTGATCGGTTTTTTAAAACTGTAGCCTAATGGAAAAATGTAAAGGCCGCTGTTAGCAGGGCTCCTTACTGTGTGGCAGGAAAATCGAGTGAGAAAATGAAGCAGGACATCACACAAAAGTTCACTTTCTGACGAGCGGCTCAACCACTCCACTACTCCATCAGGTAGTGAGTGCATTCACAAAAAGGAATTGGAACACAATCTGAGGTGTTTGTGTGATGAGCTTTTGCCGTCAGTTTATTATGACGCAACCTCTATTCATCAGTCAGTACAATGATCAGAAACACCCGTGGACCCGAACGTCCTTCATTGTGATAGTGTACAATTTACCCCACTGACCACTTGATGCAGATGCACAGTCATTTTCAACTTTACGCACAGAGTTTAGGAAACTGAATAAATCAAAAACGATTCTTATGAAATCATCTGAGCATCATAATCATCAGACCTGGACACCGTACTCAATGCAACACTATTTCATCCGGCTGAGGCAATAAGGAAAGTCCCCTTTGAGAAAGAAGTGGCTCTTGTTATTCCAGTCTGCAGTGTGCGAGCGGAGCAGATTCAGCTTCCTTTACGCACAAGCATGTGCGCAATTCACGTCTATAGACCATGAGAAAATTGTGAGACTGCAGGTAAAATGTTCATATTTAGTACATGTTTTCATCTGCTCCATTTGTGATGGCATGATGGAGATTCTTTGTTCAGATTATTCGGGCTGAATATTAACTAAAATGAATGAAGAATTAATAATATTGAATATGTTTCAGATTTTTTTCAAAATGTGAAAAAACTGTCAAAGACAGAAAATAGCGGGATCCCTGATTAAATGTAAATTATAGTAGAATTTATAATTTCTCTTTTATTGCTTTGGAATATTCCACCCGCCCCATGCAGGACTCTGAACTGTTAAAGTTTCCCAGCACAGAACGACAAGGGTTGTAAAGGGAACCCATTTTATTACTGCGCATATAGCCTATGTAGCCGACGGCTGAATAATTATAGGCTATATGAATAAGCAATAATTATCCCCAGCAGTTTTAAAAACAAACTGACAGCCCTTGTCCAGAAGAGACAGTTCATATTCAAAGCAGTTTTGCTATAATTATGAAAGATTCAAACTCTATTTAGTGAGTCTGACAAATAAATTAAATAGCCTAAACGTGTTTCACCTGAAACTAATAATTTGGTATGATAATCATAAAGAAGAATTGTAATGAAGTAATAAGTCTTAGGCTACTTGCTTTGTTGTTTACCTTGAATGTATATGATTTTATTTTTCCGATATCAGTCTCAGACCTTATAAATAAGTACGTCTGGATTAGTTTATTATTTTTAGTTTTAAAACTGATTTACCATATTTACATTATGTAGGCTAATGTTTATTTTTCAGGTCACTACTAAAATCACTACACGTTAATATTATTATGCTCATTTATATCATTTTGTTAATTTTTTTTTTAAAAAGAAGCCACTGTTAAGTTATTTCTAATCCTTACCAACCTGTGTTTCCCTGACGTCACTTCTCCCGCTGTCACTTCTCCCGCTAGCTTCTCTGACCCGCTTTCTTCTATCCATCTCAGTCATTGCGTACGGCTGGTATCTGTACGGTTCCATGCCTCTAAGGGCACCAGAACCGCCTGCATTTTCCACCTCTAAAACCATCTCAAGGCTAAAACTGGAGGAAGAATGTTCCGAGCCTTCACATAAGAGCGCCTCCATCAGGCCTGTCAGCGGAGTTTTCGGACTGTCCAGCCTGAGCGGTTCTGTTGCTGATGTCACATGGAGACGTAGCTTTGAAGCCGTGATTAAGCTAATATTTTTGAAACTCTAATTATTGCGTAAAATCAAGTCTGTTCGGCTCATAAATTTACACAACCACATGCTTTGACAAGATGCATTATGTCATAATACATTTACATTAAATCAGCTTTGTGTCATGAGATCTTTAAATAAGTCTGGTGATTCAGATATTAAGAGTCATCACCACCACTATTAAGAGCTAAGGTTTTGCTGTTCTCTTTTCCTTCAAACACAAAATAAGAGATACTTTAATAATCCCTGTGCAACCAATCCAAGATCATACAAACACAAACATTAACACAATACAATGTTTGGAAAACCGTGGTGGCAGCCGTCTTTACCAGCGCCCCTTTAGCAGATGCAAATGATTCACAAATAGGTAGGGGATGGGGGATGGGGGATGGAGAAAAAAAATGCATCTAAGCCCTGTCCCCTATTGGAGGACACAGTTTAGGTGCCCCCCCCCCTACCCTCAATACATAGAAAGCACATATTCACAACACATGATAACACAAGGCAGGAAGGGTGGTTCTGGGAACCCCCACTTGGCAGACTGGGTTAGCGGCTTAGCTCGCTCCACTAGCCCACTTTGCGGGAGTTGGAGCGAGAGTCTTAGGGTACCGCGAGCATGTTGAAATCCAGGAGCGCATGCATGTCTGTAAGCTGTGGCATGGGCCCATGTATGTGTGCATTAATGTGAGACCATGAAACTCCTCAGTTCAATCCCAGAGTCGGTCGCCTGTGATGTAATATACAACCTTGGGGCTGAGTCAGGGAGCTCACGGGGATGGAGGAGTGGTTTGGGATGGAGCATCCTTTTGAACACACATCCAAGGGAGTTTTTTATTTGTTCTACCAAGACCAGGGAGTCGAAACATAGGGGAAGACTATGGGGACTCATAGGGGAACTCCTACCGAGGGCCACCTAAATCCACTCCTTCTTCATGTCTTCCCATGTCAGAGAATTTTACACAGATCATGAATGTTGGGTTGTAGGATGCTCTTCAGAATCCTCAAATGGCACCTTCCCAGACACCAGAGGGATTTATGTTGAATTTGCACTGCTGCTTACTATTAATTTCGCTTGAAAGATCCTGGAGTATCTCATGAATTAGAACATTTCGAACACTATAAAGGCAACAGTAACAAATAATAATCAAAGCTCTAGTAGTGTGACTTGATGTCCAACTGCTTAAGTCCTATAAACATATCAGTTCTAAATAAATAATTTAAGATAACATAAATTTTTACCTAAAACCAAATTCTGTTTCAGCAATTATCTTGAAAGCAATTTGTCCTATACTTTCGATTACTCACTGCTGACTCTCCATACTGGCAATTATTGCTAAGTTTATTTCCTCATCTGAAGATTCATCAGAAATAGACACCACAATAATTAAATATGATGAATAGTCTTCATCATGGACTCTGGTGGCCGGATTTCCATCACTTTGTCTAAGGCTACTTCCATCTTGATTGCTGCACTGAGGTGTTGCATCAGCAATAGCATTTCCAGGGACTGATGGCACCATCCTCTTCATCATTGCTGCTAGTTCCCAGGATGCAACACGTCCGCAAATTAAAACGATCATATAGGTCGATTGTGACAGCTACAAAAAACGACCTGTGTGAGTGTTTTCTGGAGTCAGGCGCCGATCCAGCTGTGACTAGCAACCAATAGGGCATGCGCATCCTTTCTCAGAGGAGCTGCCCAAATGCATGCGCAAAATTTATCTCAGTTCAGCTACCAACATTCGTACTGGTAAAACTCACTGCAGTTTCACTACTTACATACAATCTCTTAAAAAAACAAAAAACAAACATACATTCTCTTCATTCACGTGTTGCTAGCCTTTTGGGTATTGCGGTGTGGTTATCATAGCGCATCAATTCCAGACGATCGAGGTACAAAGTTTACCTGAGGTCCATAAACACTATCTGGTCTGTATGTGTGGTATAGTGGGAAAGTTATTGTTTATTCCTCTCCAAGTAACAGTAGCAGTTACATGTAGTTTACCCTGTTTGAGGCTGTAGTACCAGAGAGTCCAGCAGAGGGCGTATGTGGATAAGCAGAGGTTAAGGTTGCATGCAGAAGAAGGGTAACCAGGTAGCGAGGGTCATGTTGTCATGTTGTTATCCTGCCATACTGTTGATGGTTTAGTAAAAAACCCAGCTAAACTGTATTCCTGCTGTGTGGACATTCGTTCTGTTCTCTTAGGAAGATACAACAGTATGTTTAAAAGGCATTTGTTTTCATTCTTTACCGTTTTAAAAATGGGGAAATCACACATCATTTGACATGTGAAATTAACACATAAATAAAGAATGGCATTAAATTACCAAAACCACCCATGTGTATATAAAAAGAAGACCAACCTGTATCTGTGAAGATGGCATTTTCTTTTTTTAAGGTTTTGTGGCCACATAGTGGCCTTTATTTGAAAGTGCAACACTTATATCTGTTTAATATTAATATCTGTGGGGTGGAAGTGAACCCCAGAAGGTTGCATCCCTCTGAATGTGGGGCGCCCGTCTCAACCACTGTGCAACGCAACATGGCTTTTATCCTTTTTTTAACCATATGCAGTGTAGTGAACCCCACTGTCTTCAGAATAACAACGTTTATTAGTTTATTTGTAGTGAGATTAGTTCGATATCTGCGTCATCATCTGTTTAAATGCCCAAGGTAGATGCGCCAGGCCCCCAAAGGGCTGTTTGTTTTTTACAGCTGACATTTTAAACCACAAGGGTCGCATACGGAATATAGGGTCGTTTTTTGTAGCTGTCACAATCGACCTATATGGTCGTTTTAATTTGCGGATGGACTGCAGGATACCAACTTCATTACGATTTGACTTTGGAAGAGCTCTTGTGATATTATGGCTGTCCATCTCAATACAGTCATCATTGTCAGTGGTGGTGCATATGTTCAAAGGTTCCCTTTCTTAATCAGGGTCCAACTAAAAAAAGAACAACAACAAGCTGTATGTTGATGATGTCAAATCTTGCCAATATGAAAAGCTCAATGGAAAAAAACAAAACCCAAAGGAGCGTTTGATGGCCTCACATACAAGGCTTTGGTTTTATAAACCTTATGCATCAGCATCCCATTCAGTTCCTGACGCTCCTGCCGTTTGGGGGCAACAAGCTTACTGCCACAACCCATGAGAAACTCAAGGCTGGAATGTGAATGCCAGACAAAAATGCTTAAATTACATTACATAAATAATTGTTCACAGGTGTTAATATGTAGGCTACATGTGCAGACATGTTATTAGATTTACAAAGTAAATATGCAACTTGAACTAAAACTACTGTTGTTAGTAAACAGTGACAATGCTGATTTTACTTATTGTTAAAAGAGTAAAACATAAAACAGATGATTGTAAGTTTAAATAAACTGTGTCAAGCATGAAACATTGAAATAAGCCTTTACCTGACATCTTCTGGAATCCGTTCACCAAAAGCAGCCCTGAATGTTTGGTGGTTCCACACTTTCTGAAATTCAAAGGCACTGAGGATATGTCCATGCTTGTGTAATCTCAGTTTTGGGCCTTGTCTGCACATCAGTCCTCAAGATGGATTTGGAAGTAGTATATCCTTGTTGAAATGGTCAAAATGCTGCAGTTTGGTTCTAAACTTAAATAACTAACAAAAATCGATAAGCAACGTGATTTGGGAAAAAGTTCATTAATTAAAAATGGAACACCACTTTTTACTATCTGGCTTGAAAATTTTATTTGTCCAAACTTATTTTACAGACCAAGTCATACAATTACTGCAGTTCAACACCACGGTCAAGTGAACCACACTTGACCGTTACGCTGGCGCTCTTAAAGATTTGCTACATTGTGCTTTAAGGTAATAGAGTATTGGGGTGGCCTTGCAGGCGAAAACAATGAAATGAAGAGGAACTGGGAGAGGCTTAACCGTAAAAGGAAAAGAAAAATAAGTGTATTTATGACCCACCTAGTACTTTTCCATACTATATCTAGAGTCATATTTCATAATTCTATTGTAAATATTCTGAGAAATACCAAGTTAAAGTAAGCTACCTCATAATGTCTATCCATTAGATAGATACTAGTTTTTATTTAACCCCTTAACGTTTTTACCTCCCGTTGGCAGTGTGTTAAATATATCGGGTCGAAATGGCCCTTTTTGACACTCTCTCTATGTACATATTCATATTATACATAATTTAAAAAGGGACTGGCTGAGGTAGGTTCTTCAGAATGATTGCTCTGTTCTAGATCAGTGGTCAGAACGTTTGTTTTTGTTCTCCAGAAGGAGCCGCGGTTGAGCCACTGTCACGATTCTGCTGTGTATCTGCTTGTGTATGTGAGTGAGCCATCTCCCTTTATAGAAGATCATTGTCACTCAGCGGGAGCTGTGGTTAAGTCGCGCTGATTCAGAGGGAAATGAGCAGAGGTCACCAAACAACTGGCTTTGTAAATTTAGAAGATTTGCTCTCAAACCAGTTAATAACAACAGCAAACAGAAAACACAGCAACAAGCCCTGCTTCTTTCATGTCGATGATCTTATTTTTCTGCTGCTTTGATCAGTGACGCTACTCGCTGCTGAAACTGTCCTGATACACTCAGAAAGAAAAATAATGTAATGTCCAACTCACCGTTTTTAGCTGCACCTGCACATCCACAGAACCGTCATCTCGAACAAAAACAATCATTTTATGTCCAGTTAATGTACTCAAATAAAGTACTTAGTCCACAAGTCTTCCTCAATCAACTGAACTCATCAGAAAATATGAGAGCTTTTCACTAGTTTGTATGAAAGTTTCTCACTAGTTTATATGAAAGGTTCTCACCAGTGTGTATAAAATGTTAATTTTTCACAAGTTTGTATAAAAGGTATCTTCTCAGTAGGTTATATACAAGCTCTTCAGCAGTCTTTGTGCAATAGTTTCAGTATAGTATGTGGAAGAGTTCAATTTCATATGTGTATATGCAGTAGCGGCTGGTGAATAAATTTGTAGGGGGGCCGCAGTTGCTTGTGATGGGTCAAAAGGCACGTCACCACCAGAACACCACACAAAATCTGCAAACCAGTTAAACTAGACCATTGGTATAAATACAACTACAGACGGGCCTTGGATATTGATTATCTGAAACTAATTTTGAGGTAGAATATTTTTCTAATTTAGGCTACTTTAACACCAGTTACACTGAATACCTTTAAACCATCAATATAATTAAAGAGAGACATTGGATATTGTCGATCTAAAATGATGTTTTGGGGCAGAAAAGCTTTCAAAAGTAGGCTACTTTAATAGGCTAATAATAAAAACATTAAAAAAACATTATACTATAACACCAGTTAAACAAAATAATTGTTAAGCCATCAATACAATCAGAGACAGACATTGGATATCATTGAACTCTAAATACAAACCAGTTAGAGAGGCTGAATATTGATTAACTATAAACACAAACAAGTTAGAGAGGATGAATATTAACTAACTATAAATACAAACAAGTGTGGTGGAAAATTGTTATGCAATTAGGAATTAAGTGTATATTCTCTGTTTAGTGAATGCATCTAGGGCAAAATGACATGGTTATTGCTCCAGCTTAATGTTATATGTGTCAGGTCACCAGCGAGACAGACGCTGGGGCAGTAAGATAACAGTCTGGCCTTCGGATGTGCTGCTTTATGCGTTGATATGAGACTCGCATGGAGCAGCTGTCCAGAGGCAGGGCGTGAAGGTTGGAGAAGATATCTACAGAGATAAACAGTGATTCCTGAATACTATTTAAGCGGTTAGTTAGAAAGGTTGGATAGGGTGATGCACGAGTAACTCTGTCCCCTCCATGGTCTGGCCAGACATGTTTGAATTAAATACTTAAAAGTCTTCTGGGACTCAAGTCTTCTTTATTATGGAAACCCTGAGATACTTAATTTGCCATAACACTTGGCACCCAACGCAGCCTCAGCGAATGGAAGGGACCGGCAGGGACAGGGTCAAGGGAGTTGCTAGCGTCCTGGGAAATTTTCTCCCAGCCTCTTACCTCCAGTAGCTGTTTGGGAGATGGAGGCCTTGAAGCGTCTCTGTCGGCCCTGCCGTCGCCTGAGACATAACCGGGTAAGACTGAGTCCTTTAAATAAATATTGATAACAGAATTTTATTTGTACTCTCAGGAGGTGAAATATTTGCTAGTGGTTTCGTGTTTATTTACTTACACGTGGTTGATTGATTGATTAATTAATATAATATGTATACTTATATATAATTGTATAGTTAATTGCCAGCCTGCAGATGACCCAGCAAAATTCAGGCAGGACAAAAGCACACAGCTCAAATGCAATTAAGAAATGCTTGCTGACTGATGTAGCTGTATTTTATCTCTGTGACACCTGCTTATGACACACACGCATACACACTCCCTTAGGAAAGTAAATCTTTTTTTTTTTCTGCCAGAGGACCCTTAGAGCGAAAGGGGTCTCGATGGAAGCAGGCCATAATTCCTGATTCTTTCTATTGTTTATGTTGATCTAATTTTTTATTATTATAATGTTGTAATTTGTAAGGGAAAGTTGATGTGCAACTAGAACTTAATTTGTTTGTTTTAGAAGGACGGGATAAAGCAGACAGCCAAACTTCTACGGCTCTGAAAAGGTGATGATTCGTCATCCGGTGAGTTTAGTCTAATCAGTGCCTAAAGAATGTGTTGCACGTCTATTTTTTTAAGATAGTGAACTGATCACCTGTCTTCGGTGGAGTTAACTGGTAAATGGTCGAGTCCTTTCTCTTCTCACCTAATGCTCTCTGTCAGGAGAGTCCACATTTTATTTTATTACATTTTTGTTGAAAGTTATTTGATGGAACTGTTATTACACTAAGCAAAAGTTTCCTTAGCTATCACAGCTTGAGTGCACTAACTTAGAAACAGAGTTCCCACTTTACAACTAGAACAAATAGAGTTGATTGGGGCATTTAGAGTAGGTTGTGAATTATAGACTGACTTGATTATTACTAAGCTGACTGACAGTAAAGACATATATTTTCCTTTCTTTCTGGGACAATTGGGGTAAAAAAAAATTCTTGTATTTTGGGGTTTATGTTATAAGAAAGTAATAAATATTAGAACTGTGAACATTAACTAAAGTAAATAGGACCTTTTACAGTAACACTGCTTAGATTTTGCCACAGCTCTGAAGGACGGAATTTTTATCAGCTTACAAGGCGCAAATGTAAACACGCTCTTATTGAAGTCACAAATGGCGAGACTAAAAAATAACAAGACTTTGCTGTAAGCAGCAACAGTAAAACAGCATTGTTTATAATTTGAAAAAAATAAAAAAAATAAAACTTTAGGTTTCTGCTGGGTAACAAAAAGAAAAGAAAAGAAAGACTGGTCTGATAACCTTAGGTTTTCAATAAATGGGGAAAAAAGGTAAATACTAATCTTATCTGGGGAACATTCAAGCGTCGGAGCAGTTAGGGGGCCTTATTAGAAATTTTGCTTGGAAAATTACTGAATTGATCTCAATGCATTTGACAATACATATTCTGTAAATGGCATTCTAAACTTTTAAAGTTGTTGTTCTGCTGCAATGCATATCGAAAGTGAGAATATTTTAGATTAATGTATTGCAATAGATACCATTCTTAAATGCTTTCAAGATTTCTTCTAACGCAATCTAGGACCAGGACAAGAAAATATGAAGGACACTGACCACTACCAGTTTGTGTGTTGTTGTTTTTTCTTGTTTAAACATAATTAAACATTGGTAAAAACAATGGGTGATAAGCCCTTAAATGTAGGGTGACCATACATCCTCTTTTGCCCAGACATGTCCTCCTTTTTGGCCATAAAACTATGTCCGGGGTTGTTTTTATTTTTATACCGTAAAATGTCCGGGTTTACCCCCATATTGCACCTGGTTTACCTCACTTTAAAAGCAACCACTGCCCACAAAACAAATGAGGAGCTGCGCTGCGTGCTTGTAATGTGCCACTAAAATGCCGAAACGGAGGTGTGGTTTCACAGACGAATTGTAGAAAAAATACCCAATGTTCAGTCATGGTAGTGAGAGATGTTTTTACCGGGGCAATGGAGCTCAGGTGAGCAGCACACCTAAGCTAACACAATCTGAGCTGCTACAGCAGGTTAGGATTCATTTCGCGACGACACAGATAAATTATTATCCGAAGTTCAAAGTTATCATCGACAATTATTTGACTCTAAGACGTCGCGGTAAAAAACAGTTCGACTTTGGATCAATATTTCATCCTTTCCCCAATAATCAATCTGGACATATTTAGTATCAGTGGATTGCTCGGGATCTCAGGATTATAAATATGCTACTGCCATCGTTCCATCTGAAAAACTGAACGCAAGAGATCTAGAAAACTGCAATCTTAACATCAAGTGATCTTGGGTAAAAATAGATCAAATAAAAAGGAGAATATTACAATTTTAAAGTATAATGAATGATGGATGCCAGAGTCTGATTATTATGATCTAGATTGGTGCATGAGTCAGATTTAATGTTTAAAATAAACTATACTTATCTTTTAACTTTTAACTTAACTTTTGTAACTTGCTGTAATTTATAATGATGATAATATAATAATGATTATTTTTTTAATCTAATGCATCAACTAGAAAATGAAGTTTTCAAGTCGTACCATCCAGCATGCATGTTATAAGATACAGAAGAAGTTCTCTGTCAGACAGCAGGTAAAACACTAAACATGACTCAGTGATTTACTGGAGAATAAATTCCTACATAATTTAAAAAAAACATATTTGCTGGAACACATTTCCAACAATCATTAATAATGATATTTTTCTGCAAATATGAATAAACATTCTTTAGTCTATTTGATTTATTATGCTGGTTTTTCAAAGCAATCCTTCAAATTCATGTGAGATGGAAATGATATCTGACTGTATTTACCTCATCAATCTAATATTTGAGTATTTTCTAACCTGAATCGATATTAATTTATAGATTTCATTCGGGGGGTAGTCACGCTCATGCTGGGGAGGGTATCCTCTTTTTGGATTATCAGAATATGGTCACACTATTAAATGGGTGTGCTGCTCAGTGAGTTACAGCTGTTAGATTTGCGCTAATCAATTAAAGCCTCGGAGGGAGATAATGCACAAAGGTAAATGATAAAATAAAATTTGAAGTGTTGTAACGGATTAAAACTGGTTCGACCTAAACCTGTAACACTCTGTGTTCATGAATAAGGGGCGACCGCATTTGGTGCCGGAACCTTAGCTTGAAAACTTTCTTTAAATTCTATGTGAAACAATGCATTTCAGCTATAACCTAGATGAATGATGGTTTTTATGTTTAACTAATACTTTTGATAAACGTAGCCTACTCAGCAGTAAATAGAAATAACACGGAAAACGCACGGTTAGAATCGGGCATTTATATTGATAGGCCTACAGATGCGAGCAGCAGTATGAAAGTATTTCAGTCTTTTGAGTAATTTACAGAAAACGAATCAGAAACAACGCGGGTAAACATTCTAAAGTTTATCTTAGCCAGCGAGTTATTAACTACAATGTGGTTAAAAATGATCTGAAACAAAGACCATTGCAGGTTTAATGTGATTATCCTGTTGCTAATCAGCTAACCAGCTAATTGAGCCACAAACTTCTTTCTTACGACCGATGTGCTGTGATTCTCTGGTTGTAAACAATCATAGAGCCCGACACTGATGAAGCGTTAATAGCGCTCTGCGGCTGGAAGTCTAAAAATAGGAACTTAAAAAACTGTTTTGACGAAATGTTTTGTCTTGAATTTTGAGTAACGAGTCCGGATTAGTCAAACAGTTTGTTTTGCGCAACACCACTTCCTGTTTCAAAGGTGTGACCTACACACACACAGTGGGGTTTTACTTGGTTTCTATTTTTAAAATTTAGTTCACTTCATTAAAACAAATGATAATTAAAAATAGATTGAGAATTTCTTTGATATTTGATGTTTTTTTTGTGTGTTCCTTTTAATAAAAGACTAAATGAGACAGGAGTAAAAAGGGTAATTTTTAAATATAAGCAGTCTAAAGTACTGAGTAGAGGTAAAAGTTGGCCAATAGATAATTACTCCGGTGAAGTATAAAGTATAACTCAAGTCCTACACAGAAACTGCAATGAAGAAAAGTTTCTTTCTTAAGCAAGAGTATCAGGTACAGGTAAAAAGGTTACTTGACATCGTTGTTATTAAAATAGAGTGGCATATTCAAATCTGAATGTGCAACTGAGTTAGATAAATTGAAAACAGAGATGTTTTAAAGTTGTACAGGGTTTAAAATTGTGCATTTAGAATAAATGTGTTATTTTTTCCAAGGGGTTAACAGAGAATAAACTGTAAGAAACAGAGGAGCGAATAACAGCAGCAGAGATATTAATTAGGTAAATAAACTGTGTCCTGAGTAAAACAGCTTTTTAACAAAAAGCAGGAGGTATTTTTGTTAATTGAACTTCTAACTAAGGTGGCTTCAAAGATAATCCTTAGTGTAACATCAATTAGATTCTGCAAAAGCAGGGTCTGAAGAAGCCGTATTCAATTCAAAATACTTTATTGATCCCAGAGGGAAATTAAGTGTTGTTGTAGCTCATGCAAGTAGGACTAAATTCTGAAATACATTAGGTAACTATGTGGGTAATTTATTATTTTGTTTTCGTTTTGCAAGGCAATTTTATTTGTATAGCACACTTTCAGCAACAAGGTAATTCAAATATAAGAACCTAATTGCGAACCTAAATGATTGGGATATGATCATCTGGGGGTTGAAGATGCCTCAGCAGTGACAGCAGCAGGATCCACAGGTTTTGAGGTTATGTCTTATGCATGACCTCTAACCTACTATGTTTCTTTTCTCGACACTGGAGAAGCAGTTGAAGTTATTGTTTCCTTGTTTCTTGAATTTATAAGGCATGTGCAAGACAATGCCTTAAAAAAGGGGGGAATTGGATTTGATAGTAATTGGAACAGATTTTTAAGAGATTATGAAGAGATTTGTAACTTGCAGGTTTAATTGGGTTTCTTGTGAATCATAACTCTGTCATAAATTAATGTTGTTTTTTTTTACTACCTGGACTCAACGTCTGACTTCCTATTCCATTTCAGTTCGGGTTCAGACTCGTAGAACATATCGTGTCTCGGCACTTTACAAGTTTTAATTTGACCTGAAAACCTTCTTTACTTCTTGCTGGGAGTAGTTGATTTTTGGGATTTTTTGCTCTCACAAGTTGGAATGGTTGGTTGTCTTTTTCTTGGCATGGATTTAGTACAGAGTGATTTGGAGACATTTACCTTAATTGTTTTCTAGCTTCAGTTGATGAGGTTCGGCTCATTAAGCAGGTTGTGAGTTGTTTAGAATTGCTTTTGCACACAGTTGCATCAGGTTGATCTGAAACCATACTCCGAGGGTGTTGGATCTACTTTATCACTTGTCATAATCATCCAATTCATCTTTTGTGAATTGGCTAACCTGTGTTTGAACATCAATGCTCTAATACCTAATTAGCTCAGCTCCCAAGGGTCGCATTGGGAGGTTCTCACTGGAGGACCTTCTGAGGGGTGACCACTCTCTCCTTTCCGGAGAAGGACTGATCAGTGGTTACGGGTCACTGGATGCTGGTGGAGGCTGACTTCACAGCAACAGACAAGAACAGCTCAAGGGAAGCGTACACGTTTCAACACCTAGTGTTGATGTAATACCCTCTGAAGTGTACTGGAAGATGCTACATAATTTCTCCTTTGTTCTGTGTTTTTATCTAGGGCATCCTGACAGATGACGAGACCTGTGGATGGCCGCCTCTGGGGCGAGGGGCTGTTGAGATGACATTTTACCCAAGAAAATGGCGTAAGAAGACCCCGTGGGTTTTTGGTCTCAATGCACAGGAGTCTCAGCAAAGTCATCTAGAAGGATCTAATATTTGTCACTGTGAGCTAATTCCATAGCCAAACATGTCTCATGTCTGATTGTAATTTGTGTTTTGAACATTGTCTTTTTTTTTTTTGATCAACAGAATTTTTCCTTTATATTTATGGTATTAATTAAGTTAATAAAAGCAGGGAATTGTGGTAGAAAATTGTTATGCAATTAGGAATTAAGTGTATATTCTCTGTTTAGTAAATGCATCTAAGGAAATGACAAGCTTATTGTTCCAGCTTAATGTTATGAGAAAGATATATGTGTCAGGTCACCAGAGAGACAGACGCCAGGGCAGTAAGATAACAGTCTGGCCTTCGGATGTGCTGCTTTATGCATTACTATCAGACTCACATGAACCAGTTACTCCAGAAGCGGGGCGTGAAGGTTGGAGAAGATGTCTACAGAGATAAACAATGATTCCTGAATACTATTTAAGTGGTTAGTTAGAAAGGTTGGTTAGGGTTTATGCACAAGTAACTCTGTCCCCTCCATGTTCTGGCCAGACATGTTTGTATTAAATACTTTAACGCCTTCTGGGACTCAAGTCTTCTTTATTACAGAAACCCTGAGATACTTTTTTTTACCATAACAGATCCTGTCAGCAGATCATGGTTCAGCTGTTTCTGATCAAAAAAGTTAGTGTGTCCTATTTTCCTCAGATGCTCCTAAAGACACCTCAGCATCCATCAGTCCATCAGGTTTGGTGTCAGCAGGTAGCTGGGTGGAGCTGAGCTGCTTCAGCAGAGCCAAGCCTCCTCCCAGCTTCACCTGGTTCAGGAACAGCAAACATGGAGCCATTAATGTATCTGTGGGGCCGGTTTAAAGCTTCAGTGCTACAGAGGAGGAAGTGTATTACTGTGTGGCTACAAATGATCTGGGTCAACAAAGATCCTCTGTGATCTTTGTTAAAGATAAATTGTTCACTGACAGTTGTGTGATGTTGTTTCTTTTCAGGTCATTACATTTTTCTATCAGATTATATATTTTATTACCCTAAGAAAGAGTTCATTCATTAGTTTTCATTACTAGATCAAGACATTTGTTTTGATTTTACAGTATGAATAAAGATTAATAATGATTTGTAGTAGATAAACTGAGAGTTCCTGGGAATAATAATGCTCTGCTGTACGATCTTCATCTTTGAGATGTGAGATGCTCTTCTATGTATTAAAACTTGCATGTTGGCATTCCAATTTCTCTTTTCTCTTTTAGCTGGTTCAGATTCTCCAACAAACCAAAGCAGGTAGGCTAACTGATCCTATTGTTTTTATCCAAACACCATCTGATTATGTGAGAAGAAAAGCAAAACTGTTCAGGCAACATTTAAAGTGTCCATGTCAGGTTTAATTGAATGAAAAATTATGAAAGGAATAAATAAAATATGATGACATACGATGAAAGGAAGCTGGAATCTTATGGAGGACCGTCCCTGCCAAAATTTACAATAAATAAATATGTAAGTAAATAAATAAATGGGTAAATACAATTGAAAATAAATAAATATTTATTCATTTATTTGTACATTTATTATTCCCCCTCACATTTATTTAATCATTTATTTCCACATTTATTTATTTACAGAAGTGTATTCTAATAAGGGGGGTGTTTCAAACTCTGGCCTAAAGCCTGTTTGGTCATCTCCAAGACTCAATTTAAACAAACCTAGCTCTGTACTACTGTGCTAGCGGAGGCTGGCTACCCTGTGTGTCTGTTACAGAGTTGAGATACCTGGCCGCTGGAATTTCACAGCCAGATAAATGCTGGTTCAACACCAGGCCTGTCGCTGACAGGGAGGTCTCTTGCAAACAACAGACAAAAACAGAGGTGTCATGTACATGTACTGGAAACGGCTTCAATTTCATGCCTTAAAGAAAGCCATGGACATTGTTACGCATTATAGTCAGGCATGATCTTCATCCTTAGCCATGCCAGGAAGGTCTCACTGCTGTCAAGATGTCAATCACAGTGCAGACCACTCCCAGCCCTTTTAGCCCACCGTCCCTCAGTCCGCCAGGTCGTAACTCCTTTTGGCGCATTTTTCAAATAGGAAATGTGGGCTGAGTAAGACACTGGTAGTGAGTTGCTCTTTAAAAGAAAGTAAAACTAATTATATAAAGATGATTAAGTTTTAATTTTGAGGGGTGTCACTTAAAGTCTTAATAAAATGAAACAAAATAAAATTGGAGGTGACATTTCCATCTATGCAAAACTTGCAAAGGCTGTTTTAAATAACATGCCATGACAGCATGCCATGCGACAAGCTAAGGCTAGCTGTGAGATTGCTTTGTGTAACTAAGTCTAAGATTGTAGTTTTTTTATTGAAAACATTAGGATCACTAGCTAAATATTCCAGACTAATCCCTTGAAGTATAGTTGATCATACTGGTAGTTCTCCATAACATGTTATCTATTGCCTTAAATATATAACCCGAGGTTATCCTTATCTACATCAATGACTCTAAAAGAAGTGCACTACAGCACTCTAACTAAACTAAAGATTTTTTTTATGAATTCAGAGACTGGTGTGAACAGGAACACACTAATAGGGAGTTATTACAGCAATACATGAAAGAGCAGAGAAACATTTAAACATAAACCTCCCTGGAATTTTATTACCAAGAGAATTTTAAACAGTTTCAGTTCATCTTAAAGAATTAAGTATCTATTAGAGAAATCACAGCTTAGGACTTACAAAGTACAAATTTGTACAAAGTAAATTACAAATTATTTATTCTTGCTTTAATGAGGTGTACAAAACAGTAAGCTATTTTTCTTCATGTTTTGTTGTAGTGTATTCCAAGATATTTCTAAGTTCTGTCCTAATTAGCCAAGGATAAAACAAAATAAAATAAAAACCTTTACAAAAGAAAAAAAAATTATTGTTTGGATCAAGTATTAGACATGTAAATGAAATGTTTTACCTGGTTTTACCTCCCAAATGTAGTTTTGTGTTAAAAACAAACTGATTTAAATGCCTTAATAGGATGTTATTACTGTTAGCAAGATCCTAATCTCATTTTCATTATAGAGTTTCTCAATGTTACTGATTTGCTAAATGGTTTCATTTTTCCTTTTAATTTGTTGTTCTGTGTCAAATTGGTTGGATTTGTTTAAAAGTTGTACTGGTCACCCATTACATGTTATGTTGTTGTTATTCTGTTGCTATGTACCACAACAATATTAATGAATAAATTTTAGTTATTTGTCATCAGTACATTAGCAGCCTTCACCGGCTCTCCATGTGAAGATCAATCACTTAATGATAAATCTTGATTTTTCATGATTAATTGTTTTTATTTTAATGCGAGACGGTGAATAAAAGCTAAATTTGGATGTTTGAAAGAACATTTTGATGTTGGTTTGGTTAGCTGTAAAAAATTAAATTTATTAATTAACAAACACCACAATAATCTTTCTTATTAAAGTTTCTTATCTTAAGATTCAAAGTATTATTCAACATATAGAGTTCCAGTGACATAATATATGGTAATCAGCCAAACACACCCTGAAAAGCAAATTCTCTACCCAACATCCTGTTTTACAGATGAAGAGGAGTTAAAACTGATACAAACTTTCACACAACATTGATTTATTGGGTAAGGAGAGTTTATGAACTCTAAATTTGTTGCAACCTTTAACATAATAACTTACATTTCTGTCATTAAAAACTATGTAATCAATTATAGTTTACTTTTCTTACATGTTTTTTATTAAGTTAATCCCCTAATGGAAAAATGCAAAGTTGCTTTTGATTCCTTTTATTCCACTGTAGGGTCTGTAAATTTCCACTTATTTTCTTGTCTAAATTATGTCAGTTTTAGATTACTGCCAAAGACGGTAAAGGCTTTTTCAAACCAGGACTTTGATTGAAAAAACTGAAAGTAACAGTTGTATCTGAAATCTTCTCCAGTCTGAGAGATGAAAATCTATCAGAGAGTGATGGCAGCTCTGTCTGAGAACCTGATGGCAGTCAACATGTTACTAAGTGTCTTCTGTCTTCCAGGTGAGATGTTGGTTCATTTACTTTCATTTTGAGACATCACCAGAATTATTTATAGTCTGAAATGTTTGATCCTGAAACTGTTTAAAGGCTCAAAATTTAACATGCTGCAGCTGAACTGGAGTTTGTGGATCATCATTTTTCCCTTTTGTGATTTTGCTCCACGTTATGTTCATTATTATTTATTTTTACAGGTGCTTTGGCTGGTTGTCCCAATCCAGTCCTCTTTGTTGATATACCACGGCAGATGGAAGCACTGAGTGGATCTTGTTTGCAAATCCCATGTAGCTTCGATTCAACAGATTCCACATATGACATCACCAGAGCGATCTATGGAATTTGTTTGAGAGGTACCGCAGATTTTAATGCCATCCCAAGATCTGCTATTTTCAACAGCAGTGGGTCAATTAACACCTATTCACTGAAAATGATTGGAAACTTGAGTGAGGAAAACTGCACCACTCTGTTTCCTGATTTAAACACTGGTTATACAGGCAAATACTCCCTCAAAATTCAGAACTGGCCGTACAGAGCAACAGCTTTCTGTCATCCTGTTCATATAACAGTAAGAGGTGAGACACTTTTTCTTTTATTATATTGTGATATTGAGGTACAATGACATTCAGAATTATCCATACCCACATCATGTATAGGTTATTTAGATTCAACCCAGATGTTTATTTCTGATAGTGAAAGAGACGGGTATCTCTGAAAAGACTATAAAACAATGTCAAAAGATGGTCAGATTTTCCTCAGATGCTCCTAAAGACACTTCAGCATCCATCAGTCCATCAGGTTTGGGTTCAGCAGGTAGCTGGGTGGAGCTGAGCTGCTCCAGTAGAGCCAAGTCTCCTCCCAGCTTCACCTGGTTCAGGAACAGCAAACATGGAGCCATTAATGTATCTGTGGGGCCGGTTTACAGCTTCAATGCTACAGAAGGAGGAGAGTATTACTGGGTGGCTACAAATGATCTGGGTCAACAAAGATCCTATGTGATCTTCATCAAAGGTAAATTATTCACTGACAGTTGTGTGTTGTTGTTTCTTTTCAGGTCATTACATTTTTCCATCAGATTATACATTTTATTACCCTCAGAAAGAGTTCATTCAGTAGCTTTCAAAACTAGATCAAGACATTTGTTTAGATTTTACAGTATGCATAAAGATTAATGATGATTTTTAGTAGATAAACTTAGCAGGATTTCTTGCTATAGATGATAATGTATCTGGATTCACGGCCCATATTGTCCTGAAGATCCTGGGAATAAAAATGCTCTGCTGTACGATCTTCATCTTTGAGATGTGAGATGCTCTTCTATGTATTAAAACTTGCCAGCTGCAGCATTGGTGTTCAAATTAATCTTTTCTTTTTCACCTGGTTCAGATTCTCCAACAAACCAAAGCAGGTAGGCTAACTGAGCTCATTGTTTGTACCCAAACACCATCTGATTATGTGAGAAGAAAAGCCAAACTGTTCAGGCAACATCTAAAGCGTCCATATCAGCTTTTATTGAATACAATATTGCATTTTCTGTTAAAGTTTGTCTTTATATAAAAAAAATATATCAGAATTGGTTAAGGCAAAAATCCAGAGTGCTTATCAACAGCACATGCAGTTGTTTCACATAAATGGTAAAAGGTCTGAATTTATGTAATACCTACAGGTTATACATGTTACTTCTTAAATACTTAAATACTACAGTGAGTTACATTCCCCCACAGATATTCATACACTGATGCACAGTATTATTAGGTAACTAGGGTTCAGAGTCTTGCCCAAAGAAAGTTCGTCATATGATGAAAGGAAGCTGGAATCAAACTACCAACCTACCGACTGTCAAACGATTACAACAGAGTCACAGCTTCCTTCCTCACTAAGGGATAAACATGGTAATTGGTACTTTTAGATGGGAATTCAGTGAGACTAAAACCAAATGAACCAAATTTTATTTCCTCTGAACCAGTTTGAGCTCAACTAAATTTATTTAACCGTTTATTGTTTCATGTCAACAGGAAACAGGAGAGAAAACCTATGTCAACAATGTGATGGAGACTAAGGCATCATGAGCCACAAAGAGACCAGGAAGATGTCAAATCATATGTCAGTGGGAGGATTTCTTAGTTCTATCTGTCAATCGATTTTCTTCGTGCAATTGTTCAAGTTCAGATCTCAAGATCCTGGTTCCCGTGTGCAAAGGCCAGTGGGCAAAAGGCTGCATACAGCCTGGACAGGTCACCAGTCCATCACATCGTCATACATTGTGCTATAGAAATGAGTTATTTCTTGATACTTGTTCCTGCATTTATGTGTGTTATTTAGGAGTAAAGAGTAATGCTTTGGTCAAACAATCAGTTATAAATGAGGCCTAAATATGCTAAAAATGAAGAGGTTTTAGAAATGAAGCAGAACTTCTGCCTGATGTAAAATCTTTATTTCTGAACGCAAGAAATTGATTATTTTCAATAGATAGCTTTCTGTTTATTACTGCCATAAATAGCCATGTGGGTTATTTTCTTAACAGATTAAAATCACACAAGATATTTCTGCTGTTAGCAAAAGCTTTAAATGTAAAGCATAAAACTTTACCAGTCTTGCATTGTTTCTATTCCAGTTTAAATGAATAAATGTGATATAATGACTGAAACCAGCTGTATGTAGTTATTAATGCACAAAATCCTTCCTATGCAAGCAGGTCACCTTAAGTGTTGATTAACTCGTTTATTTCATATGGGTTATTGAAAGAGATACCAACAAGTAATGGAGCTTAAATCGTAATAAGGGAATTTGAGAGACTTTTGAGGTGAAACGTTGTAAAATATCAGCTCCAGAACATCACCCGTTCTCAAATGTACTGGCTGAAAAGACATCATCTGGCAATGAATATAGCTGTTGTTATAATGTCAGTAAACCTCTTTCCTGACTATTGTTTCTGTTTAAATGCAACGTCACAATAGAACTGTGTCTAAAAAGCCAGATCTGTAGAAAACATAAATGTTAAAACTGGATTGATCAAATCCATCCCAATCAGAACCATTACAGTCCCTATCCACTGTGAAGAGAAAACTCAGAAGTTTTTTAAAGTTAGGAATCAGTATCACAGCAGCTTAGTTACAACTTTAAGCATTACTGTCACTCCTCCTAAGAAAAATACTGGAAACCAACTGGACAGTTATCAAACCTCAAAAGTTTTCATTGTAAGCTTCTGGGTTTCTCCTAAGGTGGATCTGTCTTTTGTGATTAGGATAATAAGAATATTGATATTGATAATGAGGACTGTGTCCATATATATTGACGTGCTTCTGTGGCTTAGGAGTGGTGAAGGTCACAATTTAATGCTGACTAAACTATAAAACAGTTGCACCTTCAGTTAGGGGAAACATAAGTTATTTGAAACCAGCAATGTTGCCTCGGGTGTTAAAACCGGTCTTTGCTACTTTTCATGCAGGCTTGTTTTCAGTAGATCAATGAACTGTAATCAAAACTGGTTCTTTAAATGAGGAAAAAACATACAAGGTCATGTACATGTACTGGAAACAGCTTGAATTTCAGTGCTAAGGAAGGTCATGTACATTTTTACGCGTTATAGTCAGACATGATCTTCATCCTCAGCCTTGCCAGGAAGGTCTCACATTTGGCTATCCATGTAGTAGCCTGATTAATATAACATCATTGTACTGGAAAATCATTCTTATGTTTACTTGAATGTACAGCATTGCCAGGCATTATCGTGGACAGCACCAACAGTGATTTGCTTCTTCTATTTTGTTCCGTATTAAATTGACAGTAGAGAAATGAGATCTTACATGAGTGTTTTACAGACTATTTCTACAAGCCCTATAACATCCTGCAAAAAACTATACCTGCGTTACGAAGTTTGTGCATCAGCTGTTGAACCTAAAAAGCTCAACTTATTCACAATGAAAAGATAAACAAAATGCTAGAAAAATATTTTTTTTAAATAAAAATGCTATGATAGTAACATTGTGGCAGACCACCAGGAGGCTCCACTCATACCCAGAAAACAGGATGTTTGCATTAAAAAAATGTATGAATTTTTGGTGCAGTTATTGTATGTGTATATATGTTATGTGTACTGGCTTACCTTGGTTCAGTGTCGGAGCTAAGATAAATAGGTGATCGAAACTAGATCCTGTGTGTCGTCCATTTATTCCTCCACAACATCTTATTATAATATAATCACAGTAAAGCAATAAATGAGTGCAATAATACAATTTTAGACTTGGCGAGGCTTTAAATCTGACACAAGAGAACAAAAACTATTCAAACCTATTTAATGAAAATGTACTCTTTTCTAATCTTTGAAAGACTTCTCTGACCACAAACTTTTTAATTAAAGGAGCTCAGTTTTATCCTGCAACATAATGTATCACTATTAAGATTTATAATAATAAACATGATAATTTTGCCATTAAACCATTTTTGCATACTTTATATCCCAGATTTATAAATGTTTCATAGTAAAACAATCTATTTTATCACCACAGCAGAGTGAGCAAATATCTATCAAACATTAATAGTAATAGTTTGGCGCTTACCAAAGCTTTTCTAGTTAATAAATACCTGAAACAAATAAACATTTTAAACTTGTTTAAACTTGTTTAAATTTGTTAATCTGCATATATTTATGCTCATGATAAGAACTGTTCATTTTTAGCTAGAAACCCAACATTTCCTAGAAAATGCATCTAAACTGCATAGCATCTGCATGGATCAGGTTTCATGTTTCATTTCGCTAAATGTACGACGAGAGCTGAGCTGCAGTAAACACGCCTCATCGACTCTCAAACATCACATAATTGAGATTATTATTTTTTTGGACTTCAGTTGTGGTCCCTTGGCTCTTTAAAATCGGCATCACAAACTCTACTGGTTTAGTTAAACTAAATACTTTTTCTCTCCAACAAATAACAGTCTTTCCATGGATTTATACTAGTCAGCGGTCATGTTCCAAGATGTTCACAACTTGGTGCAGTGAATTACGGGAAACATTGAGCCACGAAAGATCCATCAAATTCATTTGCATTTGAGGGTTGAATTTGGAGGAGTCTTTAAATTGGGATCACCTTTTTCGTGGTGCAGTGACGTAATCAGTACTAAAATGTGACCTTCAAAAGATGTAATCGGCAAATTAAGACCTAGTCTCTGTGTGTTTTCACCCAGGGGAGTGGCTTTGCGTGGGCTTAAGTGTTCGCAGGCCCACCCACATAAATGGCTTTGTTAAAGAGCAACTCAACCCAAAATCAAAATTTTTGCTGATAATCTGTGCAAATGAGTGTCTAATAGTGCTTTCTACATGTCTGGTCATTATTTCTGTATTTTAATATATCTTAGTAAAAATATTTTTTTCTGCCCAAAACCGTTAGTATGGTGCCCTCTTCAGGTTAAAACTCTATAGTGCACTTGAATTTGAATTAGGCATTTCTATTTGCTCTGCGGTGAGGGCTGACTGGCTGACATCAGCCACCCTGCTGCTGTGGGGTATAAAAGAAGCTGAGTCTCTGCCCAGGCCTTCTCCATAGAACCCCCCTCTATTTCCTCTGGTGAAGGAGGTGGAGAGAAATCCTTCCCCTCAAAAGATCGCTCTGAGGCAAAGGAGCTTACGTTGCTCTCTATCCTTCTCGCTGTCTAGGTATGTGCCACTGCAGCAGCGCTGCTGTCAAGATGTCAATCACAGTGCAGACCACTCCCAGCTCTCTTACCCCAATGTCCCTCAGTCTGCCAGGCAGCAACTCGTTTTAGCCCATTTTTCTAATAGGAAATGTGGGCTGAGTAAGACACTGGTGGGGGGGGGGGGGGGGGGTGAGTTGCTCTTTAAAAGAAAGTAAAACTAATTAAATATACATTATTAATTTTAATTTTGAGGGGTGTCACTTAAAGTCATCATAAAATAAAACAAAATAAAATTGGAGGTGACATTTCCATTTTTGCAAGACTTGCAAAGGCTGTTTTAAATAACATGCCATGACAGCATGCCATGCGACAAGCTGAGGCTAGCTGTGAGATTGCTTTGTGTAACTAAGATTCTAGTTTTAAACACTCTTATCGAAAACATTAGGATCACTAGCTAAATATTCCAGACTAATCCCTTAAAGTATAGTTCTATGCATTAAAAACAATTGAATGTGACAATAAATGAATGTACATTTATTAATAAACAGTTAGTGTAGGGAGTTTAGAATCAAGCATGTTGCTACTACATTTCCCATAGTCCCTCGGGAAAAGCTGACCAATCACTGAGCTCACAGAGCCCAGATGATCATGCCCCATTTAACTTCAGAAAATGACATTTTGAAAGGTTAATTAAGCTGTCATTTTTTTGGAGAAAATGCAAACTCCATGCAGAAAGACCCCAGGCCAGGATTCAAACTCAGGACCTTCTTACAGCAAGGCAACAGTTCTACTAACTGTGCAGCCCTCAGATTGGTGTCTTAGCTACCACCTAAAAATAATTATTTTTTATGTCAGAGAGCTGACATGAGCTACCTGTGTTTGGCTACAGCTTTGATGTTTTATTGGGATGGATGCTTTGTTCTAAGCTGTTGTCTGTCGGTTTCTGATGGATGCAGACACATATATGTTGCAGCAGTGGAACTTACAAAAAAACTTCATTTTAATAATATTTATTTAGCCAAACCCATTTTTTATTAGGCCCACCTAAAAAGCAATTTATGGCTATGCCACTATTTTCATCTATTTAGCTCATTCATCTGGCTGGCTCATTAGTTGATCATACTGCTAGTTCTCCATAACATGTTATCTATTGCTTTAAATATATAACCCGAGGTTATCCTTATCTACATCAAAGACTCTAAATGAAGTCCACTACAGCACTCTAACTGAACTAAAGATTTTTTATGAATTCAGAGACTGGTGTGAACAAGAACACAGTAATAGGGAGTTATTACAGCAATACATGAAAGAGCAGAGAAATATTTAAACAAAAACCTCACTGGAATTTTTATTACCATGAGAACTTTAAACAGTTTCAGTTCATCTTAAAGAATGAAGTATCTATTAGAGAAATCTCAGCGTAGGACTTACAAAGTACAAATTAGTACAAAGTCAATTACAGATGATGTTCATTCTTGCTTTAATGAGGTGTACAAAACAGTAAGCTATTTTTCTGCATGTTTGGTTGTAGTGTATTCCAATACATTTCTAATTACTGTCCTAATTAGCCAAAGACAAAAAAAAAACCTTTACAAAAGAAAAATCTATTGGTTGGATCAAGTATTAGACATGTAAAGTGAAACGTTTAACTGGGTTTTACCTTCTAAATGTAGTTTTGTGTTAAAAACAAACTGGTTTAAATGCCTTAAAACTATGCTAATGTTAGCAAGATTCTAATCTAATTTTCATTACAGAGTTCCCCAATATTACTGATTTGCTAAATGGTCTCATTTTTCCTTTTAATTTGTTGTGCTGTGTCAAATTGGTTGGATTTGTTTAAAAGTTGTCCTGATCACCCATTACATGTTGTTATTGTGTTGTTGTTATTCGGCTGCAATTAATGAAGTTGCTATGTACCACAACCATATTAATGAGTGAGTTTGAGTTATTTGTCATCAGTACATTAGCAGCCTTTACCGGCTCTTCATGTGAAGATCAATCACTTAATAACATGATAAAATCTTGATTTTTAAGGATTAAATGTTTTTATTTTAATCCGACATGGTGAATAAAAGTTACTTTTGTTTTTTTTTAAAGAAAATGTTGTTATTGGTTTGGTTAGCTTAAAAAAAAACCTTTTAATTAACAAACACCACAATAAACTTAACCTTACAAAATGTTAACAAATCTTCTGTTATTTAACATTTTACATCTGTTTTGTATCTTCATATTCAAAGTATTATTCAACATATAGAGGGCCCCAGTAACATAATATATGGTAATCAGCCAAACACACCCTGAAAAGCAAATTCTCTACCCAACATCCTCTTTTACAAGTGAAGAGGAGATAAAAGGGATCCAGACTTTCATACAACATTGCCTTTTAAACAGAAGTTGCTCTTTGGTCTTCTGCTCACTGAGATTTATACAATACTTACCGTTTTGCTTCAGCTTTAGATTTATTGGGTAAGGAGATTTTATGAACTTTAAATGTGTTGCAACCTTTAAAATAATAACTCACATTTCTGTCATTAAATAATTATTTAATCAATTATAGTTAACTTTGCTTACATGTTTTTTATTTAGTTAATCCCCTCCTGGAAAAATGCTAAATTGCTTTTGATTCCTTTTCCTTTCCCACAGTAGGGTCTGTAAATTTCCACTTATTTTCTTGTTTAAATTATGTCAGTTTTAGATTACTGCCAAAGACGGTAAAGGCTTTTTCAAAACATGACTTTGATATAAAAATCTGAAAACTAACAGTTTTATCTAAAATCTTCTCCAGTCTGAGAGATGAAGGTCTATCAGAGTGTGATGGCAGCTCTGTCGGAGAACGTGCTGGCAGTCAACATGTTACTAAGTGCCTTCTGTCTTCCAGGTGAGATGTTTGTTCATTTACTTTCATTTGGAGACATCACCTGAATTATTTCTTGTCTGAAATGTTTGATACTGAAACTGTTTAAAGGCTCAAAATTGAACATGCTGCAGCTGAACTGGAGTTTGTGGATCATCAGTAATTTTGCTCCACATTATGTTCATTATTCGTCTTTTTTTTACAGGTGTTTTGGTTGGTTGTCCCAATCCAGTCCTCTTTGTTGATATACCACGGCAGATTGAAGCACTGAGTGGATCTTGCTTGCAAATCCCATGTAGCTTCAATTCAACAGATTCCACATATGACATCACCAGAGCAATCTATGGAATTTGGTATAAAGGCACCACAAATAATGGTGCCAACCCAAGCCCTGTTATTTTTAACAGCAGTGGGTCAATTAACACCTATTCACTGAAAATGATTGGAAACTTGAGTGAGGAAAACTGCACCACTCTGTTTCCTGATTTAAACACTAGTTATACAGGCAAATACTTCCTCCGAATTCAGAACTGGCCGTTTATGGCAAATGATATTTGTCATCCTCCTTGGATAACAGTAAGAGGTAAGAAAATTTTTGTTCTATTAAACTATAATCTTCAGAATTCAGAATTATTCATACCCAAAACATATTTAGATTATTTTCATTTAATCCAGAAGTTTATTTTTTGATAGTAAATGAGATGTGCATCTCCGAAAAGATAAGGAAACACTGTTAAGCATTCGGAGAGTCACCGCCCCAGCAATAATCTGGATCACCCCCAAAATCTAATCACTTATTCCTGGTCCCACTGTGGATATTTTCTGAAATCTTAATCAAAATCAGTCTATAACATTTTGTGATGTGTTGCTAACATACAGAGAGACAAACAAATAAATAAACCAATCCTGCCAGAAACATAACTTCCTTGGATGAGGTAAAAAAAAAAAGCATAACTTTTGATAAAAAAAGATTGATTTGTTTGTGTTTGCATTTCAAAAATACCAGCCAATTAACATTCATTTCTTTCAAAGGAGAATTTTTTGTTGGAAATACAAAATTCAAATCCATATGATTACTGACCAGTTTTTTCACATTTGTACTGGTATTTTGGCTGTTTATTTGACTAATTTTTACTGATGTGTCCCAAGCGTTTGAGGTTGGACACTGTAGATGTCTCAACAAATTATCAGTCAGATTGAAATTGGGACTCTAACTGAGCCACTGTAGGCGGGGTACACCCTGGATAGGTCACCAGTCCATCGTAGGGCAACACAGAGACACACATCATGACAGGGACAAACGTCATGACCCATGTATTTTCCCCATGTGTTCCACAAGTCAAGACCTTGTGAAAACAACCATGTGAAACACAAATTAAATATATACAAAACACAATTGGAGAACATGGGAAACCCACATAAAAATACCATGTAAAACACTTGTGGGACATTAAAACTAACAGAAACCTGTTTATTAAAGATCATGTGATCTTCTTGCTTCACAAACACATCTGATCCCATATATGATTTTGATGTATATGAGGCAAGAACTGGTTTAATACATTTTATTAATTTTATTTATTAAAATGAACATGTAAGAGCCAAACCCTGAAGCCAGGAAGCTTTCATGTTAACTATTTTATTCGCCTTTAACTGGTCGTATCTAATGATGTCCAGCAGCCAGCTCACTAAATGTTCTTCTCATTTAAAACCAATGTTTTATCAGAAGTCATGCTGGATGACTCCTAATCTTCATTAAGAAAAAAGACAGTTTCAACAGGAAATAAGATTTGCTTCTCTATAATAGCCTTTAGTTGTTTGACTTCAATTTAACTTTACATAGAGACCTATGCCAACAATAAAAATAACAGAGAATCTTTAGACTCACAGACCATTTGCAGAGGACAATAATAATGACTGGTATGCAGATTAGGTTTAGTTTCTACAGCTCCAGCCTTACAGACGGACATTTATATAGTTGTACAGGAAACATGAGGTAAAGAAAATGACATTAAAGATTATCCAATAGAATAATCCTGTAACTGGTGGGTTGCCAGTTTGGACCCCTGCTCTGTCTGTCTCAGTCATTTTGCCGTTCTTTCCTTGGACAAGACAGTGTTCAGAGAACCTGGTTAGTGCAGATTGTGGATGTAAGTGGCACCATCAGTGTCTGAATGACTGATTGTAGTTGTCAATCGATTTTATACTTTAGATGGATTTCACAATTTTTTTCCTTTGCCAAGGAGGTTATGTTTTCAAAGAAAATGGGAATTGCATTATTAATATCATTTACAAACTAAATTAAATGGTATATAAAACAAAACACTTCATGCAATACAACCCAAAAGGTTACTTTTAAGAGAAAAAAATAATACAATGCAAAAAAGAAAAAACCCTTCACTTGGTTTAACCCAGTGATGCAATCAATGGAACTTGCGCATATACAAACAGGAAATGCTGGGCCTAAAATTTGCAATAGAATGTGACGCAAAGTTATGATCACAATATTTAAACGAAATCACTAGGAATAACTAAAAAAGATACATGTTAATATACTAAAGGGACAATTGGTGAATAGTTATAATCTTAAGCCACTTTGTCACAAACTTCCATAGATTTCACAGTTTATCACCCTGAAAGTGTTCCAAATCCATACAGGATTTAATCCTCTCACATATATTTTTTATGTCACATGTTAATTGTCATCTCATAAGATATTGCCCATATGAAATCCAAGTCTTTTCTTCCATAATGGATGTTTCATTGTGTAACCTGTTTGTTGAATTTGAAATCCCAGATTCTCCTTGGAGTCCCATCATTAATATCTCTGCTGGTGATCTGAAGGAGCATCAGTCTGTCACTATAACCTGCTCAGCTTTGACTCCCTGTCCACACTCACCCCCTGAACTCACCTGGAATCTCCAACAAGACTCTCACAGACATACAGAGAAAAACACAGATGGAACCTTTACAACTAAAATCCAGGAGACCATCACTCTGTCAGACACACATGATGGATACAACATTAGATGTTCTGCCACATATCCTGTGAATGGAGGAAACAAGACAGCAGAGATAGAAGTGACTCTCAATACTTCATGTAAGTGATCCTGTCAGCAGGTCATAGTTCAGCTGTTTCTGATCAATAAAGTTAATATGTGTCCCATTTTCCTCAGATGCTCCTAAAGACACCTCAGCATCCATCAGTCCATCAGGTTTGGTGTCACCAGGTAGCTGGGTGGAGCTGAGCTGCTCCAGCAGAGCCAAGCCTCCTCCCAGCTTCACCTGGTTCAGGAACAGCAAACATGGAGCCATTAATGTATCTGTGGGGCCGGTTTACAGCTTCAATGCTACTGAGGGAGGAGAGTATTACTGTGTGGCTACAAATGATCTGGGTATTCAGAGATCATCTGTGATTATGTTTAGCATTAAAGGTAAATGTTTAACACCACTAAATCTTGCTCAAACACTTAATGGTATTCTCTCAGTATAAGGTTTTCAGTTTTGCTTAGATTTTTTTTCCCACCTTTAGCAAAGGCAAATCTGCCCTTTTTGCCAATTGCGGGGGGAATATCAGTGGCTGTCTTCCTTGTTGTTTGCCTAGTTCTATCCGTTGGGTGAGTAATAAAAATATCTATCTATCTATCTATCTATCTATCTATCTATCTATCTATCTATCTATCTATCTATCTATCTATCTATCTATCTATCTATCTATCTATCTATCTATCTATCTATCTATCTATCTATCTATCTATCTATCTATCTATCTATCTATCTATCTATCTATCTATACTGTATATAATATAGTTTATCTGGGGTTACATGAAGAGATCTGTGGTCTTTTGATGTTTATCTACTTGTTCAGTTTTGACTCTCCTCAGTCTTCATGTTATCACCTGAAACACAGCAGAAATATTCTGACTGCTCTCTGATGTCTTCCAGGTGCTTTAAGTCCAAACATTCGACTCCACAACAGATTCAGATGAGCAAATGTTCCTCTGTGGGAAGCACTGCAGTGATGTTTCATGACCGCATAAGCATGAAAGACAAATATTTTCTTGTTTCCCAACAGAGTCAAACAGGCATGGAGGCTGATTTTCAGAGTTCAAATGCCAACAAGACAAAAGGAGAACTTCATTACGGAGAAGTGAACATAATCAGGAATACACCTGAAGCTTCTTCTTTGCCAGAGCAGGACAGGGAACAGCAAGAAACAGTATATGCACAGGTCAAAGTGTCAATTACAGAAAACCCCTCAACACAGATTGCTGACAGTCCTGAGAATCTCTACGCTCAAGTGAAGAAAAAATTGTTTATTATCTTTTTTAAAGAAAAGGAATGTTAAGCTTTCATTTTTTTCTTCTACAATCAATCATTTAGGGTTAGCCATTAAAAAACTCTGCTTATCTCAACCTACTGATACTTTTGTTTATATGGGTTTGTAAGTTTGATTACTTTCCAGTGATTTTAGATCAAAGCAATAGACAGATCTCATTGACTTCTGAAAATATGTTCAATGAGTAAAAGCTGAAAAATAATTACATTATGTCTTTTTAAACCTGCAATCAACAGTGCTTTGTAAGATTATAAATTAATATTTCTTTATCTTCTAAAATGCCAATAAATTGAGGCATGTTTATTCCACTTTTATACATCCAAAAACCAGATTTTGTTTGATTTCTCTGCAATTCGTGGATTTCCAATTTGCAGATTCTAAAATTATTTTAGGCCTGAGCTTTGGCAGGGCTGTTCTAACATATTAACATTTTACATCACGTAATTTTATCTATAACTGTGTGTTAAAGGTCATTTTCCTGCTGGAAGGAGAAACTCTGCCCCAATGTCAAGTCTCTTGCAGCCTCTAATGTTTTTAGTTTTTTTGCTCTGCATTTAATTCCCTTCACCATTCATTTAGTTATAGCTTTCCTGTTTATGCTAATGAAATGCATCCCCACAGCACGATGCTGCCACCACTATGTTTGATAGCGTGGATGGTGTGTTCAAGGTAAGGTGCCGTGTTAATTTTCCACCCAATGTCCCTGTCATTTAAAAAAAAAATCAATGAATATTTATGATCTGATTTGATGAAATGTGATGGAACATTTTCCCTGACTTTAGCATTATCTTACTTTTCTGTCAGGTCAGACAATATGACTGTACATATAATTTGGGGTTAAAATAAAAGCCATGTGCTGTAAATGACTTCTGTGACTCTTTTTGTTTTACATTTTTTGTTTCATGTCTCAAACAATTATAACCACCAAAACTGTTTCTCTACATCCAGCAACAGCAGACCAACAAAATTATCATGTTTAAAAATCAACATCAACAAAACGGACAGGAACTCATTTCAACAATGCATAATTTAGATTTAGTTAATTCATTGGACTTTTAATGATTTAATATGTTAACTACTCTCATCAAGATAGAACAAGTTCTGATCAAACCCCAGTAGCTCATTCTCTATAGGCCACTTGTGAAACACGATTATGCCATGTTTTTATTTGTACATTTTTGCTTCTCCACTGGGCTGGAACCTTTATCAGAGGGGTCAAGGAGGTGAGATACATCCAGGACAAGTCACCAGTCCATCATAGGAACAGAGACAAGCAGCTACACACACTCACTCCTAAAGGTGAATTCAGTGTTATCAGTGTTATCCTGCCATAGATGTTGGAGGAATCACATGCACCTTCTAGCTGTGAGGCTAATTGTTGCTAACGACTATTTCAAAGTGCAGAAAAACAGACATCTTTTCTGACAATACCTAGTTAGCTTCTCTGGGATCTTCACAGCAGATGCAGCTGTTCTCTCTTCTACTCAGAAGTTTCCAGATAACATAGATTGAAATCATGTTTGGATACTTCATCAGTTTTTGTGTCATTAGTTCTCCCTGTGGCTAAACATTTAACAAATGTCACTATATCTGGTCAGCAAACCAAGTGAAACTTATGTGCGGACTAAAGAATCTTTCACCTATTCCATGTCTAAATATTTAAACTGTTGTACAACAAGGGAAGTTAATATGTGTATGTAGTCATTCACACATAGTCTCACGACCAATTAGAATTAAAAACAAAACCAACATCCCCTTTTAAAGAAGACATATACATACATCAGTTGTCTTTGGAGCTGCTGCTAATCAGCTGGAATTCACACATTCCCTGATTTAAAGGTACATTTATGAACCCTTTTAGCTTCTGATAATGAAGATGAGAAATTAGTTATTTTTTGCAAATTATTACTATAAAAATAAATTATTTCTAACTGTTAAAATAGTTTCAATAATTGAATTGGATATTTTACTTATTTTTCCATTGTATAATGAAATCATTGTTAAAAATCCAAAACTATTTGTTTTTGCTTCTGTTTTTACCAGAGTGAATAATGATTCAAGTCCCTGGTTTTGCTGTAAAGGAACCTGTGCTTTATTAAGAAGTGAGTGACTTAAAACACAAACTTGTTAACCACAATTCACAGATCTTTTTGTCCATTCTAGGAGAACTGAAGAGGACTGATGGGAGCTCTATCAGAGAACATGCTGACAGTCAACATGTTACTGAGTGTCTTCTTTCTTCCAGGTGAGCTCTTTGTTCACTTGTTTTTATTTAGAGATATCACAGGAATCATTTCTTGTCCAAAATCATGAGGTTTTACTCCACATTATGTTCATTATTAGTTTAAAAGGCTTAACATTTAACATGCTGCAGCTGAAATAGAGTTTGTGGATCATCATTTTTCCCTTTTGAGATTTTGCTCCACATTATGTTCATTATTAATCTATTTTTCCAGGTGTTTTGGCTGGTTGTCCCGATCCAGTCCACCTCGTTGATATACCACGGCAGATTGAAGCAATGAGTGGATCTTGTTTGCAAATCCCATGTAGCTTCAATTCAACAGATTCCACATATGACATCACCAGAGCGATCTATGGAATTTGGTTGAAAGGTACCGCAATTGTTAATGCCAACCCTACCCCTGTTATTTTTAACAGCAGTGGGTCAGTTAACACCTATTTACTGAAAATGATTGGAAACTTGAGTGAGGAAAACTGCTCCACTCTGTTTCCTGTTTCAAACACTGGTTATACAGACAAATACTTCCTCCGAATTCAGAACTGGCCCACCCCAACGTGGGGCAGGGCGCTGGGATGTTGGCGGTGGGGATTGGCCCAGGGTGGTGGTGGCGCGTGGCGGACGGCCGCGGCCCCTGCGGTGCCGGGGGCCCCTCGTCGGGTCTCTGCTGGGGGGTGGGGCGCCCCTGGGCCCCGGCTCTCCCAGTCCATGGACCTGCCCGCCCTGGCGCGGCTGGTTGCTGGCGGGGCCCGTGGGCTCGTCACTGCTGCCCCCCGGGCCCCTGCATAGTAGCCGCTGGATGTTCCCCTGGGGTTCTCCTTTGCTCCTCTCTTGGGGGATGCGGTCGGCCCCGCCCGGGTCCGCCTGGGGCTCTGGGGGTCCTTTGGACGTCTTTGTGTGTGATGTGGTTGTGTAGCTCTTAGTTCACGATGTTAGGTTTGTTTTGTGAATGTTCCTTTTTCGTGTTTTGTTTTGTTTCCCCTCTCTCTGCCGTCCTCTGGGTATGGAGGCAGACTTCAATGTTTTCCTGTGTTTTCTTTGTTCCCTTTCCTCTCTTGTATTTTCAACTCACCCTCTCTCATGACATTTTGTTTCCTACCTCTCTTCTTCATCTTCTTTCTTTCTTCCCCTTAATTTTCCGTCTCCGGGTCCATAACATCAGGAAATAAAAAAAAATAAAAAGAATAAAAAAGGAAATAAAACCCCCAGCAATTCATAATAAAGATTTTTCAGACATAAATCAAGTGGAGTACTATAGCAAAAGCTGTACTGCTCCGCTTGTGAAAGTTAATCTGTTGGGCTTCTACCTGGTACTCAGACACCAATTCTGAGCTCCACACTGCCAAACAGGACACGTTAAAAAAAAAAAAAAAATATATATATATATATATATACACTACCGTTCAAAAGTTTGGGGTCACCCAAACAATTTTGTGTTTTCCATGAAAAGTCACACTTATTCACCACCATACGTTGTGAAATGAATAGAAAATAGAGTCAAGACATTGACAAGGTTAGAAATAATGATTTGTATTTGAAATAAGATTTTTTTTACATCAAACTTTGCTTTCGTCAAAGAATCCTCCATTTGCAGCAATTACAGCATTGCAGACCTTTGGCATTCTAGCTGTTAATTTGTTGAGGTAATCTGGAGACATTGCACCCCACGCTTCCAGAAGCAGCTCCCACAATTTGGATTGGTTGGATGGGCACTTCTTGGGTACCATACGGTCAAGCTGCTCCCACAACAGCTCAATGGGGTTCAAATCTGGTGACTGCGCTGGCCACTCCATTACCGATAGAATACCAGCTGCCTGCTTCTTCTCTAAATAGTTCTTGCACAATTTGGAGGTGTGTTTTGGGTCATTGTCCTGTTGTAGGATGAAATTGGCTCCAATCAAGCGCTGTCCACTGGGTATGGCATGGCGTTGCAAAATGGAGTGATAGCCTTCCTTATTCAGAATCCCTTTTACCCTGTACAAATCTCCCACCTTACCAGCACCAAAGCAACCCCAGACCATCACATTACCTCCACCATGCTTAACAGATGGCGTCAGGCATTCTTCCAGCATCTTTTCAGTTGTTCTGCGTCTCACAAACGTTCTTCTTTGTGATCCAAACACCTCAAACTTGGATTCACCCGTCCACAACACTTTTTTCCAGTCTTCCTCTGTCCAATGTCTGTGTTCTTTTGCCCATCTTAATCTTTTTCTTTTATTGGCCAGTCTCAGATATGGCTTTTTCTTTGCCACTCTGCCCTGAAGCCCAGAATCCCGCAGCCGCCTCTTCACTGTAGATGTTGACACTGGTGTTTTGCGGGTACTATTTAATGAAGATGCCAGTTGGGGACCTGTGAGGCGTCTGTTTCTCAAACTAGAGACTCTAATGTACTTATCTTCTTGCTCAGTTGGGCAACGCGGCCTCCCACTTCTTTTTCTACTCTGGTTAGAGCCTGTTTGTGCTGTCCTCTGAAGGGAGTAGTGCGCACCGTTGTAGGAAATCTTCAATTTCTCAGCAATTTCTCGCATGGAATAGCCTTCATTTCTAAGAACAAGAATAGACTGTCGAGTTTCAGATGAAAGTTCTCTTTTTCTGGCCATTTTGAGCGTTTAATTGACCCCACAAATGTGATGCTCCAGAAACTCAATCTGCTCAAAGGAAGGTCAGTTTTGTAGCTTCTGTACCGAGCTAAACTGTTTTCAGATGTGTGAACATGATTGCACAAGGGTTTTCTAATCATCAATTAGCCTTCTGAGCCAATGAGCAAACACATTGTACCATTAGAACACTGGAGTGATAGTTGCTGGAAATGGGCCTCTATACACCTATGTAGATATGAATAGTCATTTACCACATTAGCAATGTATAGAGTGTATTTCTTTAAAGTTAAGACTAGTTTAAAGTTATCTTCATTGAAAAGTACAGTGCTTTTCCTTCAAAAATAAGGACATTTCAATGTGACCCCAAACTTTTGAACGGTAGTGTATATATATTCTTTATATATGTCTATGGTTCCCTGCCCCCTTCCCCCTTCCCCCTTTCCCCACCGCCCCACACCCCTCCAGCTTTCCTGGAACATTACCTGACAGTCTGAACGCAAACCCCATACCGCGAAAAGTCCAATCTTGTTACTAGGTCTTCATCCGTAAAATTACCGGTAAAGGATATCCGGAAAAAGTTCAGAAGATTGCTTTCAGACACAAAAGCGAAACAGACGAAGTCCGGAAAATTACAGTTTTTCATGGCTTGTTTAAAAGGGGCTTAAGACTGTATTTGATGCAATAGTTATTACTGGCAAATCTCCGCCCCTCTTGACTTTTGGGGAATCCGATACTGACTTGTATGGGACCTTTGCGAACAATTGCACAACGCTCCTCAGCTGTGAGCTTCTTATGCCAGAGAGCTGAGTCATCTGTGAGCAAGCCTTCAGTGTTTTGGTTGGTGGCAAAGCTAGGTGGTTGACTCACCAAATTGTCGTCATTGTCAAGGTTGGTAACACTGCTCTCTGTGGCGGTAATCAGGGCGGCAACAGGCTGATGTCCTCCTCACCTGGTGGAACTTTCACAGCTAGCTGCTGCTGCTGTAGCTGCATGCTTAACATCAGCAATGCTCCTATCTGTATTATCATCCCCAACAGTTGTGGAAATTTCTTTTTAATTTTGACAGTGTTGCCAAATACCTGTCAGCATCTTTTCTTTTCTTCCGCTTATTTGATCTGCTTGGGTACGTCCGTTTCATTTTCACTCTCCTGTCACTTCTTCCTTCTTCTTCTTTTATTAGTGTTATAGCGGTTGGCAACTCGCTTTAACGGTGCATTAGTGCCACCAGCTGGACTGGGGTGTAGGTCACTTATATTTTTCGTCGGACACTGCCACGAACTACAGGACTAGTCCATTTCATTTTGAAAATAGGGGGGTGCATGTGTAGGGAGAGATAACCATGAAATGGGCTTTGTGACTACTACTTCAACGTTTCAACGTATTTCTTAAGAATATTAACAAAATTGACATTGCTTTTAAAGCATTCATGATGAGATGGTTTTATTTTCTATTCTTTTTTTTTCATTTTTAGGTTGGTCGGGTCCCCCACCATTGGACGTAGTAGGGGGGGCAGCCGCCTACCTATGCCTCTATGTTAAGACCGCCTATGCCCACATCATGTATAGATTGTTTAGATTCAACCCAGATGTTTTTTTCTGATAGTGAAAGAGACGGGCATCTCTGAAAAGACAATAAAACAATTTCAAAAGATTGTCCAATTTCAGAAAAAATAAAACTTAATGTATTGTTTTTATTTACATTTCAAAAAAGGAGAAGTAGCAACCCTATTATTTATTCTTTTAAAAGGAAAAACATTTTTTGGGATTGCAACCTTCAACCCCCTCCTATAATTAATGGCCAGTTTTTTCATGTTTGCTCTGGTGTTTTGTTTGGTAAACGTTGGACCATAATCTTTTGCCTCCTCCACGGATTCTCTATTAGATTCAAGGCCAGACTTTGGCTGAGCCAACACCTTTTGGATTACTTTAAGGCTAATCTACCAGGGTGCTGAACTGTGTGTTGCAATGGTAGCACTTTCAAATTTTAGAATGCTTGATTTTCTTTAGGACTTCTTAAATGGAAAATAGAATTTGATTAATATTTTCATATATGCAAACATAAAAAATGACTAATGTGGCATCTTATCACAACTGTCACAACATAACAATTTGTCAACTGTGGAGCCTTTATTGTAAATATGTTACAAATGTTACACTCTGTAACCTGTTTTGTGAGGAGGGAAGCTGTGACTCTGTTGTAATCGTTTGACAGTCGGTAGGTTGGTAGTTTGATTCCAGCTTCCTTTCATCATATAACGAACTTTCTTTGAGCAAGACTCTGAGCCCTAGTTACCTAATAATACATTGCATCAGTGTTTGAATATATGTGAGGGAAAGTAACTCACTGTAGTATTTAAGTATTTAAGAAGTAATAACATGTATAACTTGTAGGTATTATATAAATTCAGAACTTTTACCATTTATGTGAAAAAACAGCATGTGCTGTTGAAAAGGAGTCTGGATTTTTACCTTAACCTATTCTGATATTTATTTTGTATAAAGACAAACTTTAACAGAAAATACAACATTTTATTTAATAAAAATAACTGAACTCACAGATTCTCCTTGGAGTCCCAGCATTATTATCCCATCGGATCTGAAGGAGCATCAGTCTGTCACTATAACCTGCTCAGCTTTGACTCCCTGTCCACACTCACCTCCTGAACTCACCTGGAATCTCCAACAAGGCTCTTACAGACAAACAGAGAAAAACACAGATGGAACCTCTACAACTAAAATCCAGGAGACCATCACTCTGTCAGACACACATGATGAATACAACATTAGATGTTCTGCCACATATCCTGTGAACGGAGGAAGCAAGACAGCAGAGACAGAAGTGACTCTCAGTGTTTCATGTAAGTGATCCTGTCAGCAGGTCATGGTTCAGCTGTTTCTGATCAATAAAAATCATGTGTGTCCGATTTTCCTCAGATGCTCCTAAAGACACCTCAGCATCTATCAGTTCATCAGGGTGGGAATCGGCAGGTAGCTGGGTGGAGCTGAGCTGCTCCAGCAGAGCCAAGCCACCACCCAGCTTCACCTGGTTCAGGAACAGCAAACATGGAGCCATTAATGTATCTGCGGGGCCGGTTTACAGCTTCAATGCTACTGAGGGAGGAGAGTATTACTGTGTGGCTACAAATTATCTGGGTCAACAAAGATCCTATGTGATCTTCGTCAAAGGTAAATTATTCACTGACAGTTGTGTTGTTTCTTTTCAGATCATTACATTTTCTATTAGATTATACATTGTATTACCCTCAGAAAGAGTTAATTCAGTAGTTTTCATGACTAGATCAAGAAATTTGTTTTGATTTTACAATATGAAAAAAGATTAATAATTATTTGTAGATGTCTTTATTCTAAAGAATGCAAACTACTACAGATCTTAGACAACAATAACAGGTGAACATTACACACAATTAACGTGAAATGAAATCAGTGAGACAGCTGAGGTTCGGGTCAGAAAAGGAGGGGAGCCCTCACTCCAGGGAGCCCAAGTCACAGATGGCCTGTGTCATAAGTCATAAATCTCAGCTCTGTGCCAAGATGGAGAACAGCACATGGAGCCTAAGAAAGAGTCATAAAACTAGCTTTGGCTAAAGGAGCACATGGGGAAAGCGTCCATGTGGCAGGCCTCTGCTTTAGCGACAGACTAAAGACAATGGAGTTAAACTTTTCAGCTAAGACCAGCTAAAGCAGGCCGGACCGAGCCCGACTCTGCCGACGGAGTGATCAGAGAGAGAGAGAGAGAGAGAGAGAGAGAGAGAGAGAGAGAGAGAGTAAAGGAGAGGGGGGGGAAAGAAAGAAAGGTGTGGTCTGCTCAGGATAAAACAGTTTCAAACAGCAATTTCAGCTCAGACTTATACGTGCGACGACGTAAAAATGAGCAAACAGTTACAGCGCTTAAAAACACTTTAACTAACAATGAACGAGATCTAACTCGTTAAAACTCTATTTTCTCTATTTATCTCCACCCAGACACAATATTAGTGTAAATGAACCGGTTCAGTCCTACTTTGCCTTGAAGGAGGTCCAGTCCACTAGGAGGAGAGCGAATTGTGTCCGTGGTTGAGCAAGAAAAGGAAGAGTTATAAAAAAAAAAACCTGTACAGGATTTATGGACCGTGTGGCCCAAATGCGGGCTGGATGGCCTGTAGGTCGACGTCTAACGAACTGTCTTGGAACAAGGCAAGGCAAGGCAAGGCAATTTTATTTGTATAGCACACTTTCAACAGCAGGGCAATTCAAGGTGCTTTACATGATTTGGTGATTTAAAAGAAACACATAAAAGAAACACACATTATACATGATACACAATAAAGCAAGAGAAAAATAAAAAAAAGCAAGAGAGCATGAACACATTTCATACATATAACATCAAGCATTTACTCAAAGGCAATTCTAAACAGATGGGTTTTTAGTCTCGATTTAAAGCAGTTCAGAGTTTCAGCAGCTCTACACTCGTCAGGAAGTCTGTTCCAGATAAGGGGAGCATAGAAACTGAAAGCTGCTTCTCCATGTTTAGTTCTGAGTCTAGGGATGTTTAGTAGGCTAGAGTTGGAGGACCTGAGTGGTCTTGGTGGTTGGTACCATGACAACAGGTCTTCAACATATTTTGGTGCTAAGCCATGTACTGATTTATAAACTAGTAAAAGTATTTTAAAGTCTATTCTCTGAGCTACAGGGAGCCAGTGTAAGGACTTTAGAACTGGGGTGATGTGCTCTACTTTCCTGGTTCTAGTGAGGACGCGAGCGGCAGCGTTCTGGATCAGCTGCAGCTGTCTGATTGACTTTTTATGCAGACCTGTCAAGATGCTGTTGCAGTAATCAATCCGACTAAAGATAAACGCATGGATGAGTTTTTCTAGGTCGTGTCCTTTAATCCTAGAAATGTTCTTCAGGTGATAGAACGCTGACCTTGTTATTGCCTTTATGTGACCCTGGAGGTTCAGGTCTGAGTCCATTACTACACCTAGGTTACGAACCTGATCAGTAGTTTCTAGCTGTATTAATTGAAGCTGTGTGCTGACTCTTGATCGTTCCTCCTTGGGTCCAAAAATAATCACTTCAGTTTTGTTTCTATTCAGCTGGAGAAAGTTATGGCACATCCATCCATTTATTTGGTCAATGCATTGATTTAGGGTTTGAATGGGTTCAGAGTCACCTGGTGACATTGTAATGTAGAGCTGAGTGTCATCCGCGTAGTTATGGTAGCTAATGTTATTGGTCGCTATAATCTTGCCTAGTGGGAGCATGTAGATATTAAATAAGAGGGGCCCCAGGATGGAGCCCTGGGGCACCCCACATGTGATTTCTGTTCGTTCTGATGAAAAGTTTCCTATTAAAACATAGAAGTCCCTGTTCTTTAGGTAAGACTCGAACCAGCCAAGTACTGTACCAGAGAGTCCGACCCAGCTCTCCAGTCGTTCCAATAAAATATCATGATCAACAGTGTCAAATGCTGCACTGAGGTCCAACAGAACCAGCACTGTGGTTCTTCTACAGTCTGTATTTATGCGGATGTCATTAAATACTTTGACGAGGACAGTCTCGGTGCTGTGGTGAGCGCAGAAACCAGACTGAAAAGCATCAAAACGGTTTGTCGTTGTTATGAAGCCATTTAACTGCTGAAACACAGCTTTTTCAATAATCTTACTGATGAATGGGAGATTAGAGATTGGCCTGTAGTTCTGCATTAACGTGTTGTCCAGATTTTTCTTCTTTAGCAGTGGTTTAATAACTGCTGTTTTTAAAGCCTGAGGGAAGACACCTGATAGCAGTGATGAGTTCACTATTTGAACAAGATCAGAACCAATAACAGGAAGAACTTTCTTTAGAAAAGCTGTGGGTAGGATATCAAGACAGCAGGAGGAGGAGCTTAATTGGATAATGATTTTTTCAAGGCTGTTCTGGTTTAATTCGTGGAATTCAGACATTTTCTCTACATTGTTGTTGATTGGGGATGGCACTGGTTGTGGGTTCGATATTGAGGTACAGATTGACCGTCTAATTGTTAGAATCTTTTCAGTGAAAAAGCTGGCAAATTCATTGCAGGCCCTGGTAGAGTTTAGTTCTGGGGCTACTGTCACTAAAGGATTAGTTAGTCTTTCCACTGTTGCAAATAGAGTCCGTGCGTTATTAATGTTTCTGTTGATGATTTCAGAAAAGAACGATTCCCTAGCATCTTTTATAGTTAGCTGATTTCTATTCAGTCTCTCTTTGTAGATCTCATAGTGAACCTGGAGTCGAGTTTTTCGCCATTTTCTCTCGGCTCGTCGACACTCTCTTTTTTCACTACGTACCAGTGGATTACTTGTCCACGGAGACTTCTTTCTACCTGAGACTACTTTCACTTTAGTTGGAGCAATGGAATCCATGATGTCTGAGATTTTCGCAAGGAAATTATCTACCAACTTATTTACTGAGTTTGAGTTGGGAGATGAGGGGGATGTGGTGGAAGGATAAATACGTTTAAAGGTTTCTACTGAACTGTCCCCTAGAAAACGCTTTTTTATAGTGGTCTTACTGTGGCTGGGTAATTTAGCAGAGATGGTACTTTGAAAGAAAACACAGAAATGGTCAGATAATGCAATATTAATTACAGAGATGTCAGAAATATTTAAACCTTTGCTGATAATTAAGTCCAGAGTGTGTCCTTTATTGTGTGTTGGTTGTTTGACATGCTGGATCAGTCCGAAGTTGTGGAGAGTATCATCTAATGTTTTTGCTTGTCTATCTTGGGGGTTGTCGGTATGGATGTTAAAGTCCCCCACGATGATTAGTTGGTCATAGTCGATACATATTACAGAAAGAAGGTCATTGAAGACATTAAAGAAGTTAGAGTTAAGTTTTGGTGGTTTATATAAACTTAGAAATAACGCTTTGTTAGGCTCATTTATCTGGGTGGCTAGGTATTCAAAAGATTCAAACGCGCCCAGAGTTACCTTTTTAAAGTTCATTGAGTTGTGAAAGATGGTGGCTACACCTCCGCCTCGTTTGTGTTTTCTGTTCTCGCTTAAGAAATTATAATTTGGAGGACTGGATTCTATTAATGAAGTTGTTTCGTTATTTTCATCTAGCCAAGTTTCTGATAAAAAAAGGGCGTGTAAATTATGCTCAGTGATGAAGTCATTGATAAGAAAAGACTTTCCGCATAGAGATCTAATGTTTAATAAAGCTAACTTAAGTATTGTGATGACGGGCAGCTGACCCTTCCGACAGGTTATCAATTTGAGATTTTGTTTAATATGAGAGCGTGTGGTTAACGGTTTATGTTTCCTGCTGCTGATAATCACTGATATAGCCTCAGGGGTTACGGGTGAATTCTGGGAGACGGTAGGGGTGGATTTATTGCCCGGTTCCCTCAAATATCAGATATCTGTAATAATCAGTGGGGGGAAGCTCCCAGGCTTATGGACACTAGTCCCAGGCGTTTGGTGTAGTCTAAGTTTAGGTGTTAATTGTGTCCCAAGTTTGATTTGCTCATTCAGTCTGTCTGTAAAGTTTCTAAATGGAGACTCATTTGATGTGGCTGAGTCACAGGAAGATGAAGACTTAATCTCTGATGGTTGTTTATCTGTTCGGTCCTGTGGTGTCATCATGACTTGCTGTTTTTGTTCTCTGATATCCATGGGCGCCTCAAGGTCAGCTTTTGGGAGCAAGTGTTTTGCTTTCTGATGTTGATAAGAAAAAATGTTTGCTGCCAACAGCCTTACTCCGGACCTGTTCAAATAGCGCATTCCTGCTTTAAACAGATGATTAGCACTTCCAAATACTTTGAAATTATTAATAAATGTGAACGACTTCTCAGCTGATTGTTTCTTCAACCATTTATGGAGCATGCGGAGTCTGCTAAATCTTTCATCATTCCCTTCAGGGACTGGTCCGCTGATGAGGATGTTTACGTTAAGTCCATCAAGTCTCTGTAGGAGATCAGAAAAGTCTCTCTTCAGAATCTCTGATTGTCTCATCACGATGTCTGCTGATCCAGCGTGAATGACGAGCTTTTCCAAAGCAGGATGTTGGTCCAAGATTTTAGGGATTTTTTCTTATATTTCTCTCACTGTATTTTTGTAGCAGCTATAAACTTTGGTATTCTTGCTACAAAAAGCCTCAATTCCATTAATTGATCCGTCTTGTATGATAACAGTCTTTGCTGGGGGCGCTCTTACTTTATGTGTCCGTTTGATGCGGCTGGGTTTCTCCTGGTGGCTTTGACTGGTCCCGGGGGATGCGTCATCTTTCGGGGAACTCAAGGCTGCGAATCTGTTTTTCAGCGGGATTCCAGGTGGAGAAATATCTCTTGTTTTTGGCTGAAACGTCTTTTGTTTACTTTTAGCAGAAGCGGCAGTTCTGGGTTCAGAGGTTTCTCTGTGTCGGAGTTTCTTTTGTTTTTTCTTCCTCGGAGAACAGGCTGGGGTTGATTTCATGCGTTTTAAAGCTGGCCAGTTTTCATTGTAGTGCGGAGTTCTGGCGCTCAGACGCCTGTAGGGAGTCTCTGTGATACGGTTAGACCGACATAACACAGGGCTGTTTGTATTCAAAGGTAAAGGTAAAGTTGTTTCATTTTGTCCATAATCAGCGTGGAGATCAAAATTAATTTCCAGACGACGTAGCTTCGTTTCAATGCCCTCAATTCTGTGGAGCAGTTTTTCAAAATCCTCAGCTGAGCAAAAAGCCATGTTGATAAGTCCATAGAAAAGTAATCCAAGAAGAGATCTGGTCCAATACAGTAACTCCAGGGGCTGGGAAAATAAAGTAACTAAGAAAAGGTTAAGAAAGAAAACAAGAAAAGCAAACAGAAAAGAAAATAAAAGAAAATAAGTGAACGGATCTGGAGAGAGACAGAGAGCAGCTGCTCCTCCTTCAGCAGACAAAGATAAAGAACAGTTTTGATATAACCCAGCTGGATACACCAACAGCAAAAAGGGCACTTCGAAGCTTTGAAATGAGTTCTTCCCCGGTCCAGCGGGTCAGAACAAAAGAGAATCTTCACCGGTAAGATGTCCTCTGTTCAGCAGTAGTTCATCCAAGAACTTCTAGCTGGAGAACAATTCGAAATGGGCGCGACGACTCTTATAGCCCCCTTTGGCCGTGATGTCATCGCCGATGTCACCATGGGTGGTCATGGACCAATAGAAGCGTGTTGGGGGTCACTGCTAGGATTGCTGGGAAATGTGGTCTTCCAACAGTCTGTTCAGTTCATCTTATGATAAATGCAATCACAACACATATATGCTGCAGCAGCAGTGGAACTTACAAATACACTTCATTTTAATAATATTTATTTAGCCAAACCCATTTTTTATTAGGCCCACCTAAAAAGCAACTAATGGCTATGGCACTATTTTCACCTGTTTAGTCATTCACCTGGTTGACTCATTAGTTGATCATACTGCTAGTTCTCCATAACAGGTTATCTATTGCCTTAAATATATAACCCAAGGTTATCCTTACCTACATCAAAGACTCTAAAAGAAGGGCACTACAGCACTATAACTAAACTAAAATGGAGTTAACAGGTTAACTGAGGTTCAGGAGCAAGGCCACGCCCCAAACCCGCTTCATAAATCCTAATCAGTCTTGACTCGATTCACCCGGTACCTCGCACCCGCTTTACGTCTCTAATCATGCCGCGAAACACATATAAACTCTGCGTGCCCTTCATCCCTCGTCTGTCTCGTTCGTTTTCACGCGATCAGTTTGGACTTCTGCGTGTCGTTCGTGCTTGTTTACCTCGCTCGACGTTTCGGCTTCGTTGTTTCTGGCATGGACGTTCTCACGCTCGGCGTCGATCCTTCCGAGGAGTTGCTCCGAGGTGGTCCCGCATCTCCCGGGACCGCTCCAACATGTCTGGCTGGACAGTAGCGCGGCTCCAGGGTGCTCCGGGAAAGGGGTATCCCCTTCAACCGCTCCACTTCCAAGGACTGTCTTTTCAAGCTCCTTTTCCCGTCTCCTTTGCCTCTGCCCCACGCGTCCTCCTCCCAACCCGGAGCTTCCCGGTTCCGCCGTCGTTCCCGCTTCCTCTTTGGGTGGGCTTTCCGGTGACGCAGATCCCTTCCCCGCCGTCTCGGGCCCGGCGCCAGCAGCGCCCCCTGCTGGGGGCCGGCCGCCATGCTACCCTGCGCCTGCTCCCTCTGTTAATAATTTCGCTTCATTTTCAGCCAGCTTTTCTCCTCCCTGTCCTTACCGGTGGCGCCATTGTCTTTTCACTGTAGTTTGCAGTTTTCCTACACAAATAGAAGCATAAGAAAATGCTACCTGAATCATTAAGAATGCCCATTAATCTTCTTCCTCCATTTCTTTTTCTCTTCCTTCTGAAAGCCTTTCTCGCCCGGCTCTCCAAGGCAGACATCACAGGGCCTTTAAGGCCCCCCCCTTCACCCAGTCTTCCGGCGCTTCTTCAGTACCTGTTGGAAGGGGACCTACTACTTGCGGTCCAGCTCACCTTTTGGCTGCCGGAGTAGTTCCAGGATTTTCAATTCTCTTTCCTGGACCCCGTGCTGGGTAAGTTTTAATACTTACCATCTGCCTCACGTCCTTTCACCCCCCCTTGGATGACTTCTTGGTCATCACCCCCGCTTCTCCGCCCCGGGGCTTCGTGCCCACACTGAGGCCTCTTCTGACATAGGTGTCCCTCTTTCCGACGAGAAGACGGCGGGCCCCCTTACTACTTTAGAGTTCCTGGGCATCACCCTCGACTCATCCTCCATCCAGGTTTCTCTGCCGTTCGGAGGTCCACCGGATCTCGCCGATCCTCTCTAACTTCCTCCTCATGAATACGCATTCTAGGCAATGGCTCCTATCGCTCTTGGGTCATCTTACCTATGCCATCCGCATCATTCCCGAGGGTCGGTCCTTCATGTCCCACCTTCTTTCCACTGCCGCTAGCATGCCATGCCTCCACAATCGGCTCGCCCTCACCGAGCCCTGTTGTACAGGAATGCGGCTCTGGCGCGATTTCCTCTCCTCCTGGAACGGTATCTCTTTCTTTTATAACGATTTTGTCTCCCTTCCCGAAGACATACAGCTCTATACTGATGCTGCCCCTTCCATCGGTTTTGGGGGCCACAACCAAGGGAGGTGGTTTGCTTCAGGCTGGGCCCTGGAGTTCGATTCCCTTCAGCCCCAGTCCACCCTCCCTTCCTCTGCTCTCCACGAGCTTTACCCCATCGTAATAGCTGCCCTTCTTTGGGGACACGAGTGGTCGCAGAACTCAATCCTAATTCACTCTGATAATGAAGCCGTCGTTGAAATTATTAATGAAGGTCGATCTCGTTCCCCAGCTATCGTGCAGTTCATCCACAGACTCCCTCTCAGCAGCCCATCAGTTCATACTCCGTTCAGCTCATATACCCGGTCGCCCAAACTCCATCGCTGATTCTCTTTCTCGTTTCTCCTTTCAGAAATTCAGATCCTTAGCTTCCGCTGCAGACATCAACTTAACTCCAGTTCCACCATTTTCAGCCACCATCATCAATTGACGCCGCAGCCCCACGTCCTCACCACCGTCTCACAGATCTCCATCATTGACAGCCTCTCACCCGGTACCCTCTCTGTTTACCTGTCCGGCTGGAACGCCTTCAAGGATTTTCACGTAATGTATGGTCTCTCTTAGTCCTTTGTCTATCTGCCAGTTCATCTCACTCCCATTCAATGCAGAAAATCCACGTATCCTCCGTTAAATCAATTAGCCATGCACTTACCTTGTCTTGTTGCACCCTGTTTTAACTGCTACCTGTTTTGATGTTTTATCTGTATTTTGTGTGTTTTGATTTGTACAATGTCCTTGGGTGTCCTGAAAGGCGCTTTTAAATAAAATGTATTATTAAATCCTATCTATCAGGGATCAGCTTCTTCAAGCTGGCAACAGGTAACCCCTGTCCAGCTCTTGACCATTGCCACGTTTCAATGCTTTTGAAAGGTCTTAAAAATCTTGAACAACCCTCCGCTGCTCATTGCTTACCGCTCACCTCCGACTTCCTCACCCGTTGCATTCTCATGCTTCGTTCCCGTTATCTATCCCCCTTTATCGACCTAACTCTTCAGTCCATGCTCTTACTCGCTTATTTCAGTTTCCTGCGTTGTTCTGAGTTTGCCCCTTCTTCTTCCAGACACGACCCTTCCATTCACCCATGTCAGACATTTCAATACTTAGTCAGGACACCCTCATGTACACCCTACATAGAAGTAAAACAGACCAGCTCGGCACCTCCGTCCGAATACACGTATTCCGCCTCAGTCCCTACACTGAAAAAAATGATTTTGTGGTGTAGTAATATTTATTAGGTTAACTGTCACGATTTTTATTTTCTAATTGTAAGTATGAGTGAGTACTGGAATTATTCAAGTAAATCTATATATGTCATTCATGTAATAAATAAACAGTGTGGGAAGAGTAAGTTTTATTATGTATTTTCACATAATATTCAAAGGTTTTCATATCATTGCAAATGAACTTAGAAATATCAAGTAAGTTTTAATAGTGTTTCAAGTTATGAATCCGCGCATGCGCCTTGTGACCATGCTCGCCTCCAGGACGCATGCGCGTCTTTAACCGCCTGAACACATGAAGACGGTGACGGCGGTCAAGTTTGATGGCGGCAGGAGCGGCTAAATCACCTTGAAGGTACGTTATTCAGAGGTTTTCCTGCAAATGAAAAGTTCAAATGATGATGATATAAAATATAACATGACCCCACTTTCCATTACCATAGGCTAAATGTTGTAGCGTAATTTTACTAAACTAAGCGCAACGTCCCTGACCATGTGGACATTGGTGGTGCACCCCGGACCTTGCTGTTTTCCGATAATATAATACATCCATGTGCTGTTCCCTGGGTAGGTGCACGATTTGTGAGCTCCACCGTCGTTTTTGATAATTATCTTAAGTTTATGTAGTGTTTATGAAACGTATAGCTCCCGTACGTTCGAGCACGTTCTCTTAATGTAAAGTTAACGATGGTTTTCATAATGTGGCCGGACATGTTTAGGGCTGCAACGAGTGGCATATTTAACTATCCGAAGGTTCATTTACAAGGAAGTTTGATAAAAAAAAAAAAAAAACAGCCCAATGAATTTAGAAGTATTCTGTTCAACACATGTTCATTCCCAATTTCACGCAGTTTATCATGCTAAATTTGATTTTATTTATTGTTATTTCATATTTATTCCTTACTGTGGCTGTTTTTTTATACCAAATGAAAATACTTTGTCATATTTCAACTAAAAGGACCAACAGAATGCACCTAGGAAAGGCCACTTGTTGAAATCATGAATTTTCCATACTGATTAGCATTGAGTATCTGAAATTGAGATTAATTTGTGGGAATTTGAAAAAAATATTTGATCTATTAAAAAAACATTTGCTGTGATAATTTGCTTGCAAATGCTTCCAAAGGACCATCACCTTAATTGGAGGCCTTTATTTCTAAATCCTTCGTATTGCTCATAACTTGAGATGAACTGTTTAAATTTTGATTCTACATTATTCTTGATACATATGACCCAGCTCTATCCCAACGACATGAATCTAGATCAGCAATGCTCTATTACTTTTTTGAGGAGAGGAACAGAATCACAGTGGCAAAAATGCAGGATTTCCTTGATGTAGCCTAAGATTTACCTTGCTGAAATTGTTCCAATTCTGTATGAAAGATGTGTTATTACTACTATTATTAGTGTTAAGAGCGATATTTTAAAATGTTTTGAAAGCATATCATCAAATCGGCATGGGTTTGACAATGGCACAGTTTATTTTGGTTACATGATTTTGTAGTTTTAATGTAGCATTCTGTAGTTTTAATGTCTTATCTTGTCTGTTTTCTTATCCTTAAGCCCAAACCACCGACTTTCTGCTGTTGACACAGTGCCCTCTCAAGCAGCAACTACAACAAGCAGTGTCACAAGCAACGTCATCTGGCTATTCAGGTAAAAAAAAAAAAAAGAAATATAATTTTAAAAAATGTATCGTGCTTTGCACTGAATTAGTTGAAAGAGGTTTACCATCATCACAGAACATATAGCCTACTATTCCAAATTAATGTGAAGCAGAATATGTTTTAAATTTTGAAGTTGTGTGCTGCACCTCATAAAATGTAATGGATACAAACCTTGAAAGGACAATCTAATGTTGTATAGTGATATGAATATAGCCCAATAAATGCTGCTTCTCCATTGTCCTTCAAGTAACTTTGAGTATGATGCATTAATCATTTGATTTCTTTGTATTTTACAGCCTCCACTGGGAAAGTTCTCCTGAAGCAGTATTTGATTTGAACTGCTAATGTAAGGTAAATCTAAAACCCTAGGTACCTATCGTCATTAGTTTTAAGTTGACTTTTATACTGATTTATACTGAAAATCTAGTTCTAATCGGGTTTGATTTATTTCTGTGTGTATTTTCCAGATACCAAAAAGATGAAATGGTCTTGTAAAACGTGTAGATTTGAGGCTGACACACGGACAGAACTGTTGAAACACTACAGACTAAGACATGGAATGGTTAGCCATGGCCAGACAGTGCCTTGCCTTTATAAGGGTTGCCCTTGTTCATTTAAGACGTTCAATGCCCTGAAAATTCATTTATCCAGGCAGCACCCCGAAACAGTGACATCAAAAGAGGTTCTATCTTTTAGTTGTGCCCTGTGCAGTTCCGCTTGTTTTTATTCAGAGAGTCAATATTTTGAACATCTTGGGAGCCATTTGAGGAGATTTGAAGTAGTTGCATGTGTATTCAAAAACTGCACCTTCACCTCAAACATATATTCAACATTCGCCTCACACAGGCATAGGAAACATTCTCCACACAGCCTTGAAGACTTTAAAGATGAAGTATTGAAAAAATATTCAGATCCAGTTGGTGCTCAAGATGAGCCATTGTTTGAGACTGAGGAGGAGGATCCTCAACCTTTGATTGAGGGAGACAAGGATCTATCTCGGCTCATAAAGGAGAAGTTTGGCAGCCTTTTTCTTAAGTTAGAGAGCACCTTTAATGTGGCAAACAGGTGCATTGATGAAATTGTTAATGAACTTCAATTCATATCATGCACAGCATCAGTTCCTGTTATAAGAGAGTTGATCGAGTCCACTCTAAGGACCCATAGCTGTGAGTTTGACACAGTTGTGATCTCTGATTTGGTTAAAATTCTCAGCGAAGCACACCCAATAAGCTCAGCTTTGGCAAACGATGGTCCCTTTTCAACATCTTACAAGAGAAGAGAGTTCATGAAGGAACATTTTTCAGTTGTCGAACCAAAAGAGTACATACTCGATGAAAAGGAGTGCAAAACATTCCAGTATGTGCCAATATTGCAATCTCTATCACAGGTTCTGAACAACAAGAGCAATCAAGAAAAACTACTGGATACTAGTAGAAATTCGGCAACAGCCTTACAGTACCAATCTTTTCATGATGGATCCAACTTCCAGATGAATGTTTTTTTCTCTGAAGAGGACAGACTTAGTCTTATCCTGTACATTGATGACTTTGAGGTGTGCAATCCCTTGGGAACCTCAAGAAAAAAACATAAAGTCACAGCTGTATATTGGATCTTGGGAAACATTCCAGCACAGTCTCAATCAGCATTGACATCCATTAATTTAGCCGTTTTGTGTAAGGCAGTGGACACCAAGACATTTGGATACCAGAAAGTGTTAGAGCCATTGCTAACGGATCTGAGGACTTTAGAAAGAGATGGCTTATTTGTTTCTGGTTTGGGAAAAATTGTCAAAGGAACTGTTATGTGTGTGGTAGCAGACAACCTAGGAGCGCACTCAGTTGCAGGCTTTGTTGAAAGCTTTTCTGCTTCTTATGCTTGTCGTTTTTGTCTTGCTGAGCGGTCTGAGTATCAGTCAAAAGAGGTGAGATCTGGGTTTTTTCAACAGCGAACTGAGGAGCAACATGCAGTACATGTTCAGACTGCTTTGTCTAGTCTGAATGATTCCCCATGCTATGGTGTGAAAAAACAATGTCCACTGTCTGAAAAGCTTGAGCACTTTCATGTTACATCTGGGTACCCTCCAGATGTTCTACATGACCTTCTTGAAGGAATCATTCCATTGGAGTTGGCTTTGTCTTTTGATGCCCTTATCAAGAAGAAGTATTTTTCTCTTTTTGAACTAAATGATGTCATCCTTCAGTTCCCGTACAAGGGGAGTGATAAGACAAATCGCCCTCATCTTGTCCCCGGCAACTTTTCAAACCGTAAAACGGTAGGAGGCAATGCACATGAAAATTGGTGCCTGCTACGTCTGCTGCCTCTGATGATAGGTTTGAAAGTACCTGAAGATGAGCCTGCGTGGCAGATGCTTATGACGTTGAAAAGCATTGTGGAGCTTGTTATGTCACCATGTCATACAGAGGAAAGCATCTGCTATCTTGACAGTTTAATATCTGAACATCGCAGCAGACTTCTTGAAGCTTTTCCTCAACAGAAGCTCATCCCTAAGCATCACTTTCTTGAACATTATCCCCACCTTATCCGAGAATTTGGTCCTGTCTCTGCTCTGTGGACCATGAGATTTGAGGGGAAACACAGCTTCTTCAAGAGAGTTGTCAGGCACACAGGATGTTTCAAGAATATCTTGCTTTCTCTAGCAAATAAGCACCAGCTTATGATTGCAAACCATCTCCACCAATCAAATGCAGTCAAACCATCACTCTTGGTTACAAAAACAACAGAGGTGGCATTGGATGTTCTGAAGGATGACATTAACGATCCACTGAAGTGCAGATTTCCAGGTGTCACAAGAGTACATATTGCCAACTCTGTGAACTGTTCAGGGACAACCTATGCTGCTGGAATGGTGGTGTGCCATGGTTCTACTGCTGGCTTGCCAGACTTTGCAGAGGTGCTTCAAATCATGATAGTTCATAACAAACCAGTGTTTGTCATCAGACTAAAAATGGCATGGTACAATGAGCACCTTAGAAGTTATGAGTTGGAGAACACAATCAATGAGAAAGTAATTGAGCAAAAGGATCTTCCAGATTTTTATCCTTTGGCAGCATACACTCTGGCAGGAAGACGTCTGGTAACCTTGAAGCACCACATTTGCTTCCCTTATTAGTGGTCACAAATGCGGGATGTATGTTAAAATGTGCGTTTGATGTGAAATGAAAAACTGCAGATAGTGATCATATTCTAACATCAGCACTGTACATAGTTGTAACTTGACATTAGAATGAATGTCTGCAAAAATTAACAAATATTTTTTGTGTTTCTGATACAGCTTTCTCTGCCAGGATGGGCACACCAGCAAAGCTCCGCATCATTTTTGGAGACGATGATATTCGCAAGCTCATTCTACCTGAAGGCATACCAGGCAGCCTTGCACACCTTATTTGTGCCATCCGAGAATCTTTTGATATTCCTGGGGATTTTTCTGTGCTTTACCAGGACATGGATTTCAGTGGTCAGTTTTTCACTCTGAGCAGCATTGGAGATGTGGAGGATAAGGCAACATTAAAAGTTGTACCAGTCAAGCCAGTTATGCTCACTCTCAATTCAGTGGAAGAAATGGAGTTTGACTCGCCTCCACCACGAGAATCCTCTGATACTGTCTCCACCCACTCTTCATCATCAGACACCACCATTCTCTCCTCCCCTGATGAAAGCAGAACTTCCCGACGCTCTCAACCATGGCCAGCCAGATTCTACATACCAACATTTTCCTTTCATGTAGAACAACATTTGCAGGCTGGAAACCAGGCATTCCTGAAGAACGGTGCCTTGCTCAACAACCCAAGTTTGACAAGCAGCATACTGGAGAAGCTTGCAGAAGTGGTTTTTGGTTACACGGCATACCCCACAGGGATTCAAATTTTGACAGTGGTCGAAGCCTTAATTGAAAAGTTCCCATGCCTCAGGGAACCAGGGTCTTTTAATGGCCTTTATGGGTGGCAGCAGAGGATGAAATGGAAAATGGGGAATTACCGTGCTAAATTGAGAGGCCGTCAACTTGCCTGTCCAGAGCTGGAAGTGAACTCACTGAAAAGACAGAGGTCAAATGAGAATGGTTCAAGCAAAGGCATCAAAAAGCCCAAAAAAGCAGAAGTAAACTACCTGCCTCCACTGCCAGTTGGGGACACAGAAGCCACTTTAGAGAAGGAGAGAGTAGACATGCTACAAGAAATTAAGAAGAAAAACAATGAGAGGATAATATCTGAGAAAATGGAAAGATCCTTTTCCCTCAGAAGACAGGAAGTTGTAAAGCAGTGCCCCGCCATTCAAGATTTCCGGGAGAGATGGCCTGCTCTTTTCTCTGAAACTCAGGTAAAACAAGTGTCTGTGTGTGTTATAATTCTATTAAGAAATAGTGTTTATTAAAAAGTAAATAGCATAATTGTACCTTCTTTTTTCAGATAATGGAGGAATTCAAAAGAATTACAACAATCCCCTTGGAAAGAACCTTTCTAACTAAGTTGGACTTCTACACACCAAAAATGCAGGAGATATTCAGCAAAAAAGGCGGAGTAGCTGGGAGCAAAATACGACCACTTCTGGATTCACTCAGTTTGGTAAAGCAGGGGTTCCCAAACTTTTTTGGCTCAAGACCAATTATAGAAATTTGATGTCTTGATGGGACCCAAGCCGGATATTTCTTTGTCACACACACTCACAGTGAGAAAGAGAGGGGAGAGGGGAGAGGGGGGAAGGAAGTGGGAGAAGGGGGGAAGAGGAGGAGGAAGGAAGTGGGAGAAAGGGGGAGGAGGAATAAAAAGGAGGAGGGGGAAGTAAGGGCGAGGAGGAAGATGAGGAGGAGGAAGGAAGTGGGAGAAAGGGGGAGGAGGAATAAAAAGGAGGAGGGGGAAGTAAGGGCGAGGAGGAAGATGAGGAGGAGGAAGGAAGTGGGAGAAAGGGGGAGGAGGAATAAAAAGGAGGAGGGGGAAGTAAGGGCGAGGAGGAAGATGAGGAGGAGGAAGGAAGTGGGAGATGGGGGGGTGATGAAGAGAAGGAAGAAAAGGGGGAGTAGACAGAAGGAGGAAGAGAAAGAGGAAAATGAGGACAAGCAGGAGGAGGAGGAGAACGAGGGAGGAGGAAGAGGAAAAATGAGGTACTGTAGGTAGTTGGAGAAGAGGCGGGGGGGAGTGGCAACAAGTGGCAAATTCAAAATCACAAAAGATCCACTTTGTGTCCGGACCCCATATGGTACTTCCTACACAAGTATCTTCTGTCTGTTAAAGCAGCCACATGTTGAAGCCAGACGGGAGGCCATTATTCGTGCCCTGATGGAATTCCTGGGGGAGTCTTCAGGGGAGCTCATAAAGGACTACAAGGTAAATTCAAACATTTTCAGATCACAATGTTCACTTGAGTACACTAAATTGTATTCTTAAAAAAATGTCATTATTCAGTTCAATTACTTTGGCTCCCTTTGTGGTTTACAACTTTTTATTTTGCATGCTGGTGGGCCTGAAAACCGTTTCTGTCCTTGGTCCGACAAAAATTACTAAAATATGTTTACTTGAATGATAAAAAAAAATTATATTGCTTGATGAAATTTTGTTTAATGCATGAAAAGCAAAAATGAAAAACAGTGAAATTTGGGGTGACGATTTTCTTTCCTCGCTTCTCTTTTCTCTTCTTTGTGTTCTTTTCTTTCTCCTCCTTTCCTTTCTCCTCTTCTCTCTCCCATTTTCTCTCTTTTAATCAGTGTTTCCCATAGTGAGACAGGAAATAAAGTTCAGGAATCACTGGAGTTGTGTATAAGGTCCATAAGGCCTGATTTACTACAGGTTGTTTGTGAATGTAAAAGCGATGGCAAACTTAAGCTATTTTTGAAATAATGATATTTTTGACAATAGTCTGCAACTTGAATAAAAAATTAAGCTCTACTATGCACCTGAACATATTTCCACTTTTATATTTTACAGGGTATCAGCAGAGAGGCAGCTCAAGAGGACCAGGCTGAGCAAATCCTGAAGATTTGTGTCTACCACACAGGAGAAGAAGATGAAGGTGCATCCGACGCTGATGTGTCGATTGTGGTTGAACGGACTGAGGTACTTGACAACTGTGGAAGTGTTGCAAAGGCCTGTCTCCTGCTGATGGGCATTGTTTATGCCATGAACTTGAGTTACCCACCAAAAATTAAGTACACTTTTGAAGTGTTCCAGAAGATTCTTCTAGAGTTTGATGTCCTTAAGCTGTCCCCCAAGATCCTGTCTCTGCGAAACAAGCTTATAGCTTGAGTGCACAGGTTTGACCCAAGAGTTGTCCTTTTCAAAGAGGGAATTAAAAGAGAAAAAAAGTGGCACTTTGTTTATGTGGCTATTTGTCTATGTTCTTGTTTTAATGATGTTATTTTTATTTCAATTTGTTGCACTTTATGAATGTGTGCTATCTTCGGGTCGAGGAAGAAGGGAAGGAATAAAGGAGAAAAGGAATGAAAGGAAGTTAGATCAGCATTTTCAAGGTAAACCAGAGGTTCTCAACTGTTGGATTGTGGGGCCATTTTCAAATGGTTACAGATGTGAGTGTTGTATTGTTTATAAACCTGTTGGAACATGCTTTATTGAAAAACTTATTTTCACCAAATAGTTGTCCTTTCAAAGAGGGCACTAAAAGGAAAAAAAGGCACATTTGTTTATGTGGCCATTTGTCTATGTTCTCATTTTAATGATTTTATTTCAACTTGTTGCACTGTATTAATGCATGCCGTCTTTGGGTCGAGGAAGGAAGTGAAGTTAGATCAGCATTTTCAAGGTAAACCAGAGGTTCTCAACTGTTGGATTGTGGGGACATTTTCAAAGGTTCACAGATGTGAGTGTTGTATTGTTTGCGAACCTTTTGGAACATGTTTTATTGAAAAATATATTTTTTCACAGAAAAATAAATGTATTGAATTAACAGTTGCCTCATTTTTAAAGTCATTGTTTCAATACACAAAAACATTAAGAACAAATTTAGGCAATTTAAGCTGCGGAAAATTATGTAGAATGCTGTGTAAATGTTATTTACATATAGTCCATAAATAAAACTAAAAAAGGTATTTAAAATTACCTTGAAAGGCCATTGATTTTAGGTGAGATTTTTCAGTTTGCAGCAGTCAATAGTCTGAGTAAAACTTACAAAGAAGGAGAGAGTAAAATTCAATGTCCATATTAATTATAATCAGTACATTACTCGAGGTTTTCAAGTAAAAGCAACTTGTATCCTGCAAGTAAGGTTTACTTGATGATCGCCCTTGTAGAATTTACTTCCAATTGCAAGTGCAAAAAGTTTCCTAGGTTTTCTTAAGTAAATAACACTCCAAATTTTTTTCAGTGTACAAACCCATCACCTGCTACGTTAATTCTCGGTCATCTGCTTTTTCACGCTCATTAATCACTTCTGCCAGATTCTTCGCCGGTCCGGTATCTCCCCCGATTTTTACTCCGTCCATTCAATCCGCATAGGTGCAGCTACCTTAGCCGCCAGGTCAGGGATATCAGACATCATCCAAATCTTAGGTCGTTAGTCCTCTTCAGCATACTGAACCTACATTCATAATTTACATCTTCGCGACGCTCATTCTCTTCTGTTAATCTCTCCACCAAGACCTTTTTGGGGGTCCTGAGCAGGCTCGGAAAGACGATTTCCCGAAGACTGCACCCCCACACTGAGTCTTCCTCCGGGTCTTCGGCAACGCCTCTCCTCAGACCAATTCTCAGTGCCTTCAATAAACCGTTAAATTCTGAATCTGTAGCGTGGTCCTTGCTAGTGAAGTGTTTTTTATGAATTCAAAGACTGGTGTGAACAGGAACACACTAATAGGGAGTTATTACAGCAATACATGAAAGAGCAGAGAAACATTTAAACAAAAACCTCCCTGGAATTTTATTACCAGTTTCAGTTCATCCTAAAGAATGAAGCATCTATCAGAGAAATCTCAGTTTAGGACTTACAAAGTAGCCTACAAATTAGTACTAAGTCAATTACAAATTGTTTATTCTTGCTTTAATTAGGTGTACAAAACAGTAAGCTATTTTTCTGCATGTTTGGTTGTAGTGTATATCAATACATTTCTAATTACTGTCCTAATTAGCCAAAGACCAAAAAATAAAATAAAATATAAACCTTTACAAAAGAAACATGTATTGCTTGGATCAAGTATTAGACATGTAAAGTGAAACGTTTAACTGGGTTTTACCTTCCAAATGTACATTTTGTGTTAAAAACAAATGCCTTAAAACTATGCTAATGTTAGCAAGTTTCTAATCTCATTTTCATTACAGAGTTCCCCAATATTACTGATTTGCTAAATGGTCTCATTTTTCCTTTTAATTTGTTGTGCTGTGTCAAATTGGTTGGATTTGATTTAAAGTTGTCCTGATCACTCATTACATGTTGTTTTGTTGTTGTTCAACTGCAATTAATAAAGTTGCTATGTAACAAAACCAAATTAATGAGTGAGTTTGAGTTATTTGTCATCAGTACTGTATATTAGCAGCCTTTACCGGCTCTTCATGTGAAGATTAATCACTTAATAACATGATAAAATCTTGATTTTTAAGGATTAAATGTTTTTATTTTAATGCGAGATCGTGAATAAAAGTTACATTTGGTTGTTTTAAAGAAAATGTTATTTGTTTGGTTAGCTTTAAAAAAAGCCCACTTCTAATTAACAAACACCACAATAAACTTAACCTTACAAAATGTTAACAAATCTTCTCTGTTATTTAACATTTTACATCTGTTTCTTATCTTCATATTAAAAGTATTATTCAACATAAAGAGGGCCCCAGTAACATAATATATGGTAATCAGCCAAACACACCCTGAAAAGCAAATTCTCTACCTAACATCCTCTTTTACAGGTGAAGAGGAGATAAAACTGATGCAGACTTTCACACAACATTGCCTTTTAAACAGAAGTTGCTCTTTGGTCTTCTGCTCACTGAGATTTATACAGTACTTACCGTTTTGCTTCAGCTTTAGATTTATTGGGTAAGGAGATTTTATGAACTTTAACTCTTTTTTTTATTTAGTTAATCCCCTCCTGGCAAAATGCGAAATTGCTTTTGATTCCTTTTCCTTTCCCACAGTAGGGTCTGCACATTTCCACTTATTTTCTTGTTTAAATTATGTCAGTTTTAGATTACTGCCAAAGACGGTAAAGGCTTTTTCAAAACATGACTTTGATATAAAAAAACTGAAAACTAACAGTTTTATCTAAAATCTTCTCCAGTCTGAGAGATGAAGGTCTATCAGAGTGTGATGGCAGCTCTGTCGGAGAACGTGCTGGCAGTCAACATGTTACTAAGTGCCTTCTGTCTTCCAGGTGAGATGTTTGTTCATTTACTTTCATTTGGAGACATCACCTGAATTATTTCTTGTCTGAAAGGTTTGATACTGAAACTGTTTAAAGGCTCAAAATTGAACATGCTGCAGCTGAACTGGAGTTTGTGGATCATCATTTTCCATCAGTAATTTTGCTCCACATTATGTTCATTAGTCTCTTTTTTTTTACAGGTGTTTTGGTTGGTTGTCCCAATCCAGTCCTCTTTGTTGATATACCACGGCAGATTGAAGCACTGAGTGAATCTTGTTTGCAAATCCCATGTAGCTTCAATTCAACAGATTCCACATATGACATCACCAGAGCGATCTATGGAATTTGGTATAAAGCCACCACAAATAATGGTGCCAACCCAAGCCCTGTTATTTTTAACAGCACTGGGTCAATTGACACCTATTCACTGAAAATGATTGGAAATTTGAGTTAGGAAAACTGCACCACTCTGTTTCGTGATGTAAACACTGGTTAGACAGACAAATACTTCTTCCGAATTCAGAACTGGCCGTTTACGGCAAATGATTTTTGTCATCCTCCTCGGATAACAGTAAGAGGAAGACAATTTTTGTTCTATTATACTATAATCCTGATGTATCATGTAATTCAGAATTATTCATATCCAAAACATATTTAGATTATTTTCATTTAATCCAGAAGTTTATTTTTTGATAGTAAATGAGATGTGCATCTCCGAAAAGATAAGGAAACACTGTTAAGCATTCGGACAGTCACCGCCCCGGCAATAATCTGGATCACTCCCAAAGTCTAATCACTTATTCCTGGTCCCACTGTGGATATTTTCTGAAATCATAATCAAAATCAGTCTATAACGTTTTGTGATGTGTTGCTAACAGACAGAGAGACAAACAAATAAATGAACCAATCCTGCCAAAAACATAACTTCCTTGGGAGAGGTAAAAAAAAAAGCATATTTTTGATAAAAAAAGATTGATCTGCTTGTGTTTGCATTTCAGAAATACCAGCCAATTAATATTCATTTCTTTCAAAGGAGAAATTTTTGTTGGAAATACAAAATCAAATCCTTATGATTACTGACCAGTTTTTTCACATTTGTACTGGTATTTTGGCTGTTTATTTGATTAATTTTTACTGATGTGTCCCAAGCGTTTGAGGTTGGACACTGTAGATGTCTCAACAAATTCGCAGTCAGATTGAAATTGGGACTCTAACTGAGCCACTGTAGGCGGGGTACACCCTGGATAGGTCGCCAGTCCATCGTAGGGCAACACAGAGACACACATCATGACAGGGACAAACGTCATGACCCATGTATTTTCCCCATGTGTTCCACAAGTCAACCTTATGAAAACAACCATGTGAAACACAAATCAAATACATGTAAAACACAATTGGAGAACATGGGAAACCCACATAAAAATACCATGTAATACACTTGTGGGACAATAAAACTAACAGAAACCTGTTTATTAAAGATCATGTGATTGTTATGGAAAATTAAAGTATCTCAGAGTTTCCATTATAAAGAAGACTTGAGTCCCAGAAGGCGTTTAAGTATTTAATTCAAACATGTCTGGCCAGAACACGGAGGGGACAGAGTTACTCGTGCATCACCCTAACCAACCTTTCTAACTAACTGCTTAAATAGTATTCAGCAATCATTGTTTATCTCTGTGGTTGTCTTCTCCAACGTTCACGCCCCGCCTCCGGAGAACTGCTTCACACGAGTCTTATACGAAATCATAAAGCAGCACATCCGAAGGCCAGATTGTTATCTTACTGCCCCAGCGTCTGTCTCTCTGGTGACCTGACACATACAGTGGCTTGCAAAAGTATTCGGCCCCCTTGAACCTTTCCACATTTTGTCACATTACAGCCACAAACATGAATCAATTTTATTGGAATTCCCCGTGAAAGACCAAGACAAAGTGGTGTACACGTGAGAAGTGGAACAAAAATCATACATGATTCCAATTTTTTTTTACAAATAAATAACTGAAAAGTGGGGTGTGGGTAATTATTCAGCCCCCTTTGGTCTGAGTGCAGTCAGTTGCCCATAGACATTGCCTAATGAGTGCTAATGACTAAATAGAGTGCACCTGTGTGTAATCTAATATCAGTACAAATACAGCTGCCCTGTGACGGCCTCAGAGGTTGTCTAAGAGAATGTTGGGAGCAACAACACCATGAAGTCCAAAGAACACACCAGACAGGTCAGGGATAAAGTTACTGAGAAATTTAAAGCAGGCTTAGGCTACAAAAAGATTTCCTAAGCCTTGAACATCCCACGGAGCACTGTTCAAGCGATCAATCAGAAATGGAAGGAGTATGGCACAACTGTAAACCTACCAAGACAAGGCCGTCCACCTAAACTCACAGGCCGGACAAGGAGAGCGCTTATCAGAAATGCAGCCAAGAGGCCCATGGTGACTCTGGACGAGCTGCAGAGATCTACAGCTCAGGTGGGGGAATCTGTCCATAGGACAACTATTAGTCGTGCACTGCACAAAGTTGGCCTTTATGAAAGAGTGGCAAGAAGAAAGCCATTGTTAAAAGAAAACCATAAGAAGTCCCGTTTGCAGTTTGCCACAAGCCATGTGGGGGACACAGCAAACGTGGAAGAAGGTGCTCTGGTCAGATAAGACCAAAATGGAACTTTTTGGCCAAAATGCAAAACGCTTTGTGTGGCGGAAAACTAACACTGCACATCACTCTGAACACACCATCCCCACTGTCAAATATGGTGGTGGCAGCATCATGGTCTGGGGGTGTTTCTCTTCAGCAGGGACAGGGAAGCTGGTCAGAGTTGATGGGAAGATGGATGGAGCCAAATACAGGGCAATCTTGGAAGAAAACCCCTTGGAGTCTGCAAAAGACTTGAGACTGGGGCGCAGGTTCACCTTCCAGCAGGACAACGACCCTAAACATTAAGCCAGGGCAACAATGGAATGGTTTAAAACAAAACATATCCGTGTTAGAATGGCCCAGTCAAAGTCCAGATCTAAATCCAATCGAGAATCTGTGGCAAGATCTGAAAACTGCTGTTCACAAACGCTGTCCATCTAATCTGACTGAGCTGGAGCTGTTTTGCAAAGAAGAATGGGCAAGAATTTCAGTCTCTAGATGTGCAAAGCTGGTAGAGACACACCCTAAAAGACTGGCAGCTGGAATTGCAGCGAAAGGTGGTTCTACAAAGTATTGACTCAGGGGGCTGAATAATTACGCACACCCCAGTTTTCAGTTATTTATTTGCAAAAAATGTTTGGAATCATGTATGATTTTTGTTCCACTTCTCACGTGTACACCACTTTGTATTGGTCTTGCACGTGGAATTTCAATAAAATTGATTCATGTTTGTGGCTGTAATGTGACAAAATGTGGAAAAGTTCAAGGGGGCCGAATACTTTTGCAAGCCACTGTACATATCATAAACATTAAGTTGGAGCAATAACCTTGTCATTTTACCCTAGATGCATTCACTAAACAGAGAATATACACTTAATTCCTAATTGCATAACAATTTTCCACCACATGATCTTCTTGCTTCACAAACACATCTGATCCCATATATGATTTTGATGTATATGAGGCAAGAACTGGTTTAATACATTTTATTAATTTTATTTATTAAAATGAACATGTAAGAGCCAAACCCTGAAGCCAGGAAGCTTTCATGTTAACTATTTTATTCGCCTTTAACTGGTCGTATCTAATGATGTCCAGCAGCCAGCTCACTAAATGTTCTTCTCATTTAAAACCAATGTTTTATCAGAAGTCATGCTGGATGACTCCTAATCTTCATTAAGAAAAAAGACAGTTTCAACAGGAAATAAGATTTGCTTCTCTATAATAGCCTTTAGTTGTTTGACTTCAATTTAACTTTACATAGAGACCTATGCCAACAATAAAAATAACAGAGAATCTTTAGACTCACAGACCATTTGCAGAGGACAATAATAATGACTGGTATGCAGATTAGGTTTAGTTTCTACAGCTCCAGCCTTACAGACGGACATTTATATAGTTGTACAGGAAACATGAGGTAAAGAAAATGACATTAAAGATTATCCAATAGAATAATCCTGTAACTGGTGGGTTGCCAGTTTGGACCCCTGCTCTGTCTGTCTCAGTCATTTTGCCGTTCTTTCCTTGGACAAGACAGTGTTCAGAGAACCTGGTTAGTGCAGATTGTGGATGTAAGTGGCACCATCAGTGTCTGAATGACTGATTGTAGTTGTCAATCGATTTTATACTTTAGATGGATTTCACAATTTTTTTCCTTTGCCAAGGAGGTTATGTTTTCAAAGAAAATGGGAATTGCATTATTAATGTCATTTACAAACTAATATACACAATTAAATGGTATATAAAACAAAACACTTCATGCAATACAACCCAAAAGGTTACTTTTAAGAGAAAAAAATAATACAATGCAAAAAAGAAAAAACCCTTCACTTGGTTTAACCCAGTGATGCAATCAATGGACCTTGCGCATATACAAACAGGAAATGCTGGGCCTAAAATTTGCAATAGAATGTGACGCAAAGTTATGATCACAATATTTAAACGAAATCACTAGGAATAACTAAAAAAGATACATGTTAATATACTCAAGGGACAATTGGTGAATAGTTATAATCTTAAGCCACTTTGTCACAAACTTCCATAGATTTCACAGTTTATCCCCGTGAAAGTGTTCCAAATCCATACAGGATTTAATCCTCTCACATATATTTTTTATGTCACATGTTAATTTGTCATCTCATAAGATATTGCCCATATGAAATCCAAGTCTTTTCTTCCATAATGGATGTTTCATTGTATAACCTGTTTGTTGAATTTGAAATCCCAGATTCTTCTTGGAGTCCCAGCATTAATATCACATCTGATCTGAAGGAGCATCAGTCTGTCACTATAACCTGCTCAGCTTTGACTCCCTGTCCACACTCACCTCTTGAACTCACCTGGAATCTCCAACAAGACTCTCAGAGTCAAACAGACAAAAACACAGATGGAACCTTTACAACTAAAATCCAGGAGACCATCACTCTGTCAGACACACATGATGAATACAACATTAGATGTTCTGCCACATATCCTGTGAAAGGAGGAAACAAGACAGCAGAGATAGAAGTGACTCTCAGTGTTTCATGTAAGTGATCCTGTCAGCAGGACATAGTTCAGCTGTTTCTGATCAATAAAGTTAATATGTGTCCCATTTTCCTCAGATGCTCCTAAAGACACCTCAGCATCCATCAGTCCATCAGGTTTGGTGTCAGCAGGTAGCTGGATGGAGCTGAGATGCTCCAGCAGAGCCAAGCCTCCTCCCAGCTTCACCTGGTTCAGGAACAGCAAACATGGAGCCATTAATGTATCTGTGGGGCCGGTTTACAGCTTCAATGCTACTGAGGGAGGAGAGTATTACTGTGTGGCTACAAATGATCTGGGTATTCAGAGATCATCTGTGATTATGTTTAGCATTAAAGGTAAATGTTTAACACCACTAAATCTTGCTCAAACATTTAATGGTACTCTCTCAGTATAAGGTTTTCAGTTTTGCTTAGATTTTTTTTCCCACCTTTAGCAAAGGCAAATCTGCCCTTTTTGCCAATTGCGGGGGGAATATCAGTGGCTGTCTTCCTTGTTGTTTGCCTAGTTCTATCCGTTGGGTGAGTATTAAAAATATCTATCTATCTATCTATCTATCTATCTATCTATCTATCTATCTATCTATCTATCTATCTATCTATCTATCTATCTATCTATCTATCTATCTATCTATCTATCTATCTATCTATCTATCTATCTATCTATCTATCTATCTATCTATCTATCTATCTATCTATCTATCTATCTATCTATCTATCTATCTATCTATCTATCTATCTATCTATCTATCTATCTATCTATCTATACTTTATATAATATAGTTTATCTGGGGTTACATGAAGAGATCTGTGGTCTTTTGATGTTTATCTACTTGTTCAGTTTTGACTCTCCTCAGTCTTCGTGTTATCACCTGAAACACAGCAGAAATATTCTGACTGCTCTCTGATGTCTTCCAGGTGCTTTAAGTCCAAACATTCGACTCCACAACAGATTCAGGTGAGCAAATGTTCCTCTGTGGGCGGCACGGCAGTGATGTTTCATGACTGCATAAGCATGAAAAACTAATATTTTGTTGTTTCCCAACAGAGTCAAACAGGCATGGAGGCTGATTTTCAGAGTTCAAATGCCAACAAGACAAAAGGAGAACTTCATTACGGAGAAGTGAACATAATCAGGAATACACCTGAAGCTTCTTCTTTGCCAGAGCAGGACAGGGAACAGCAAGAAACAGTATATGCACAGGTCAAAGTGTCAATTACAGAAAACCCCTCAACACAGATTGCTGACAGTCCTGAGAATCTCTACGCTCAAGTGAAGAAAAAATAGTTTATTATCTTTTTTAAAGAAAAGGAATGTTAAGCTTTCATTTTTTTCTTGCACAATCAATCATTTTGGGTTAGCCATTAAAAAACTCTGCTTCTCTCATCCTACTGATACTTTTGTTTGTATGGTTTTGTCAATTTGATTACTTTCCAGTGATTTTAGATGATGAGCACAAAATCAAAGCAATAGACAGATCTCCTTGTCTTAAAATTGACATCTGAAAATATGTTCAATGAGTTAAAGCTGGAAATAATTAAATTATGTCTCTTTAAACCTGCAATCAACAGTGCTATTCAAGATTATGAATTAATATTTCTTTATCTTCTAAAATGCCAATAAATTGAGGCATGTTTATTCCACTTTTATACATCCAAAAACCACATTTTGTTTGATTTCTCTGCAATTCGTGGATTTCCAATTTGCAGATTCTAAAATTATTTTAGGCCTGAGCTTTGGCAGGGCTGTTCTAACATATTAACATTTTACATCACGTAATTTTATCTATAACTGTGTGTTAAAGGTCATTTTCCTGCTGGAAGGAGAAACTCTGCCCCAATGTCAAGTCTCTCCTTTTGTTTTACATTTTTTGTTTCATGTCTCAAACAATTTTAACCACCAAAACTGTTTCTCTACATCCAACAACAGCAGACCCACAAAATTATCATGTTTAAATATCAACATCAACACAACAGACAGGAACTCCTTGCAACAACGCAGCATTTAGATCTAGTTAAATTCATTGACTTTTAACGATTTAATATGTTAACTACTCTCATCAAGATAGAGCAAGTTCTGATCAAACCCCAGTAGCTCATTCTCTATAGGCCACTTGTGAAACACGATTATGCCATGTTTTTATTTGTACATTTTTGCCTCTAATAGATTTGTTAATGTTTTAGTATGATATCACAGGATACACATGCCATTAAAGACAGAAAACATTTGAAACATCTTCATGACTTTCTTACCAAGTCTTTGAACAGGGTTTGTAAACGTTTTGTAACCACTATACAAAAAAAAAAATGAGAAAGAAACCCATCCACCCCTTCTTTGTACCTTCTTAATCCTGTTCACTTCTCCACTGGGCTGGAACCTTTATCAGAGGGGTCAAGGAGGTGAGATACATCCAGGACAAGTCATCAGTCCATCATAGGAACAGAGACAAGCAGCTACACACACTCACTCCTAAAGGTGAATTCAGTGTTATCAGTGTTATCCTGCCATAGATGTTGGAGGAATCACATGCATCTTCTAGCTTTGAGGCTAATTGGTGCGAAAGACTATTTCAATGTGCAAAAAAAACAGACATCTTTTCTGACAACACCTAGTTAGCTTCTCTGGGATCTTCACAGCAGATGCAGCTGTTCTCTCTTCTACTCAGAAGTTTCCAGATAACATAGATTGAAATCATGTTTGGATACTTCATCAGTTTTTGTGTCATTAGTTCTCCCTCTGGCTAAACATTTAACAAATTTAACTATTAATGGTCAGCAAACCAAGTAAAACTTATGTGCAGACTTAAGAATCTTTCACCTATTCCATGTCTAAATATTTAAACTGTTGTACAACAAGGGAAGTTAATATGTGTATGTAGTCATTCACACATAGTCTCACGACAAATTAGAATAAATAAAAACAACATCCCCTTTTAAAGAAGACATATACATACAACAGTTGTCTTTGACACAGTATTGATTTTTAAATCAGACAAGTTAGTCCTTGGAGCTGCTGCTAATCAGCTGGAATTCACACATTCCCTGATTTAAAGGTAAATTTATGAACCATTTTACCTTCTGATGCTTAAGATGAGAAATTTGTTATTTTTTGCAAAGTTTTACTATAAAAATTTTTTTTTAATAACTGTTAAAATAGTTTTAATAATTGTACTGGATATTTTACTTATTCTTCCATTTTATATTGAAATCATTGTGAAAATCCAAAAATATTTGTTTTTGCTTCTGTTTTTACCAGAGTGAGTAATTATTTAAGTCCCTGGTTTTGCTGTAAAGGAACCTGTGCTTTATTAAAAAGTGAGTGATTTAAAACACAAAATTGTTAACCATAATTCACAGATCTTTTTGTCCAGTCTAGGAGAACTGAAGAGGACTGATTGGCAGCTCTATCAGAGAACATGCTGACAGTCAACATGTTACTGAGTGTCTTCTTTCTTCCAGGTGAGCTCTTTGTTCACTTCCTTTTATTTAGAGATATCACAGGAATAATTTCTTGTCCAAAATCATGAGTTTTTACTCCACATTATGTTTATCATTACTTTATTTTACAGGTGTTTTGGCTGTTTGTCCCAATCCAGTCCTCTTTGTTGATATACCACGGCAGATTGAAGCACTGAGTGGATCATGTTTGCAAATTCCATGTAGCTTCAATTCAACAGATTCCACATATGACATCACCAGAGCGATCTATGGAATTTGGTTGAGAGGTACCGACGATTTTAATGCCATCCCAAGCCCTGTTATTTTTAACAGCAGTGGGTCAATTGACACCTATTCACTGGAAATGATTGGAAACTTGAGTGAGGAAAACTGCACCACTCTGTTTCCTGATTTAAACACTAGTTATACAGACCAATACTTCCTCCGAATTCAGAACTGGCCGTACAGAGCAACAGCTGTTTGTCATCCTGTTCAGATAACAGTAAGAGGTGAGAAAGTTTTTGTTTTATGTTGTGATACTGAGGTACAATGCTATTCCGAATTATCCATACCCAAAACATATATAGATTATTTAGATTCAACCCAGACGTTTATTTCTGATAGTGAAAGAGACGGGTATCTCTGAAAAGACAATACAACAATGTCAAAAGAATGTCCAGTTTCAGAAAAAAAAAGAAGACGAAATGTATGCTTTTTATTTACATTTCAAAAAAGGAGTTGAAAGCTTATTATTCATATTTTTAAAAGGAAAAACATTTTTTGGCATTTCAACATTCAACCCCCTCTTATAATTAATAGCCAGTTTTTTCATGTTTGCTCTGGTGTTTTGTTTGGTAAACGTTGGACCATAACCTTTAGCCTCCTCCATGGATTCTCTATTAGATTCAAATCCAGACTTTGGCTGAGCCAAAACCTTTTGGATTACTTTAAGGCTAATCTACCAGGGTGCTGAACTGTGTGTTGCAATGGTAGCACTTTCAAATTTTAGAATGCTTGATTTTCTTTAGGAATTCTTAAATGTAAAAAAGAATTTGATTAACATTTTCATGTATGCAAACATAAAAAATTGACTATTGTGGCATCACAAGTGTTTTCAGTCACAAAATAACAATTTGTCAATGATTTTAAAAACATCCTAATTTTCTTTTTGATACATGATATTAGTATTATTATGTAATAAAAATGAATTAAAACCAATAAAAACCAATAAAACCTGAACTGAGAAATGATGCATCTATTACATAATGATCACCAGTGTTGAGGATAAGAACATTGTCAGTTATTATTCAAGACCCAAATTGTTTATAAGAGAAACTTGATAACATGAAAAATATTGTGAAAAATTACTGCAAGTAGTTCAGACATATTTCTTGTTTTGAAGAAGTAAATTTGAAACCCACTGAGAACTAATGAGCCTTTTTTGTTAATATTTTACACGTTACAGTCTGTAACCTGTTTTTTTAAACTGAAACCCCAGATTCTCCTTGGAGTCCCATCATTAATATCTCTGCTGGTGATCTGAAGGAGCATCAGTCTGTCACTATAACCTGCTCAGCTTTGATTCCCTGTCCACACTCACCTCCTGAACTCACCTGGAATCTCCAAGAAGACTCTCACAGACAAACAGAGAAAAACACAGATCTTACATCTAAAATCCAGGAGACCATCACTCTGTCAGACACACATGATGGATACAACATCAGATGTTCTGCCACATATCCTGTGAAAGGAGGAAACAAGACAGCAGAGATAGAAGTGACTCTCAATGTTTCATGTAAGTGATCCTGTCAGCAGGTCATGGTTCAGCTTATTCTGATCAATAAAGTTAATGTGTGTCCCATTTTCCTCAGATGCTCCTAGAAACACCTCAGCATCCATCAGTCCATCAGGTTTGGTGTCAGCAGGTAGTTGGGTGGAGCTGAATTGCTCCAGCAGAGCCAAGCCTCCTCCCAGCTTCACCTGGTTCAGGAACAGCAAACATGGAGCCATTAATGTATCTGTGGGGCCGGTTTACAGCTTCAATGCTACGGAAGGAGGAGAGTATTACTGTGTGTCTTCTAACGATCTGGAAAATGAGACATCATCCAGGGTCTGTGTTGGTATCAAAGGTAATTTTTCTCCCTTTATTCTAGATTCTTTAAAAAAAAAATTCAGACTATGTACAACACTTTCTGGAAATTAACAAAAATAGACTCAGAGTTAGCAATTTTAAAGATCAATGTCTAGATCTGCTTGCACCAAAGTATTGCATTTTTGGTAAAATATGTGTTTTCATGTGAACTCCCAGATTCTCCTTGGAGTCCCAGCATGAATATCCCATCTGATCTGAAGGAGCATCAGTCTGTCACTATAACCTGCTCAGCTTTGACTCCCTGTCCACACTCACCTCCTGAACTCACCTGGAATCTCCAACAAGACTCTCACAGACTAACAGAGAAAAACACATATGGAACCTTTACAACTAAAATCCAGGAGACCATCACTCTGTCAGACACACATGATGGATACATCATCAGATGTTCTGCAGCATATCCTGTGAATGGAGGAAACAAGACAGCAGAAACTGAAGTGACTCTCAATGTTTCATGTAAGTGATCCTGTCAGCAGGACATAGTTCAGCTGTTTCTGAACAATAAAGTTAATGAGTGTTCCATTTTCCTCAGATGCTCCTAAAGACACCTCAGCATCCATCAGTCCATCAGGTTTGGTGTCAGCAGGTAGCTGGGTGGAGTTGAGCTGCTCCAGCAGAGCCAAGCCTCCTCCCAGCTTCACCTGGTTCAAGAACAGCAAAAAAATCTCTCAAGGAGATTCCAGGATCACAATCAATGAAGAAGGACAGTATTTCTGTGTGGCCACAAATGATTTGGGCAACAGTACATCATTTGGTGTCTTTGTTATTATGAAAGGTACATAAAAAACCTTTAAAAGTGTACTTTTGGCAGTCGCTATCTCAATTCTGCTGTAATTATTTATGTCATTTCTTTTAATTTTTCCTTTAAGTTGAAACACTTTGGGTGGCCATAACGGTGGGGATTACTGTGGCCAATTGCTTTCTTGTTTTTCTGGTTGTGACTGCTTGGTAAGTATGACAAATGAAAATGCTTCCACCTACCAAGAGAATCAAGGTTAGACTGATAGGATCCTCCAGCCTAAAACAATATTTATATTATAAGTCATTTAACATCAGTTCAGGTAAGACTATTGGTTTATGAAGTATGGCATCCCAACTGCATTTAGAAGAAACGTTTTTTTCTAACGACAATCAGTGTTAAATTTGGAGATGCTTCAGTCAGTAAATTAAATCCTACAGTGGTGAGCCCAAAACAGCAGGGAATAAAATTTCAGTGTTACAGATATTTACACATCAACATCACAATAATAGTTCCTTGAGTCTTTGCACTAGGAGCCAACTGCATCCAAGGACACTTCATAGATCTTACCTCAGGAGGCAGAAGTTGCAGACTACCACATTACTTAGAACAAAGATTTCGGGAGCTTCCTTTAGGTTAACAAGCAAAAGCACTCTGAGGATGGAGTGGTGTTTTTCTGGTGTTGTCCTCTGTGAGGTAGCACCAAATATCTCTAAAAACCTGAGACCCATAATGTCACACCAGGTCATTTGTGAGCTCAACAGGCACCTTGAAGTGGGCAAGAACCTCTTTATTTCTTTTTGACACTGTTTTGGTTCCACTCAGACCAAGCACCACATACTCCTTAAGCCAGTTTGTGGACTAATCTTGGGCCAATAGTAGCCTATGTAACATTGCCACTGCCTATATTGTTACCTCAAACAAATACTCCTGCAATGCAGCCTGGGAGCCTGTTTGGGTCAAGTTTGGCTTAACTTAATATCTACCTCATGCCAGCAGACCCAGTAGTAGAACCGACCTACAATGAAGGGAGTTGTCTTCCCATAGTGACCCTTCTCTAGCAAACAGTGGGAGGGTTAGAACACCTGGAATCACAGCTGATGGGACACAAGAACCATCAGACTATTGCTGCGTTCTATTTGTCCACCGAACCCAGTTTCAAAATGGCTACCACGAGCATCACAAATAAGTAAACATTGTGGTTTTCTACTATTTTAAGCACTTTTGTCTTTGTTGTAACCAAATGTAGAAGTCGTAGACATAGCAGTGTAAACGGTTACCTATAGGCATGTCGCTACAGTCTTATTACATGCCACCTAATAAGTTATTTTGTAGCTTGTGCAGTTTAAATTGGCTAGAGATGCTCCATGCTGCTATGACAACAATGCAGAGTTTTTAGCTACGGAATTTTCGCTTAAACAGTGGTTAAAACGTTAATAGACTACAATCAAATAAGATGAAACATGAACTTACATTCTCCGCTTGCTATCATCTTCTTCCATATTATGATGATGAACCACAAACTTTGATATTAGCTCTTCCGACCTGTTGTGTTGTGTGCAAAACAGAACGCAAAAACCCGCTGTAACTTGTTTTCCAACACGGATGTGACGTCACTCTCGAGTTGCAAGTCGCGCTTACAAGACAAATAGAACGCAGCATATCATGAAGATTAAAACCGTCCCACTGGGAATGGTAGGCCCTTCCTTTGGGCCCCTGTGCTGTTTAAATACAGCAACTATGGGGAATGTCATTGACATTTACATGGCATTGTACAAATGGCATGATTCTGAACTGCAATAGAAACTGCCCCATAGTCTCATTGTCTTTGGTTTCATGTATTGTCTCCTAGTGTTGAGCCACTTCAATGGCTCAACACGTTAACTTCAAACATTGACACCATAAGAACAGTTTTGTGAGTCTGCACCCACAGTCATTCCCCATTGTTCTACAAACAAGAAATGCCAGCTGCTCCATTTGCATTTATTTTTTGTACAGTAGCAGCTGGTTCTCTCCAACCCCGACTTAAATCTGACTGACCTATTGATGATCTTTTAGAAATGTTTGTTGCATATTAGTCATGAATCTCTCTCTCAATTTGTGGTTTTCTGTTGTCGCCTGATACACAGCAAAATTGTTTTGAGAGCTTTTTCATGTCTTCCAGGTGCTTTGTGTCCAAACATTCACCTCCACAACAGACTCAGGTGGGGGAATTGATCATCTTTAGTGTACAGGACTGCAGTGAGATTTCCTTTGCTGATCACATGCTCAAATTTTCTTTTTCTGCAGAGTCAAGTGAGTGTGGATGCTGGAGTTCAGATTTCATCCCCAGAAAAAGAGGAAGAACTCCATTATGGTGAAGTAAGAATCATCAAGAAGACACCCAAGGCTTCCCCCATTCCAGTTCAGGACTATGAACAGCAGGAGACAATATACTCTCAGGTTAGAGTGTCAACGCCAGAAAACTCCTCAACACAGGCTGCTAACAGTCCAGAGAATCTCTATGCGCAAGGGAAGAAAACTTAATGTTTATTGTAAAATAAGAAATGCTAAACTTGATTTTTTTGTGTGCAGTGAATTAGTCCACATTAGTCCAAAAAGAAAAACCTGATGGTCATCAAGTTTTTATGGTTTGCATTTCATTTTTTACCCCAAATTTCAACTGATGAACTATTTTTCAGCTCAGAACTGCAAACAGGTCTTCTTTTTTTGAAAAATACTGAAAAAATTATTTTCATTGCCCAAAGTACAAGGCAGATTTAAAAACAACATAATACTACCACAATCATGTTTCATAGTGAGTGTTCATAGACATTTCTTGTTTTGAACTTTTACCACAAATTTTGCATGTGGTGCAAAAAATTTCATTTTAGTTTCACATGACTTGATCCCCTTCTTTCTCGTGTTTGCTTTGTCCTCTACATGGCTTATTACACAGGTTAATGGGCTATAGTACTCCTTTCTTTTAACAGTGGATTTCTTCTTGGCACTCACCCATAAAGAAAGGATCTGTAAAATCCAACACCCAATAATTGTCCTATCCCCATATTCTCCAACTTGAGCTGTGAATCCATGTAGTTCCTTCAGAGTTAAGTCTTTTGGTGGGTTTGCAGTTGTGTCATATTCTCTCCATTATCAGAAGATGAAATGTTTGGGATATTGTTTAATGTTACAGCTTTAACTTTTCCATAACCTCATCCTTGACTTGCCTGGTGTGTTCCTGTAAAACTTTGAGATGATTTCTCAAGTTTTTGGTTGTAAAAAGTCAAATTTTAATGGGCGTGACTTATTCTGCAATGCTCTGCATTTTGAAAATAGGTCAGCCATCTTGTGCCAGCTGCTTCAAGCATTTAGCATAATTAAATAATGATATCTTCATCTTTGCAGATGGAGATTCTGCATAACATATCAAGAGATGAAGTAACATTATCATACTAGCTGTGACATTAGCATTGTATTTCTGTTGTCATGTTAATATTTAGGGTAAAGAACAATTTACTCCTGGACTGCTAAACACAATGTTCAAGTCGAGGATAACATTTCAGAAGTTGACATGATAAACTGACTTTGTATTGTTTCATTCCTAGGATTAAATCAAAAATATATGTAAATAGTTTGAATCTGCTATATGATTGAAGTGTATTGGATTGATTCGATTATAAATTTCATGATATGAATTTGATCTGTTGGTCTTACAAAGTTTTTTGAGATTATATTTGTTATGAAACTGGACTATATAAGCCAACTATATTGAAATAAATTCAACCTAATTAAACTCTTTGCCTTTGACTGCTGCTGACATAGAAATCTGGTTAAGTCTGGATGAGCTTCACTAAAGTACTAAAAATGTTATGTAATAATTCTTCTGAGCCAGATGGGGTAAAATGCACCATGTAACTTCTTCATTATTCATCTATAGATCCAAAAAACACAAAACCTTTGAAAAAACTATAATACATGATTAACTACAATCGCACGTATTTATCTAACCATTCAGCTAATATCTTGCAATCATTTAGCTTCTTACAATGGCTGATGGTCAGATGGTTTGGATCTGGAATTTAATTCTCCTGCTGTGATGTTTTTCTATTTGCATGAGATAGACTAAGAAAGGCATATTGTTCTTTGTTAAAATCAAGGCTTTAAAGATAAATCTTGACCATTTAAGGATAGATGTTTGCTGTTTGATTATCCAAACCAAACCTGAATTTCAAATTTTTGCAAAATAAACAAATATGATTAGTGTTTTTTTCCTTAAGTTTTTATCACAATATTTTACTGTTATCAATCAGTTATAACTGTGATTCTGGATGATTAACTGGATATAAATCTGCTAGCTTAAAAAAATGATAGTTAGAATATTAAAGTCTTGATGACTGCTTTGCCAAAAAGGGGTATGAATTTGATAAAATGCCCTGAACATCACAAACAAAAGACCTGTTACAATGTTTATACAGTGTTGTATCAGTTCAGCGAAGATAGATACAGCAAAAAAAAATTGCTTTTGTTAGTATCCTGAGTATTCCTTACCCGTTAGTGATGGCTTGTAAGAGTGCAAAAGGAAATAAGGAGGACACTAGCTTTGAAGCTATCACCTCGCTGCTTCAACAGCACCGGGAAGGCAGAACGGGTCTCGTCCCTAGAGCTAGCCGCGGATGACTTGAGTCGTTAACCTCGAAGACCTATGTGCTGCCCTCCATGAAGACAACACTAAGCTAAAGGACAAAGTCACCGACTTAGAAAGCTGTAGCAGACGTCAGAACATCCACATCCTCGGCCTACCTGAAGGCACTCAAAGTGGGTGCCCCACTCATTTCTTCTCCAACTTCCTCTGCGAGCTATTTGGGAAAGAAGTTCTTCCGAATCCACCAGAGCTTGATAGAGTGCATGTTGAAGCAGCATGTTGTATTATCTTTTTTTTGAAGAACAGATTTGACTCAGACTGGAGTTTAGGAATGGAAAGATAGCTTCATTAATGCATATTTGACTATACCTTGATAATACATCTGTTAAACAACTTAACACTGATGTGGCCTTTCTGCAGGAAACTCACATAATGGGTACTGATATTGAGCGCCTCGTGTCATGGTGGAGAGGACAATGTTTCTACTCCCTCTTTCAGGCTAAAGCAAAAGGGGTCTCAATATTGATCAGCTAGAACATTCCATTTGAGGCCCATAATGTTGTCTCTGATAAGTGTGGTGGTTTCATTATTGTGAACGGGAAACTGCATAAAATTTTAGTTGCTTTGATGAATATTTATGCCCCTAATACAGATGATGAGAATTTCTTTAATCAATATTTTTCTTTTTTGTCGGATCTTAAAACCCCTTAAAATTCCTGCAATTTCCGCCCTACTTTTAAAAAAAATGCATACCCAAAATTAACCTAAAGCTGTTCTTGGACCATTTTGAGTAGAGACATGGCTGGGATCTCTTTGGAAAGCAAACACTCTAAAATTTAACCCAGAACTGTGTTAATATGTCTGAGTGCTATTTTTACCAAGCAATATGAATTTTAATACACTGAAAAAAAAATTTTTTTATGTCCACTTCTTTATTTTATATAAACACATGCTGTAAAAAAGGCTTTAAAAAGAGGTGGTGACCTAAAACACAACGTGGGTCTGAAGCCTAAAGTATCACCTTCATCCACACCAAATTTGACAGCAATAAACCAAAAAATAAATATTCTGCACACATTTTTATAACTACAGGTCAAAGGTGGTCAAAAGTGTGCCATATGCGCCATCTCCCGGGTAAATGCCGTAGTCCTCACTAAATAAAAAATATCGTCAGAATCATAACTGCATCTTACCATATAAAGCTCCACGGCTTCCTTCAATGTTGTATTTTAATTTTAAAGGGTGTTTGGACACAATGTTGAAACAATATGTTACTGGTACGCACTGTGCGTAATCTCTTCATGAATAAGACATTTTACCCACGTCATATACTATGGCAGCGAATAAGTCCGCCCGGTCAATTTATATATCTGCGTTTACAGCATTACATTGGCTATTCGATGCGTCAATCATCAGAGTTCTGGACCGCGATTGGTTCGAGTTACTTACCATAACGCATTCCATGCGCCATTGGTTGGAGATCTACCGTACGTAAGGAATAAACCGGATGAAATTTTTCTTTTTTTTTCTTTCTTCTGGGCATGCTCAGTGACCTTTGTAGGCGGAAGTGGAAGCGAAGGAATTGGAAACGAAGCTGTATAGACTACAAAAATGGCCACAGACATTTCGGGAGCGCATTTTCACTGTTGTTTTACATTTTTTAATCGGTTTTGCCGTTGTCTGGGACTAATCACTTTATTGGAGGACTTTAATCGGACCCTTATTGATGTAAAAAGACAATTTTTGTTTAAAATGGAGCGGTTTTGTCATGTTTATTGGACTACAAAGTGGTGAGTTCCATATTTTTATACCACCATCAGGAGAACGTTTGTGTTGGCAAAAGCTCTCACTGTGTCTTCAGTTATGATTGTATCCTTGATCGCCAGACATAATTGGAATCAGAAGACTCTTAGCTTTCCAATGATATAAAATATGTATAGGTTCATAGAAGTTAGAAGTCAGAAAATCGGTGGATTTAAACTAGGAAATGGGCTGGGCCCCCCCCGCGGGCCCTCGGAACGTTAAGATCAAGAAAAAAAAACCTCTAGTCCTAGCAGGTGATTTTAACTGTTGGATGGACCCAGCTTTAGATGCTCATCTGTTAAAAGAAGTGTTATAAGCAAATCTGCATCAGTTATTCAAACCTTCCTATCTGATTATGGACTATGTGATGTGTGGCGTACTATAAACCCTTCATTACTGACATTAAATTGTCTGCAGCAGATTCGTTCTTGTGTTTACCAGAGCATAGTCATCTCAGATCACACCCCACTTACCATGTCCATATCTTTTCCTTATCTTACCCCAAGAGTTGGGCCATGGCGTTTCAACTCAACTCTGTGGTCTGATGAAAACTTCCTAAAATTTATTCATGATGAGATAAACCTTTATTTCATCACTAACTCCTCCCAGGTGAGTTCCAGTTTTACTGTATGGGATGCCTTTAAGGCTTACATTAGAGGCCAGCTCATTGCTTATTCTGCAAAAATAAAAAAATGGTCTGCTCATGAACAGAATAACGTATTGCAACAGTTTAAAGAAGTTGACGAACAATTTGCCCAAATCCAACATCCCAAATTACTTATTAAAAAACGTGTGGAACTTAAAATTAGGCTTGACTTATTGATGACCCACTCAGCGGAACGTTTGCTTCTGCATGACAAATCCAAATTCTATGTCTGATAAGCTATTGGCAAACCTGCTTAAGGGCTCTAGGGCAAGGCAAACCATTCATAGAATCAGAAAACCGAATTGTAACATAATCACGGATCATAATAAAAATAACCATGTATTCAGGGACTTCTATTCAGAGCTCTACAGTTCACAATCCCAAACCAACAGCGACACAATAAATGACTATTTAGCTAAACTTAAACTTCCTCTAATTTCATCAGAATTTAAAAATAGGTTGGACGAACCCATCTCCCACTCAGAAGTCTCCTTAGCTATGGCTTCAATGCAATCTGGCAATTGCTTAGGACCAGATGGTCTCCTCAAAATTTTTCAAAAAGTTTTCAACCTTATTTTCTGCTCAAATTTGCCCAACCCTTACAGACTGCCTTAAAGCTGCAGTAGGTAACTTGAATAAAAGTAACTTTTTTATGATATTTCCTAAAACTGTCCATATGTTCTGAAAGTACGAAATGAGATTTGTAATCTGTTAAAAAAACCAACTCAATTGGTCACGCCTACAGCCCCTACTGTGATATGCAGGAATCCACCGTGCCCGTAGAAAACACCCAATCAGAGCCAGAGCAGTGTCTGATGGAGTGTCTGACATCTGTCTATCACTCCTCACTCACACACACCGCGACCCGCTCCTCGCTCTGCTATGCAACCGGCTGCAACAGCCACCTAAAGAGAAACTGCCCGTACCGCTGCTGCCAACAACAGCATATACGGCTAAGATAACAAAAGAGAAGATGACCAAGGAGGACAAAAAAGCTAAGAAGAAAGAAGTTGACCGAACCCGAGATAAAACGAGGGTAAATATTGGCGTAGCCTTTGAGAGGTGGAGGGAGCTACGGGACCTGAAAGCGTTTAAAACCGATTCCGAGTTGGCAATGTTTCTGCTTGACAGGTAATTACCCTTGCTTGATTAATATTTGTTTTGTTTTTGTTTGTTTTTTTGGTGGTGGTATTACAGTAAACCTCCGCAGCGCGTGCGATCATCCGTGCACTCACAGCTAATGTTGTCATATGTGGTTTACTGTTAGGAAATATTCACGAAAGTTTGTTTGTCGCGTCAGCTGATTATCTTTGGCAGTTGTTACGCCAGTAGCGCAGCCAAAGGAGGGAGGAGGGCATTGGAGGCAGGGCTTGAGTGCATCGGAGAGGGAGGGGGAGTGATGTGAAGCTTGTTTGGGTCTAAATTTTCAAGCAAAGTCTGCTCTCCTCTCTGAGTTACCTACTGCAGCTTTAAACAAGGATCTCTCCCTCAGTCATTTTATGAGGCTTGTATCACACTTATCGCAAAAAAAAGGGTAAGATCCAACCGAGTGCGGCTTATACAGACCTAATTCCCTGTTGAACACAGACGCCAAAGTATTAATCAAGATTCTTGCTCATAGATTAGAAGTTGTTTTGCCATCTGTTATCTCAAAAGACCAGAGAGGTTTCATCAAAGGTCGCCATTCCTATTTCACAAGATTGCTCTACATTGTAAATTCCAGTTCTGCGAGCTCTGGTGACTGTGTTTCCCTTGACGCTGAAAAAGCCTTCAGTCGGGTTGAGTTGGATTATCTTTTTGCAGTTCTTGGTTTGGTTTCGGGGGAAAAGTTATTAGGTGGATGAAATTATTATATCATCAGCCATCGGCTAAAATTCGTACTAACCTACAAACCTCAGAACCAATTAAATTATAAAGAGGCACCCATCAGGGCTGTCCCCTAAGCCCCCTTCTCTTTGCTCTGGCCATAGAACCCCTGGCCATCGCATTACTTAACAGCAAAGCAATGTCTGGTATTTGGAGAAAAAACATGGAAGATAAGGTATTGCTTTATGCGGATGATCTCTTACTCTTTATTTCCAGCACATCAACCTCACTGCCCTGTGCACTTAATATGCTTCAACAATTTGGTCAGATTTCTGGATATAAACTGAACCTTTCTAATAGTGAGATTTTCCCTCCAAATATTTAAACAAATATTTTAGAATTTGCGAACCTACCTTTTAGGGTTGAAAGACAAAAATTCACATATCTGGGTATTACAGTGACAAAACAACACAAAGACCTACTCAAAGATAATTTAATTAATCTAATAAACCAAGTAAAGCAATCCCTTTCACAATGGACACCACTTTCTATGTCTCTGGTTGGACGTATCAACTCAATCAAAATGACTATATTACCCAAATTTGTATATCTTTTTCAGGCACTACCCATTTTTATTCCAAATATGTTTTTTAATGAGCTGGACTCGGTTCTTTCATCTTACATCTGGCAGGGTAAATGCCCTGGGCTCAATAAGACTCATCTTCAAAAACCCAAAGATGGGGGCCTTGCCCTCCCTAATTTTCGTTTTTCGCTGCTAACCTTAGAGGTTTGGTGTTTTGGTTCTTCTATCATACCCGAAGCAATGGCCCCGATTGAGTGACAATGGAATTACATAGCAATAAGAATATATCTATACCCGCTGTTCTCTGCTTCTCTCTTTCAAGATCCCTACCCTGCCCCACTTTAAACCCTGTAGTGAAAAATGCATTGAAAATATGAGGCCGATTCAGGAAATATTTCAAACTTCACAATTTTTCCCCTCTAAGCTCTATTGCATTTAATCATCTTTTCAAATCATCCATGTATAATGGTGTGTTTTTAGAGTTGCATATGAGAGGACTTACTTACTTCAAGGACCTCTTCATAGAGGGTAAATTAGCATATTTTACCACGGTCCCACTTCTTTAGATATTCGCAGACCAGAAATTTTATTCTGTCTCAGTTTTCAGCCTCACTTTCTCTCCCAGAGCCTACATTGTTAGAAACCATCCTATGATTAAACCCGACCAATAGAGGGCTAATTTTTGGGCTATACAATGAAATGCAAAAACCTGACACAGACTCCCTCATCCAAACTCAAAACGGTGTGGGAGGAGGACTTGGACATGACCATCTCTGGTTAAACATGGGCCTCAATACTTAAACTAGTTAACACATCATCTCTGTGCGTGCACCACTTTCAGTTTAAAGTCGTGCATAGAGCCCACCTTTCCAAAGCCTGACTAGCTCGTATATATCCGGAAATATAAGACTGCTGAGGCAACACTGGTTCAGATGTATTGGTCATGTCCCAGCCTCGCACAGAAATTTTTCACACACTGTCTAAGATTCTCAAAACTACAGTGGTACCCAGTTCCTTATTGTCTCTCTTTGGTATCAGTGAGGAAGGGTTGCATTTACCAGCTTTTGAAAAACAGGTGCTGTCCTTCTGCTCCCTGTTGGCGAGGCGGGCAATTTTAATCTAGTTAAGAGGTGTGACTCCCCCAACTCATAAACAGTGGTTATTGGATCTTATGTCTTGTCTTAAACTTGACAAGATAAGATGCTCTTTTCAACACTCTTCTGGGAAATGTCAAAGCATTTGGGGTCCTTTCATTGATCCTTTTAAAAATGTGTAGACTTGGTGATGGTTCAGGTGGGAAATTTACTTTTACCAGGAAGTGCTTTCCCTTTTTACCAGTGGGAGGGGCTGGTGTGAGGACCTTGGGCAGAGACTTGGGTAGGGATGAATGGGATTGTTTTAAAGGGGCTGTCTTAATTCGCTAAAAAAAAAATTTTTTTTTTTTTTTCTTCATCTTTAGAATGTGGCTTAATTATGCCAGATGTCCAAATACTTTTTAATCATATTTATTTTCTTAGTGTGCAGGTGAAGGAAAACAAAAAATCTTAATAAAAAGACGGTGAGAGAGGTCTGTAATTTTCATCATAGATATATTTCAACTGTAAGAGACAGAATGCAAAACGAAAATACCGGAAATCACATTGTATGCTTTTTAAAGTGGAACTGAACCCCATGAAAAAGAATAACCCCGCACCCAGACAACATTTGAAAAATTCTACCAAAGTGGGGCATAGAGGCATGGAGGGGCGTGGCCAAGTGTGGAGGATGAGCGGGGATGGGGGGTCTGGAGGAAAGGGACCAGTGACTGCTAGCCTAATCTGACACTGAAACATGGACAGTGACCCAAGCGATGTTGGCAGTTTTGCGGCTGATCGACGTTCATCTGTTTTGAAAGTTAGCCTATGTTGGCGTTACCACTCAGAGACTGGACTCCTCCTGTCTCCCTCTGCCTCAGCAGCACTGGCCTCCGGCAGCGCTGAATCGATCTTGTTTGGACATCACGTGCAACTTTAATACAGAGGACAAAACATTTGACAGCAGCAGAATGATCCATGGAGTCTGGATGAAAATAAATTTTAATTTTGGCTCTGATCCAAATGTAGTTATTTTCAACAGCAGTGAGTCGGTTAACACCTATTCACTAAAAATGACTGGAAACCTTAAACTCAAGTCTTACAGACAAATACTTCTTCAGAATTGAAAATGAAGCATTCAAGGCGACAGCTTGTGCTGATCCTCTTCAAATAAATGTGAAAGGTAAGAAAGCCTAAGTTTTATTATATGATGATGTTTATTTGACTTATATGTATGACAATTTTTGATAACTAGATTTTTTTGGTTTCTGTAAATTTGAAAATAATTATTCTAGAAAAAAATTCAACTAATAAAGAACAAATTGGTTTGGTTTAAAAACTAAAGTCACAATGAACCTAAATTATATATTTATAGACTATCAACATACATAGGTATGGTCAAGCTAAATGAAAGCTGGATGAATTTGCAGAGTAGCTGAACTGTTACTTATTCTAAAAAGAAACTATTTTTAATACATGATTAGTGAATAATGTGGAAATTTATTTTAGTTGTTTTGGTAACTTGTGTGTTGTTTCAAATCCCAGATTCTCCTTGGAGTCCCATCATTAGTATCTCTGCTGGTGATCTGAAGGAGCATCAGTCTGTCACTATAACCTGCTCAGCTTTGACTCCCTGTCCACACTCACCTCCTGAACTCACCTGGAATCTCCAACAAGACTCTCACAGACAAACAGAGAAAAACACAGATGGAACCTTTACAACTAACATCCAGGAGACCATCACTCTGTCAGACACACATGATGGATACAACATTAGATGTTCTGCCACATATCCTGTGAATGGAGGAAACAAGACAGCAGAGACAGATTTGTCTCTCAATATTTTATGTAAGTGATCCTGTCAGCAGGTAATGATTCATCTGTTTCTGATCAATAAAGTTAATATGTGTCCTATTTTCCTCAGATGCTCCTAAAGACACCTCAGTATCCATCAGTCCATCAGGTTTGGTGTCAGCAGGTAGCTGGGTGGAGCTGAGCTGCTCCAACAGAGCCAATCCTCCTCCCAGCTTCCACTGTTTCAGGAACAGCAAACATGGAGCCATTAATCTATCTGTGGGACCGGTTTACAACTTCAATGCTACGGAGTGAGGAGAGTATTACTGTGAGGGAACAAATGTTTTGGGTATGGAGAGATCTTTAATGATCCGTCTATAAATTAAAAGTAAATATTTAAGCTAAAAAATCTTGTTCAAACCCTTAAAAGTACCTTCTCAACTTTAGATATTTCACTTTTGATGCATTTTTTTTGTGTCTCATGATTTGCTGATTGAAGATCTAGTCTGGGTGGAAATACCAGCAGGAGCTTCTGCAGCTGTCTGCATTGTGGCTTGCCTGGTTGTGTCAGTTTGATGAGTATTACAACTCCTACACAATGTAGATACTGACAGTGATGTTTCAGGTAGACCTGAGATCAATGTGAGAACATTAGGAATCACTTTTCAATTTAATGTTTATATTCCTTTTATATGTTCATTTCAGGACAAACAACCATGCACACACACGCTCATACCTAAGGGCAATTTAAAGAGACCAGTTAACCTAACAGTAATGCTTTTGGGCTATGGGAGAAAGCCAGAGTACCCAGAGGGAACCCACACATGCACAGGGAGAACATGCAAACTCAATTTGCAGAAAGACCCTGGGCCGATTCGAACCCAGGCCTTCTTGCTGCAAGGCAACAGTGCTACCAACTGCGCAAAAAGTTCTCCCTAAAGCAAACACATGTAGTTCAGCTCTCTGGTTTTGTACTTTCAAGCTAATTCAGCAATGACACTCATTTAGATTGTAATGAGATGTGATTTATTTGACAACTATCCTGTAATATTTTGTCTCAGATCAATCTTGACACTCTTCAGTCTATAGGCTTTTTCAAAAGACACATCGTGGCGGGATATTAGTGTAGTATTGCTGGCACAGTGTGTCTTTTGAATGCACCAATGCAATGTAGGAATATTGTGGCATTCGTGCCAGCATGCTTGATAGTAATATTATGACAATCCAGATGGTCTCTACGCTCAAGTGAAAAATAACTTCTGTTGTGTGATTAGATATTTATTTAGCATTTACTGCTATCTACTCTTTTTCTATTATTGAAGTCATAGGACACAAAATATAAATCTTCAACTAATTATATTGAGATAGTCAAGTAGAAAAGAACCATCAGTCCTGTTTTTTTCATTTAATGTTCAGGTCAACTCCTACAGACTAAATGCAAAACAGATACATAAATATTTCACTGTTGTTGTATTCTACTTTTTTGAGGCTATTTTTATTATGCAGTACATATGTTTTAATTATATCTTTTTTAAGCTTTAGAAGTAATAGGCCTGTTTATATTATTCAGGGTAGTAAAACATGACTCTGTTACCAGTATTTTATAGGGTTGAAGGTTTTAAGTAAACAAACTCTTGAGTAAAGATATGAATTGAAAGCAGGGAGGATCAGCTATAACTCTAAGTCATGTTATAACCCAGTTCATGGTAAGGTCAAGAGACCTGGAGAAAATAAATGGCCTGTCAAGATGTAGAAGGAGGAGAGAGGAGTCATGTGATATGTTCTTTGTTCTTTTTGAAATAAATATGATACAGCCTTGTAAGAGAACGAGTCAGTCAGATCTTGTCTGGCTCCCATCTGCAGGTGCGTCTTTTTCAAACCAGATATATGATTGTGTGTGTTTTTTGTTACTCTCTGTCTCTCAGTCCTGGGTCTTATTTTGAAACAGATTCCGCTGGGGTTTTGGAGTTCGGCGCCCCCACCTCTCTGAGCAGGAAGTGAGTTGCAGAGCACATTATGAGAAAAAAGCCGACAATATGGTGGAGGATGCGGGCATTTGATTTGGTTTTGAGTTTTCTCAGGGCTGGGAGAGATTGAGTGTGAGTTATTAGTGTGGCATAACTGATTGATACAGGTGTTTGTGGCAATTGTAGTGATTTTGTGTTTTTTCTTTGAGTTCAACAGAGAATCGGAGAGCGACTGGATTGATCCTTGCTAATCAACACCCGGGTGGTTTTGTATCAATCTGAAAAAGCGCTAACACCAAATTAATAGGTATTGATCGATTTAAACGTTCTCCATTTAATGTTGACGTGTTGTTCTTTCGGTTGAGGGTCGACCAAAGTACGGACCAGGGGGCTTGAGAGTTGGCCGCTCACTTCCGATGGGACGCTATCGGAAATTCTCTGGGGCTTACAAGCGGAAGAGACAGCAGTTTAGAGCCTATGTGTTCTCTGTTGCCTAAACGGATTACCTTGGAGAGGCCGGCGTATCTTCCAAACGCACGATTGAGCCACGTGAATTGGATTGTGTTTAAAGGTCCGGCTTTAGGTGGCTCCGGTAGAGGTTAGTGTTTGATGAGATTGTGAAAATTGTTGTTCTTTCTTTCTCTCGGATGTTTGTGTGTGTGATTGGGTAAGTCGCGGTGACGGAAGGAAGCTACCATATAGCTTCTTGAACTCCGGCCGCATATAAACTTCTCATTTAGGGGAACTAACCGACTGAATCTAAAACCATAATTCCTCTGCGAATCTTAAACGCCTAGACAATGCCCGCGCTTCTTGTACAGACAATAAGCGTAGAAGCTTGACATTGTAGAGGAATAAGGGAATATCATTTTCAGTCAGCTAAAGTACCACCATAAGTTAGCTTACGGCTAACGCACAGTTTGGATGAGTTTCGCCTGGAAATAAAGGCGTTCAACCTTGTGCAACTACGTAAACACGTCTAAAGCATTGTCGAACACATATATATAGGACTGTTATTATGAATAACTGGTAGTAAACTCTATGGAATATATATAAAATAACTTTTTATGATAACGGAGCGGTCACGTTTGGCTTCCGGTTGAGCTAGGTTGCTCATGATGACAGCTAATCTTTGGTAGCTTAGCTTCCGAACTGTATTTATTTGGCTCGGTTAAACAGTCATTCGAGTATTGATGGCGAAGTGTGGTTTTGTTGGAGGCATTTTGTTCCTGGTTGGTTTACTTATGAGTACGGTTTGTTAGGTTTAGCATCGTAGTGAAGAATTAGCCATCTGTGCACCGGCGTATTCATTCCGCGGTGTGACACGGAAGTTTTATTGGGCCGGACTTTGATCTGTCAGTCCGGCGGAGTTTTTTTTTTTTGAGCAAACTGTTGACTATTTTGTGTTGCAAAGCGAGTTTTAAACGTATTTCTTTCGGTATATGTTTTAATGATAAATACAAATTGCCTTATATTGGGAGAATTCTATTTTTTCGTGTGTTTCACCAAAGTGTGCGTCCCGAGTTTTGGCGCAGGCCGGACTCTATTAGGAATTCTTTGATTTTTAGATGAAACGGCAATAATCTCCGTATATAAATAAATTAATGATAAGATAAACAGTGCGTTATAAACCTTTTTAGTTTTCCTTCGTTTCGGCTTTGCCTAAAACATTATTAAGGTTAATGTTGCATGAATAAATAATATATAAACTCCTTCACTATAAAAAGAAATAAATTAAATAAATAAAAACGGTGCCTGCCTTTACTGTTAACTGCATTAATATTGGGATAAATTTGGGCCTACGAATTGATAGTTTATCAATTAAAATAAATAATTTATAGAGTTAATAAAAATAACCTATTTTTTTTTTAATTTTAATCCATTTTGGATTTTTGTTACGAATATTCAATGGCAGCCGAATATAAATTACTTCCTGCTCCACAGGGACGAAACTGGCGTACTTTAGATGCCCAATTGTTAATATACATTTCTAAATTATATTCTGTTTTAGTGGATAAGCCCGGTAAAAAATAAAAAAAATAAAAACCAGTTCCAGGGCCTTATGACGGCCAGGTGGGCTCGTCATGGTGCCCGAGGGGATTATAAGAGAAGTCTCTCACAGAATGTGTTCTGGGGAGGAAAAGTGACACCTACTAAATTTAGTTAGCAACACATTAGAATGCACCGATAAATTGTTTTTGGCGTATAATGCTAAATTGATGGATGAGATGGAGCAGCACGAACACAGGTTAACTGGGGTTCATCTACAGATGGATGGACTGCTGCAGAATCAGGAAAGATTAGCATCTGTGGTAAGGGGTCAAGCTGCAAACCTTTCAAGAGGTCCCAGCCCCAGTCAACGTGATGAATGTTAGCGTTCAACAGGTCAAAAATATGCAGACGTTGGGAGACAAGGGGAGTGAAGGACCATTTAAGAATACCAGATCTCAGGTGTCACTGGGGGCAAGTGGAGGCCCTGATTTAATGCTTCCTTTAGTGGGTGCATCAGATGGTTCAGTGATTTACAAACCATGGAAGATGGCTGACATATCTGCCATCATTCTGGAACTCCCTGCTTTGACTGGTGGAGGAAACTGTTGGATAAATAAATTAAATCAGTTGACTTCAGGGCAAACCCTAGCGGTGGGGGATTGGAAAGCTATTATGGGTAGAATGTTGACATTGACAGATTATAATGAGATGATGCTCCAGTGTCAGCTAGCAGGTGTACTTGATGAAGTCCCATTCACACATCATGCATATGAGCTCGCCGAGTGGGTCAGAAGAAAATATCCTACTCCGCCTGCGTCTAAAATTTTGAAATTTCCCTGGTCAACTGATGTTACTCCTGCAGAACATATAGCAAAATGTAAAGATAAATGGGTTGCAGTTACTGGAGAACACCCTCGAGATCCGGGAAATAATCGGATTTGGTTTAGAGAAGCAGTTTTAGCAGGCATGCCAGAGTCTGTTGCTACATTAATGAAACGGAATCCTGATTCACACATTTATGATCAGCCTACATGGGAAAGACACGTAACATATTATTTACAAGACGTGCAAGATTCTGCGTTATAGGACGCTGAGGAGAATAAGAAAATGGAGACTGCTTTGTTAAAACTACAGTTAAAAGAGGCTCAGAATAAATCGACTGACTTGTATCAGTCTAAAAAAAAAGTGATACAGATGGTGGCTGAAGCAGCACCTACTGTTGGATCAGGGACAGTGCTGCCTTCTTTTCCTGTGATGTATGCTGGAGCTGCGCCGAATCCGCCATTTACTGCTCCTTATAGGACATGGCAGCCTCGTGGCAGGTCACGTGGCAGGGCCAGGTTTGGGGATTTTAGAGGCATGGGGAGAGGGCAGCCGGGTGCTAACGGTTGTCACAGGTGTAGCTCCAATGAACACTGGGTGAGGGAGTGCCCACACCCACAAGGGGGCGCTATACCTCCCGGTCAGCCACCTCTACATATGGCTCCAATGACTCTCCCTATAACTCAACCATTGCCTGTTTCAGTGGGTGATCAAAGACTATCACATCCTTTTGTCATTGCTCAAACCACGCCTGTCAACTTGTTAGGCAGAGATCTGCTTATCAAACTTGGTGATACTATTCTATGTACCCCTGATGGACTTATGGTGACTTTTCCGAATGGACGTACGCATTGCTGTGACACCATGAGTGGTCAATTTTTGCTGAAGGATGACACTTCACAAGTGGCTGATATTTTCTGGGCCAGATTGACTACGATGTCTGCACATGAATCTTCTGCGGCTGACTTTCTGAGATGCTGGAAGCCTTGGCTGCTTGAACTCCAGCCTTTTGTTCCACCGCCTGATCCTTTCCATGTGACCTTCCTTTATGAGAGGGGCGATCCTACCTTATACCAGGAACAATTTGAAACAGAACTTGAAGGCCAAAGTTGGTCTGTGGCTTCGGGTCCATGCTTTGTGGGGACGAAGGGTATTGCACTGTTTGCTCATCTGAATTCAGAGCAGCATAAGTGGTATATGATGGAAGCTGAAGCGCTTCCACACATATCGCTTTTGTTGCATCCGAAACATCAAGCTAAAGATTTGGGGGGAATGGTTAAAAGGGGAGTTGAATTAAAGGATTGGGTTCACACCCACCTTCAGTCTCTTTTTCTCCTTCTACTCAGATGTACAAAATAGACACGCAGCTCTCTGATACTACCATTCTGGAACATTTGCAGCTTTCTAGAAATCATGGCAGAGAAAAAACAGATCATCCTGATGCAGTGGAGGCCTTAAAGGTCGTGCCTGACTCTTTGCTATCCTCAATGCTGTCATTTCTGGGACTGACAAATTTTTCCAGACATTATGTGCCTAATTACACAAACCTTACCACACCACTCAGGGCTCTTGTAAATGCTCATGGTATGAAAAATCTGCATGCTAAATTAGAATGGGACATACCGGCTGAGGAGGCATTTATCAAGTTGAAACAGGCTCTAGCACAAGCAGCTGATTTAGCCACTCCTGACTATACATGTCCATTTTTTCTTAACACATTAGAAACAGATGGGGTGGTTAATGGGATTTTGTTTCAGAAAAAAGGTGGTCAGAGATACATTCTTATGTATCTTAGCATAAAGCTGCAAGCTATTGAAATGAGACAGCCACCTTGCACGAGACATGCAGCAGGAATTGCACACCTAGTGGAGAAAACTTCACACATTGTCAGGGGTTATCCACTTAATATTTTGACATCTCATGGTGTCATGGGATTGGTTAATTCTGAGACGTTTACTCTTTCTACTTTGCGTCAGCAGCGGATTAGCAGAGTTTTGGAGGCACCAAACATTATTTTTACGCATGAAGGAATAAACATGGCTGACCAAATCACCGCCTCTGGGGAGCAGCATGACTGTGTCAGGCTGAATTCTGTTGTTCAAAAAAAATACGTCCTGATTTACGGTCTGATCCTTTACCTACAGGTTTTGTGCTCTATACAGATGGTTGTTGTTTTTAGAGATGGACAGGGCCAGTTAAAATCAGGTTTTGCAGTTGTTGAGCAGAATGGAGATTCACTACATACTGTCGTGTCAGGGAAGCTGGACGGCAAGCAGAGCGCACAGCGTGCTGAGATAAGGGCTCTTATTGAAGCATGCAAATGGGGAAGAGATAAAGACGTCACGATTTACACTGATTCGAACTACGGGTTTTCTGTTATACATTATGAATTACCACAGTGGAAGAGAGCAGTTTTTGTTACTGCTACTGGGGTCACAGCAAGGCTGACACCGTTGACGCGTGGGGAAATAGGGCGTCATCGAGCGGTCTAATTCAACTTTAAATTTACAGCTGGCAGAGAACCTCAGGTTTCATCGCACCCTGACCCGGACCCTCGCAGTGATCATCAGCATCTGAAGGGCCTGGTCTCCTTTTTCCTTCCGACCCCTCTCCTGTCCCTCACGCTGCAGCAGCTCTCTGCTGACCTGGGAGAATCTCTTTGCAGCAGGTGGTGTCGGTTCTGACTAGGCGGTGTCGACTTCCGAAGCCAGGAGGCGGGGCCTGACCCACCCAGAAGATTGGTTGAAGTTGCTGTAATCATCCAGTGTAATCTATATGTGCAACAAAATTGGGCGAGATAAGCAATTTGGACTTGCTTTTCTCGAAGAGGGATTGTACCGAAGAGAAAAGATCGCAAGAAATCAAACACATTTCACAGCAGGTTTTGACCACCTCACAATCGGTGGGGGAAGCTATTGGAGGCGGGGCCTGTCTGTGCATTTGTGTTTATTGGGGGAAATGTTCAGTTAATGAAGTAACTGTCATTTCAGTGAGGGCGATCTGCAGAAAAGACAGTAACTTTGGGAAAAAATAAAGACTCCACTGTACTGAATCTTTTCATCACTCTGGTAGCCACCTGCTGCCAGAGAAATAAACAAGAGCGAAGACTAGAGAAAAAAATAATAAAGACTGAACACTTACTAATCATTTTTCTTGTATTTTACAGGTTGTCTAACCGATTTTTATTTACAGGTGCAGATTGCTAGACACTGCCTAAGAGGGTGTCAAAGAATTTTTAAGTAGTCGATTTGTACGATTTTCTTCTTTATATTCAGTATTTACGGTTTTATAAAACTTTTTTAGTAATAAGATAAAACATTTTAAGGAGTGTTTAAAGTATAATCAGGTTGACTGACTACTAATTTTTGTTTTACTTATTCTTTTTTCATTATGATGTGGTTTTTGTAGGATGTTTTTGGGGTTGGTGACAATTGCTAGAGTTTGCTTTTACTAAAAGAATATTAAGAATTAGGTTAAAACATGAAAAACAATAATAATAAAAAAATAAAAAAATATTGCTTAAAGGTAAGGATAAAAAAAAACAGACACTCATTTTGAATGATCAGGTTAGAAAGAGGGACAATTTGTTAAATAATATGTTTGGTAAAGGGAAGACTCTGGCAATGTCTATAATGGTTTCTTTAGCAGTATTTGTGTTAACTATGGTGTTATGTGGATGTTGTTGTATTCCTTGTATACGTTCTTTGCTCACAAAGTGTATTGAAAAAGCTGTTGGTGATAATGTGCAAGGTCAATATCTGTTAATACCTCACATGGAGCCTGAAGGGGAAGTACAGAGGAGTGGTCAATCTATTTGAAAAATAGATTGAAAGAGGGATTTGTTGTATTCTACTTTTTTGAGGCTATTTTTATTATGCAGTACATATGTTTTAATTATATCTTTTTTAAGCTTTAGAAGTAATAGGCCTGTTTATATTATTCAGGGTAGTAAAACATGACTCTGTTACCAGTATTTTATAGGGTTGAAGGTTTTAAGTAAACAAACTCTTGAGTAAAGATATGAATTGAAAGCAGGGAGGATCAGCTATAACTCTAAGTCATGTTATAACCCAGTTCATGGTAAGGTCAAGAGACCTGGAGAAAATAAATGGCCTGTCAAGATGTAGAAGGAGGAGAGAGGAGTCATGTGATATGTTCTTTGTTCTTTTTGAAATAAATATGATACAGCCTTGTAAGAGAACGAGTCAGTCAGATCTTGTCTGGCTCCCATCTGCAGGTGCGTCTTTTTCAAACCAGATATATGATTGTGTGTGTTTTTTGTTACTCTCTGTCTCTCAGTCCTGGGTCTTATTTTGAAACAGATTCCGCTGGGGTTTTGGAGTTCGGCGCCCCCACCTCTCTGAGCAGGAAGTGAGTTGCAGAGCACATTATGAGAAAAAAGCCGACACTATACAGCTGATGAAAATGTATACTTTTTTAGATTAACTGCTTATTGATATTAACACTATGATAAGTAACAGAAATGTTCTTACCTGGTTCAAAATAAACAAATGCAGAATAAATAATTACATAACTTCCTTTTTTTACTCATTTTTCATTAAATAATGAAATTAGTAAATATATATCAGTTCCTACTGTTGGGAGTCCATTTTCCACAAATGAACTGAACAGACTGTTGGACAGCTGGAAGCCATTTTCCCAGATGGACTGAACAGACCACATTTCCCAGCAATCCTAGCAGTGACCCCCAACACACTCCTATTTGTCCATGGCCACCAATGGTGACATCTACGATGACATCATGGCCAAAGGGCTATAAGAAGTTGGTGGTGGCCATTTTCAAATTATTCTCAGCAAAAGTTCTCAGCAGAACTTCTGCTTACACAGAGGACATCTCACCGGTGAAGATTCTCTTTAGTTCTGACCTGCTGGACCAGGGAGAACTCTCATTTCAACGCTTCGAAGTCCCCATCCTGTTTGCGTATCTAGTTTGGGCTATATCAGGACTGTTCCAAGACAGTTCGTTATGACATCGAGCTGCAAGCTGTCCGGCCTGCAGTTGGGACACATGGTCCTAAAAATCCTGCGCAGGTTCTCTATTCCTTTTCTTGCTCAACTACGAACACATTTTGTTCTGCTCTTCATGGACTGGACCTCCCTCAAAGCAAAGTAGGACTGAACTAGTACATTTATGCTAAGATTGTGTCTGGGCAGATAAATAGGGAAAATAGAGTTTTAACAAGTTAGATCTCATTCATTGTTGGTTTAAAGTGTTTTATAAGCGCTGAACCTGTTGGCTCATTTAGCGTCGCCGCACACATAAGTTTGAGCTGTATTTGCTGTGTTTGAAACTGGTTTTTATCCTGAACGGATCCCACTCTTTCTTTCTTTTTTCCTTTCTCTCTTTTCCTCGCTCTTTCTTGCTCTCTGATCACCTGGTCGGCAGAGTTGGGCTCCGTCCGAACTGCTATAGCTGGTGTGTTAGCTAAAACGTAAACTCCATTGTTCCCTTGTCTGTTAGTTAAAGCTGTGGCCTTCCACATGGACAGTTCACCCCATATGCTCAATTTTAGCCAAAGCTAGTTGTATGGCCCTTCGTTCCACAGGCTATCTCTCCTTGGGCCCCCTGAAGTGAGAGCCACATCCCTTTTTGGACACACCTCACCTCCCCTCCCCTGTGAAAGGGGGAGCTGTCTGTTTGTCCCTGATCCACTTTGTGTTAATTGTGTTTAATTTTCACATATTATTGTTTTATAAGATCTGTAGTAATTAGTTGCATGCTTTAGAATAGATGGGGAATTATTGAAGAAATGTTTTGGCTGTAAGGTTGATCTATTTTCTTAATAAATTCCCCTTATCTTAAAGAGAAGTGGTCTGTGTTTAAAAGGTGTATGTGTACAATTATTGTTCACAACATGTGAATTTACACCTTCAAGAAGAAACTGGATGTCTGGTCTTCTAAAGCAGAAGTAGTGCCCCAAATATAATTTGATTATATATCTCAAGGCACTTTACAAGAAAAGTCATTTCAATGCAATCATAAAAACATTCCAATTAGTTTAAAGTTTTAGTTAGTTTCCTATTTAAGGAATCCCAGCAGATTGCATCAAGTAATTGACTTGAGGTTGCGTCCGTTGATGCAGACTCCAACCACAGCAATCCCTCATACTGAGCAAGCATGTAGCGACAGCAGAGAGGAAAAACTCCCCTTTAATAACAGAAAGAAACCTCCAGCAGAACCTGGCTCAGTACAAGCGGCCATCTGCCACAACCGTCTTGGGGTTTGAGAAGACAGACCAGAGACACAGAAAGAACAGAAGGTCAAGTTTACTGTCATGACAACCCTGAGGGGGGTGAGTTTTTCTTTTACAACTCATCTGTTTAGATGTAATCTAAGCTTGAAATTATAAATGATAAGGGGAATGTCCTTTTGATTGACAGGTCCCAGATGAGCTGTCAGCACAAGCGCTGATGACTAGCGGCCAAAATGTTTATTCATGTTCAGATGTTAATCGTGCTCATATTGGACAAAGAAGGCTTGCTGTGGTATTGATTACACTAACAGACCAAGATCCAAGAAGTCTCTGCTTCATTTTTTTCGGTAAGTAAAATTATATTTCTGTACTTTAAAAGTGGCCTACAGCTACAATGACCTGAATTATTGCTCTTTCTATGGTGTGTTTTTGGAGATGTCTCATTCAAATAACCATGAGTCCCTGGGCAGGGGAGTTGAGATGATCGTTTGTTTTTGTTATTTTATGTGATCTCCAAATATAATTTTTTTTCCTGTAATCATTACTTTGCAACAATACATTGTACTGTTGTTCTACAACAATTTGGAAATGGCAGTGTAACCTTCACCCTCAAGATAAGTGTCTACCATTCTTTTTCTAAGGTCCAGACTTCTTTTTTTTTGGCATGTAGTAGAGTACTCCAAGTGTTCCAGTGGCACTGGTCCTGCTGACAAGAGTTACTATCCACTTTTGGCTGGCAGAGTTTGCCCCTTGGTTGTTACGCAAGCTTTGTTCTGTTATTTTCTGTCTGCTGAGCCTGTTGGGCCACATGGAGATACAAGAACATATCATGGAGATACAAGAACATACAGTAAACACTATATATTGTCGCTGGACGTACTTTACCCTGTTCTGACATATGTACACTACCTACTGTAATAAGTTTAGAAAGACATAATTCGATTTGGAAAGCAGTTTTCTTCCGTCTTAGTTATGTTGTAATTAGGTTGTTGATTTGTATTATTTTTATCATCACAATCTTTAAAAGAAAAGAAATCAGCACACTTCAATCAGCGAAAGTGATTTATTCTTCTCATGCTTTTGGTCAGAGACCTTCAGGAATGATTGCGTTTGTGCCATCAGTGCTGGGTTTCAGTACCATAGTACATGGTTGATGTAAAACAACTGTGCAGTGCAGCTCAGCCAGGCATCATGGAAAATAGAGTCCCAGGTCCAATGTGCACAAATGTTTCACAAGGGCTTCACAGGAACACTATTTTAACACATTTTTGTCATACAGTTTATACAGGTAACTACAAAAGACAAAAATAAATAAAGATATATCAATGCAATGCAAACATCAGGCTATACCAGCCATCATGGGGCAAAGCTGAATATATATATATATATATATATATATATATATATTATATATATATATATAACTTACAAAAAAGCAGACATATCAAAATCTTCATTGAGTCCTGATGGTTGAAGTGAATTAAGGGTGTAGATCCAGAAATGTTCACATTGACACAGCCTTTTATCTATATCCCCCCCCTCTATGTAATGTAATATGTTCAATCTCCTGGAATCAGATCGAGGACACAGGATGTGAAGAATCATTACAGTGACACGCTACAGGGTAGTTGGAATTTTTACGTCTGATGGAACTTTTGTGTTAACTGATTCTCTGTTTGAGGGTGTGTAGTTTTGCCGACATAGATTTTGTCACAAGGGCACTTTAGCAAATATATAACATTCTTTTTAGTACAAGAGATAATACTTATCTGTTATGGAAAATATTTTCACTGTTCAGGGCAGTCTAAATTCAGATGTTCTCCAAGTGTTGTGGCACTGTGCACAGTGTCCACAAGGATAATATCCTTTCTGTACTGGGGCTAAGAGTGGCTGTTTTGAGGGAGGCAAGATATTAGCCTTGACCACTTTTTTCACACTTTTCTTCAAGAGAGCAGGTCTGGGTTTGGAGAGCGCAGTCACATAGGCTTCCTCAATACATTGAGTGGAGTAGCGCCTGTCCTGGAAGCGCAGCTTCATTTTAAACTCTTTTCAGTGTAGTTTTCATCAGAATGACAGAGACGCCTCAATCTGTAAAACTGGCGTTTAGGAAGACCATGTTTCAGAGCTCTTGGGGGGGAGCTAGACGCAAGAAGAAAAGTGTTGCGGTCTGTTGGTTTCTTATAAAATGTGGTGATTAGGCAACCATTATTGATCTCTACCCACATATCAAGAAAGGGCACACGTACTGAAACACACTCTAAAGATAACTTAAAATCTGGATTACAACCATTTAGAAATGAGACGAATGCCACCAATTCATTATACAAGGGCCGGACTGGGACTCATTTTCAGCCCTGGAGTTTCAAGCCTTAGACCGGCCCACTTTAGTTCACGACTGATATATTATAATAATGTAATTAAAATCTCAGAATACAAGTCTGCAATAGGCACAGTGTTCTCTACAGCCTTGTAATTCATTGTATTTTTGAAAAATATAATTTCCAAATCAGTGCAAAAACAGTAGCCTAAGTTTTGTTTCACAGTGAAAATTTATTAGAACAGTAATTAACAGGATAGTATCAGAATCAATTTTCTTTAAGATTTAGTATTCATAAATATCCAAACATTGAAAGGAAGAAAAATCTAATAAAAACAAATATATAAAACAAAAAAATAAACTTTAAAAATAAATGTATTGCACTTTCTTCAGACAGTATCATCTATTTTTCAAGGAAACAGCTACTTTACAACTTAATATTTTTCACAAATATGAGAACATTAGTTAAAGAATTAAACATGTATTGCACTGTAATCTGACTTTTTGTCTCAGTATAACTTTCTAATGATTGTTTCGTCAATTTTTCCTCTGCATAAGTTTAGCTTCAAGGAAACATGGACAACCCTAAAACATTAATAAACGCTGGAGCAGGGCACTGGTCTCTGCAACTTTATCTATCACAGTGTCATTGTCCAAATACATGATAATTTCTTTCTCAGTGCACATGAGCAGGAATGCCTCAAAGTTCTTCTGGGTTAAAGTGCTCCTGAGTCTGTTTTTTATGAATGTCACTGTTGGGAAGCTTCTCTCATAGACTACTTGTGTGATGGACAGTGTTAATAGCAACTTGTAGGCGAGTCCAATCCCATGGTAGGCATCAGTTAGTAGATTGTACTGAGAGAGAATGAGATGAACACAAATGACAGGAGGAACAAGTTTTGATCTCTAGTTCGACATCCTGCTGTTCCATGGAATGATCCTCATCACCTCCTTGTAGGATTTCACTAGCTGTCCTAACAATGTAACCCTCCAGAGGGGACATCTTTATTCTGTCCCACTGAGATGCAAGGCTGTACAGTTAGCCACATAATGTGCCAACTGTAGCCCTGTCATCAAACGTAAGCAGACATTTGCTTATTTCATCTAGAGCTGAGCTGGGAAGTCAATTTTCCCTTACATGAGCAAAGTTTCTAGGGTCTAAACAGGCAAAATCCTAGCAAAGTTTTGCATTAGCAGAAAACCTCGTCTGGATACTGTCTATTACTGTGTCTACAATAAAATTGTGTACTTTTACCTCAAAATCAGTATCATCTGATGCTAACTGCTCATCTTCTGCAAGCTCTTCTGGCATTCTTTTCTTTTTTCTGATCCTTCTCTCAGAAAAGTCAGTCTGCACTACAAGATCACACTCTTCCTCCTCTTGCAATGTTCCATTAACCCACTTCAAAAACTCATCAGCTGCACACTTAACTCCTTCAAAGTCCCTAGCCCACTTCCTGAGACCCTCCTCTGTTCCCTCAACCAGACGTTGAGCTGTGATGATATCCATTCCCATTGTCTGTAAGTATTTTGAAAGAGGGGATGAAAGCTCAAAAATGCGAAGGAAGAATTGAGCAGTGACCACTGTCTCATACTTCAAAAAGCCTTCTATGAATCCCTTTGCCTTGGCCTTCACAGATGGCTTTTGTGTACTGTCTTCTAAAATGGTGTCTAAAGTCATGAGCACTTCAAAAAACAAGCCTTCCTGAGGATTCCCGAAGCACCCAAACACTTTACTTAGTGCCTGATCCTTATCCCACCACCTAGTTGGCCCTATTGTGCAGTCGTCTGTGATGCTTGTCCTGACTCTTCTCCTCCCACTTCTGCATGTGCTTGTATGACTCTCTTAAAAAAACTGCTACATCGTTAAGCAGTGAAAACAGAGATGCACTTTCCACAACACTGCCTTTTGTCTTTGCCAGTACAAGAATCAAAAGATGTGCATAACACCAAATATGAACCTGATTGGGGGAATGTTCAGAGAGGAGTGTAGAAAACCTCCTTAACTGAACCTGCATATTAGCTGCACCATATGTTGAGTTGCCCACACATGTGGCAATGTCAATATTAAGGTTCTGTAGCACTTTTTCCAGAAGCTCTACAAAATGCTAGCCAGTAGAGGACTCAAAGTCAACCATAGCAATCAGTCTTTCGTGAATGACATCTGTTACATATCGAAGTATGATTGAATACTGGTCCTTGGAGGTGATATCTTGGTTGTGTCAATTTGAACTAAAAACATGCCAGCTAGTCTCACTTCTTCTGCCATGGTCACCTTTATCAGTTGGCTAATGACATCCACAACTTAATTCATTGTCTCTTTTGATACTATACGCTCTATCACCTGGCGGTTCTTTTTCACTTGCTCAGCACGTAATGACATTTGGTTGCCAGTCAACAGGCTTTTCACATCTGCCTTTCGTATTTTCAGAAAGTAAGCATCTGCACTATCTCTGTGTGTCTTACTTTTTTCATGTTCCACTATACTTTGGTGAATGTGTTTCCAGTCTTTCATGCCCCCCTTTATGAAACGGCCATTACTTACCAAAGGTGCAAATGCCAAACAAACTGAACAGTACAGAGATTTTTTTTTTTCACAGTAAGTTAGCCACTTGCCTAGTAACACTTGGGCATATAAAGTTGTTACAATATTGTAACTAATGTGATCACTGCAAGATATGCAAAATAAAAAAAGCTCTTCTTACTTACTATTTTTGTCTTGTTTCCAGTCCAAATATTTAAAAAAAACTTACATCAGGATGCATTTACCAAACAAGTATGAAAAAACACCTCAATTAAGTGATGTTTTGCTTAAAACAAGGTACACTATCTGCCAATGGGGTAAGAAAAATAATTGCTTTAAATTTAGCTTGTTTTAACAACATCAAAAAATCACTTAATTTTTAGGTGTTTTTTTTTCCAGAAAACAAGACATAATTTCTTATGCCGTTTCACTTGCCAAGTAAATGTATCTTGAATTAAGAATATTTAGATATTTGAACTGGAAACAAGTAAGAAAACATTATTTTTTTTCAGTGATAATGTTTGCTTATTCAGCCACTATGGTACAACAGCAGCTTACCTGTGTCTTTCACAGTGAGAGCATTAGTCTCTTTACAACTGGTTTCTGGGTCTGTTTCTGACACAAAATGAATTTTTTAACATTTATTTCTCACCACACATATCCCATTTTTACAAACCTTTCAAATCAAGTTAATTCAGTTTCATTAAAGGAGTCATGACCTGTAATTTTCACTTTTCCACGAGAAAAAATGTATGTTATGATTGCCTAACGAATATTCACTGGCCGGGAAGCCGATAGCGTTTGTTTGAAGCGTTTGTTTACCCTTGGGTATGTCAACCAGCCCACGTGCACGCGCACTCAAATATGCAATGTTAATTTCTGGCTGACTTGACATCAAGTCGGCGCAGGATATACCATATATGGACATCGCAGACCTATGCTGCAGGAAGCCCGCCCTGCCCCTCTCCCCCTCATATTCAGTCCACTTTTTTTCCACTTTTCTTTTTTAGAAGGGCCTGAAAGACTACAGTATAATAGAGCATGGGTATCCAAGGTAATACTAGGTTATGACTCCTTTAATGTATTGCTGAATCATCAGGTATCATTAATTATCTCAGGGCATTTTTCATTGAGCAGGGCAGGGCTCTTCATTACTATTAGTTCTTCTGAATGACAATCCTACTTGCCCATTCTGGTGTGTTGGGCTCATGACTGGAGCTTGGTTACGTTACTGGGCCTTGCACTCCACTGTTAGCAGCAAACTGGATTAGAGGCAGTTGCTGGAGTTCAAAAGATAATGACGTCATCATTATTCTGCAGGCTGCAGTCTGCGACAAAAATTTAAATAAAAAAGAGTGGGACTGCGGTAGAATAATGAATAAAAAGAGTGGGGCTGCTGTAAAAAAAAAAAAATTCAACCCAGTGCCATGACAACAGCCCTCTCGGCCAAAAAAAAACATACCGGCCCACCGGGAATTTTCACAGTGCTCCCGATTAGCCAGTCCGGCCCTGCATTATACTCTCCATGGAATAAACAAAAAACATCTTCCAAATATCGATACCCTTTGAGGATTTTTTCACAAGACAGATTCACATCAGAATTTAAGACACATATGTTCAAAATAGCCCATATAGGTTGGCATACTCTGGGGCAAAAGTGGAGCCCATAGATGTTCCCTTTAGCTGTAGATAAAAGTCCCCTATGAATGAGAAAAAATTAAATTTCGGAACCATAGTGGCTAGTTCAATGATAAAGGCACTAGGTCTGTTAGGTCTTTCAGATAAAAACCTAAGGCTTTTAGGCCTCTATCATTGGGGATGTTGCTGTACAGACTCTCCACATCTAGGGTGATTAATAAAGTATCTCTTGGTAAATTGTCAATTTCTGAGATTTTATTGATGAAATCAGTCAAGTCCTTGATGTAAGATGGAAGAGTACAAACATATGGCTTGATAAAATGATCCACAACATCTGATAAGGGTTCTAAGAGAGAATTGTTTCCGGCTACGCCTGCCTTTCGGATTAACCAGACCTTTATGTATTTTGGGCAAAATAGAAAAAACAGGAGTAACTGGCTGTCTACAATACAAAAACTCATGTTCACTCTGGGAGATCCACTCCAGTTGTAAGGCCATTTCAGTATATTCTGAAATCTTCAGCTGGAGTTCTTGATGAGGTTTAGCTTTTAATTTCTTATAGAAATCAGTATCATTTAGCTGGCGATAGGCTTCCTTTTTATAGTCATCCATATTCTGCAGAACGATGGCGCCCACTTGGTCAGCAGGTTTTATGATGATTTCAGGGTCCCTAGATAGTTCCTGTATTGCCAACTTTTCATATAAAGAAATGTTGGAATAATGGGGGACCTTATGATAATTCTCCAGGATTTCTGTCTCAAGAATTCTAAAGAGGGTTTGAATTGAGGGGTGTCGTGGATGAGTGGCGACGTTATCTTCTGTTGTAGTCTCTAAATTCTAACTATCTAAACTGTCAACTATCTGGCTAGTGAATTTTAATAGAGTCACAAACCACTCTTCAGGCAGTTGAAATCCTTCAGGATCTTGAAGTTTATTATGCAGAAGCATGACGGTACACAGCTTATAAACGACACACGCTGACAGACCGACAGTCTGACAAGCAGACAGACTAGCAGACAGACTGAAAATACATTTGATCAGACCTCTTAATTTATACCTTTGTGCCTCCCGCTGGTTCCCTCCTTTTTCTTTTCCTGTTTACCCGTGTTTGATTATCATTGGCTGTTTTCTATAAACTATGATGAAATGGACACACCTGTTATATGACACAAACAACCTCATATGGCATGAGTACTCATCCCGGCTGTCAGCTCAGGTGGACATTTTAGCACACAGAGATCACAGTGTACCAACGGATGCACTTCAGTCCACAGAACTGATGTTTTTCTTGTCTCCCATCATGATACTTCAGTCTACACAACAAATGCTTTTTTCTGACATAGACAGTCTCCAGGGTCTCAAATGATGTTCACATTTTTATGTTCCCCATCTTAAGGCACAGGTGTGTTCTCAAAAAGACACTCTACATGTTCATAGGCACGGACATGAAAGACACTCTGCATGGCTTAAGGCATGAATGTGTATACAACTAAAAGACAATTTCTGCACTGTGTGGCTGACAAACATAATGCCACCTGTCTCTGGCCTTTTCCAGAATGTTCTTCCCTTTTTCACTGTTTGTTCTTAGTACTGTTTACCATTTAATACTCCACAGGGGTTGGAACATACAGGGTTGAATTTGCTTTTCTTTTTGAACATAGATGGTTTCAGTCCTTGTGCTTCAGAGGCATCAAACATATGCTTCAAATTCATCTTTTTGAAAAAGTAAAATAAGTCTTTTTTTCCCAAAAGGGTCCACTCTGCAGGTGGGGACACAGTTTAGTCCTTTGGATAAGGCAGCGAGTTGATGTGTGGTTATTACATTATTTGAGAGGCTGATCACTGGATTTTCCTCCATTTGCGAGTATTGGGCCTGTTCCTTGGTGCAGTGTTTCTTCCCCTGTCTCGTTTTCCTCTGTCTTTTCCACGTTGACCGTTTTTTGAATGCCGTCTTGTTGGCTGGCCATCGCTCCTGAAGGTCCTGGAAGAATCTGAATCACTCATCATCGCGATCTTTAAAATGTTAGGAATTCCACATAATTTTATATTTTTGTCTGATTGCATCATTTTAAAATATTAAATCAAAGTTTTTGGATGGCTGATTCTTACTTCTACTTGAGTAAAAATATGTTTAACTTCTACTACTCTTAGGTTACTTCTACACTAACATGGTTAAGATTATATAGGGTATATCCCACCAAACCGTATACCTGTCCACACACACAGAAAGCATCGTTTATGATCCCCTCCTCCCGCTGGTGCAACCCCGACCTAGTAGGCATGCGTGAAAAAAGGCAGACCCACATATAAGATGTCATAGTCACTGTCTGAGATATGGTGTGTCCGAAATTGCTGCAATCATGCCGTGCCTTATCTTAAGGTATTCTTGTGTGATTTTTACAAGCGTCTCTACATGTACAAGAAGGAGCAACAAGGGCATGTCTGGATGATTCGCCTCCATATTCCTATTGTTTACCTCTGATTTGTCACCGGTTGTTATTAAGCTGGCTATGGCGCTTGTTCTCTGACGTCACTTCCTTACCGAACTCAGTTCTTAACCACCTAATAAATCCACACCAATCCAAGAGCCGGAGATTTAAGAAATAGACGGCTCACTTATCCGTGTAAAAAAATATCCGGGGAGGGGAACCTTAAACTATTGGCTAGTGTGGCCGAGAAATATTTATTGTTTAAGCACTTAAACGGCCTAATGTAGACAGGGCCTTACCATTTTTGAGTATTCTACCCAATGTTTGCTCTGATCTAATGCATTGCAATTGTTGATGTTATTTAACTTTAGCTGCTAAATGTTCTCCCGACTGATTCTTCAGTTTGAACATTTGCCATGTTATCAATATTCTGTTGTGAATTTTCTTGTGCAATTCGAAAGTCGTCACATTTGGTTTATATCTTTATAAATACCAAATGTCCCAAGTCTTCTGGAATCGGGGTTGAAATGTTTGATGTGTGTTATGTCTTAGTCAAGACAGCATCACACTTATAACTTAAAGTAAGTGGGATAACGTTTTGTCTTGGGTGAGGGATAGGCAATTATCATGCATGGGTCAGTGCTGTGTATCCAACCCCAAGAATACCGCTGCTTGATGTTGTGTTGGTAGTGAAACATCTTTCAGAGGTAATAAAAAAGGTAGTAATTTCGATTCCTGTTTAAACCCTGATAATAGTTTTGTGTGATTTTATCACAGCTGTTAATAACTCTGACCTTAACTGTAGAAACTACCCTGCATCAAAGACCGCAAACAGATGCTCCTTGTGATGATACTGACACAGACTTCTTCTTTTTGGTTCTCTGTTCATTAATCCCTTCCGTGATACTGTTGTTCTCCTTTCCACTGAGTGATAACACTGTGTCTGATATGACAGATTAGCTTACAGAGTAACATCTTTATATAGGGGGAACATTTCTTTGAACAATTTTTATTGCAAATAAACATGATACCTATGTTTGTGATGCTGGGGTTTGGTGTTTACCATCTCCTGCTCACATCACTGCTGATGTGTAGGTGTTTATAAACTAATGAGAAAATGGTAGTGAGTGCTTGGTGAGAGGGAAAATACATGTTTTTGCAATAGATGTATATGATGTTTAGATGTACTTCGAGCTTTTGTTAACAAGGTTTAAAATATCCTTTTTTCATGAGTCCTGTCCTAATAGCTTAGGCAAAAAGGATGGTTGGTTTGCCTTGTATTGTCAGAATGCATATTTTTAGTATTTCTTTGCTCCTGTTTGCAACAGGGTCTTTTTTTTAATCTCCATTCAATTATTCTTATTCTTTAAATCCTGATTTATGTTGCAAAATATGGTCCTATTGTTTATCACTTGTTCCTCCTGAGTACATTCTGTACTGCGTCCTCTCTTCAGGGCCTGCTTGTTATCTATGTATGCCAAAATGGTCCAGTTCGGGGCTGCTGGAGTTATTATTTCCTATGTTCACTGCATATTGAGTTGAATATCTCTAATATGTGTTCAGGGCGAGTTAAATAGAGATTGTTTTATTCATTTAAAAATTTTTTACATCCCAACAGTTTATTGTAGATTTTTAGTTGTCCTTTGGATTGCTCCCCAAGTGCTGGAGAACAGTCTTTTTAAACAGTCTAAAGATTTCACAGAACATTTCTATCTGTTTTTCAAAGTATATATGTATTTATTTCCATGCAAAGTCTGAAACAAAAAAATACATCTAGTTATTCAAAGTTAGTTCATATTCATATTTTCACCATTGTGTCAGAAGATGACAATTCCTCTCTTTGGAATTTGAGGTATTTCTTAGTATCTTCTGCCTCTAGCTGTAACACCTGTTGCTTTTCATTTTGATAATTCCCTGCTACTTAAGATCACGCTCAGTGCCATGCTTTCAAAGCTATGCATTTTAGCACATTAGTGTTTAAACCTTCATAGAGAAGATTTTATAAAGTGTTCCCTTGGTTTTGGCTGCATACATCCTATCTCATCAAGCATCCACTAGATTGTTTGCATAACAACTGGATCATCCTTTGACTTCCACCTCTGCCCAAGGACAATGATCTGCACAGACCAACCTGCCTGCCCACTCCCATTCATTCCTTTGGCTCCATATCCCTGGACTACCTGGATCTCAGCAGGAGGTTGTCATCTTCAAAAACAGAGACCAGTCAATTCCCTTTACTTTACTCCCGAAATATTAGGTCCACATGGTATCCACTCACCCCTCTTCCCCGTCTTGAAGAGAAACAAAACATTTTTTGATAGTTTTTTTTTTTTGCCAACACAAATAACATGATTTTTAATATCTGTAATGAAAATTTACTTTACTTTACTCCCAAAATATTAGGTCCACATGGTATCCACTCACCCCTCTTCCCCGTCTTGAAGAGAAACAAAACATTTTTTATAGTTTTTTTTTTTGCCAACACAAATAACATGATTTTTAATATCTGTAATGAAAATTTTGTTTTTTTAATGGGCATTTCTTTCGGTCAATGTAACTGTCTTTTTTTTTTTATAACACATGAAAACTAAACAAATATCACTAAAAGTGCTTTAGTTTTCAGGTATCAAGTGTAAAAAGTACCATATTCAACACACATTCAGAAATATTCTGCAACCCCTGTGTTGTATAGACTGGTATGACAAGACAATGTGTTCAGAAGGGCAGATGCAGTGTTTAGAATCATATGGTTACTGTATGTGTACATCTTGCGTTGAGTAAACTGATCTCTACGGATTTAAATTTCACTAATATTCAAATTAATAAAAAATGAATAGATGTTGCAAATCTGGCTTTGTTGGAATCTTTATTCTTTACTCATATCATAAATTATTTTTTACATCATTTTGATAAATTGCATCAATTGATGTAACAATGTATACAATTTCATTTAACAGGACTAAATCACAAATATTAATCACATGTTTTGATTATATTGCTTGCAATTTAGATTAACAAAACTTCTGTTGGGCAGTTTAACAAATAATAGTTTCATTGTGTTTAATATATGTTAGGAGCTTTAAAAAGTTGGGATAAAGAACTAACAAGATGTGTTTACCCATTCTAAAAATTCTCACTGTTACTCCTCTCGAGTTTATTCAAGGCTCAAAATCGTTCTTGGGTTTCAAGAGACATTTATTGTGGGCAACGTGTCTTTACATGCCTTACAATGCCCATAAAATCCCGTCAGAACTAAGAAAAAGACAAACTATCTTAAATAAGCTGACACAAAATATGACGATTTACATAAACAATACACATGAAATAAACAACAAAATTGTACCTCATTAGCCGCATTAACAGAGGAATGAAGATGACTTTCTACAGCTTCTTCTGAGGAAACTTCTTACGCTTAGTCTCTTGCAGACATGCCAGGCGTGTGGCTCACCAAGCGTGCCAATTAACCTTACCTATGAGCAACAATGCAGCACATGGAACAAAAAAATAAGTTCCACTCATACATTTTAATGTGTTTTTAACTAAATAAAAGAACTTTATCAACATGAATTTACTCTGGTATTGATTATTAAACGTTTGATATCAAATACCAGAAAAATGTATTTATGAGCCCTTTTAACTAATTACAAAAAACTTATGAACCTCATATTTCAAAGTTGCATTTGACAGCAGCTACAGTCTCTGTCAAAAATAACACACATTTCTGATAGCATAGGGACCATTTGAAGCCAAGGGAGTAAATACTTTAGAAGGGGGGTCGGTAGTGTTTTACCTTCCAAATCTAATCATCTGTTTTATTTTCATTAGGATGGAAACCGTTTGTTTTAACCAGATTCTTACTTTTTTAGACAATTGTCATTTAGATAATATTGCTATCAGGCCTGCAACACAAAAAATGGTTGCTACAGGGTTAAAGAACAGGAAGAAATTAATTTTGACAACATGGATCTAGTTTCAAAAATGAATTATATCAGATGGCACACATCATCTTTGGTTCTGAATGTATTTATTTTTTACCTTGCTTAGTCAAAACTCAAGGAACCTAAATACTAAAATAAAATCAGCAAAGATCTTGCAGCCTTTACAAGTAGGTACAAAGTTTGGGAATAGAAACAAACCAAAAATGTTAAATACTTATAGCCATGGGGTTTTAGTTACTCTTTAATCAGACCCTTATGGATGTAAAAAGTCAGTTTTGTTTGAGATGGATTGGTTTTGTCACATTTATTGGACTACAAAGGGGTGAGTCACACATTTTATCTCCTTCTGCAGGGGTGTGTGTGTGTTGGCAAAAGCACTCGTGCCCACAGTTATGACTGTATCATTGATTGGCATCCATAATTGAAATCACAAGACTCTTAGCTTTCATATAAAATATGTATAAGTTCATAGAAGTTAGAAGTCAGAATTTCAGTAGATTTCAACCAGCAGGGCTAGCCCCAAATGCGGGCCATTGGAACATTAACGAGTAAGCCATCGATCCATCCATTGTTTATGCCACTCGTGGGGTCGTGGGGATAACTAAACCAGCACAATCATGTAACAGTGATTAAATGGCTTTTTAACCACTGAGGAAAAGTATTACTGAATGTGAGAGGATGATAAACACAATAGGCCACTGAAAAAAAATTGTCCCCCTCACTTCTGAGATGATGGTTACGCCCTTGCTTATAGCTCCTTTTAGGTTCCTTAGGTGTTTGTGTTTTGAGTTTGTTATTTAATTTCCTTATTCAGTTTACCTAATCATTTTAGTTTATTTCTTGGTGTTAGCTTTTGGTAATTTATACTTTAGATTCTTAATGTTACTAATTTTGGCATACCCATATAAGTCCTCACTCTGTGTATTAAATCATTACTTTCATCTCACTGAATTTGGGTTTCTCTTAACAAATATGACAGGTGATAGAGCAGTTTCCTAAAAACTGGTAATCTGCTACATGTAATTGGTGATGATGAGATGAAGCTCCATGAGGCATTAAATCCCTTGAGCCAATTGGTTCAAGAAAGGGTTCTGCTCACGGGGCTTCATGTGAACACAAACTACTACTGGCCAGGTACATAATCACAGGCAGCTGTAGCTCTTAGCCATTTAATGTGTGATGCATTAAAGTTGTAAGTCTGCTATGGTTCTTGGGAATGACTGAGTTCCCCCCCAAAAAAATCTCTACATAAAATAGTACAAATATGAATAATGAAAATACTTTTGAATGTATTCTGTCTGCAAATTATCCCAAAACGGTAGTATCATATATTATGGCAGGTTGTGTAATGTTTTTCTGTCACTTGAGACAAAAGGCATGGGCTTAAGCAGGCAGAGGAAAGTGAAAATGCTTGTGGAACTAGGAAGAGGGCACTGAAGATTATTGTGTAACTTGGGCAATGATGTACAGAACAAGGGAAAAACATGTTTATTCTAAAATAGTTTCTCAACAGTTTTAGGTTTTAAGCGGTTCCTTTTTCTGTGGAATAAGATAGCTGTCAAAAAGGTGTGTCCATGATTTTAACATTCGTATTTGGAAGAAGAAGGAATCAATCCGGGGATCATACCAGAGGTGTGGACTCGAGTCATGTGACTTGGACTCGAGTCAGACTCGAGTCATGAATTTGATGACTTCAGACTCGACTTGATAAAATGTACAAAGACTTGCAACTCGACTTGGACTTTAACATCAATGACTCGTGACTTTACTTGGACTTGTGCCTTTTGACTTGCTACATCCCATGAAAACTGGGGGAAATTTTTTTACACACCATGGAGGCTCAATGTTCCGTCTAAGCTGCGCGCCTGCGCAATTGCCCACTGCTGACGCAGTCTACCCACACAGAAAATCAGCTCTGTGTACAAAAAATAACCGGAATTGAAAAAAAACAAACAAATAATTAATTCTGTGCTATTTTGCAGTATGAATCAATGAGCATATGCACCGATTTACAGTTCCAGCGGTGGCACTGGTCCAATTAGAAAAACACATACTCGCCCGAACCCGTTATCCATGGTTATTGCCATATCCGTGTGGCAGAGACCCGCACACTGACACAACACAGATTAAAGATAGACACAGGTATGCAAATAAGACTAAGGTAAAAAAAATAATTAATAATCCAGGTCTAAACTCAGATCCTCCTGTTTATATAGGAGCGGAGGGCTTTCGTCTATGCACAGAGCGGCTGACAGCGCCAAGTTCTTTCGCTGTGAAATGTGCTTGATTTATGTAGAAAGTCTGTAGTGTTTTTGGTGGAAATTTCTTTAACGAAAAGGGGATTATGCAATGTTCTGAAAACATCTGAAGTTTTCGTTTTATTCCTCTCAGAAACATGTTTGATCTCGCCATTTGATTCTGCATTTGGGTTAAAAGATTTCACTTCAAGACAATAACGTTTATGTCACTGAGTGACTGAGTGACCAGTGGCTGACTGCTCCAGTCAATGATGCGATTCCCATACGGATTTACGCAGCTAATCAATCGATATTTGTGCTACATTTCAAGCATTCAGCGCAGACTGTGAAATAAGCTTTAGTTTAATGAATCGTATCAAAACAGCATTGAGAAATTGTCTTGAAGTGGACCATTTGGATCAGCTGATGTGCATAAAGTCAAAGCTGCAAGCAGATGAGGCCATCAACCTGGACAACGTGTACCATCACTGGATATGTGAGAGGGACAGACGACAAAAATAAAGTCAAATATAAGTCCTTAATCAGATTTGTACTTATCTAGTGTCATGCCTTTACAATGTTAATTTATGAAAATTGATCATTAAATACCAGTTTATGAGTAGCAGAAATACAGAATAATCGTGTGATTATATACTGTATTTTGCAGACAATGTTACTTTTACCCAGTGCTCAGCAAGCGCTTCTCACAATGGCTCATGCTTATAATACAAGTCAGACTGTTGGAAAATATGTGATAAATGCAGTCTTTACTTATGTTGAACATAGTCTGTTCTTATGTTGAACTTTGTGTGTCAAGACTAAGGGAAGTAACTTTTAGTGTGGGGGTAAGAACTTTCTTAAGGAAATGTGCTTATAAGGAGCTGACTTTGCAAAAATATGCTGTGCAAACAGGATGCACCTACAAACCGTTAGAAACAGTTCTGCTGTGTGTTGTATGGTGATAAGATAAGACAATGGACAATGGGGGTGTGGTGAAACGGTTCACATGTGTGAATAAATAGAAGCTGTAAGTCTCAACATCTTTGAGACTCTGCTGGATCAGAACAACGACTGGTGTGTCAGTTTCTTTTACTGCATGATTCTCCCTCAGCTGAGGAAACACATTTCACATTTACTCTGTGCGTGCTTTTCTTTCTAGGTAAACCTGTGAGTTAAAATAACCTAACATTTTTGGTGCCGTGACTCGACGCTTGGTCCGCGCAGGGGAAGGTCTTCGCCGGAGGGCTGCACGGGGCCCCACCTGACCAACAAGTCCAGGCTGCTTTCTTGCTTCACTGGCCAGCTGATTAGCTCCGCCGGACACCTTCTCTGCCGGTCCCTTGCGATCGACTCGGTTTGAATCGCTCGCACAGGCGGGAGTTTGTGAGTACCATTTTGGTTTTGCACCCTACATTTAAAATTATTTCTAACTAAGACAGAGAGGGTACAGTTCTGCTGTTCAGGTTTAAAAGACGTTTTAAACCTCTGACTAAGGGAGTCAGGTATTGAGCCTTCCCGGGACAAAATAGGAATAAAATAGGTATGAAACAGTTGATTATATGGGAAGGTTGTAACGGATTAGATCGGTGAAATCTAAAACCACCTCAGAGGGATATAAAGAACGCCACTGAAGGCAGTAAAAATACGAAACAGCAGAACTAAAAAATAAAAGTACCGACCCTAGGTTGGTGTAAGTTAAGTAGGCACACGACATAATCCTTATGTATGCCATTTCCTCCTGAAACCTGACGGTGTTAACGTACAGAGAGAAGGGCATTCAAGGGACGTCCTGTGTGGATCCAGGATTTGTACCGTTCTTAGATTAGAGAAGTCTATTGACTCAAAACAGGGGTTCACAAAACCGGAATATAAGACTATACGATCACTAAAATTTTTCATTCCTCTAGATAAAAGATAAAATAAGATGAAATAGGAGAATAAACTAAGTCTGATTTTAAATTCCCCAAGGAACGTTCCTCATAATACTCCTTATTATTACTCTAATTTTAATAATTACAGTGATAAAATTGACAAAACTCGTTAAAACTTGATCAAGACTGGAAAAGAACTGTAGAACCTGCCCTTTCAACAGGGGATCTTCATTAGAAATAGGCCTAATGATAAATAATGTCTAAATAATAATACTAGTAATGAAAAAGCATGATAATAAATACATAATTATCTTAATGTGTGATAAACCGGTTGTGTGACTGTGTGTGTGTGTGTGTGAATGGAGATTTCTATGGTGAAACAGCTGTAGGCTGAACGGAGTCTCATGGTTTGAAAATTGAGTAAATAACACTGTGATAAGATAAATAGATCAGATAAAAGAGAAATAAAAGTTGAATTTACTTCCTTAACATGAGAATGATAAATATTTAAAAATGAAAAATGAAAACAGTAAAATGTAACTTATTGAAATATGGGGAAAAATAGCAAAGAAGATTTTAAAGGAGATGTAAAAAATTTATTTAATAGAAAAGACAATACATTTCTTTAAAATAAAGATTATGAATTTGAAGGACGATTGACTGAGTAATTTCGTGTACTTCTTGGTAGTTGCGATATAAAATAAAACTAAAAGATGAAAATTGAAGAATTAGACATTTGGCGTCACAAACAAACAGGGAAAAAAGGAGGGTTAATGTATGAAGCAGATGTGTTTTTTAGCACCCGGGAGGATAAAAAAAACGTTTTAAACTTTGTTTTCTCCTAAAGTTCCGCTGAAAGAAAAATAAAATAAGAGAAAACTCACTGACATATTTTAAAAAATCCTATGAAGAGTAAGGTTAACTTTATTGTGATTTAAATGAATTATCTTAAACAACCGACCACCTTTTCCCCCTTCCCCTCAAGGAAGGGCTGTTCTGATAATAAACAACACCCTTCTGTCCCTCAACAATGGGTCGTTAGTTGTTCTCTTAATAAACAAACCAACTGTGATGGGTTGTGACAGAAATCGGTAAAATGGACTTCCTGAGGAAGACTTGTTTGAAACCAGATTGATCATGCGTTTCAAAATTGTTAAAGGTTATCAACTGCCAAGGCAGAAGAGGAGGAACACACCTCTCCTGCTAGCTGATAATGAGGGGGATGTTTTAGCTGAGTGCAGTTCAATACAAAAGGTTGGGATTTCTTAAGTGCAGCAGCAACTGTTACTCTAAAATAATAATAAGAAAAAACTTAGCTAATATTTTTAATGACATTCATGGGATGTCTGTGAGATCTCTCATATAGTAGAAAAGAAATGGTTTAAAATGACGGATTATGAGCAGAGTGATTTTATTTTGAAATTTAGACGGATGTCTACAGGTCCTGTGGGGAAGTGACAGCTGGGTGGCTACATGAATTTATTCTTTGTAACAAGTGGCAGTTTCAGATGTTTGCTTCTAACATTTTTATGACAGATAAGATACATGTTGAAAGGAAACAATCTTGTAATGTGCTGGGTTAGAAACTGCAAATAAGAGAAGAAATGTTCGTTATGGGATTACCGTAATAAAGAATGTAGTAACGCACTCCGAAATTAAATTTTAGTTCCACATATAATCATAATAATAAGCTAATTTGTAGAACCTATATATATATATATATATATATATATATATATAAAAAAGACAATGAATAAGGATGTGATGTTTTATTATGGAAATATTAGTTGCTGATTAACTGAATAATAAAATTGGATTAAGTTATTGAAGTCCAATGGGAAAAAATTATGAATTTGGTGGAATTTTGTTTTCCATTAAAAAATGAGGTTGAGTTCTTAGAAAAATGAAATTAAAATAATAGATTTTGCTACAGGGAAAACCTGTTGTGATAATCATAAAATCTAGAGATTATTTTCTAATTTGTTAGGAAGAGATTTCCTATTTCACTTGAAGTTGGGCATGTTCTCTGTAGGGGATAAATTAATAATCCAAATTGTAGATTTTCATAAAATTCTTGAAATGAGACACCTACCAAAGAATTGTTCTACTTGGAAAGAGAAGAATAAAGTTTTAACTGAAGTTTGTAATCAGATGAAGATGAAATACTCATAACAGTAGATCCAAATTGAACTTTACATGTTTTCTTGGCATTTGGCCAACAATGGGGTAACAAGGGTATGGTGATCTTTAGTGACAAACTACTTGAAGCATTAGAGCAATATTGACCCATGGCCGTGCAATGTGTCAACAGGGGGGATGGTTAGTATAATACAACAACACTTTACAACATACAATCTAGAAACTTACTTAAAATTTTTTTTGTAGATTATGTGTTATTTGTGTAAAACACAATCCTCGGGGAAACATGAGACCAAAACGTGGCCAGTTTCCCCAACCAAACCAGCCTTTCCAAACTATACACATGGACTTTATTGAACTAACACAGAGTGGTTCCTATAAATACTGCCTAGTAATGGGTTGAAATTATTCCAACAGCAAAAAATGATGCACTAACAGTGGCAAAAGCGTTATGCAAAACAATAATTGCCAATCATGGCATACCAGAGACTATCTACTCAGATAATGGACCACATTTTGTTAATGAAGTTATTCAAAACATGGCAAAACATTTAGGAATAGCATTAAAAAATCATTGTGCTTATCATCCTCAAAGTACAGGTCTGGTTGAAAGAAATAACGGGACAATAAAAAGCAGGCTAAGAAAATGTATGGAAGAAACAAAAAGGCCATGGTTAGAATGCTTAGATTTAGTTAAACTCTGTATGAGAATAACCCCAACAAATTAGGGATTAACTCCTTTTGAAATAATTTATGGTAGACCATATAAATTGCCCATTACTGCACCAGACCTACAGAAAGCAGATGAGGAATTAACCCTAGCTGATTACATGAGGAAAATTATTCAGACTAGAGAAGTACAAAGAGCACATAGTTTGCCTGTATCTCCTTCTGTGTTACAGGATCCTGAGAACCCCATAAAGCCTGGAGATTGGGTATTCATAAGAGTCATCAAGAAAAAGAATTGGACAAGTTCAAAGTGGGAAGGACCCTTCCAAGTTCTGTTAGCAACTCCCACATCTGTGAAGATTGCTGAGAGACCTTCCTGGATTCACCTTTTACATTGTAAACTGTAGAGACAATTGGATTAATAGACGTGTGACAGGAGGAAGTCTGGGCTACAAAGGGCATTGGTACCACTAGGGCCTTTGGTCTCAAACCCCAGCAGAAAAGCAGTCCTGTCACCTAGTGGTCAAACTCTCTGAAAAGAGGGGCTATTCATCCAGTTGTTTTTCTCTGCCAACACCATGAAGATTATTACATTATCTGGTTTGACATTGCTAAGCTTTGCAGTGTTATGGCTTCTGATGAATTCGAACACCACCCCATCATGAGATAAAAGATTTTTAATTAACACCCACCACGTTTTTAAGAACGCCTGGTATCAAGTAACTAATCTGACTGCTAAACGTTTCACAATTTGGAACAGGAACACCTGATGGCTACATTTGGAAGTGTGGATATACTTTCTACCTTTACCTGCCAAAAGACTGGTGTGGTACCTGCAGTTTGGCTCGACTGCAACCATCATGATACAGAGAATGGTTTTGTATCATCATCATCAGAGCTGAAGAAGAGTGATTTCTCACCGGTACAGGAGTTCGTTCCTTTTACAGACAACGATGGGCGTAAACTGCTCTACAGTGATGCTAAAGGAATTTTCCACACCATGTTTCCATCTGTTGGAGTTGCAGGTCTGACAAAGAGGATGAACGAAGTTTGGTGGTCCGGGGAAAACACCACTGTCATCCTTACGGAAATGTCTGATCTGATGGGAAACGATCCTGAAAAATTGGCTATGAGAACTATGCTAATGCAACACCAAGTGTGTACAGTGATTGGAGAACATTATTGTACTTGCATCCCATCTACACATGACAACTGGACTCTCATCTATGACAAAGTGCGAGGACTTGCTGATTTCCTGAAGTCACAAGAATCACAAAATGCTCCCTGGGACTTTATGTTATGGTTGACTACTGGACGTTGGTATCAGGTTCTTTTGAACTTTGCAATGCCTTTTATTGTCATTCTGATTCTATTTTGCTTATTTGTATCCTGTATTCTACCATGTATTAAACACATTATGACGAAAATGCTTACCAATACTATGGTTTAATATTCCCTGTTGCAGCTGCGTGAGGAAGAAACACCTGATGAGAAGTAGGAGTATGTTTGTTAAGTTAACTTTAATGAATTCTACAATGTAAACTACTTTTAAGGTAGCCGTTGTATGAAGGATGTTTTCTATTGTTCCTTTTACTGGAGTTGTTAAGACTGCATTTCAGGGGGGAAATGTTGGAAAATATGTGATAAATGCAGTCTTTACTTATGTTGAACATAGTCTGTTCTTATGTTGAACTTTGTGTGTCAAGACTAAGGGAAGTAACTTTTAGTGTGGGGGTAAGAACTTTCTTAAGGAAATGTGCTTATAAGGAGCTGACTTTGCAAAAATATGCTGTGCAAACAGGATGCACCTACAAACCGTTAGAAACAGTTCTGCTGTGTGTTGTATGGTGATAAGATAAGACAATAGACAATGGGGGTGTGGTGAAACGGTTCACATGTGTGAATAAATAGAAGCTGTAAGTCTCAACATATTTGAGACTCTGCTGGATCAGAACAACGACTGGTGTGTCAGTTTCTTTTACTGCATGATTCTCCCTCAGCTGAGCAAACACATTTCACATTTAATCTGTGCGTGCTTTTCTTTCTAGGTAAACCTGTGAGTTAAAATAACCTAACACAGACCTTTGTAATAAAAATGTTAAGTATGTCTTCAGAATTTGAGTTCATAGTGAGCTTGGCTTACTTGGCAGTTCATGTTTCTCCACAGTTACAATGAAATATTTATACTTACAATAGTGTTAACACACTACACAGGTCATGAATAAGATATTTGTCATTTTCATTGTAAGTGGGATAATGTACTTAATTAAAAAGTATTCTCACCGAAATTTAAATGCTTTAATTTGATTATTTTAATAAACTATGTAAACTGGATGGATGCGATGCTGGCATGACCACAGTGCACACATCTGATGTTGCTCACAGTGGTCAAAGGGACCGCTCAGGGCGTTTATGTGTTTGCTGAGACACATGAAAAATTAGAGGGAACATTGCATGGAGGCATTCCAATTATATTATCAGGTTGATCCAGTTTTTCAGAAGTGATCATTTGAGGGGTGATGATTTTATTGATGACATGTTTAAAAAAGTTTAGGTTAAAAGGACCCATGTCTATTTGAAAGTTAAACTGTTTTGCAATATGAGTTCAATACAATACAGGACTGAAGCTGCTGTGCATTGTTCTAGTGCAATATGCTGTTGAAATACAAGCATTTTTTGTGAAAATAAAATTCAGTTTTTTACTGTATTTGACAAATTTTATTGTATAAATAAAGGTTTAAATAAATACAAATCTTACAGACATACATGATTTGTATAAATTTATTTCTGTGGTAAGAGGACTTGAAATGACTCGAAACTAAAATGGTAGGACTTTTGACTTGACTTAAGACTTGTTGGCTTTGACTTTTGACTCGACTCGGGACTCGAGGACAAAGACTTGAGACTTGCTTGTGACTTGCAAAACTATGACTTTGTCCCACCTCTGGATCATACCAAACCCAACATGGTCGAAATTTAAACATGGACGAAAACGTTGTACCGGGTGGACCTACTAGTTCCACTGAAGCTTCACAGTTAAGATCAATAACGAGTGTATCTAGTATTTATTTATATATTAAAGAAAAAAAATACTATTACTACTTCTTCTTTTGGTTTTGTATGGCGGTTGGCAATCAACGCAAGTGTGCGCTACCGCAACCTACTGGTGGATTGATTACTCCCCCATGTGACGTAATTTCAACACTTTTCAACTCGTACCCACAAACTTGAATTCGTGTCCACAGAGAAGAGAAGACTTCACAGTCTAGAAAATTTGTGTTGTTTTCGCAAGACTTTGCACTCACAGCTTTTAGATTCATACTCACGCGAAACAATCTTAATCCACACAATTTCTCAGACTCACGTATATGACAGCAGAGCTTTGTGTACAAGACTTTTATTGACAAATACAAATACGAATGTTAAAATCATGCGCAAACCTTTTTGACAGCTATCTTATTCCATATTTTTCTTGAGACCACCTCACCAGCCTTCGAAAACACTCTTTCACATGGCACAGAAGATGCCGGCGTACACAAAAACACAAGTGCTAGACTATATAAATTGGGGTACTACAATTTTTGCTTTTCCGAATCCTCCTCTTCCTAGCTGGTTCCATCCTCTCACTTATCTCTCTGTCCTCACTCTCCTAAAAAAGGGTGACCATATTTTGATTTCTAAAAAAGAGGACACTTGGCACAGTCCTGAAACACTGTCATGACTGTGACCAGACTTTTGATTTTAGCATATTTAAAGCATGCAATCTCCATGTGGTTAGAATAAACAGTTAAATAACAAACTTCAGATAGGCTTTCACAAGTGCAAAAATGACTTTAAAATCTCTAGAAATCAATTAATAATAGAAATAATTACTCTTCCGAATTAGAAAATGTACCAGAAACAGTAATAGTTTGCTTTACTGGACAAAAAAAACCCTGAAATAACATTCTGAGTAAACAGGTAGGCTAATTTCTTTTCAATGTAATAATAAAATTAAAAAGCAGCAGTCTCAAAAACACAATAATGCCTGCTCCATTTATTAGATTTTAACTTCATCCTCCTCAGTCAGTATAGATGAATTGTTATTACAGATTTCGTTTCCATGAGGACCTACTGGATCTTTGCCACTTTTGTCACACAAAGAAACACAAATGCCAGCTATGCCAGCTCTGTTCGTCTGTAAAGCTACACTTGTGCTTTAATATCTTGTAAACAGTCGCAGCACGGTGAAGGGCAAAGTGGTGCAGTGCATCAAAGCCCGCTGTCTTATGTCTATGAAACGTTTCAGAACCATCCACATGTTGTATTCTATGCATTGCACCAGTCAATTTAAGTATGCTTATTAGTCCCCTTAAAAACAATGAAAATCTAAACATTTTCATCAATCTATGAAATCCCCTCGGACGCCCTGCACAGCACGTGAAAAGTAGACATGTCCGGGGAAAACAGGACGGTTGGTCACAGTACCTAAATCTTATCTTTCTCTCCTCACTCTCCTAAATCTTCAAACTATCTGTCTCTATACTCCCCAAACTATATAAACGCTAACTAAACTCTCCTATCCAAACTCCAAACTGGCTGCAACTCTCCTACACAAACCCACATTTTGAATGGTGCTTGAGGGGATTTACAGTATATTGCTGTCAAACCACTCTGAACCACTTCCCGAAGCAGTCACGTGGTACAGCCGGGCTTCAGACGTCCTCGTTTTCGGCTCCTCCCCTAAATGAAGCAGGCCTCGATACGCGCTTTGTGGAAACGCCCCCTCCACTGCTTGACACACGCCTCGTAGCCTCGGCACACATCGTAACATCACTACATGTAATAAAAACTGTTTTCAATGTTTGTTTGTTTTTTTTGTTTTTTTTGCAATGGCTTCCCTAATGATGGGACATATCTGGTCACTTTCAAATACATTTTGTGAAACAAACAGGGGATAAATACAAATTGTAATTTTTGGATTCAAAAATGATGGAAAATAATTTGCACATGCTTTAACCCTTCTAAAGCCTGCTCTCCACCTGAACATAAGTACGTTTCCGAAGCATTATACGCAGCTTATAGCCACCGTCATAGTAAATGGATCCGTTTCCACCGAACGGCCAGCGGCACGAATCAGACACGTTCCAGAAGTGTTGTATCGCGGCCCATCTCCTAAATTTACGTGCCAGGTGATGTGGAAAAATTATTTCTGGATCTAAAGTCTATGATATTAATTTAATAATTTACAATAATTATTAGTCAGGGAAGAGGCCTTTCACCTTCTCTTATCTAACTGTGTACTTCTCAGCAGTGACAAGTGCTTTGGTTAACCTTGCAAAGAAGACATAACATCAGGGGACTGAAGGCAGAAGCATTAAAAGGAGAAGGCATGGACATATATATCAGCAGTTTTGGGAGTGGATAATGAGTTTATGATACTTATTAACAAAGAATTTATTTTGTTCACCTGCATACTACCCATTCAGTTATGCAACTGCAGTTCTTCTGTGATTTCGTTATCTACCAGGACCAGCTGCGTGCAATGCATTCGCAGGCAATGTGCATCTGAATCGCTCTCAGTAGGAAGGGACGTGCTGCTGAACTCACAGGGAAAATGCTTCTATTATGTTATGCGCAAGTTTTTCAACGAAAACTAACTAAAAATATAAAAACATTTTCGTTAACTGAAATGAAAATAAAAATGAGACTTTGCAACAAAAGGAAAAATAACTCAACATATAATGAATGTTCACAAAACTAATTAAAATTAAAGGTGCATTATGTAAGAATAATATCTTATGGTCAAATTTGGGTACTGCAGTCAATGAAGAAAAACAAGAGTCTGCTCTCACCCCCCTCCCATTCGTGAGTTTCATGCCGGGTTGCCAGTTGTGGATCCGGGCCAGAAGATTCAAGATGATGAGCGAAGACAAGTCATACATATTAAGTAGATGAATACATTTCACTGCAATATCGAGTTGTTGGTAATTGAGAAAAAGTAGCTTGAGATATATTTAGAGCTGACTATTTTTTTCTAATTTACTGCTAGCATCATTAGCTCAACATTAGCCTCTAGCCCGGTCGGTGTTGAATTACAAATGGCAGCCTGGGTCCCAAGTTTACTGTACAACTTAGACACTCTCACTCATAACATACTCATGAGACACACATGTAGGGACCTTGGGGATGGGCAGCCTTTTCAGTATCCAGAAGAGCTGTTTAACCTGTACAGTTTGTAGTTTCCCAGCGTGGTTAACTCGCTAATTTGCTAATTAAGGAGCTCAGCTGCAGGAGCTTCATCTACAAAATAATGTACAGAAATATTATTTTACTTACCGAAAAAAATTGAGCCGAGACTTCTTGGACGGTCTGTTAGTGCAATCAGTACCACAGCAAGCCATATTTGTCCAATAAGTGCACTATTTATATCTAAACACTAATAAAGTTTGCGGATAGAACTGATGTTCAAGTTCAGAGAAAGGAAATGGCCAAAGTCTTAACGTGAGTCCCAGGCTGAAGGCCTTCCCCGGAGCAAACGGGGGAAAGCAGTCTATGGCGCCAAGCTGCTAGCCACCGTTAGCCACTGTTAGCCACTGTTAGCCACCAGCCTTGGCGCTGACGGCTCATCCGAGACCTGTCAATCAAAAGGACACGCCCCTAATTATTCATAATTTCAAGATTAAATTGTCTAAACGGATGAGTTAGAAAAATATTCACCCCCCCTCAGAGTTGTCATGACAATAAACCTGACCTAATAAACCTAAAATGGTCTTTTGAACCAGGCTGTAAACAGGTTTATTTCTGCTGTGAAGTTGGCCTTTTTAACATGGGAGTCAATGGGAAATTGCTCCTTTCTGGAGCCAGCCCCCAGCAGATGAGGGGTGAACTGCAATTTTTGTTACTTCCGGGATGGCCTCAATTCTGAGCGGCGGAGTTTGCCCCTTGGATTGGCCGCGGTTTTTTCGTCTGGGCGCTGCTCTGGTGCGTCTTTTTCCACTGATGCTCTCGGTGCAGATGTCTCTTTCTAAGTGAGGAACATAGCTGTGGGAAGTTGTTTGTGCTATTTTTTCTTCTGGACGAGAAGATTCTCAGAACCAGACATGATAAATTTGGCAAGTGCATGAGACACAACATGGAGGAGACTGTCAACTGTCTTAAGTCGTTCAAGACGCAGAACGCAATTCCTGTTAGTACGCTGTAAAGAAACCATGAAAGGTGAACCTCTGCGTTATAGCAAGGGACCACTGTAAAGGCAAGTCAGAGTTGTACCAGCAGAGCCAGAATCCTCTCTATCTGTCCATATTGTCTGTTATTGTGGGACAGACAGATTATGTTGTGTTTTGGTTGTTTCTGTCCTGATACATAAAGTGCTCTTGAATACTCAACAAATACTTTTTTTTCTCAACAGATCCCTCGTTTAGATTGCATCACTATCGAGTTTTTCTTTATAAATATCTCCAAAAGGCACTTTTAAGATCCATATTCGTCTGTCATATTTGTTATTCATGTCTCCTCTGTTGCTGTTTGCCTTGTACTGTTTTGGTCCTTCTCTTCATTTGTGTTGTGTTCTGTTTTGTAAGTGAATCAATTATCTGTTTCTTGTGTCCTTTATTTGTCTCACTTGTCCCCTCAGTGTCTCTACCTCTTTATTGTCAGGTTGTGCATTGGTTTTTCTTTTTAATTGTGTAATTTAATCTCTTTTCTATGTTGTTAGTGTGTTAAAAAAGTTGTTTTTTGTCCATCAGCTGTCTTTTTTTTGTCTGTGTTTTTTACGCTTTCCTGTTTACTTGTTTAAATATGACACACCCCAAATTCAGGCCCTGCAGATCTTGCCAGACCCCCAATCTGGCAAACCGGAAGACCTGTTCAGCCTGCTATGAAGTTTTGTCCACCAAGAAAAAGCTGAAAGAAAAAGATCAGTCACTGGATAGCGAATGGGGGCAAGCTGTCTTGAAGAACAGAAATGGTGGCCGAATAATTGATTCTGCCCGCATAGCAGTAAGTAGTTTCTTATGTCTAAAAAACATTTTTGTTTCATTTGTGGCTTTGTAAGTGAGCACAGTGTAAATTGTGCCCTGTTGCATTTAGCTTCCTGATTTGACTTGACCCATATGTAATGGATTGTCTTAATATGTTGACATGTTAACACAGAATACCATACATGATTTTAATAATACAAAACAATAATTTACCACTATTTGGCTAAAGATATACAATTGTTTCATCTCTAGTGACATGGTGGGGTAAAGTGATTTGTGTCACATGTGCTACTAATTTTAGGTGCAAAAACTTGAGGCAATAGGCTACAGACCCATTTTATTTCTTGGTAAAAAGGCAAAGGCTTCAAATACGTGGGAAGCGGACGTAATTACCCATTTGGAACCCACTGCAACTACAAGACATTTCCTGGAAAAGATGCAGAGAGCCTATGAATTTCTCTTGTCAAAGGGTAGGACTAAAATGTATTTTTATATACACTAATGGTCCAAATGTTTTTTCATATTTAGTTATGGCATATAATGCAGTTTAATGCCTCAGTGCACTCTGAAGTGAAATCATAGTACTGATACCAATTTGATTTGGTAAACAAATCAAGGAAGACATTTTGGTTCAGGGTGCCTCTCACTCTTTAGAAGTCACCAAAGCTGGGTTCAACAAAGTCCCAGGCCGCCACACCACACCCCACCCCAGGGACTCTCCATATTTGACATTTGATGCCATACACTTTGTAACCATTATTTGGCCCAGTCAACAATGTACAAATATCCTTTGTGATGAACCAAGGATTTCAAATGACTAAAATACCTTCTTCTACTCTACAGTAGTCCAATCTCAGTGTTTCACTTAACGTTTTTAACATTTGAACCTACTTATAGTACTTTTCACCATCATGAAATGGCAATTACTTATGTTACTGTTAACTGCAAGTTGAAAAGCAACTGAGGCTTTGGAGCGCGACTGTGGCTAGGGAGGCTGGTTAGACGTGCTCCAAAGAGCTTGATGTGTGCCAAACACCGGGGCATGCTACTGCTTTCCTCCTGCTAAAGCAATAGCTTATGGATCAGGAAACGGTTCGTTCAGAAAGTCATGTCGACTTGTGCTCATTTAAATTGGAAAAATTAGGTTATGGATTTTTGCCTCAGACAAATGACTTTGCATCTGGGTTTGGGATGTTGTTCTGGAGACTGAATCCGCGCTCTGCTGCCTCACTGGAGACTGGAATTAAACTCCACTTCACCCAAAGTTTTAAAATGAGGAAACATTTCTCCAACTGAAGCTATCAGAATTTAAAACCACTCTCTGAACTAATCGTTTCCTGATCCGCTCCTTCGGACCCTCCAAAGCCTCAGTAACTTTTCAACAAGCAGTCAGCTCCCAGTCAGCGTGATGCATTGAATACAGTGTCTGGGACACTTTTCTTTTTCAGTGGGTAAAGTTGAAAATATCTGCGCATTTGCACTGTTCCAAGTACTGCACTTTTCTGGACTGAGATGTCTGAGGTTCTTCCAGGGATCTGTTTGGGGTTCATTTCCCCGAGTGCTCTAATTACCACGGGTACTACTGTCACCTTCATCTTCCAAGCCATCTCCAGCTCCTATCTGAGTCCTTGGTATTTCTCAAATTCATCGTGTTCCTTCTTCTTGATGTTACCATCACTTTGTATTGCCACATCCACCACAACGGCTTTCCTCTGCTCTTTATCAACCACCACAATGTTCAGTTGGTTTGCCATTACCATCCTGTCTGTCTGAATCTGGAAGTCCCACAGGATCTTTGCTCGGTCATTCTCCACCACCTTTGGAGGTGTTTTCCACTTTGACCTTGGGGTTTATATATTTATATATTTATTTTGTTCTTTCTTATTTCCATACACCTGCTGATACAGGTTTGGATGGTACACGTGTGAGGAGGGAGATGAATGTAGGTATGTGTGGTCTCAAATAGAAAATAAATACAACTAGCCAAAATATATGAATAAACTTAACATTTGGATATCAACAGTCTGTGTTAAACATCACATGAATCAAATGTAATATAGACTTAGTAATCAAATGTCACAATTTACCATTTTCCCATAGTATACATTTAATTCAAAGTAACGTGAACGAGAAGACATCGAGAGATTCAGCTAATCGAAAAAATTATATTTTTCTTCATGTGATCTCAAAACAGTGCTCATTGCGTTTATTTCCTTCTTTAAATAATATTATTATTGCTGTTAAATAAAATAAACAAAAATGTAAGGGCCTGAAAATCCAAAACAGATGGTGAAATCACTGAGATACCTAGGATTAGATCTTTTGAAGTTTCAGTAAAATAAATTAAATGCTTAAAAACTGACAAATATATCCACTTTGCATGGATTGTGGCACCTTTTATATGCTTTTCAAAAATGCGAGAACGGACTCCTTGTCCTCCCCATGTCGTCAGTTAGCAACGTTTAGGGATCTTTATAACATTCAACGGGAGCACCCAGCACGGCAGCAAATGACGAGAGGGGGGTACCCCACGCGTCCAGAACCCAGTTAACGTACACAAATCTATTCAACAAAAATAGTGATAGCCTACAGTTAAATCTTTTTTTCGCTCAGCCGAGCCTTCTCTGTTTAAAAAGTCAGGACTAATAAAAAAAAAATTTCCGGCACCATTTAAAAAATGAAATTACGAAAAAAAAAATTTTGATGATTAATTTAATTAAATATATTACACAGACTCGGGTCACACTAAACACCCTTTTAAGGAAGATAGTAGGCTAGATTTAAAAAAGGATTAATAAAATAAAAAAAACTTAGTTTAGGCTAATTATTTTGTTTAACTGGAGAAGATTAGTTAAGGAATATCTGCAGTTACAAGGCAGTATGGAACTGGAGTATTTTGGATGGAGTATTATGGGATTATTATGGGAAATTATTAAACGCCGTTAAACACTTTGGCCACTCAGTGCGCACTTCATTGTTTATTCTTGTTTTTGTCTGTCTAATTCCCTACACTCTTGTTTTGTCATTTATGTGAAGAAGTGTAGCCTACCAAATCGGTGGTAGTCTTTTACCTGCCAAAAAACTGACTAATTAATAAACATGAACCTTATAGAGTTTCAGGTGTTTATTCACAGAAAACATGCATAAAGAACATGTGAAAATGTGTGTTTCTTCTCATGGCAAAAGTCACACAATGGTTGTGCACGTATTTCTGAGGGCGCAGCATATGGTGACAAGCAGTTCGCTGCCGCTTTGTTATCTTTGGGCCATCGTTTGGTCTCCACTTTGGAAAAAGCAGAGTGTCTCAGGCACGTGGGGCTCCTTTGGTGACATCCTGCAATTACACACTTTGAAAAAATTAAGCCTGCCCCTTGGGAAAGTGGGTGTGTTACCCTGTGATACAATCGGCTGATAGTCAGCTGGCAACTGAATTATCTTCGGCTGAAAGCTGAGAGTTGGCAAAAAGCGGAAATTTTTCATACCCAGGTCTGTAACAGCCCAGGGTCATAAATTAAATGTGTCTGTTCCTTTAAAATAGGCTTTAAATTAGAGTGAAAACACCTTCTCAACAGAGGTTTGGCGGAAAGTGTTGATGAACTTATAAAAGCAGTTCTTCCTCCCCTTTTGCTACTCCTCGTAGAATAAGTGAAGTTAAAATTAGGTGGGGAGGCCTCTGTAAGAACAACAGGGGCATCTGCACTCAGCCAAGTTTCTGTTGAAAATAAACAATGAAGATTATGGTCTAAAATCAGATCGTTTATTATAAAAGTTTTGTTCAGCAGAGAGCGAACATTAAAAAGTGCCATATTAATAGTGATTGGAGATGGAGGGACTGTATGATTTACTGAAAGTGGGGCTTTTGGCAACTTTATGAGATTATTTGGATTGCATTTGTTCGGTTTATGATTTTTAGTCTGCTCTCTGCTGATAATAACAGGTATGAATGAGGTAGAACAAGGTCCAAGTCCAGTATGTGAGTTACTGTTAAAATCAGGGGTGAGTTGATAGGAGCAGGGACCATTTGCACATCAGGATGTGGTGGAGGAAGTAGCGTATGAGTGCCTTGTCTATTTAGATGGAGCCCATCTGGTCCAAACAGGTGCTTCCTGCCCCCAAAATTTTTTTAATTGTCTATAAAACCAATATTGTGAACAGCGGTGATGGAGGAGAGCCAAGTGTTAAGGGATAAAAGTCTGCTAAAACGGCCAATTCTTCTGCCGATAGTGGGAGTGGGGCCAGAAATAAAAACAGAGACATGTGTGTTTTCTAGAAGATTAAAAAGGTGAATAAAATCCCGCTTCAGGAGCTCAGTCTGCTGTTTATAAATGTCATTGGTGCCAGAATGAATCACAACTTTACTCACAGATTTGTGATGATCAATGAACTGCAGGATCTGTTCGGTAATGTCCGTGACAGTGGCTCCAGGGAAACACAGTGTGAGGGCTCCTCTCATCCTCACGTTTCTGATGATAGAGTCACCGATGATGAGTGTGGTGGGCGGCGGGTCTGCAGGCGGATGTTTGCGCTGGGCAGAGGATCATTCACCATCCAGGACTTGCTTTATGCCAGGTGGAGAGGCTTCCCCAGGACTGCAGCAATGTTTAATCGGCGCCGAGGGCTCGTTCCGTGGGTTCGGGGTGAAGTGGAGCACTCCTCGGTGAGTTCTGGCTGCAGCCCGGGGTTTGGCGCGACGTGGGGGGCTGCGGGAGTCCGGCTATTGCTCCTGCTGCTGGGAGGGATTAGGCGGCCCTCCTACGGAGCTATGGCGACCAGGGGCTGTCAGAGGAGGGAAATCCGCATCCAGGGCGCTGAAACGGTTTGATAGAGGCAGGCAGGTTGGAGGAGAGCAGTGGCAGCTGCTCCAAGCGCCTCCACCGCAGCCTGGCCCAACCGTTAACCGGGCACCCTGGAGCACCGGAGTGGAGATTATGGGGGCTTTTGGTTTAGCCCGCTGCTGGAACCAGCGGTCATCCTCTGCTGTAGATGTTACGCGGGCCTTTGGCACCCCGAGTCCGCCTGGAGGCCCAGCGATGGATCTTACCCCCACAGCTTCGCCGGGCTGGCAGGGAATGGTGTCCGCCAGCTGTGCACTGCTGGCGGCGGCGAAAGTCCGGCCGAAGATGATGTCCACTCATGGTCCTGGATTTGGTGGAGTGTTGAGATCCTCTGCTTAAGCTCCAGAACACTCTGGCTAAGTTTTGCGCAGCCATCACACCCAGGATTGCAGGTGAGTGGAGGCATGGTGGGGGAGAAGTAATCCGCGCTTCCCACCGATTAAAACGATCCGGTAAAAAAACGTCCTGGTTATTAATAAGTCAGTGGTGTTTAAAAATCCGTTAAAACCAGTCTTTAAAAAGGTTTAAAACCAGTTAAAAACCGTGCTTGATGGGGAGCCAGTCTTGGCGGGCTGACAGACGCTGACGACGCTGACAGACGCTGACGGATGCGCACAGATGCACTCAGAAAAAAAATTTAATGCTTAAAAACGTACAAATATATCCACTTTGCATGGATTGTGGCACCTTTTATATGCTTTTCAAAAATGCGAGAACGGACTCCTTGTCCTCCCCATGTCATCAGTTACCAACGTTTAGGGATCTCTATAACATTCAATGGGAGCACCCAGCGCGTCAAAAAATGACGAGAGGGGGGTACCCCACGCGTCATTATGTAACGCGGAGGAAGCCTGACCATGCGTCCATATATGACGAGTTGGGAGTGAGAATGTGTTGGTGAAACACGATTACGCCATGTTTTTATTTTTACATTTTTGCCTCTAATTGATTTGTTAATTTTTCAGTTTGATATCACAGGATATACATGCGATAAACGACAGAAAACGTTTGAAACATCTTTATGACTTTCTTACCAAGTCTTTGAACAGGGTGTGTAAACGTTTTGTAACCACTATACAAAAAAAAAAAAAGAGTAAGAAACCCATCCACCCCTTCTTTGTACCTTCTTAATCCTGTTCACATCTCCACTGGGCTGGAACCTTTATCAGAGGGGTCAAGGAGGTGAGATACATCCAGGACAAGTCACCAGTCCATCATAGGAACAGAGACAAGCAGCTACACACACTCACTCCTAAAGGTGAATTCAGTGTTATCAGTGTTATCCTGCCATAGATGTTGGAGGAATTACATGCACCTTCTAGCGGTGAGGCTAATTGTTGCTAACGACTATTTCAAAGTGCAGAAAAACAGACATTTTCTGACAACACCTAGTTAGCTTCTCTGGGATCTTTACAGCAGATGCAGCTGTTCTCTCTTCTACTCAGAAGTTTCCAGATAACATAGATTGAAATCATGTTTGGATACTTCATCAGTTTATGTGTCATTAGTTCTCCCTGTGGCTAAACATTTAACAAATGTCACTATATCTGGTCAGCAAACCAAGTGAAACTTATGTGCGGACTAAAGAATCTTTCACCTATTCCATGTCTAAATATTTTAACTGTTGTATAACATAGTAAGGGAAGTTAATATGTGTATGTAGTCATTCACACATACTCTCATGACAAATTAGAATTAAAAACAAAACCAACATCCCCTTTTAAAGAAGACATATACATACATTGGTTTTTAAATCAGACAAGTTAGTCCTTGGAGCTGCTGCTAATCAGCTGGAATTCACACATTCCCAGATTTAAAGGTAAATTTATGAACCATTTTAGCTTCTGTGGCTGAAGATGAGAAATTAGTTTTGCAATGTTTTACTATAAAAATAAATTATTTCTAACTGTTAAAATAGTTTAAATAATTGTATTGGATATTTTACTTATTCTTCCATTTTATATTGAAATCATTGTGAAAATCCAAAACTATTTGTTTTTGCCAGAGTGAATAATTATTTAAGTCCCTAGTTTTGCTGTAAAGGAACCTGGGATTTATTAAGAAGTGACTGATTTAAAACACAAAATTGTTAACCATAATTCACAGATCTTTTTGTCCAGTCTAGGAGAACTGAAGAGGACTGATTGGCAGCTCTATCAGAGAACATGCTGACAGTCAACATGTTACTGAGTGTCTTCTTTCTTCCAGGTGAGCTCTTTGTTCACTTCCTTTTATTTAGAGATATCACAGGAATAATTTCTTGTCCAAAATCATGAGCTTTTACTCCACATTATGTTCATCATTACTTTATTTTACAGGTGTTTTGGCTGTTTGTCCCAATCCAGTCCTCATTGTTGATATACCACGGCAGATTGAAGCACTGAGTGGATCTTGTTTGCAAATTCCATGTAGCTTCAATTCAACAGATTCCACATATGACATCACCAGAGCGATCTATGGAATTTGGTTGAGAGGTACCGCAGATTTTAATGCCATCCCAAGATCTGCTATTTTCAACAGCAGTGGATCAGCTAACACCTATTCACTGAAAATGATTGGAAACTTGAGTGAGGAAAACTGCTCCACTCTGTTTCTTGATTCAAACACTGGTTATAGAGACAAATACTTCCTCCGAATTCAGAACTGGCCGTTCAGAGCAACAGCTGTTTGTCATCCTGTTCAGATAACAGTAAGAGGTGAGAAAGTTTTTGTTTTATGTTGTGATACTAAGGTACAATGCTATTCCGAATTATCCATACCCCAGCATGTATAGATTATTTAGATTCAACCCAGATGTTTATTTCTGATAGTGAAAGAGACGGGTATCTCTGAAAAGACAATACAACAATGTCAAAAGATTTTCCAATTTCATTAAAAAAAGGAAACTAAATGTATTGCTTTTTATTTACATTTCAAAAAAGAAGTTGCAAGCTTATTATTAATATTTTTAAAAGGAAAAACCTTTTTTGGCATTGCAACATTCAACCCCCCTCTTATAATTAATAGCCAGTTTTCTTTCATGTTTCCTCTGGTGTTTTGTTTGGTAAGAGTTTAAATTTGGACCATAACCTTTGGCCTCCTCCACGGATTCTCTATTAGATTCAAGTCCAGACTTTGGCTGAGCCAAAACGTTTTGGATTACTTTAAGGCTAATCTACCAGGGTGCTGAACTGTGTGTTGCAATGGTAGCACTTTCAAATTTTAGAATGCTTGATTTTCTTTAGGAATTCTTAAATGTAAAATTGAATTTAGTTAATATTTTCATATGAACACAACACAATTGTTTTCAGCCACAACCAAACAATTAGTCAATAATTTTAAAAACATCCTAACTTTTGTTCTTCATACATGATCTAAGTATTATTGCGAAATCAAAATGAATTAAAACCAATAAAAACCAATAAAACCTGAACTGAGAAATGATACATCTATTGCATAATGATCACCCGTGTTGAGGATAAGAACATTATGTCAGATATTATTCAAGACCCAAATTGTTTATAAGAGAAACTTAGTAACTTTAAAAATATTGTGAAAAATTACTGCAAGTTGTTCATACATATTTCTTGTTTGGGAGAAGTACATTTGAAACCCACTGACAACTGTTAAGCCTTCATTGTTAACATTTTACAGATTACACTCTGTAACCTGTTTTTTAAACTGAAACCCCAGATTCTCCTTGGAGTCCCATCATTAACATCTCTGCTGGTGATCTGAAGGAGCATCAGTCTGTCACTATAACCTGCTCAGCTTTGACTCCCTGTCCACACTCACCTCCTGAACTCACCTGGAATCTCCAACAAGACTCTCACAGACAAACAGAGAAAAACACAGATGGAACCTTTACAACTAAAATCCAGGAGATCATCACTCTGTCAGACACACATGATGGATACAAGATCAGATGTTCTGCCACATATCCTGTGAATGGAGGAAACAAGAAAGCAGAGACAGAAGTGACTCTCAGTGTTTCATGTAAGTGATCCTGTCAGCCCTTCACGGTTCAGCTGTTTATGATAAATAAAGTTAATGTGTTTCCCATTTTCCTCAGATGCTCCTAAAGACACCTCAGCATCCATCAGTCCATCAGGTTTGGTGTCAGCAGGTAGCTGGGTGGAGCTGAGCTGCTCCAGCAGAGCCAAGCCTCCTCCCAGCTTCACCTGGTTCAGGAACAGCGCAGAGCAAGGCAGAAAAGTATTTGCAGGAAATGTTTTGAAATTAAGAGCCATTAAGGGAGAAGAATATTACTGTATGGCCATGAATGATCTGGGAAATGAAACAACTTCAGTAATCAATTTACCTGTTAGAGGTAAGTTGGTAACTAAATTGAATCTATTCTCCTCAAACTGAGCCCTGAGCCCGTTTTTTTAATAAGTACATTTTATGTTTCATTAAGGTTTGCAGCATGAGCCTCTTTACTGGGCAACAATTCCAGTAGGATTTATAGTGTTTGTCTGTCTGTTTGCTGGTCTTTGGTGAGTATCAGAATAAAAAGTGTGAGAAAGTTAAATTAAATCACTTTTCCCAAATATTACTGTATGTTTCAGGTTCATGCTTACCTTCATCAGACCTCAGTGTTTTGTACCTACCAAGTTGGAAATCCTCTCCTGTTGAGCCAGGAATGGTACAAGTTACAAAACTAACTACCTTCTTTGTTGGCTCCATTGCCTGCATAAGTACAACGATTTTCCTGTAAACAGACATCTTTTAGTTTCATTGGGAATCTAAACGAGCTGGGTTTTGTATTTGAATTTTTAAAAGTATTTCACCTTGACCAGTGAGGGATAGTGACAAAGAGTTTATTCTTTATTGTGGTACAAGTAGTGTGGACAGTTGCTGTTAACTGCATTGTTTTAAAAAGACGACAATCCACTACTATCTTAGGTGACTGAGCATGTTCAAAACTAATGCTAATCCAGACCTAGTAATTGAGATCTTTATACGTCCCCTTTGATTAATCATATCATGTTTACGTAAACTAAATTCTAAGGATTTGCTGTTAAACATTAACCATAGGCCCTACAGATGGTGTTACACTTTGTCCTATCTTTCCATCAATGGTGGTCTATTGAAGAATAGTTTGATGGGTCTAAACATGAACAAATTGGGGAATATTTTGGGACATTAGGTCCTGTCTTATTTTTCCAAGCACATGTATTTCGTGTTTGATTTACTACTGTTCTTAACTGCCCGTGTATAAAAGGATCAGGAGTCTGGAATTTACAGTGTTCTGATGTTTCATTTCACTCTGACTTTATATTTACAGTTCAGAGTTGTGTCAGTGTTATTGAAACAGATAATGTTTTTACATTATACTAAGAAACACAACATTTTTCTTTGCATCCTTTATCTGGTTGCATTTATTTATTCACATAGTAGCAAATGAGTGTCTATGACGTACTGCAGGACTCCATTAGGAAAATTGCTTCCCGTAGTTAGCTTATTCCTCATTTCTGTAAAAGCACGGTAAATGAGGAAGTAAGCAGCTGAACATTTGGAACATCGCTAATGATAGAGGGAGATCTTTGTAACACATTTCATTCACTATGCAATAAAAGAAATAATAATACAATTCTGTTAACGTATAAATACATATACAATACAAAATACATTGCTGCATTGCTTCTAAAGTATGAAGCATGCAGTGCTCAGGTCTTTAGATACCTGCTTCATCAGTGTTCCTAGAACCAGAGATTAGCATTAGGAACCATTTGTTTCGATGTTCTTCAGCTCTGTAAGCAAACTCCCTGAAATGTGCAGAAATTGTTGGTTTCTTTAAATCCGACTGAATATTTTTGTTCAGTGCAGCTTTAATTAAACAATCAGATAAATTAACTGTTTTTTTATACCTATAATATCTTAGTTTTAACAACATTCATTTTATGCAATGCCTTTTATATGCTTTTTATTTTTTCCTCTTTCCTTTGATCTTCTGTAAAGTAAATTTACTTGCCCAGAGTATGAATGATGCTATGTGAATAAACTTCCCTTGGCGTTGGTTGTGTTATTTTATCTATATCTTATATTCCAGGTGCTTTAATTCCAAATATTCAGCTCCCCAACTGACTCTGGTGAGTTAATATTAAAGCTGTATGTACAGAACTGCAGTCTCTTTTACTTGCACATTTTTGACAGCATCTATTTGTTTTGTCAGAGTCAAACAAGTGATATCCAAATGCCAGCCACTACACAAGAGGAAGAATTGGTAATCCTACCTGAACTAAAACAATAACGGTTAAGTCTGATATGTCTTTTCATTTAGTTAATTAAGTATCTGATTTGGGTTTTCTTCTACAGAGTCAAACAAGTGATGTTCAAACGTCCACCAATGAACCAAATGAACTGCATTATGGAGAAATTAAGTTTTGCAAAGAGACACCTCAAACTTCTTCCATATTGGTGCAGGACAATGAACGGCAGGAGACTGTATATGCAGAGGTAAAACTGTCTAAACAAGAAAACAGCTCAAAGCAGACTGCTGACAGTACAGAGGGTCTGTGTAGTCAAGAAAGAATGCAATAGGTTTCGTTGTGTGATGACAAACATTTACTTTTGTTTGTATAAGGGGGTAGTTTATGATAAAGAAGGAGAGAGTCTGTACCTCAAGACCTTGTCATCTGTCAATGCATATGGTTTTGTCAGTTATTAGGGATGAGCAAAATGTACTTAAAAGTTTATCATGATAATTTGTGTTTTTTTTAAATTAGAATAACAATAAAAGTGATGAGGAAAAAATGGAAGAATGAATTTCAGAATATTTTTGGCAAAAGACACTAAGAGTCAATGTCCCACAAACACAAATACTGTTTAGATCATTATTGTATGCAGCTAATATTTTGTTGATATGTATTGCTGTAACAGGAGAAAAAATAGGAAAAGTAAAAATCTCAACAATAATTTGAGGTTTTAATTGGTTGTGAACATTCTCCTGCACACTTTATCATGGTCACAATAAATCAGATTTCTTATAACCATATAAAAATGGTCAGAATAATAGTAAATGGTATAATCATTGCCAGTCTCTGGTTGTGATGTCATAGGTTATTGTAAGACATTACATCCAGGGCTGTGCATTTTTAAAGTAATAAAGTTCAGAGCTGCATTCTGTCCTAAAATGTCATAAAACACCCCTCATAAGTCTACGGTATGCACAACACCAATTAACAGCATTAAAAAAGTAATTTACTGAATATTTTAGGTAATAAACAATGTTGCTTCCTGGTTCGTTTTTGCTAAACAATGTAACAGGAAAAATTGCAGACTTTTTCTGAACAGTTTCAATTCAACAAGTTGATGAGCACTTGACTTCTCACTTCACTAAATCTTCAATATTCAATAAATGCTTAGTTAAGCAATTGTTGCTGCCTATCAATCTGGGAAGGGCTATTAGGCCATTTCTAAACCATTTGTAACCCACCATTCTAAAGAGAGAACAATGTTTTACAAGATGAAAAAAATTAAGGCGACTCCCAAATCTTCCTAGGAGTGGACGTCCCCTCAGTTCACCCCAAAAGAAATGGGAAACGGCAAGAAATCTAAAACTCAGACTCAACAAGCCTCAGTTAGTTTATTTATTTAATTTAATCTTTATTTATCCAGGTAAACTGTTTGAGAACCACTTCTCATTTACAAACATGACCTGTTAGTATGTCAAATGTTAATGTTTGTGACTCTCTACTGAAAGCGTTGAAAAACCGGACCGAAAAAGCACATTTTAGCCATGAATGCAGCACAAATACCTCATCACTTTTAAGCATGGTGGTAGAGTGGTGATTTGGGTCTGTTTAGCAACTACACAATCTTTGCACTTTGCATACATCTAGCAATAAACTTGTCTGAAGCAACACAGTAGCACATTTTTTTTCACATTGCACAGCTATGTTGAAAGGCCAAAACTAAATAAATTACCACACATACCTCACGCCAAAATAACCATGGTCAGACAGAAAATGACAGCATCAGAATATAGCTACAAAAGCTTGTTTTGTTGTTTATCTCCAAGCTGTTGACTCAAATACACAGCTTTTTAATTTAGAATTTGTTCTTGTTTATGAAATATTCACAGTGAATCTGTTGTTTCTTTTTACATTTTAGGATGGATGTAAATATTGATGTAAAATTTCAGAGCCGGATCATTGCTGTGATATCCTGATATGTAAAACCTGCAGACTAAAATACTTTTTTTTTGTTTCACTATGACTGTAACTATGTAACTAAATGTATAATGTGAACTATAGAACTTAACTTGACTATATAAAATTGACTTCCCCTTTCTGTGGTACAGTGAATGAAGCACGAAGTATTGCATAATACCAATGATCAACAATGAATTTTTAGGCCTACATTTTGTAATCACGATGTTAAAGACAATGAATGAGTTGTCTCTGCTTGTAAAATCAACTGTATTATAAAAAATATATTCAGAAAACAATGTTGTCAGTGATGTTAGGAAGGTTTGCCTTCCCCTTTTTAAGGTCCAGTGAATGCCAACTAAGTTTAAAAGGAAGTAGAGATGTAGATAAGGAAATAAGCTCATAAAACGTATGTATGTGTGTGTATATATATATATATATATATATTTACATATATATTACCAAGTTTTAACAAAATATGCTAAGCATTTTTTTTAAGGGTTAACTCTTCTATTGCTGTTCATACTTGGCTTCTCTATTTTTGCTTCCACCACAGAGGTAATGCCTCTTATAAAGTAGCATGGTTTAAAAGTTATTGGGCAAGTATGCTGATGTTTCTTTATCCAAACTAGTGGTAAAATCTAACATTTTTAAACGTTTAAAAAGATCAGCACTCATGCAAATGAGCTGCAAGAAAGTAATTCTTCTTTTTAATTCCCGTCTGCCTGAAATGATGTTAAATGCTCATTCGATCAAATGAGGACTCATTACACTTTATTTAAAAAAATTCAAGCATTTTTACGTTCTGTTTTCTTTAAATTCTGAGCTATCAAAAGAAGTGAATATAAATAATAAATTTATAAGTCAACGAAACTAGTTGCAAGAAAATGTAAAAGTAAGAAAAATCAGTTTATATTGAAAGTTACCTCACAGACTCCAAATTTACACAGCAAAGCTGCTGGGGGGTAAGGTAAAGCAAGGCAAGGCTTTTGTATAGCACATTTTCAACGACAAGGAAATTCAATGTGCTTTGGGTGATTAGGGGAGAACAACAGTAGAAGCATAAAATACATTAGAGACACAAAAGATATGACACATTTAAACATATGACATTCCAGCTATTATAAACCGCTTAATCAAAGGCAGCTCTAAATCGATGAGCTTTATATAGCTTTGATTTGCAGGAACTCAATGTTTCAGCAGCTTTGCAAATTTGTTCCAGATAAGGGGAGCATAGAAACTGAAAGCTCCTTCTCCATGTTTGGTTCTGATTCTAGGGATGATTAGTAGACTAGAGGTGGAAGACCTGATGGGTGTAGGGGGTTGGTATGGTGACAACAGATCTTCTAGATACTTTGGTGCTAAGCCTTTCACTGATTTATAAACAAGTAAAAGTATTTTGAAGTCTATTCCCTGAGCTACAGGGAGCCAGTGTAAGGAATTTAGAACTGGGGTGATGTGATCTACATTCCTCGTTCTAGTGAGGATACGAGCCGTAGCGTTCTGGATCAGTTGCAGTTGTCTGATTTACTTTTTAGGCAGACCTATGAGGACAACATTGCAGTAATCAATCCAACTAAAGATAAGAGCTAAGAGAGATTAGATCGTCAATTGCGTTTTTTAACGGGGCGGGCTAGGAAGTGACCTTGCGCACCTTGTGAGTAAACATCACGCCTCTAAGGGAAGTACAGGTTGATTTTAACCTGTGTGTCGCCGTGATTTCAGGTGATCATGGAGAAAACATCCATGAAAGAGGAGAGCCTTTTGGGAAGCCACTATGCCTAAGGCGAGGCGCAAAGCGGAAAAGCTTATGCAGCTCACACTTCAACAAAGTCTGTGTCGCGGTCACAAAAGTTTGGATAGGGTTTCTATTGAGAGAAATGATGGCAATCAACCCGGGCCAAGCGGAGACAAAAGGGCTATCTTACCGCATATTTAATCTCAGCCAGAGACATCCATTTCAGACGGTTCCGATGATTTTAGAAAACCTGATCCAGATTTGTCAGATGAGTGGTTGCTGTCTGGCTCAAATGGGAGAAGCAGAGATTCTTCACCAGACGCTAAAGGAAGAAACGATGATGGTAACGTAACAGCTAGCTAGGTAACACCTAACGGCTTTATAGTTTTGATTGCTCTGATCGCTCCATTTTTTCCCTCCTGCTTGCCCCTCTCCCCTCCTTTGATGAATGTCGCATACCTTCCCCAACACTTGTTTCCAGCTTCTTTATTTACAATTTTAAACCGTTTGTAAATAGGTCTAGCCTATTACTTTAGACATCTGGATCAAGCATCGTGGATCAAGCAGGGGTCCTGGGCAGCATTTAGACTGGCATGAAGACGGCTGTAAATGAACTATTTATTGTTACACATTTATGAATAAATTATTAATTTACTATCTAAACCCATTTATTGTGTTGTTTTTACTGTTTTTATACAAGGGAGCCACTTTTTAGATGTGTCACTAAATGTGTGTGATGATGTGTCACTAAATCAAAGTATATTAGTGTAAAAGAGACTCTTCTGCCCGACATGTCTCTCCTTTTTTTGGTCAGAAACAGGCTTTTTTTGTGAAACCCACCTATGTTATACAGCAGATTGTGAAAGAATGGAAAAAGCTAGAAACAAGCTTTTTTTCCTGATGAAAGAAAAGAGTCTACTCTTTCTTTTGGTGGTTTCGGTGTTTAGTCATAGAGCGCAATATTCTGCGACTCTTATAAAAACAGTAAAAACCCTCAAAACGCTGGCAGTCAGGGGCATTCTGTTCAGATAATGGCAGCCAATGAGTTAAATAGGAAGGGCCCCAGGATGGAGCCCTTGGGGACCGCACATGTGATTTCTGTCTGTTCTGATGAAGAATTGCCTATGGACACAATTTCCTGTTAAGGTATGCATTTGATGCGTAACATAATAGATGCCGTTTCACTCGAGAATTCAGCAAGCTTTAGCCTGGTGGAAGACATCTGACAGGAGGGATGAATTAACTGTTTAGATCAGGCCCATTGACAGGGAAAACTTTCTTAACAAAAACTGTGGGTAAGATATCGGGGCAGCAAGAGGAGGAGCTTAACTGGTTAGGGATTTCTTCAAGGTTTGTTTGGTTTAGTTTTTGGAATTGATGACCAATGCTATAAATGCAATCCCTCAGTATGAAGTAATGCTGAGAGAGTGATGTGGTCAGGGCTGGACTGGTAATCTGGCATACCGGGCAAATGTCCGGTGGGCCGACGCACTTGGGGGCCGGTCGATATAATTTTTTATTTTTGGCCAACGACTGACCCATAAAGCAGGGACACCGGCCCATTGGTTCATTTTCCATAGAGAATGAGGAGACACATGACAAGAATGACAAGACACGTAACAATTTGGGAGGGGTCTGAGCCCGTCGGCCATGTTGTCAGGCTACACTATCGGTTGCCATGGACAACACTGTCAAAGTGACACAGAGACGGAGCAGGAAAGACGACTGGAATTACGCATTTAAACGGAGAAATTAGGGATAACATTAAAAGGAAATGGAGAAGACGGCTAAAAAAAAAGGTCATTATGTGGAGAAACTCACTACCAGCGCCAAGCAGAAACGTAGACCTGACATGACATGGGCCGGAGTTCTGGGACTGGGATGGGGATACAGTCAATGGACGGGATGCTGCTGAGCTGAAAATGGAGAAGGGTAAGAAACGCCCCAGTGGCGCTGAAAGAGTACGGCTCAAAAAGCTGAAATTTCTGGAGGTGGAAGCTGCTAAATGTTTAAGGTTGACAGACCTATGTGGTGCCGGGGTCGCCACCCCAGCAGCAGGTGCTGCTTCGCGAGGAGACGCGCAAGTGGAGACATGCATGGTAAGTAACGTTAGCGTGGGGTTGTGACCTGAATAACTGAATACTTGTGACAACATATTAGCCCAGAGTTGAAGGGCTGACTGTTGGTAGTTGCAGTTGATTTTGTTAAATATGCCAAATTGTGATATTGTTATTGTTCAGATGATTTAGCTAAGCTAGCTAACAGCTACTATCGGCAGCGGTCTCTGGTTGCCATAGCAACAGTAAACATTAAGGGGAGACCCTACAGGTGAATAGGGAAAAAAGTTAGCTTCAAGATACCTTCATGAAACTAGACAAACTTAATCCTAGTATTAAAACAAACATCTTTTGTATTAGAAGTTTTGATATACATTTTGTTTAGATATGCAAATTAGGTGTAATCTGGTTTAAAATGTGCTAATTTGCATATATTTGTACACTTATCATCTCAAAATTGGTGAGAGACAGATTGAATTTTTCTTTAATTTTCTAATCATATATGTTATCAAAAAAAATTTACAGAGGGAAATAGGTTTATTTAATTTCATTACTTCATACATCAAAAAACATTGTCAGTAGCTCCGAAAAACTCATTTTCGCCCTGTTTTTTTTAAGGCAAGGCAAGGCAATTTTATTTGTATAGCACACTTTCAACAGCAGGGCAATTCAAGGTGCTTTACATAATTTGGTGATAAAAATAATAAAACCCCAATGGAAATTAAAAGTAAAAGAAACACACATTACACATGATTTACACAAAATAGCACTTTTTTTTTTTTTAGAATGATGTATTGAAAAATTGCTCTGTAATTTTCTTTCAGCTCATAGCACAGAACAATGGGGGAAAGTTTGGTGTATATAGGTATAACTGATTTCAAGATTTTTCGTTTTGAATGTTGGAAAAAACAAATTTTGAGAAAAACGCAATTAAAGATTTGCTTTACATAATTCAATGCTATGTGAAGTGCAAATGACCCTCGAGTCCCTCGTTTCGTGTTTGTGATTGGTCATTAATTTAAGAAAAGAGAAACCAATGCTATAAATGCATAGATCATTAGCCTTTCTGATATGGTTTTATTTGCTTTCTCCTTTGACTGGTTCATATGATTATTATTTTTAGTCGATAATAAACCATGGAGTGATACTGGGGGAGGCTGCACAGGCATTTCTCTTTAGCATATCCCAGACCTCCCTCTCAATACTACATTCCTAAAAAAACAGCACATAATGCAATAGAAATCCAGAGGCATGAAACATCAGTGGCCGAGAGAGTGAAAGCTTAGCGTTAACTTTACCATGTTGTTGGACATTACACTACTATTTTTTTAAATAACAAAGCTTGTTTTTTGTGGGGCCCTAATCTTCCTCCGTAGGTCAGAGATGAAAACAGAAAAAAGGTTTTCTTTTTCTCTCACAGTTGCTGGTAGTTCACAATGTGTAAAATATTTTTGTATTTCTCTTCCCAGATGTTTGCTGAAGCTGAAATTTTGTTTTAACCTACATGTTGTCTGTTCTGAGCCTTTTGGAATAACTATGCATGTATTTTAGTTGACTTTGTATCGTCTGTATGATTGGACTGATTGACTTTATTTTTTTAAAGTACCTTGAGACAACATTTGCTTTAATTAAAACAATAAAATAAACTAAATTTGATTCAAATTTGATTTGAATCGTTGGTTTAGGTGAGCTTTAAAAACTTTGGGCAGATAGAGGGGTCACCAAGGGCAATTTTCATAAAGTAACCACCTTTGAAGACCTACGTTTAGAAAGTAACCGGTTTTCTTGTTGTGTTTTAGATATTAGCTGTTCCACATTTCAGAGGTTCTTTTTGTCTTAGTTACTTAATAGCTAAACTGTTATTTATAGTTATTAGGTTGGGACCAAAGAAAGTTTACTTTAATATTCAGTCACAAATATAGTGTGTGATTGTAATAGGGGCAGAATGTGGTTTGGATAGTTGGATGATTAAAAAAAGAAATAGAAAATAAGAAAAATACTGGAAATAAGCAAGAAGAAAAAAGAAGAGGAAGAAACAAAAGAAACGTTTTTCCTGTTAAGAAGTTGGTTTGAATGACAGCATGATTTATAATGGCTTTTACTTTCAGAGAAGAATTGCTTCTGAAAAGAATAACAAGGAGAGTAAGCCTGTCCACCACATTTGGGAAAAATACTATTTAATCTAAATATCTGATCATTTTTGTTCCTGTCAGTGACATATTTAACCATCCATCCATCCATTTTCTTTACCAGTCATTCCTATGCAGGGTTGCGGGGGGAGACTGGTGCCTATCTCCAGCTGTCATGGGGCGAGAGGCGGGGTACACCCTGGACAGGTCGCCAGTCCATTGCAGAACAACACAGAGACACACAGGACAAACAACCATGCACACTAAGAGCAATTTAGAGAAATCAATTCACCTAACAGTCATGTTTTTGGACTGTGGGAGGAAGTCGGAGTACCCGGAGAGAACCCGCACGTGCACAGGGAGAACATGCAAACCTTGCAGAAAGACCCCAGGCTGGGATTTGAACACAGGACCTTCTTGCTGCAACAGTGCTACCAATTGCTCCACTGTGCAGCCCTCATATTTAACCAATATAATGCAAATATAATGCAAATGTAAGGAGGTGAATGAAACATGGCAAAGTTTGCCCCTACTGGAATACTTCTGCAGTGTTTTGGACATCCGACAAAAGTCTATCATAATGAGCTCAGTTTAAAGTATAGAACCTTTAATGAGACTCATTAAACAGTGTTTTAGTACCTTAAAGATGTGACATTTGTACTGAAAACAAACGAATGAATAGACAGACAGACAGACAGACAGACAGACAGACAGACAGACAGACAGACAGACAGACAGACAGACAGACAGACAGACAGACAGACAGACAGACAGGCACACAGGCACACAGGCAGACAGACAGATAATTTCTATTTAGACTAACGTAACATCTTTTTTTTTTAAACTGATTCTCATGTTAGTTTTTGATCTTGACTTTTCTTCACACTTCCTAGTTTACCTAGTGATTTCTTATGTTCAGTAAGTTTTTATGCTCCAGTCCTCTGCAAAGTCTTTCTCCTGGTTTTCAATGATATGTCTGTTTGCTTTATTCCTTGTTTTTCCTGACTCTTTGTTTTATTGCTTCTTGTCTATTTATTTGCAATATGCAAATAGATGCACAGAGATCCGTGTCACTAGAGTCATCTGAATAAATGTCGCAGTCTCTTCCCCATTCACAGTTTCATACCTAACTCAAAACCTTTGAATGGTTTGAGGCTGCTGGAGTAATAGTGCACTAGGTGGACTGGACTGGTTTGGATATTTGATCACTCATCCCTCCCAGATTTGCTCAGGGTGAGTTTTTTCCATCTTATCTTCCTTCAGGGTGCAACTTGACAGGATGTTAGGTGGATTTCTAGTTCAGCCTTGGTTTGCTCTTCAGTTGTAAAGATTTAGACCCACCTTAAATATTTGCTCTTCACTACTTTTTTAACCCTTAAAGCTAAATTGTGTAAGAACTTTTCCCATCTAGCTGTGAAACAACCAACTGTATATTACGTTCTAGCCCCACCTCCCACCCCCCCATTCCGAGCACGTTTTAACTCATACAGTGGCCATTTCATGCCAAGGTTAACATGGCTTCCAGTGTTCCTTCCAGTGATGAGGTTACTTTAGAAAACTACATTGCATTTAGTTATATAGTCAGACGTCTGCCGAGTAGACATTCTCCCTCTGGCATTCGTCATGGTGTAACTGAGTGTAGCTAAAGCGTGAAAGGCAGAGCTAGAATTTCCAGGAATGTCCTTCGTTGGCGAATGTATTTCAAAGATGGAGGCTCAACATGGATTCAGCCATTCGTGCGACTCGCACGTGTGCAGTGGCGGCTGGTGAAAAATATTCTTAGTGGGACTGTGCTTTTTCTGTTTTTTTTTATTTTATCAAACTTGTGCTTTCTGAGCTTTTTGCACAACTCCACTATTTCCTGAAGTAAGTACAGCTCTTTTATTTCCTGTCTTACATCATTGGACCAACTGATTAATCCAGGTGTGTCTGACCATTGTTGTTGTGACTACTGAGGTCAGACACACCTGGATTGATCAGTTTGTCCAATACAGACAGGAAATAATAGGACTGTACTTGGTTCAGGAAATAGTGAAGCTGTGCATATAGCTTATCAAGTCATTTTCAATAATCATCCCAAAACAATTGAACATAAACGGCTGGATACCAGTAGGCTACTATGTGAAATAGTGATAATTTTAATGCCAATATTAACAACTTGAGGCATTCTTATACTAAACATAAATACAATATTGCACAAACAAGTTTAGAACCGAACTGGAAACAAATAACTTATTAGGTTTACACCAAAATTTTACACACAAAGCTGTTAACTCTTACAGCAGCGCCCCCTTGTGGCAGAGAAATCACACTGCCAATGTCACCACCAGATATCTTGCCCGACCTCACACCAGCCTTAAGGCGATTTCTCTATTGTCCTTCATGCGGCCGAATCAACGACGCTGATTGGATAAATTCCTGTTGCTATGTGCAAATTTCTTGTCGGTAATTGGCTGGCTGCTGCACTGCTTGGGGTGATCTTTCTGTCACCCCAGCCGCTCAGCAGCGGGAGCTTTTTCTCCGAAAATGATATACATTTTTATATATGATACTTTGTTACGAATTTAAACACACAATTAACTTAAAATATTTGATTATTGTTCATAAAAAAAAACAAAAAAACACTTGGGAAACACTGGGGGGGCGGCGCCATATCGCCCTCTATTGGCCAGCCGCCACTGCGCGAATGTATTCTGAATAGCAGATTCTACACTTACAAGAATACTTTCATTAGTAGGTGGAAGTAATTACACATGAATGAGCACATATTTTTGAAAGAACAAAGGATTTTTTGCTAAGAATTAACTCAGAAAAAATACACAATGTATCTTTAAGAATATAGTCATATCAGGAGATCTATATGTTTATAACTGAATGTATTGCTTCTAAATAATTTTTATTAAAAAGAACACTAAGTTTCAGTCCTAAAGATGAAGGAGGACTGTAGCAGTCTGATGCTTGCTCTGTCTGAGAACATGCTGACAGTCAACATGTTTCTAAGTGTCTTCTTCCTTCCAGGTGAGCTGTTTGTTCTTGTCCTTTTATTTAGAGACATAACCTGAATCATTTCTAGTCTGAAATATTTCATCCTGCTATAGTTTCATGTAACAACTGAACTAGAGTTTGTGGATCATGAAACGTCTCTGCAGACTGATTTTTGTTATCATTGTTCTATTTTTACAGGGGTTTTGGAAGGTTGTTCATCACACCTCTCCATTACTACACCTAAGAAGATGGAAGCACTGACTGGCTCTTGTTTGTTGCAATGATGCATATGTGCGTATGTTAAAACTTTATGGAAAGAGTTTTAAGTTAAGATTTCATGATTTTTAAATGCAAATTGGGATTGTTCTGTGTGATAACATTTTTACTCAAGATATTAGATATGTGTGACCATATTTTGATTTCTAAAAAATAGGACACTAGGCTCAGTCCTAAAACACTTTCAAGACTGAGCCAAGACTTTTGATGTTAACATATTTAAAGTATGCATGGTCCATGGCATTCGAAGTACAAAAATGACTTCAAAATATCTGGAAATTGATTAATAATAGAAATGATTACTCTTCCGAATTAGAAAATTTACCAGTAACAATAAAAGTTCACATTTTAAGCCATAATGGACAGAAATATTCTGAGAAAACAAGTATTATTTTATTTTCAATGTAATACAGTTTTTCTCAATTGCTTAAACACATTTCTTGAAACTATGCCTCATATTCTCAAAACAGTAAACACAAATCCATAACGTCTCACCCAATTTCCCAAACATCCTATTTTCAGGTCAAAATGAAGCACTACACTCAAAACCATTCACTCTTGCTGAAAAAATCTAAATTTGCCCTCAGATATCACACACAAGGCCTCAAAAACACTCACACTACAACATAGTCTTACACACTGGTGCAATAAATTAAAAACAATATTTCCAAAACTGGCCAGTTATGTTGCTTGTGGTTCTTTCCCTCAAAAACATTTTCACATGATGAACAAAAAAGACGCAACCAATGTACACTGGCACATTTTTATTCATGTACTATACAGTACAACACATACACAAAAAATTATTCCACCTCAGCATCCTGTCTTTGGTCTGGGTCAGGCCAGAGAATCTCATCCACGTCACAGGCTATATTGGCCCTAGCCAGGCAGCGGGGGTAAAATCCTCTTGCATGCCTGATCCACCCCTGGCATGCATCTACTGTTATGTCTAGGCAGGCTTCTTCCATGGCCTGGAGGAGGTGAACACGGCCATAAGGCTCTCTGTCATACACTTTCCACCGCCATGCCGAAAAAAACTCCTCTATCGGGTTTAGAAAGGGAGAGTATGACTTCTAGTGTTTCCACTTGGTTAATTGTGTGCTAATTGAGCTCAAGCTGTGCTGTGTTAAGTTAACATGATTGAATGCTAGTGCTTTCTCAATGACCACATGGTGTAAGCACTGAGAAATGTAGGGATTTGTGTGTAGAGTTTTGCAGTAACAGTTCACCAAATATAACTCATGTGTCAAAGCAGGGAATAGAGTTTATAGTTTAGGGAAATGGGTGTGCTTTTTCAAAAAGGGCGTTATAGTTTTGAAATTTTAGTTCAAAAGACTGGTTATAGTGTTTTAGCAATTGAGAAAAACTGTAAGCTTCTAAACCAACTTCCCTCCCAGGCAAAGAGTAAAAATATGATGATTGTATTTTGGCTATGGACATTTCGGAGCTGAGCAACTTCTGCATGACTGATGCTCTCTCACAATATGGTAACTGTAAACGGGAAGACACAGTGCGGTCTGTGTGCGCGGCCCCATGTTCACATGTTTGCGCGAGCCGCATGCAAGTTGATGGACAGCCAACAATGCGGGAACCCGAATTCTATTGGCTAAAAGAATTCGGAGCTCAATGTGAAATGCATAGGGGTCTACGGGAGGAAGGTGGGATTAAGAAAAATAACAAGTGTTGTGGAGCACTATAGCCTTTTATCATAGTATTGAACCCCACTATCATTTTAAAGATTTTTAAATATATTCTCCGGACTCCAGCTTTAATGCAGAACCACAGGCCAATCTCTAATCTTCCATTCATCAGTAAGATTATTATTGCTTTGATGTTTTTCAGTCTGGTTTCACTGCTCACCAAAGCACTGAGGCTGCCTTGAAAAACTCATCCATACGTTTATCTTTAGTTGGATTACTGCAACAGCGCTCTCAGAGGTCTGCCTAAAAAGTCAATTAGACAGCTGCAGCTGATCCAGAACGCTGCTGCTCGTATCCTCACTAGAACCAGTAAAGTAGAGCACATCACCCCAGTTCTAAAGTCCTTACACTGGCTCCCTGTAGCTCAGAGAATAGACTTTAAAATACTTTTACCAGTTTATAAGTCATTGAATGGCTTAGTACCAACGTATGTTGAAGATCTACTGTCACTACTGTATACCAACCCACCAGAACACTCAGGTCGTCGAATTCCAGTCTACTCAACATCCCTAGAATTAGAACCAAACATGGAGAAGCAACTTTCAGTTTCTATGCTCCTCTAATCTGGAACAAACTTCTAGACAACTGCAAAGCTGCTGAAACACTGTTATTTTAAATCACAACTAAAAACAGCCTTTGCAATGTTTTCATGCATCATCTGTTTTGTGTATGCTTCTTGCTTTTTTGCTGTTTTTACTTTATGTGCTTTATCTGTGTTCTACTGGTATTTTTATTTTACCCCCTAATCATGTAAAGCACCTTGAATTACCTTTTTGTTGAAAGTGTGCTATACAAATAAAATTGCCTTGCCTAAGGTCCTGAGGTGACAGAGGTTTCTCCTTGGCTGGTCCTGGATTATGGAATAGTCTACCCACACATAGCCTTGAGCATTTTAAATCCTTACTTAAGAAGATGCACCTCTTTGATCTGGCTTTTAATGCAGGTTTAATGAACTTGTCATGTGTTTGTGGATTTAAAGGACCCAAATGCAGCAAAAGTACAAAATAAAAATGATTTAATGACAGCAAACCAAGGAACATGAAAAACTCATGAGGATCTAAGGTGCAGCAACAGGGAAAACCAGGAACAAGACAGGCATGTTAGACAACAGACCAGCTAGTTGTGACTGAATGTATTTATACTGAGGAGGGAATGAGGAAGTGACAGAGAAGACCAAGGACTAATTAGTGAGAAGTAGATGCAGGAGAGGGCAATTAGTGAAACTGGGTCAGGAGCAGAGTGGCAGGGAGACAACAGGAAAGGGAAGAATGGCGGAAAACTCTTAAGAAACTAGAAACTAAAGATGATATGTCTAAGGAGGAATCTAGGGGAAACACTGGAGAACAGAAGGAAGAAATAAATTAGGAAACTATCAAAAGAGAAATAAACTAAGGAAACACAAATAAGAAGGAGGACACCAACAAAAGGTGAAAACATCTAAGAGCATGAGGGGAATATGAAAACAAGGAAGTGCCATAAAATAAATACCAAAGAATGAATAAAAATGATAATTTGAAAAAATAAGGAAAAGAACTAAAAAAACACAAAACCTAAGAATTATGACAGAACTATGTTTATGGTTAAATATACCACTGAATTTAATATGATTGTTTCTGAAAAATGTATTAGATGTTGATCTTACATTTCTACAAACCCTTTTTTCCAATAAGGGTTATGATGATAATCAAATTTACACATCTGAAAAAAAAAAACAATTTTAACCAAAAGTGCAATACAATGATAAAATGTTTTAAAGGCATAATACAACTAAGAGAGCACATGCACATTATTACAAGTCTTTCAAACAACAAAAAAACTGTTTAAATAAACAGAAGGTAGGTCGTTTCAAATTATCAGGTAACTATGAAGAAATTGGCTGAACAGGTTTTTTTTATGTATTTGGTCTTTTTTGCACTCTTGTTCTTGAAGTCAAGACAGGAAGTAAAACATTTCAATTGATAAACCTAAGCGATCAAAACAATGACGTTTGTTATAATTTCATATGATCAAATATGCAGATGCTTCATGTCCAATATGTCCAGATGCTTAATGCTTCACATAAAACCTAAATGTTTTAGTTCCAAAAGAGCCATAATACTTTTTAAATGAAAATACACCCCTCCTACAGAGTGTGATCAAATAGTCAAACTACAATGTCATGCAGCAAAACTACAATGTCACGCACCATTACCCAACCATCCTAAATTTACACTGACAAAAAGCCAACCCCGCATTTTAACGCTGATCACATCACAAGGAAGAGGAGCAACATACAGCCTATAACAAGTATGAGTAATAAGTCAACTTTTTTTATATTAGTAATCAGATCTAACATTTGTAGTGACATGAAATTCAAGCAAGATATTGATTAGAACACCATCCACAGATACAATTAAATCAAAATAAATTGGTCATGTCTTATTGATTCAGAAGGCCAAATACAGAAAAGACATTGGCATACCCATGGTGCTGAAAAGTCACAATAATGATTAAGAAAGAACAAATACAGCCGAAATAAGAATAAGGAACCACAGTGAGGGCAAGCAGAATATTTCAGCAAATAACAACAACCAGTGAGCTTAAAGAGCATATTGCAGGTTAGATATTTTCTGAAATGCATATAAAATGTTGTCCAAAAATTACTATTTAAAAAGTTTATTGAGGACGCAGACGGGATCTGTGGATTGTAAGTCTTGTTGTTTAACATCTGCTAATTACAGCTTTGTTGACAGAATGATATCAAAGATTAGAATCACTGTGATATGTGGTTTGTAAAAGAAACAGTAAAGCTAGCTCGCAACACCCAGGCTAATAACGTTAGCTTCGCTTAGCAAGGTTTTGTTCTGGCCATTATTTTCCCCCTGGTCTCTATCTGCTCTCTGGGGCGTGCAGCAGGCTCATAACTGTATGGTTGCGGTCTATCATATGCGAAGTTGTAAATGTTGAACGTTTTTTCTGTGTGTTAAAATCCATAGTTTTCTATTGATCGAGCTGACAGGACTCCCTTCTGCTACGTCACTTATGGTCTGATGAAGGTTAAATGTTCTCACAAAAACGACTCCAACCGCTAAAACAGTTTATGTGTGAGTACATTTTTATTGAGAAACAGCTCTGAATATATTTCTCTAAGCAGTGGTTTAAGGGGGACTCTAACCTGCATCCTGCACTTTAAATACTTCGTGGTTGTGACCCAACACAAAGGAAGAAACTGATGCAGCTAGAACTAAATGATAACAAACCAAAATTCCAAAACAAGTGAAAGTCAAAACACAACAACTGAGGATCATGGAAAAATCGAGTTGTGAGTAACGACGTGAAATGGTATAGGGAATAAACATTAAACATGGGAAGAAAAAGATGTACAAACAGGAGAATCGTTGCAGACACCGTGTTCAGAGGAAGAGGAGCTCTGCACATCACCAAAATAAAACCTTGCCACAAATTTGCATCTGGACACATCATTGTCTTACAGCAAACGGTGTTTACATACGTCTATATAATCGAAGAAAGATGAATGGGGAAATGCACCAGAACATTTTTGATCAGAATCTAAAGCTAAAACAACATGGATTTCCAAGAAAGACGTAAGTCCCCAATACACCCAAAGGAACTCTTGATTGGTTTCAGAGAGAGAAACTAAAACTGCTAGAACGGCCCAATCAATGACCTCCCTTCTACCTAATTAAAAAGCTAAAGAAAGAAAATATGTGCTTAGAAGAACCTTTGTCATGTTTAATTCTTATTTTGCCCACTCTTTGCTTTGACATAGAACTAATACCTGAACATGAGCTAATATCACATTAAAAACGTAATGTATGTAAGTTTATTTTCTCTTTACTTGTGCGTAGAGATCCTCTGGACTGCTAGTAGTATGTGCTGAGCTGTTTCCTGCATCAGCCACTTTTACCTGAGCGTAAACCGTATCCTCCTGCGGTGAGACAGATGTAGCTTCAGGTTTCATCTCTCGAATGGTTACTTCTTCATAATGGAGTTCTTGCTCTGGCTTTTTGGCTGACATTTCAACATAAATGCCCTCATCTCTTTGAGTCTGTGAAGAATAAAATGTGCATTTTTTAATTCTGACACTGCCACAAATCTGGAAATCAAAACACTGCATTGCTAAACAGATAAGAGTTCCTGACCTGAGTAGGTTGTGAAGATGGATGTTTGAATTTGAACCACCTGGAATACATTAGATATCTGTCAGAATAAATCTGCGGTTGTGTAAGTAAAAAACACAATCTGAGAGAGTCAAAAAGGATCTGAAACAGTCATTAGAGGATCCACATCAATAAGATCATGTCAGAACAAAATGAAGTTGGAAGACACTGCTGATAGGACTAGAGGTTCACTGAAGGACACAAAAAGAAGCCTGAACACAATTTTCTTGCTTTAAAAGTCCAGTTTCAGCTATACACACATTTTGTGAGTTAATAAATATGTTTGTTCATGTTGCTTTGTTGAAGTCACTAACTGTCGAGCTTTGTCCTTTTCAGTGTTTGTTATGAAAAGGAAGAGACATCTAATCAGGGTAAAATGTCACTGAAATTTATTCAGATTTCACTTCACACTTCACTTTGATTAGCACTTCATCTTACAGATCATCCAAAAAAACAAATCTTGATAAAAAGGTTTAGTTTATGATACTCACCAAACAGAGATCAGCAGGCAGATAATGACAATGAAAACAATCACTGCAAGAAGTGGAATCAAAAACTCTAAGTTCTCTGTTTCTAGAAAAAAGACAAAATGACAGCAGAGAAACATTTTTAGAGAACTTCTGAGAAATAAATAAATGGTTCCAATAATAAATGGTTCCAAGTAGGGATTAACACAAAACACTCAGTAGAAAATTAGTAGCATCAAAATTGATATGAAAATCATCACATGGCTTTGGCCTTATAGTTCTGAATTTTAAGTATCAATTACCTGCAATACTAATAAGCACATGTGACGATCTCTGATTCCCCAGATCATTTGTAGCCACACAGTAATACTCTCCTCCCTCAGTAGCATTGAAGCTGTAAACCGGCCCCACAGATACACTAATGGCTCCATGTTTGCTGTTCCTGAACCAGGTGAAGCTGGGAGGAGGCTTGGCTCTGCTGGAGCAGCTCAGCTTCACCCAGCTACCTGCTGACACCAAACCTGATGGACTGATGGATGCTGAGGTGTCTTTAGGAGCATCTGAGGAAAATGGGACACATATTAACTTTATTGATCAGAAACAGCTGAACCATGACCTGCTGACAGGATCACTTACATGAAACACTGAGAGTCACTTCTCTCTCTGCTGTCTTGATTCCTCCATTCACAGGATATGCGGCAGAACATCTGATCTTGTATCCATCATGTGTGTCTGACAGAGTGATGGTCTCCTGGATTTTAGTTGTAAAGGTTCCATCTGTGTTTTTGTCTGTTTGACTCTGAGAGTCTTGTTGGAGATTCCAGGTGAGTTCAGGAGGTGAGTGTGGACAGGGAGTCAAAGCTGAGCAGGTTATAGTGACAGACTGATTCTCCTTCAGATCACCAGCAGAGATATTAATGATGGGACTCCATGGAGAATCTATAATACCACATTGAATCACAAATTAATCAAATGAACGAAGTAATGAAAGACTTTACATTTTAACACAGAAATGTAATTTCACTCTGTGCTTCCTTGAGGCCCAACACTGCATGTTATAATACCGCCAACAGTTGACTAAGGAGTATTTCGTAGCAGAGACTCATTATTATTGAGCTAATTGCTTGATGTTTGGAACATGCTAAATAAATTATTTAAATGGCCAAGTGAACACTTTTGACAACATGGTGTAAAAGTGAAGTTAAAAAAGTGAAGTTAAAAATATGAACAAGTAAAATACCTATGTACTTGTAAATACAGCTGCTAATCATAACCGTGTAATGCTGGTGTCAGGGAGCTGTTGGTAAAGATTAAGCTAGATCTAAATTTAGTTTAACATTCCTGTGGAGCTGTGCAATGTAAAGGTCTTACCTTTAACTGTTATTTGAAGAGGTTTAGAACAAGCTGTTGCCGTGTATTCACCGTTCTCGATCCTGAGGAAGTAACTGTCTGCTTGACTTGTCTTTATATCAGAAAACACAGTGGTACAGTTTTTTTGACTCATATTTCCAGTAATGTTCACTGAATTTGTCCTAACTCCTTTATTGATGTCAAATATATTATTGTTACTTTGAATCCATGCGCCAGTTGTGTTTATCTGACTGTCAAATTTTTTTTTCCCATTTTGTGCCGTGAAGTTACATTGAACTTGCAAACACGACCCACTCAGTGCTTCAGTGTTGGTGGTGGTGATGAAAACGGTTGGTGTGCTGTGGCCACATTTACCAAATACACCTGTAAAACAAATAAAAGATTAACAAAATGTGGGGAAACACCTGTCTGTAGAAAACCTTCAAGATCCAAAACCTCCAATTCAGCTGTAGCACTTTACATATGGAGCCTTTACACAAATTCACTATCAAATATTTCAGTCTAGAAATGATTCAGATGATTTCTCCAAATGAAAGGAAGTTTACAAACACCTTACCTGGAAGAAAAGAGACACTCAGTAACATGCTGACTGTCAGCATGTTCTCAGACAGAGCTGCCATCAGACTCTATAGTGCTTCATCTGTCAGACTGGAAAAAGGATCAAAACAAAATTAATTAACCAATTGAATTTTCTGCCAAGATGTTTACTTAGGTAAGTAGCATAGTGAGACAGGAGGAGATCAAAACATCTCTGTTTTTAAAGTCATTGGTGTGTAAAAGCGAGCTATTGCATGTATTCTTCCTTTTACTGTAAAAGAGGATGTAAGAGCCTCTTATATTGACTGAGGTCAGAGTGGTTGTTTTTATCAATGCAATCACACAAACTGTTTTGGTGCAGAGAAAAGCACGTTTTGTGAGATGACCAACAGAAATAGATAAGTTGGCCTGGGGTCTCTCTGCATAGAGTTTGCATGTTCTCCCTGTGCATGCGTGGGATCTCTCCGGGTACTCCGGCTTCTTCCTACAGTCCAAAAACATGTTAGGTGAATTGGTTTCTCTTAATTGCCCTTAGGTATGAGTGTGTGTGTGTGCATGGTTGTTTGTCTCTGTGTTGCCCTGCGATGGACTGGCGACCTGTCCAGGGTGTACACCGCCTCTCGCCCCGTGACTGCTGGAGATAGGCACCAGCCCCTTCGCCACCCTGCATAGGAATGACGGGTACAGAAAATGGATGGATGGATATATATATATATATATCTATAGTCTTGTCATATATACATACAGTATAAAAAGTATAGAAAGATGTACAGTGCAGAAAATGGATGGATGGATATATATATATATATAGTCTTGTCTTATATACATACAGTATAACAGCAACAGTCACTATGATTATTCTCTTAAACTGAATGAATTAACTTGATCTGTTCATTTCAGTTAATCTTGTTTTCTTTCTTTTCAGCATTTTACTGAAATGCATTATTTACATATTTACACCATTTCTAACGTGCTTCATCTGGATCATTACATCCAAAAGTCAAAGAAAACCTTGTCAACATCCTTAAACCCAGGGGAATCAATCTATCAGCGGAAGGCCATTTCCAATTTCTGCATGTAAACTAAACTTCCTCTTTCAGGGTTCAGCATCCATAATGTTTTAGTGAGGTAATACAATCAACATCCAACTTGCTCTGTTTGTTTGCAACTTAAGAGAAATACAAAATTGTCTGCAAGCTCCCTCTTCCATACATGCACTTATTGTTGTGGTTATAAAACTACAGTAGCAGCATCTCATTGTTAAAAGAAATAAAGCTAGCCTTAGAATTGTTCCAAAAAACTACCAGATTTAAATCATTAGGGCTGTAAAGTTCTAGTCGACTGGTCGACTTATTGGTCGATGCTTCTGAGTCGACCAAAATTCTGATTGGTCGATTTTAATCCGTGTTAATTTTTGAAATTTGATTGGACAAGAGACATTCCATGAGAGCTGATGGGTGCTCATGTTAGAGTAGGCTACAACAGCGCTGCCTCTCATGTGATATTGCTTTAACAGTCTACAGGGAGATCGAAGAACGTCCACGTTATTCAACGTGCTGTGGCTTCAGTGCCTAATTTGTAAATCATTAGGTGCCGGAACGCAAAGTACATGACAGCGCAGGCATGACCAGAGACGCGCACAGATCCCGGAACGCAATAAATGGTAGCGGGGGAAAAAAACTTGTAAAAACATGATGTGGGCCTTACAGGCCTGAATGTTTTAAATATTGTAATGTTCTCAGATAGATGCAGACAATGGTTGTAATCGAATGCTTTAATGCCGACTGCTGTTGGCCGCAATCACGCCGTGCAAAACAGTAATCAAAAGAACTCTCACATAAACCGGTGGTCTGTCTAGCTCCATTTACAGACACTCACCAGATCCGACACTCAACTGCGCACTCCCCCGCGCGCAGCCTGCAGAACAGTGCTGGATTTGTTCGGTTTTTTATTTTTATTTTTTTTTATTTTATTGCCTAATGGGCAATTGCGCCGTGCCACAGTCTTTGTTTTGAGCCCAATGCACAGCTTTATTCCGTTTGTACTTGTCTTGATCAGGCATGTGTAATAAAGATCATTGTCCCTGAATTGCCTTGCCGTTTAGTGTAATTGCAGTAATCATGGCATATTATATTGCGCAGATGCACGTAATGCAAAATGCTGTCAGTGACAGGGTTTCAGTCGACCAATAATTTCTTTGGTTGATTACAGCCCTATAAATCATTACATGTATATATTTTAGTTTTTAAGCTGTCTTTAACTGCAATATTGGCATTTTAATTGACACAAAAACCCGATGCTTTTTATAAACATGTATTCAATGTTAAAATTATGACTTTTGCAACATTTCACATTTCAAATAATGTTAGCATAGAATGACAATTCAACTAAATTATGGAGAATTCACTTTAATAGCAGAAATCCTCAGAACAAATTGATTTATTTTTGTGTGGTATTAATGTGAAAGATTGATGAAGATAAAATGCGGTAACGGTAAAAATCACCTATTAGTTTTGAGCAGTTTTTAATCCATCGATCAGCATCCAGTTGAAAAAAACGACGAAAGTTTTGGCTTTCCTCCTCTCACAAGTGATATGCCCTTGTACAAGAGACACTTAATTGCAAATTTCCTTCCAATCTGCATATTTGTGGAGGGGGTGCACAAATGATAACACCCAGTACTACAATGGGTCTATAATAGATTTTTAAGAAGCAAGGCGCTGCTGTATTTAATCCTTTGGGACAATATACTGTATCACAGTGTAAATGCTGTGAAAAATTAAGTTAATGGCTCTTAATTTGGCGACAGGAGCCTCTTTCCCACATTTGTATCTAGCACATACAGTGTTTCTGCCCACACTGACAGGGTTTTGTAACAAAAGTGCTTGCAAATGCACTGTCTATAGGTAGTGTGTTCTGTCCTTTAAACTAGCCACATCCACATTTTTGCAACAGTGTGTGTGCAGATCGAGAGATGCTCACCAAACATAAAGAGCTGCAAGGCAGAGTCTGAAAGATTTTGCAAGCCAAAGCATGGGTAAATGAACATAGACACAGAGAAAATATTTAGAACAGAATGTCACAGGACCTAAAAAACATAATAAATGTCAACTTTGTCGGAAATAAACTTCCTGTATAGTTTCCTGTTCTGCTACCAAGTGTTAACTGATGTCCGGCCTACGCACCATGACTTCAAAATAATAATTTGTGCGAACTCAAGATAATTTTACCACATTAGGAAAGATCATGTTCAAAGACTCCCATGTCATTGTGCTTTCATGTTTGTCTTGGACTAAATCACATTTTATGTTGTATTCCTCTATCCAATGATAGTTTAACCTTAAAAGCAATAAAAAATAAAGACTTCTCATGTTTCTCTATCTATTAGAAAAAGGATGTTACTATTTTGTTACTATTCCATTACCATGATGCAATCCTGCAAAAAAATTATGTTTAACAAATTAGTCATCCTAACAACATACCTGATGGCTGATTTAACATTCACCTATTTAAGTAGATGATTTAGAAAAAAAAGGGTCTGCATTTAAGGAGATGGTATAGAAAAAACAGATTTGTTGTTTTTCTAAGAAACTACAAAGGCATAACCTCCAGAAAGAAACAAACTTGTAGTTAACATGATGGTGAGACTTCAAACAAGAATACACAAGGGGAATTGTCACAAAGGGGATCTAGCGAAACCAGATAACCAAGTTCCTCTTTTTACATCATCTTAACAGCCTTTTCACAACATTTTGTCTGACAGGTGACTCAACATCTCACCATTTCTCTAGAAGTATCTAGTTGATGTGAAAACCAGCTGCACAGTGGCGCAGTTGCTGCCTTGCAGCAAGAAGGTCCTGGGTTCAAATCCCGGCCTGGGGTCTTTCTGCATGTGAGTCTGTATGTTATCCCTGTGCATGCGTGGGTTCCCTCCCGGTACTCTGGCGTCCTCCCACAGTTCAAAAACATGACTGTTTAGCTAAACAGTCTTTCTAAATTGCCCTTAGTCAATTTGGACTAGCGAACTGTACAGGGTGTACCCCACCTCTCACCCAATGATTGCTGGAGATAAGAAGAAGAGCACCCACCTCGCACGTGCTCGCAATCCTGCATAGAGTAGATGGTTTTGGCAAACCGTCTATCTGCCTAGATGGCATATTGATCTGCTGTCTAAGCATTTTTTTTCTTTTCTTTTCCCTGTGTCCTGTCTGGCAGTGTGGCACTCAGAATTGGTGTCTGAGTACCAAGTAGAAACCCAACAGATTAACTTTTTCAAGTGGAGCATTACGGCTTTTTATTATAGTACTCCACTTGATATATATATATATATGTGTGAGAAATCTTTATTAGAAATTGCTGTTGGTTTTATTTTCTGATGTTATGGAAACAAAGACGTAAAATTAGGGGGAAGAAAGAAAGAGGATGAAGAAGAGAGGTAGGAAACAAAAAGAGAGAGAGTGTGTGAGATGCGATACAAGAGAGGGGGCAAAAAAAGAAAAACAACCCCAAAAAAGGAGCAAAACAAACAATGTGAACTAAGACCTACACAACCACACCATACAAATATGGATACATAAATACAACAACGTCACTGAAAAGCTCATGGCACCAATTATTCAAAATCTAGTAATGATAACATCAGCCCAAGAATATATTTGTAAACACCAGAGTCCCCACACCTTTACATCTTGAAAACATTTCTCCACTTTACTTTTTTGTTATCTTACACTGATGTATATGTTATAGATAATGGATGGATGATGGGAAATTCCACCTATGCAAAAGAGGCTTGTATATCTTTAAACCCATATAAGTCTTAAAACTTTCCAGAAGGTTTACGGTTTGACTGACTTTCTGTCATCTCAGTCAAAGTCATAGCTACTCTGATGATTCATAAAGAAAAATAAACAAAAGTTTGTTTTTGTAGCCAAACATCACCAACAAACTATTCTGGAGCAAAACTGCTGGAAGATCAGAACCCAGAGTAGGCTTACACATTGTGCTATAAAAAAAGCATATTCCACATGACAAATAGAGACATATGTCTACCAAAAAACATCTACAGTCAATCTGTTCCAACTGTCTGTTTTAAACAGTTTTCTTTAGAATAAACAAAAAGGGGGAACGTCCAGTTCTTTAGTATTTCATTAAAAAGTTTTGCAATCCTAATAGTAAGAAGGTAACGATAAAAAATACATTTTAATTAAATTTAAAAATGCATAAAAATACAGCTATATTCTAAACATTTGTGCAAAGATAAATAATGGTGAAAAGCGTGTAAAAACTTGAATTTATGAGAAAAATTTTATTTATGTTTTCTTTACAGAAACAAAAAATGCACAGATTTACAATAATTTTGCAAAATATGTAATGTTTTTAATAAAATGCTAAGAGTTGTTAAACATGTTCAAGTTTAACCCTTGAAATCAAGAAATTACACACCATAGATGATTAATAATATATATATTTTTTTGCATAAAAAGCACTGTTTGCATTTAAGACACCTTTATGCAAAGAATTCTGCAGCACAGACCAGAACCAACCAGCACAAGTCACTGGCACAATGTTTCCCTTGCTGAACAAAGTAAAGAGCGATCAACCAATGAACTGATCTCATGACAGAGAGAGTCCAGCAGATAGAGGCAAATACACTACAGACAAAAAAAAATCCTTCTAGTGTTTCTCTCGGGAAACCTGTTTTATTGGGGTTTTTCTGACATTCTGCTCCCTTCTTTTTTAAAGTAGCAATGCAGGTCATGCGTGAACTATTAACAAGCTACGTTTAATTGTCCCCTAGTCTTTCTGCGGAGCATGAGGCTGCTAAGAGACATGATCACTCTAACACAGCATTTTGGATAGCTTCTGAAGGAGCTGCAAAGGTTACAGGAAAAGGAGGATGACAAGCCCTTTCTGTCATGACACTGCTCTCTGCCTAAGAGACAAACCCCATATGTTTGAGTAAATGATATGATAGTATATAATATATATGATAGTATATGTTATTATGGCCATTAATGAGCATTAAATCCTAGTACCAAGTTGTGACAACCTTAGCAGCAATAATTAAGATGAAGAGCTTGCGATAACTGGTAGTGAGTGTTTAACACCAATCACCGCTGAGAAATTGTTACCCACTCTGCTTTGCAGAAATATTTTAATTCAGCCATGTTGGTTTTTCATGTATAAACGGCGAATTAAGGTCATACTACAGTACCTTAATTGGATTTAAGTCCAGCCACTAAATTTCATGTAGGTTGTTTAAAGACAAGCCTTTATTTTCTTTTGGGTCAGCTGTAGTTTTGTTCTTGTAAATCTCACATTGATACCATTTTGTCAAGTCTTTCTGTTATTTTTAGTTCTTCAACACTAACATTACCTGAGGCAGGTGAGGTCTGCCGTGCTTAAGATGTTGTTCTGGGCTGTTTAGTGACCTTCAAGGGATGTCTGATTTTCAAGGTTGTTCATTTTCTTTACAGTAAAGAAAATATGTATTAATCAGAAAATGGAACACATTTTACAGCCACCATTCTAGCAACAGCTTAGTGTTATAGCGGAAAATACTACAGGGTTCCAACATAAAAGAAGACTGAGTCCCAGAAGGCGTTTAAGTATTTAATTCAAACATGTTTGGCCAGAAACATGCAGGGAACAGGGTTGCCATGAATTCACTACCCAACCTTCCTGATCTAACAGCTTAAGTAATATTCAGCTATCACTGTTTATCTCTCCAGCACGTCTCCTCCAATCTTCATGTCCAGCTCCTGGAGAACTGGTTTATCCCAGTCTGATAGTGAAGCATGAACCAGCACACCCCAGGCCAGACTGTCTGTAGATATCTTGCTGCCCCGGTGTCCGTCTCTCCCGTGATCTGACGCATCTTTATCAGGAAAATTACGCGGGCACAATAAGCTTGCTTCCCCTAACTTGTCATCTTGCCCTAGATACATTTACTAGACAGAGAATATGTAAATAAATCCTAATTACATTGGAAAATTCCAGCAACATCAGCTCCAGAGTTCATGCAGTATGGTTAAGAGAAGTCTGGCAACACAACAGAATATATGTTTTTTTACAGAAAAACACATTTCATAGTTGTAACATTACACTATTTATGACCAGCTGTCTTTTGTATTCACTTTAGTGTTGAGATCCTCTGGAATGTCAGCAGTCAGTGTTTAGCTGATTCCTCTGTCTTTGACACTGTGACTTGTGCGTACACCGTTTCCTGCTGTCCGCTGTCCTGCGCTGAGATGGAAGAAGCTTCGGGTGTCTTCTTAAAGAAGTTCACCTCCCCATAATGGAGTTCTTCTTCTGATCTGTTGACTTCTTTTTCAACAGAAACCTCTTCACCCGTTTGACTCTGTGAAAAAAAAAATAAAGATTTTAATCCTGTCACAAACCTTCAGATGAAGACTCACTGCAGTGTTGTGCATAAGAAGTTGAACATTTCCACACCTGAGTCTGTTGTGGAGTTGAGCGTTTTGACCTAAAGCACCTGGAAGACATTGAAGCGCTGTCAGAATAATTCTGCTGTGCTTTAGAGGACAACACGAAGACAGACTGAGTTGAATCAAGACTGATCTGAAATCGGCATTAAAGAACAATCATAATTAACCATAACCAGATGAGATTAAAATCCAGTTGGTGGAGTCTGCAGATGAAACTAAAAGATGATTGAAGGACACAAGTGTGAATACAATTTGATACTATTAGAGAGAAACCATTTTATTTGTATCCAGAATCTGTTTGTAAACTAGTAAATGCATTTAAAAGTGATTCAAATCAGGTTTCTTAAGTAAAACATAAACAGAAAACCTTTTTTGTAACATTGCGCTGCAAGATGGATTCTCGCTAGATTTGGATTTTTCACGAAAATCCATCTTGTACAGCTCCAACTAAACCGTCTGACTCGACTCCAGTGGTGGTGCGGACCAATCGTTGGTTAGCATTGTACTTTGCAGGTGTACATGGGCCGGTGTTCAGGTATGACGACAGTAGCAAGTGCCCAGGCATGTGTACCTACGGGAAGAAGTGGCTATTGAATCTGTTTTAGGAGAACTAGAGGCGATTTCTTCTTTGAAAAATGAGACAGGTGTTTTTCAAAACACCCTTTATGCGCATAGTCTCCATGCAGAACCAGAAGAAATCACCCGAAGACAAAGGCGTAAGTGAAGCTTGGGCGATTTAAAAAAAAAATTTTTTTAGTGCTTGGGCGATTTGTTGTTTCCCTGGCGCACATGGTATACGTCATATAAGTCATTATTGTGATTGGCTAAGACAAGTCATGGTAGGCGGACACTTGCTGGCACATCCTACAAATAGCTCAAAATAATATATTATTTCTTTATCAGAGTGAAATGTAATTAAAATCCCCATAGACTCATCTGAAGAAACTAGCTTGTCCTAAGTGGTAAAAAAATGTGGGGCTTTCATAAATTACATTTTATGATACAATTACGCACAGCCATTTAACTCAAGAACTGTGTGCGGTTACTATACATAGTGAAGAATCAATTACAATTGATGAAGCATCAACTTCATCAAATCCATGTTGAACAGTATTACTGCAAATGTTGCCTCAAATGAAAAATCTGATGCAGATCGTTTTACTTTGCAATGCAGCAGATCCTTAACTTCATATAAATCTGAATAAAAAAAACAAATCAATTTAAGATACTCACCAAACAGAGATCAGTAAGCAGATGAGCAGAATGAAAATGATCACAACAAGGAGGGGAGTCAAAAGCTTTAAGTTCCCTGTTTGTAAAAGAAAAGAAAATCCAGCCATTCATTGAAAAGCAGATTTAAGTGCATGAAGATGATATGTAGAACTTTAGTGCCAAAGAACATTATAAAAACACAAACATTTAAATAAATTAAAGACAAAACCAAATGAAATTTGCAACATGAAACATTAAGTCATGCGAACACAGTTCAAAGATTTTACAAGATTACAAGATAGTGATTTTTGATTACCATTTAACAAATTTCCTTTAATCCCAAGGAAAATCACTGATGATGTCTGATTGTCCAAATCATTTGTTGCCACACAGTAATACTCTCCTACATCAGAAGCATTGAAGCTGTAAACCGGCCCCACAGATACATTAATGGCTCCACATTTGCTGTTCCTGAACCAGGTGAAGCTGGGAGGAGGCATGGCTCTGCTGGAGCAGTTCAGCTCCACCCAGCTACCTGCTGACACCAAACCTGATGGACTGATGGATGCTGAGGTGTCTTTAGGAGCATCTGAGTAAAATGGGACACACCTTAGTTTCATTAATCAGAATCAGCTGAACCATGACCTGCTGACAGGATCACATACATGAAACACTGAGAGTCACTTCAGTTTCTGCTGTCTTGTTTCCTCCATTCACAGGATATGCGGCAGAACATCTGACGTTGTATCCATCATGTGTGTCTGACAGAGTGATGGTCTCCTGGATTTTAGTTGTAAAGGTTCCATCTGTGTTTTTCTCTGTTTGTCTGTGAGAGTCTTGTTGGAGATTCCAGGTGAGTTCAGGAGGTGAGTGTGGACAGGGAGTCAAAGCTGAGCAGGTTATAGTGACAGACTGATGCTCCTTCAGATCACCAGCAGAGATATTAATGCTGGGACTCCAAGGAGAATCTATAATTTCAAATTGATGTTATTTTTAACAGCAAACACATTGAAACAGTTAAATGTTTTTATAAAACCTAGTTCCAAGCACTGTATGTGAGTTTTCTTAATAGATTTAGTTAGTTTAAAACTTAGTAATTGAATTAGTGTAAATGCCACAAGATTTGCTCTGAAATTACCGGAAGCAGAAATAACTTGAGAGTAACAAACACAAGACATGACAATACAAAACATTTTTAAAATTACTTCCCTTTTCCCACTATAAAAAACACTATGTATCACACCTTGTTCTGAGCAGAAAGAACACTAGAAAACAGGAAATACAAAGCAAGAACCCAACTCAGATTGTAGAGTAGTACAACATCTCCAACAGTATTTATGCCAACATACAATTTATTTTCTCTGTGTCACTGCTTGACTCCAGTCCACTACATTCAATAAGTGCCTGTGTTTACAATCAGTGGATTGGGTCGCATTTCATTTTATTGAAGGTGAGACAGATATAATTCTTTTTGGTCCCAAAAATGCAAGAATTTAGGTCAGGGTTGAACTGGACTTAGTGGGGCTATAGACCACGAAGCATACGAGAAACCCTTGTTTTTTTGGATTCAGATCTAAATTTTGATGGTCACATGAGAAAACTGGTGCATGCCTCTATTTTCAGTAGATTACATTACTGCAGCACTGTTTTTACATGTCTGTAAAAATCAGTCAGGCAGCTTTAGCTCTTCCAAAATGCTTCTAACAGAGTCCTGACCAACTCCAACAAAGTGAATTATACCACAACAGTTCTTAAGTCACTGCACCTGCTCCCTGTTTGGCACAGAACAGATTTTAACATTCTGCTATTAGTCTATAAAGCACTAAATTGTCTTTGGCCCAAATACATTTGTGAGTTTCTAGTCAGTTCTGAACCATGTAGATCTCTCAGGTCTGCAGAGACCGACTTACTCAATGTTTCCAGGATCTGAAGTCAACAGGGTGCGGACGCCTTTAGTTTCTATGCTCCTCAGCTTTGGAAGAAACGCATTGAAAACCTGAGATGTGCAAAACTGTTGGCTCATTTAAATCAGGACTGAAAGCATTCTCATTTACAGCAAAGAATTTAACCAATGAACTGTGGACCTCTTTAAAGCGTTAGACTGAATAATAGATTTAGGTGGAGTATGCATGTAAAAGTAAACTTCACTTTTAAGTCAAATTTAAATTTGCCTCTAATTTCTATATTTTAAGAACTGTTTCTTTTATGCGATGCTTTGATGTTTATGCTTTGTTTTTTTGTTGTTGTTGTTTTTTGTCTGTGCTTTGATTTCTGTAAAGAACTTTGGATTGTCTTGTGTATGAATTGTGTAAGTAATCATGCCTTGCCTAATATGCCTGTAACAGTACAGCTAATAAAAAGCTGTTTTTTTTCTGGAACAACCTTGTGTTATGAAGCTGTTTTAAATGCAAAGCAATATCTAATTTCACTGTCAACCAAAAGCTTTATTAGGTGTTAAAGATAAAACTCCTACCTTTAACTTTTACCTGCAGAGGGTCAGCACAAGCTGTTGCCTTGTTCTTACTGTCATCAAGTCTGAAAAAGTACATGCCCTCAAAAGTTTTGTTTACATTAGAAAACAGAGTGGTGCAGTTCTTCTGATTCAGGTCTCCGGTAAATTCTATTGGATATTTGTTAACTCCATGATCGGTTTTGAAGATATCCCTATCACTTCTAATCCACACTCCACAAGCTCCTTCTTGGAGGGTAAATCCCTTTCGTCCCTCAAAGCTACATGGGACTTGCAAACAAGAACCACTCAGTGCCTCATTCAGGTTCGGTGTAGTGATTGAGAGGTGTGGGTCACCACAACCTGCCAAAACACCTGTAAAAGAAAACTAATGATGAACTTAATGTGGAGCATAATCTTACTGCAGAGAAACTTTATATCCAAAAAATGAAGGGAAGTGAACAAACAGGTCACCTGGAAGAATGAAGACACTCAGTAACATATTGGTTGTCAGCATGTTCTCAGACAGAGCTCTCATTAGACTCCAGTAGTCCTTCATCATCCTACAAAGTGGTAACATGATGAAAACAAGTCCGTTGAAAACACCCTTGATAAATAATTTAGTTTCATTGCTGCAACATTTACAAAAACAAAACAATGAATTGCTCCATTTGAGAGAACTTCCATAAACTCTATTAAGCTGAAGCATTTGTTATTTAATTGTTCTTCAGGCTGTAATGTTGCAGAAAGTCAAACAGAAAGATTTTCTTACCTATTAAAATTGAATCCAAAGTAAAAATGTAGTTTAAATCAAGTAATTTATGAAGTTCAGTCAGTCAGAAGATTATCTAATAAACATCTGTTCTGTTTAAAAGGGGCTGTCGTGTAAAAGCAGTCTTTTGCAGTTCATCTTTTATTTGCAAATGAGGATGTCAATATCATCCAACAATTTTTGCAACTGCGTGCTGAAAGACGTGAAATTTGCAGAACTTTTCTCGACTGAAAGTTTTCAGTCACGGATTAATTATATATGCACAAAACATTTTGTCCTTTAGCAAGGCACTGTTATGTGGTTCATTTTGTTTATTTTTCACAGATTTTTGATTGTAAAACCAGAAGCAAAAATATAAGCAGAACTCCTAAATTAATGAGTGACTTCCTCTGGCTATTTCAAAAACTGTTTTCAGAACATTTTAGAGAACTGCATAAAACCTTTCGTGTGTCACATCAGGCTTGCAAAACAATCCTTATGATTACAGTAATGGTAATAACAACATAAAAATAAATGTTACCGTATGTAAAGCATGGTAAGAGATTAAATACAAAAGTAACATTTTTGCCTGAGTGAAAGTCGAATCTCCAATGCTTCCTTATCTCCAGTCTCCCAGTGCCCCCCCGAATCCAAATTTTGACCAAAGCCATTCAAACTGTAGATTTTTATATCAGAAAGATATAGAAATATACAGGCTTTTTGCTGGATCACAGAAAAGACAAATAGTTGATGAAAAAACTATTTTTTCTTCTGCTGATTTTGTATGAAGACATGATCAGATTTTAATGGAGGTTGGTCCCAAAATCAGCTAGAGAAAGACTTCTTGGACTTAATAAACTTTCTTAGTTATGTTTAGTCTGTCAGTGGTGCCACCCAAGAACCTGGACACACATTAGACATTGCTTTATCATCAAGACGTCAAACCATGTGCTCCTGCTGATTGCTGTCATGCCTTTAACTCGGCTACTGCTGCACAATTCTCTGTTTTCTTTGGAGAAGAGTCATCTAAAGCCGCAGAGTCTTCCAACACTAAGGAGTTACTTTCTCACTTTATTTCAGTTTGTCAATCTGTCCTGGATACTGTTACTCCAGTTACGTTAAATTTGCCAAAACCAAAGTTAGAGCTTTGGTTAGATTACAACACTCGAGTCATCAGAAAGGAGTGCAGAAGAATAGAACAAAGGGTAAAAAAGAAAGACTTCGAGTCTGATTTGAAATGCTAAAGGAAAGCTGGAGTTGTTATCAAAGAGCAGTAAGGCTTCTAAAATAAGTTTTTTAATGAAATCTTTGCTGCTACGTTGCACAACCCATGTGTTCTTTTTAGCACACCAAAGTTTGTTTCTAATGTGAATGAATATGTTACTTTGCATGCCTAGAATAAGATGTGACAAATTTCTTAACTTCTTTGTAATAAAAGTTGTAAATAACAGATCTTTGATGTCCTTGTTACCAATATCCCTTTGCTTTGTCAACTCCACCTTAATCCTCTCTCTCTAGTTTAGAAAAGTTTGTGTCTGGTACTAAACTATGTGGCTGTCCATGTGGCACTACTGCTAAAAGAGGTCTTTCCCTCTCTGAGACCTTTTATTCTTAACTTCATTAATAGCAGTCTGACATTGGTCCAGATACTACAGGACATTAAGCATGCAATTGTTCATCCTGTATTAAAACCTGGGATAGACTCAGCTATCTTAGCCAAATTATAGCTCAGTTTCTATGTTGCCTTTTCTGAGTAAAATCCTGAAAATGTTTACTCCCAAATAAAGGACTTACTGGATGAGCAAGTATTTTAGTCCGGTTTTCAAGCTTTACATATCACAGAATCTACTGTTAAAGCTGCTACACCGAATCTGCAAAACAAGCTGGCTTAATTTTTTTTCATGCCTCTTAACAACGTTCTAACAGTGTAGCTGCAAGCAGCCTCAAACTGTGACTCGCCCTGGAGACTCACGCACTGCCACCTCAATGCGTCCACTGAGCCTACTGATGAAATCTGCATGAAATATTGTTCAAAAGACACAAAATGGCAGCTTTTGACCAAAATGTCCGACTTCCTGTGGGGAATCGGGGCGGGGCTTAGGTCACAGGGGCAAATGAGCCAATCAATGTGTTGAGTCCTAATATGTGATGAGACACATGCTGTTTGGTACAGCTCTAACCTTGTATTTGGAAGTTATTACAACTTCTCCTTTTATGGCAAGAAATCATCCTTTGTGGCTTGGCCACGCCCACATGCTTTGACACAGCAAAAACCTTTGAACAGCTTTTTATCCCCAATGCATTAAGACTATCCTCGCTCATTTTTAAGTCTCTAACTAAAAAGCTCTAGAAGGAGTTCATTCAATTATGACCCGTGTAAATGGCAAAAAATGGCGGCTTTAATCCAAAACGGCCAACTTTCTGTGGGGTTTGGACCACGGCTTCAAGACACTTTTTTGTAGGTCCAGAGACACTACATAGGCCTACCAAATTTCATAATCCTTGTATAAAGGCTGGTTTGCTGCTGGATGTTTTAAGGCTTGTAGGGGCTGCTGTGGAGAAATTAAGCCACAGTGACTATATATTAGCATAAATATCGTTCAGGGGTTTGGCTTGTATTCATCATGTTGAATCTGGTCTAGATCAGATGATTTTTCTGGAAATTAGTCACAAACTTATAGCTATGACGTGTTGCCAGACTTCGCCACGCCCCCAGAGCCCCACCCTTTTTCAAAAACTCTCAGTACTGGACAACAAGTTACCCCAACTTGTCTACTGTAACTGGACATGGTTTGGTGTTGATTAGGCCACAGGTGTAAAATATGGACCTTTTTAAAGCACTGGGAAAATGGGGTTAAACTTGCATGTTCAATCCAAAATAGCCGACTTCCTATTTGATGGGACTATGACGTTTTAAGACTTTTTAGTAGGTGTTGGAAAGTTCTCCAAGTGTGTAAATTTTCAAGGCTCTACAATGACATAAGGTAAATCAGAGGTGTGTTGTGAAAGTTTCCGGGGGGGTGGGGGTTGGGGGGGTTCGCTGTTGAGCCATTTTCTTAAAACCCTTGAAATACGTAACCTTAATGCACAGCTGACAAGTCTACAAAATTCTGTGAGTCTTAGTATATATTTAGGCCTCAAAATTGCCAAAATAAACTCTACAGATAGAATAGGCCTTCGCAGCGCTTAGCTACTCGAACCTAAAAATAACTAAATTGGTTCTGTTGCATTTGTCTAAAAGTGGCATCAAAGTAATATGGTTTGGACCAAAACCAATGACTGGACCATCCGATTGTTTTTTCTCACTGGACAAGCGCACTCACACCACTTGTGTGAGATGTTCTCCGCTCAATAATGTCAGAGAAGGAGAAACAGCCGGCTGCTACCACTTCAACTTTGGGACAAACTACTAGAGACCCTAATAGAAAAATTGTATTTGAAGTTGCAGAAAACAAAAGACTGGTGACCAAACTGTGGTGTTTGCGCTCTCTCATTTACTGTGGCAATGTGTAAGCTAGCTTGTTTTGGCAGTGGGCTTTTTATGCCACAATCTGCCAAAACACCTGTAAAAACAAACTAATAGTAAACTTATTGTGCATAATTTTTCTGCAGACAAAGTGTATTTACCACAAATGGAAGGAAGAGAACAAACAGCTCACCTGGAAGAAAGAAGACAATCAGTAACATACTGACTGTTGGCATGTTCTCAGACAGAGCTGCCATCAGACTCTTACTGTCCTTCATCATCTTTCAGACTGGAAACATGATAAAAACAAGTCAGTTAAAACATTATTGATAAATAATTTAGTTTCTTTACAACAACATTTATATAACACCTAAAAAATAAAGAATTGTTGCATTTTAGGATATCTTTCATAAACTCTATTAAAGTAAAGCATTTTTATATATGTAACAGTTATTCAGGCTAAAAAGTTGCAGAAAGTAAAACACGATAACATTTTCTTACAAAATAAATCTGAATCCACAATAAAACCTTGCTATAACTTAAATAATTTATGAACTTGAGTCAGCAAATGACCTAACTGTCCTCTGTTTAAAACCAGCTGTCATGTAAAGGCGGGCTTTTGCACTTAACCTTCTTGATTGCATAAAAGAGAATATTCGATCGTCTTATCTGTGTGTATGACCAAGCAGTTTTTGCAACTGTCTGCTTAAAGACAGACTGGAAATTCATGTGACATTTGCAGAACAGCTTTTCAAGGTTGAAAGTTTTGTCACACAACTGAATGATTTGGTAAGATATGGTTTTTGCTCAAGCACGGCACTGCTGTGTGGTTTTCATGTTTTATTTCTGAGAAACATTTTGTCAAAGAGAAGCAAAGTTTTAAAAATAATTCTAATCAATGATGGGGTGACTTCCTCTTGTTACTTTAGTATCTCATTGTTTTCAGAACATTTCGTAAAACTGCATCAATCTCCAATTTACCATTTAGGCGTGACATGCTCAGTCAGGATCATCCAACATACACATTCAGGCTTTCATTGGATCAGATAACAAGGAAATTGTTGATGAAGCATAAAAAAATTCCTAAAGGTCCAATGTAAACCCAGACTAGTTGAGTTTTCTAAAGATTCATATGGAAACCTATTCTCCTAAACCACTTTAGTTTTTAAATGCTGAAACTAAATATATTAAGACCTAGACAATCATTAGTCTTTATTAAAAATGGTTAGTTCACTTAATTGTCTTTACATTCCCAAGTTTCTTGAAATAGCTATCTTAAGCTTAACTTAGTTGCACATTGTATTTATCACAACTTGTATTTATTTGTTAATATAAATAATAGATTTTCTTAAAAATATTTAATACTATTTTGTTTTTATAAAAAATACCATTAACAAAATAGTATGGGAATTTAAAAAAAAAGTTTTTTGCATAATGTTGCAAGACAACATTCTGCGGTTTTGCAGTACTCTACAGACGACACACAAAATATGAACAATTTTAGCCACTTTTTCCATTTGACTGCATAAAACAGTCTGAACAAAGCATTTACAGTATATCTGCCATATCCTGAACAGTTTAAGTTCACTATAACCCAATGTGAGAAGAACCTATTGGACAAACTGAAATGTGAACTTCATAGACTTGGGATAGTTTAGATGGAGTGCATATGGAAGTCTAAGAAGAATGCACATAGAATTTGGCAAGTCCTGAAGGTTGTCACAATGATGCAGTTGGTAGCACTGTTGCCTTGCAGCAAGAAGATCCTGGGTTCGAATCCCACCCTGGGGTCTTTCTACGTGGAGTTTGCATGTTCTCACTGTGCATGCGTGGGTTCTCTCCGGGTACTCCGGCTTCCTCCCACAGTCCAAAAACATGACTGTTAGGTGAATTGGTCTCTCTAAATTGCTCTTTTACAGCTTATTTTGATGATTTTATTTAGCGTATTACGGTAAGCGAGAGTGATTTAACCAAACCAGGCAGCGATGTTGAATGTGAGAATGGATTCAATGAAGCATTTATAAAAAGCATCAAGAATGGGTTGATGAAATAGAAGTTTGTGGCGCTTACGAAGGAAAAAGAGGCGCTGTTGACATTTTGTGAAAATGTGTTCGGTGTTAAGTTGAAATGTGAATTTATGGTCGATTATGAAGCCGGTGTATTATCAAACAATTATCTTTACACCACAGTGAAAATGAGTCCAGTTCGGTTTGCAGTAGTCCATTGTGTCTGTAGTGTCCATGACTAGTGTGTCGTCTGAATAGCTGACAGATTTTTTCTGGGGTGGAGCTCCTGAAGTTGTTGGTATATAAAGGGAAGAGAAGACGAGAGATGACTGAACCTTGTGGAGAACCTGACCCTCTGGTTCCTCCCCGTGAGAAAGGAGAGGATGAGCTGGGGGTTGGCATTCAGCTGGAGTAGCTTACGTTCCATAAGGTGTGGCTGCATGGTGCACTGGAAAAAGCACTGGAGCGTGAGACTCTGGCTTTTCCATAGGTGAAGGCCTCATACAGCAGAGTAAGCACTGCATCATCCACCCCTCTGTGTGGCTGGTATGCAAACTGCAGTGCGTCAGAGTGTACACCCTTGTCAGCATGCAGCTGGGCCATTAGCACTGAAAGTTAGCTAAGTTTGTCAAATAAAAAGAAAAGTGATAGTTGTACACTGGATGAGGTTTGAGCATAATTGCTTTTTAAATCCTCCTCCTGTCTCTCTTTCTCTGGTAATTTCTCCTTTCCTTATGTGTTCTTCCATCGGCTGCATTTTGCATGCTTGTTCAGATAAAAAGATGAAATTGTTTTGGCAGACTTAACATCAGCTGAGATAGCATCCTGATGCCAAGCTGTTTAAAACTTAAGTCATCTGTGAACAAGAGAAGCTTTTCAGTAGGTTTTTACAGGTGTCAGTTTTAGTGTCAGTAGTTGTAGTAGTAGTAGTAGTATATTTAGTATGATAACTAACAGCTGAAAAGCAAAAATATATATAAAAAATATATAAAACATAAATCTAATAAAAAATTTTTTTATTACAAAATGCTAAACATAACCCTGTCTGTGAATCAAGTTTTATTATATGAAGATCAAATCAAAATTTATTTATAAAGTAAAATGCATCACAAAGTGCTTGACAGATTAAAATGACCCCACATAAAACCACCTTCCCTTCCCTCCCCCACAGATTTAAAAGCATGGTCACAGTTATACCCCCCTCCCCCCAACCCATCTCCCATGCACACACACAGTTAAAAGCAAAAGTAAAAAAGGACATTGGGCCGAGTGTAGATGAACCATGCAAGGAAACGCCATCAGAGCAGCCATCTGCACCGGCAGCAGTAGATCAACAGCAGCAAACGAGGCACAAACACAGGGCGCCCAGTGGAGGCAAGGCCAAGACCCCCACCTCCACCTAGGCGGCCGCAGCCGACCACTGCTCCCAGGGCAGAGGGCTCCCACAGAGGAAACACTTTAAATTACTGCAATTTCTGCCCTACATTTTTTAAAAACGCATACCCAAAATTAACTTAAAGCTGTTCTTGAACCATTTTGAGTAGAGACATGGCTGGGGTCTCTTTGGAAAGCAAACACTCTAAAATTTATCCCAGAACTGTGTTGATATCTCTGAGTGCTATTGTTACCGAGCAATATTAATTTTAATACCCCAAAAAATTATTTTATTTGTGTCCGAATATTTATTTTATATAAATACATGCTGTAAAAATGGCTTTAAAAAGAGGTGGTGACCTAAAACACAACGTGGGTCTGAAGCCTAAAGTATCACCTTCATCCACACCAAATTTGACAGCAATAAACCAAAAAAATGAATATTCTGGACACATTTTTATAACTACAGGTCAAAGGTGTGCCATATGCGCCATCTCCTGGGTAAATGCCGTAGTCCTCACTGAATTAAAAATATAATCAGAATCATAACTTCATCTTACCATATAAAGCTCCACGGCTTCCTTCAATGTTGTATTTTGATCATAAAGGGTGTTTGGACACGGTGCTGAAACAGTATGTTACAGGTACGCACTGTGCGTAATCTCTTCATGAATAAGACATTTTACGCACGTCATATACAATGGCTGCGAACAAGTCCGCTCGGTCATGTTATATATCTGCGTTTACAGCATTACATTGGCTATTCGATGCGTCAATCATCAGAGTTCTGGACCGCAATTGGTTCGAGTTACTTACCATAACGTGACTTTCCATCCATGCGCCATTGGTTGGAGATGTACCCTACGTAAGGAAAACACCGGATGAATTTTATTTATTTTTTATTTTTTTCCCTTCTGGGCATGCTCAGTGACCTTTTTAGGCGGAAGTGGAAGCGAATGAATCGGAAACAAAGCCGTAAAGACTACAAAAATGGCCAGACATTTCGGGAGCATTTTCATTGTTTGTTTTACATTTTTTATTGGTTTTGCTGTTGTCCTGGTCTAATAACTTTATCGGAGGACTTTAATCGGACCCTTATTGATGTAAAAAGACAATTTTTGTTCGAAATGGAGCAGTTTTGTCACGTTTATTGGACTACAAAGTGGTGAGTTCCATATTTTTTATACCTCCATCAGGAGAACGTTTGTGTTGGCAAAAGCGCTCACTGTGTCTTCAGTTATAATTGTATCCTTAAAGGCCAGGCATAATTGGAATCACAAGACTCTTAGCTTTCCAATGATATAAAACATGTATAGGTTCATAAAAGTTAGAAGTCGGAAAATTGGTGGATTTAAACTAGGAAATGGGCTGGGCCCGCCCACGGGCCCTCGGAATTTAAACGGGTTTTAAGATAACAAGTTAAAATCTAAAGATAAACAGTAAATAAATATGATAAGATTAGATAGTAAAACAATGATAAAATATAATCATTCATCACATCATTTAAAAAAAATAAAATAACAAGTAAATAAGTATGAGTTTATATAGTAAAACACTGATAAAATTTTAACACTGATTAAATTTAGAATAATTTAGTGTAAAACATTGATAAAGTTTGATCAGGTAAAACATGCAGAGCAATCAAGCAGATACTTATAAATAATAATCAATTAAAAGCCAGGCTAAAAAGGTGAGTCTTGAGCCTGGTCTTTAAAACATGAACGCTCTCTGCGGCCCTGAGGTCCTCTGGCAGCCTGTTCCAGAGGTGAGGGCCATAAAAACAGAAAGACGCCTCAACATGAGTGTGTGTCCTGACTTTTGGGATGACAAAGAGACGGCTCCCAGAGGAGCGCAGAGAAGCGAAGGTTCATATGGTAAAAGTCGTTCTGAAAGATAAGAAGGCCCAAGACCATTAAGACACTTAAAAACTATTTAAAGAACCTTAAAATCGATCCTAAGACACACGGGGAGACACACGGGGAGCCACACTAGGTGAACAGCATCAGAGAGGCCAATCTGTTTTAAACGGGTTAAAAGATTAGTGTGGTCCACTGTATCGAAGGCAGCGCTTAGATGCAGTAGAACCAACACTGTCACCCTCTGTGCATCATAGTTTAATATAAAATCATTTAAAATCTTCAGAAGGGCCGTCTCTGTGCTGTGGTTCACCCTAAAACCAGACTGAAATTTCTCCAGGACATTATAAGCGTTAATAAAATCATTAAGTTTAATTAAAACAAGCTTTTCTAAAACTTTGCTTAAAAATGGTAAGTTGGATACCGGTCGGTAATTGTTAAAATCATTAAAATCTAAATTGTTCTTCTTCAACAGGGGCCTCACTACCGCCCGTTTAAAAGCGTCAGGAAAGACTCCCGTCTGAAGGGAGCAATTCATCATGGTTAAATGAAACTACTAAACTTCCTCGGTTTGCTTCAAAAGGTTTGTTTACCATTTTGCACAGTTATAAATGTACATTTTATTTAAGTATCTAGCTAACACTATGTTTCAGAAACAGAAGTCATGAGAAATGCTTTGTCTCTGTCATGATGTGATTAAGGAGGACCCAAATGCAGCAGTTCAGGATGTAAGAAAAAAAGTAAAAAATTTAATAAGCAAAGTCCAGTAACTTACAAGGAACCAGAGCACAAAAGAAACGGGAAGGAAGACAGGGCATCCAGTGGGGTATGACAGAAAGAGGACTGCTTAAATACTGAGGAGGGAGTGAGGAATAACAGAGAGAAACCTGAAGAATAATTAGTGGAAAGCAGATGAAGGTGAGAGAGTGAGCAGGGAGATTAGAGATGAGCTGCAGTTAGGCAGGGAAGCAGAATGGCAGGGAGGAAACAGAGAAGGAAAACAAAGGCAAAAACAGAAGAAAAGACTGGACAGGAAATAATTCTAAATGAGAAAGCTAAGAAATAACTCTAAGGTAACTGGGATGAAAGAAAATACAGAAGCCTAAGAGAAACTTAAAGTAAAAAAACAAACTAATAAATAGGAAGGAGAGGGGGAAAAGAGAACAGAAGGAAACAATAGTATAAACTTTGGAAAGAACTCAAATCAGAAAAAAAAGGTAAAAAGAAAAAAGGCTTTTTATTAAAGCTTTCTTGAGCATTGTGGCATCTTGTTTAAAGTCATGGTACGTAGACATTTAACACTTTGTAGCAGACCAGGAATCTATATAGAAAGATTATTTCCTACAAAGTAAACATTTTTGATGTTTTTTTAAGTCAGGTGACATCCCAGCTTCCATTCGACTGACATTAAACATTAAAATGTTGTTGAAATAATGTCAGTTTATGAAAAAACATTAATTCAACGTCAAAACAACGTTGAACACCAAATAGTTGAAGTGGTGTTGTTATCTCATTATGGATTCTACATAGAAATAATTTTTGAGTTGTACATCAAATCAACATTATTTTTTACAACTATGACATTTAAACTTTGTTTAAATATATCAGTAGAAAAATAACATTCCAATATCCAAACAATGCTGATCAATTAACTGTTGATAAAGTGTTGAAACATAATGATACAACGTTGAAAGATCAACTCTGAATTCAATGTTGAGTCGTGATTAAAGCGCTTATACATCTAGATTTATATCTCCTGTAGGAGATATGTATATCTCATGTACATCTCCTTGAAAGCAACTCCAGTCTGATCATTTTGGAACATCGTTCAATTAACCCTTTCACACATAAGTATTGTTTGTATTTTACAAACTCTAAATGTATTGTTTTAGTAGGCTACATATGTCTGAAACCTAACAAACATTGTGGTTAAAAACACTGAAAAGTTGTGATGACAACTCTGAGAGCACCCGTCTCTGGCTCAGCACCAGCCAGCACGCTAAAGCACATTTGAATTTAGCAGTTGATCACATCGTGCACCGACCGTTCAGAACCATCCAGAGACCAGCCTAGACTGATCACACCGGTGTGATCGTACGAGCTGGATTGGAGGACGACGGTTGTCCATCACACAAAGGCGGTGACTAGAGCTATACTCTATTGGCTCTGTCGGTTCCAAACAAAACCTGCTTCCGCGAAGTGGGTCTGTGTTGTCATCAGGCAGATTCTGACCTGGAACGGTTCAGACTTAATTTAGGGGGGGTGGAGATTAACAGCTCAAATGGCAAGCAATTATTTTATTAAGTCACATTTTATAGCTAGAAAATTCCTAAATAAATTTAGAGCGTGCCTGACTGTGGCCCATATTTTAATACGTATTGTGTTAATATTGTGTGTATGGCCAGACTAGTTTAGCCGCTCTTGTTTAACTGTCGTTGTTTAACCGCCATTGTTTGCTAGCTAACCGCTGCTCTGTGTGTGTGCGCGAGTGTATGGGCAGAATAGTTTAACCGCGAAACACCGTTGTGTGCTATTGAGTGTGTGTGCTAGGATGTTAGGGATGTCTCTGTTGGTCGAACCTGGCACATTGACACACTTTCCATCCACAAACTGACATGTTTCCAGGAAGGTTTCTGAACCACATGCAAAACTCAGACACAGACTCAAGAATAAAAGTTAAATAATAGATTTAGGATGATGAGGTTCTTCGGAAGGGAAACGGCAACCCAAGAGGGAATCATAATCTGAGGAAGATTGTGGAGAAGGACCGATTCCAGACCTTGGGGGACCTGCGGAAGCAGTGGACTGAGTCTGGAGTAGAAACATCCAGAGCCACCGTGCACAGGCGTGTGCAGGAAAAGGGCTACAAGCCACTTTTGAACCAGAAACAGAGGCAGAAGCGCCTGACCTGGGATACAGAGAAGCAGCACTGGACTGTTGCTCAGTGGTCCAAAGTACTTTTTTCGGATGAAAGCAAATTTTGCATGTCATTCGGAAATCAAGGTGCCAGAGTCTGGAGGAAGACTGGGGAGAAGGGAATGCCAAAATGCCTGAAGTCCAGTGTCAAGTACCCACAGTCAGTGATGGTCTGGGGTGCCATGTCAGCTGCTGGTGTTGGTCCACTGTGTTTTATCAAGGGCAGGGTCAATGCAGCTAGCTATCAGGTGATTTTGGAGCACTTCATGCTTCCATCTGCTGAAAAGCTTTATGGAGATGAAGATTTCATTTTTCAGCACGACCTGGCACCTGCTCACAGTGCCAAAACCACTGGTAAATGGTTTACTGACCATGGTATTACTGTGCTCAATTGGCCTGCCAACTCTCCTGACCTGAACCCCATAGAGAATCTGTGGGATATTGTGAAGAGGAAGTTGAGAGACACAAGACCCAACACTCTGGATGAGCTTCAGGCCGCTATCGAAGCATCCTGGGCCTCCATAACACCTCAGCAGTGCCACAGGCTGATTGCCTCCATGCCACGCCGCATTGAAGCAGTCATTTCTGCAAAAGGATTTCCGACCAAGTATTGAGTGCATAACTGAACATAATTATTTGAAGGTTGACTTTTTTTGTATTAAAAACACTTTTCTTTTATTGGTTGGATGAAATATGCAAATTTTTTGAGATAGGAATTTTGGGTTTTCATGAGCTGTATGCCAAAATCATCAGTTTTAAAACAATAAAAGATCTGAAATATTTCAGTTGGTGTGCAATGAATCTAAAAAATATGAAAGTTTAATTTTTATCATTACATTATGGAAAATAATGAACTTTATCACAATATGCTAATTTTTTTTAGAAGGACCTGTATACAGAAGCAACTTAAGGTCAAAATCAGAGACAGCAAAGAAGCATTCAGGAAGAAGCTGGAGAACAAACTACAGAGGAACATTATCAGAGATGTCTGGTCAGGAATGAAGAAGATCACATGCTTTAAGCACAGGAAGGATTGGATATATGGAAGTCTGGACAGAGGTAGTGAACTGAACACATTCTTCAATAGGTTCAGTTCAGGAACTAGCCCAGCATCCTCCTTTCCTGTCCTCAGCCAAACAGACATCACACCCTCCTCTGGCCCCGCTTTCCTGTCCCACCTTGAATGTTTTATCCTTCACCTCAGTCATGGACTCTTCTGCTTCCACAAGTTTGACTTCAACCAAGTCAGGAAATGCTTCTACCCCCTTTGCCTCCCCTTCCAATTGTCTGTCTCTAAAAGTCAGGTGAAAAGGCAGCTGGAGAAACTGAACCAGAACAAGGCTTCAGGTCCAGATGGTGTCAGCCGCAGAGTCCTAAAGGCCTGCGCAGAGCAGCTCTAGAGAACTCACCCATCAGTCATCAATGACTATAGGCCTGTTGCCCTGAAATCCCACATCATGAAGGTCCTGGAGAGACTCCCCCCCGAATAAGCAAACAGGAACATATCAGGACCCACTGCAGTTTGCTTATCGCCGTGGAGTTGGAGTTGAAGATGCCATCATCCACCTGCTTCAGCCAACCCACTGTCATCTGGACAAAGCAGGCAGCACTGTGAGGATAATGTTATTTGATTTCTCCAGTGCATTTAACACAATTCAACCTGATTTGCTTCATCAGAAACTCCTGAAGACACAGGTGGAGCCCTCAACAATCGCCTGGATCAATGACTACCTGACCAACAGACCGCAATTTGTGAGACTAAAGAATTGTGTGTCAAACCAGGTGGTCAGCAGCACAGGAGCACCACAAGGGACCGTACTCTCACCATTTCTTTTCACTCTGTACACCTCAGACTTCCAGTACAAATCAGAGACCTGTCATCTGCAGAAATACTCAGATGACTCTGTTATTGTCGGGTGTATCAGAGATGGACAAGAAGCTGAATACAGAGAGCTGGTGGACCGCTTTGTGACATGGTGTGGAAACAATCGTCTCACCTTGAATGTGAACAAAACAAAGGAGATGATTGTAGATTTCAGAAGAAACAGGGATAAGTCAAACACTGTTTCCATCATGGGAGAAGAAGTGGAGGTGGTTGAGGGGTATAAATACCTCGGAGTTCACCTTGACAACAGACTAGACTGGAGACTGAACAGTAAAGCCGTCTATAAGAAGGGACAGAGCAGACTGTACTTCTTGAGGAAGCTTAGGTCCTTCAAGGTTTGCACCAAGATGGTGCATATTTTCTACAAGTCTGTTGTGGAGAGTGTAATCTCTTCAGCCGTCATATGTTGGGGTAGCAGCATCAGAGCTAGGGACTTAAAAAGGCTCAACAACCTGATAAAGAAGGCTGGTTCTGTTCTTGGGACGACTGTGGAACATCTGGAGATGATGATGCAAAGAAGGATTCTTCATAAAATCAAAAAAATTATGGACAACCCTGAGCATCCTCTTCATGAGACATACATACAACAACAGAGCGTCTTCAGTCGGAGGCTTCTTTAGTTTCGCTGCAATACAGACCGCTACAGGAAATCCTTCCTGCCCACAGCTATCATCAGCTACAACAACTCCTTAAAGAATTAATTATATGAGCTATACCAAGACTTAATTTCCCTCTGGGATCAATAAAGTATTTTTGAATTGAATTGAATTGTATCTCTCTTATGTTCATACAAATAGAGCAAGTTGGATTTCAATTGTATTACCTCATATGATTGTATTCATATGGTATATCACATAAAAAATATTCTTTCAAAACATTATGGATTCTGAACCGTGAAAGAGGAAGTTTAGTTTACATGCAGAAATTAGAAACTGCCTTCTGCTGATAGATTGATTCCTCTGGGTTTAGGATATTAGCAATGTTTTCTTTGACTTGTCGATGTAATGATAAAGTGCGTTAGAAATGAGATATAAAAAATGCATTTCAGTAAAATGCTGAGAATGAAAACAATTTTCTTAAACAGATGAAGTTAAATCATTTAGTTTAAAGGAGTCATAACCTAGTATTATCTTGGATACCCATGCTCTATTATAGTCTACCAGGCCCCTCTAAAAAAGAAAAATTGAAAAAAAGTAAAAAAATAAACGTAGAGCTCGTCTGACCCTTGTTTCTGAAGGCATTATTGTCTCGCGAGATCTGCTGCGATATTGTGGCTGTCGTGGAGAGGCATTGGAACAATGCAAATGAGTAACGCGTTGATTGGTGGCAGGAAGGAGGGGGGTTGAAACCGCAGGTAATGCTTCAGCATATCTACCCATATCTACTACTCCCGCTAGCATACAATAGCCACATTAGCAGTTAGCTGCTGTTTGTTACACACAGTAGAGCAATAAAAACACAGCCTTACCGTTTCAGTTGCAGGCAAGTCTCTGATTGTTGGAATGGGCCCTTTTTCCAAACGGAGCTTCGATGCCAACTTCGCCTGATATTGTCCCAAATTCGTAAAGGATTCCGGCGTAAAGAAATATAAAAAATATTTCCATGTTGATTCTGGGAGTCAACAACAGAGCAACTCACGCGTGCACTATGTTTCTGCATCTTTCATGGTCCAATTCGTACTTCGAATCGGAATTCAGAAGTGATGTGTCGGTCGCGAATGAACCGGCTCTAAGAGCTAACTCTTTGAAGTGAACGATGGGAGCTGGCTTGTCATTGGGAGCCGTTTTTTTATTTTTTCATTCCCCCCTGGCTCTCTAAAAAGAGCTAGAATTCCCATCACTAGAATTCAGTAATGGCGGCGCTCGACTGAATATAAGGGGGAGAGGGGAGAGGGGGAGAGGGGCGAGGTGGAGGGCGGTCTTCCTGCAGCATAGGTCTGCAATGTCCATATATGGTATATCCTGTGCCGACTTGACGTCAAGTCGGCCAAAAATTAAAATCACGTATTTGAGTGCGCGTGCACGTGAACTGGTTGACGAACCCAGGGGTAAACAAACGCTTCACTTTTAAATATCGGCTTCCTGGCCAGTGTATAATCATTAGGCAATCATAATATACATTTTTTCTCGTAGAAAAGTGAAAATTACATGTCATGACTCCTTTAAGAGCATCGTCATAATGACTGTTGCATAGCTTCTTAAATATGTGCACCAGAATAATTTAAAAAATTTCAGGCTGTCTGTAAGCAGACACAAGATGAAAAAACAGTTTGTGTGATTGCCTTGATAAAAACAACCACTCAGACCTCAGTCAATATAAGAGGCTCTTACATCCTCTTTCACAGTAAAAGGAAGAATACATGCAATAGCTCGCTTTTACACACCAATGACTTTAAAAACAGAGAGGATAGTTTTTTGATCTCCTCCTGTCTCACTATGCTACTTACCTGAGTAAACATCTTGGCAGAAGATTCATTTGGTTAATTAATTTTATTTTGATCTTGTTTCCAGTCTGACAGATGAAGCACTATAGAGTCTGATGGCAGCTCTGTCTGAGAACATGCTGACAGTCAGCATGTTACTGAGTGTCTCTTTTCTTCCAGGTAAGGTGTTTGTAAACTTCCTTTCATTTGGAGAAATCATCTGAATCATTTCTAGACTGAAATATTTGATAGTGAAATTGTGTAAAGGCTCCATATGTAAAGTGCTACAGCTGAATTGGAGGTTTTGGATCTTGAAGGTTTTCTACAGACAGGTGTTTCCCCACATTTTGTTAATCTTTTATTTGTTTCACAGGTGTATTTGGTAAATGTGGCCCCAGCAAACCAACCGTTTTCATCACCACCACCAACACTGAAGCACTGAGTGGGTCGTGTTTGCAAGTTCAATGTAGCTTCACGGCACAAAATGGAAATAAAAAATTTGACAGTCAGATAAACACAACTGGCGCATGGATTCAAAGTAACAATAATATATTTGACATCAATAAAGGAGTTAGGACAAATTTAGTGAACATTACTGGAAATTTGAGTCAAAAAAACTGTACCACTGTGTTTTCTGATATAAAGACAAGTCAAGCAGACAGTTACTTCCTCAGGATCGAGAACGGTGAATACACGGAAACAGCTTGTTCTAAACCTCTTCAAATAACAGTTAAAGGTAAGACCTTTACATTGCACAGCTCCACAGGAATGTTAAATTAAATTTGGTTCCAGCTTAATCTTTACCAACAGCTCCCTGACACCAGCATTACACGGTTATGATTAGCAGCTGTATTTACAACTACATAGGTATTTTAATTGTTCATATGCATTTTTAATTCAGCACCATATTGTCAAAAATATTCACTTGTCCATTTAAATAATTTATTTTGCATGTTAGAATCACTTTAATGGTCACAGGTATATATAAATCAGCAGCTATATTTGCAGAAGGCTTCCACAAAACAGTTATAAAAGAAGGGACTGCTCTAAGGAGTTTAGTGAATTGCATAATTGTGTAAGGTGCCACATGTGCAATTAGCTCAATAATAAGTCTCTGCTACTAAATACTCCTTAGTCAACTGTTGGCGGTATTATAACATGCAGTGTTGGGCCTCAAGGAAGCACAGAGTGAAATTACATTTCTGTGTTAAAATGTAAAGTCTTTCATTACTTCGTTCATTTGATTAATTTGTGATTCAATGTGGTATTATAGATTCTCCATGGAGTCCCATCATTAATATATCTGCTGGTGATCTGAAGGAGCATCAGTCTGTCACTATAACCTGCTCAGCTTTGACTCCCTGTCCACACTCACCTCCTGAACTCACCTGGAATCTCCAACAAGACTCTCAGAGTCAAACAGACAAAAACACAGATGGAACCTTTACAACTAAAATCCAGGAGACCATCACTCTGTCAGACACACATGATGGATACATCATCAGATGTTCTGTCACATATCCTGTGAATGGAGGAATCAAGACAGCAGAGAGAGAAGTGACTCTCAGTGTTTCATGTAAGTGATCCTGTCAGCAGGTCATGGTTCAGCTGTTTCTGATCAATAAAGTTAATATGTGTCCCATTTTCCTCAGATGCTCCTAAAGACACCTCAGTATCCATCAGTCCATCAGGTTTGGTGTCAGCAGGTAGCTGGGTGGAGCTGAGCTGCTCCAGCAGAGCCAAGCCTCCTCCCAGCTTCACCTGGTTCAGGAACAGCAAACATGGAGCCATTAATGTATCTGTGGGGCCGGTTTACAGCTTCAATGCTACTGAGGGAGGAGAGTATTTCTGTGTGGCTACAAATGATCTGGGGAATCAGAGATCGTCAGATGTCCTTATTAGTATTGCAGGTAATTTTTTTTTGCTGATAAACTGTATAAATGAGTGTCTAATAGTGCAGTCTAAATGTGTGGTCATTATTTTTGTCATTTTAGTGCATGTTATTTCAAAAATAAAAATGTTCTGCCTAAAACCGTCAGTGTGAAGCCCTCTTCAGGTTAAAAGTCTCCACTACATATGATTTTGAATCAGCCATCGATAATGGCTAAGCAGCTATTATTGACATAAGCCTTTATTCGTAATGTCAGCTGCCCTGCAACTGTGAGGTATGGGGAACCTAAGTCTCCTCCCCTTGCGGTCGGCCCATGGGTCTCGTGGCTGAAAAAAAAAAGTTCTGGTCTGGTTTACTTTACTCCCTGAATCACACATATCCTGATCCTCAATTTAAATGATAACTAATTATGTGCGTTTCGAGTATGTGTGATTTGTTTGCTTGTAAAAATTCATAAATAAAATGACTACAAATCAGAAGTCGCATATATGACGTCACGTTAGCCAACATTAGTTAGCCCTTGAAATACTCACTGAGACCATGTAGAGCTTTTCCCGCATGCTGGCTCTCACATGACCGACTATTTCTCCCCCAGCATAGTAACCATTTTCCACACGGCCAGATTAATAGTGCTTTTCTCCACGTTTAATGCTCCTTCCTTCATCCCGGATGAAGGATGCAAAGCTCGCTAACGGCCATTTCTCTTCTTCTTCACTTGTAGTCCACTACGTGTTTTCACAAAAAAACGTAAAGTTACATTTGCCACCTCCCGAAAATCAACACTTTCTCTGCATTAAAATGTGTCTTTAAAATTCACGGACATCATATATTAAGTCCATGGAACATTTCAAACGGGATCAGAAAATAACTTTTGTCGCTCGATTCACTCTAAAGATTTTTTTTGCCCGTTGGGGACCCATGGACCGGAAGTAGATGGGTTTGATTTAGGCTCCCCATAAAAGCAGCCAAGTCTGCCACGCCTCCGTAACGATGTGTAGTGGGAATAGCAAGCGTTTACGCCGTTTAACAGCGTTTAGTTTTTGTTGTTTTTTTGCATAGCACTTTGTTGGAGTCTTTAGCAAAGCTCCATCTTACTTGCCGTCTGTGTCTGTGCCACTGCAGCAGCGCAGTGGTCAAGATGTCAATAACAGCCCAGACCACGCCCAGCCCTCTCCCCCAGCCCGGTCCACCAGGCAACACCTTCTTTTGGCACATTTTTCCAACAGGAGATGTGGGCCGAGTTAGACTCCAGCAGGGAGGGTGACTTGCTCTTTAAGGCCAAAGCCATGTGACGTTTTATAAACCTTTCAACTGAGTCCATGTTCATTTTCAATGTGAGCTTGTTTTTAAGCTGCTCTGCTCCAGCTGAGCCAAGCTGAAGTAAATTTATTTGGTTCAGCAACAGCAAACATGAACCCACTAAAGTATCAGTGAAGCAGGTTTACAGACTTTAGATGACCAATAGGACAGATATAGAAATGTGTTACTGTGTCGCTGCAAATATTCGGATCCTTCAAAGATTTTGTCTTTAGTGCCATGTAAAGATTTTTATTTTAAGGTAATCCAAATAATTCAGTTCAATGTTTTCAAACACACTGAAAATATAGAATGTTAAGGATAGTTGGAGTTCTGGTTTTGAAATCATATAAAGACACTTCGACAACATTTCAACTTAGTTTAACTCTCAATGTTTCATGTTAAACATCTGTTTTCATCAAGAGTCTGGAGTTGGTGTCTGTGTTATTTTAAAAATCCTGGGCGTGGCAATCCTCTGCACTTCAATCTTCTTCTTTGAGTGGTGAGACACAGTTTTCTTTGATGTTGATGGTTTGCTGCTGTACACCTGTTATTTGGCAGTGTTTTGTATATTTTGTAATTTTCTCCTCATCTCTTTAATTTTTAGCTGGTTTAGCTTCTTCAGGAAACCCGACAAGGTAAGCTAACTTATCTCCTATATAATGTTAAGCCTGAAAAAATTCAAACCCATTTCAGATTTAGCTTGAAAGGATTTTCTTTTTTTGCTGAATTCTGTAGTAGTTGTGCAAGGTTTCAGGGCCTGTGTAGAATTCTATAGGTAAATTGGAATATGCAAATACATTCTGATTAGATAGATACTTTATTTATCCCCAAAAAGGGGAAATTCACTATATATATATATTCACTATAATTCACTGATAAGGCTTATTTGTCAGATTCAATGTACTTTTAGAAAATTACAACTTTTAAAAGGGTATTAAATACAATTTCCGTGTGAGTTACATTTTTGAATTTAAAATTAGTTCTTTTTTTTTGGTCTGATTTAATATTGGAATCTTAAGCTTCATTAACTTTGTGTTTTTCCTAGCTTTAAATGGAAAATCAACAAAAAAATGGCTTGAAAACAGCAGCCTGTCTGTGATGAATCGAGTTACTGAAATACTGTAAATGAAATTTGTGATGGTATACAAATATTTTAAAATACACCTAAATTCCCTTCAGTCGTAATAAAAGTTGCTTTTCATGTTAAATAAAATAAAGATATCATAAAAATTACCCCACAAAAGAAACTGTTTGTATGTACGCACATTCACGCACACACACCTACACACCCACACACCCACACAGGAACTATGAAATATTTGACATTAAAGACATCTTTTCAGTTTCCTCTCATCAACAAATGTGAATTTTATGCACATCAACAACACATTTCTTTTTTGTTTCATGTGCACAGTACTCAGGCGATGCTGGTGATGCTAACAGAGGGATGGAAGTTCAGGCATCCTAAGCCAAAATGAGAAGATAAAGATGATCATTCATTTTTCATTATTTCTTGTTACTGATTTCTGCCTGTACATCTTTGCAATGTTTTATTTCACTGAATCATCCAGGGATGTAAATATTTTAAATAATTGTAGAAGATGATTCTAAATAAAATGTCTTTACTGCATGAAAAGGAAGGAAAACAATATGCATACATCTTTTAAATGCAAATGTGAGGATGAACATAAGATTTTCAACAACTCATGAAGCAGGATGATTATGAGACAGTTTAAAGAATCAAAGATGGAAAAGCGTAAACACCAGAGAAAATACTGGGATGACACTGTTAGTCCCACAATCTGGTTTGGAGTTACTCTTACACAGCCCCAGACAATAATACTATACTACAGATGATAATGCTGATGTCAAGTAAAAACAGCAAATAAAGGGTGAGTCATGATCATAATCAGAACTCTGCATCAACTTGAGTCTTGGTTCATTCCTATGTTTTGTATAATTTTTTAGAGGTTATTTTAATAATTCTCAATCCCATTTAGGAAGATTTTACATGTTTCCTTTTCAATAGTGAATTCGTGTGTTGTTACTATGCTGAAGAGAAGACATTGTGGCAAGTATAATATTGAGCAGTGGTTTCAGTTGCTTCCACATTTTAACTCCTCTTCTTCTTTTGCCACCTGTTTTGAAATGGATCTAAGAACTTTGTTGTTTTTTTATCTACAGTGATAAAAATCTGTAATATTTAACTGAATTAAACTTTTTTAATCTTTATAATTCACTTTGATTTGGGAATACAAATCATAGATAGATTCAGAATTTTTACTTAAAATGTGATTGTTATGAAAAAAAAGATAAAGAAGCATTGAAATAAAGTTTGTATATTAAAACAAATCTATAAGAGCAAAGTAGTTTTTTGTGATTTCCCACCTGTAAAGGCAGAATGAGAGTTACAGAGAAGTAGTGCAATCTAAAACAGATGTAAGAATGCTGAGAAAAAGCTAAGACGTTTAAGTAAAACCAGCAATCTCCTCATCATGTTTCTCACAGTTTTGTGTCTGGTGATGTTATTTTTGGTAAGATATATTTCCTGTAACAACCTAAAACAAGCACTTCTTGTTGAACCATTTGTACATTTTATCGGCCTGCTTCATCTTGTTTATTGCTGTGAGGGGGCAGGGGGATCCAGAGTCTATCCCAGCATGCACAGGGTGAGAGATGGAGTATATACAGGACAAGTCATTAGTATTTCACAGAATAACAAAGAGATACACAGGAGCGTCAACCACACCCACAGCTATGGGCTTTTTAGGTAGGGATCGTTACCTTGTAGGAGTGCTGATCTCCTTAAAAAACTGGGCCAGCCTTGTTATAAACAATAAAGATGAAATAAGAAACATAGCGTAACATCATGTTTTAACCCTGTAATCTGGGCTAAGAGGGATCATAAAGATGTATAAAAGTGGATAAATCAGAAACATCAAAAACCAAGAAAATTGTTTTGTTTGCTCATGTTTAGAATTACAATCTGGTATTTGTCTGCCAGTGAAGATCTGAATCACTTTAGCTGAGTAATAGACTATCTGACTGAGATATCTATCTATCTATCTATATATACACATATACACACACACACTATGCTACATAGTACAGATTATAACCACAAAACAACATAATTATTGCAATTGTTTGATGTGCATAAATCTAAATGTTAGACTTAAATTTAACTTTCAGTTAAAGCTTGAAGTTAGCTTTACCTGTTTGAGCAACCCAATATTCCTGGCCCAAGTATATATCAGAGCACATCTACCAAAGAGGCAGAATGAAAGACATTTTCTCATTAAAAATATGCAGTATAGGATTATGTCATGATTGGCGTTCGTAATGAGGACCCAAATACAGAAAACTGAGCTGTATGAGGCATTTTATTAACTGATAAAATAAATAACTTACATAATCAGGTTGGCATTCATGAGGTTTAGTGCATGGATGAAAGAAAGGAAATCTAGACAGAGGATCCACCAGAGAACAATGGAAACCGGAGACCTTAAATAGTCTGAGAAGGAATGAGAGGTAACACTGAAAGCCTAAGAAACAATTAGTTACAAACTGATGAAGGTGAGAAGGAGAGAGCAGGTGAAGGTGATTAGTAGCTGTGAAGGTGATTAGTAGCTGGGCAGGGAAGTAGAATGGCAGGGGGAAAACAGAGAAGGAAAACAAAGGCAAAAAAACAAAACAAGAGAAGACTGGACAGGAATGAATTCTAAATGAGAAAAGTAAGAAAACTAGCTGTAAGGTAAGTAGGAAGAAAGAGATTTAGGAGAATAAGAATAAAGAATCCTAAGAGAAACTTAAAGTAAAAGCACTAATAAATATGATAGGAAGGAGAGGAGGAAAACAATAGAAGGAAACACCAGTATAAACTTTAGAAAGAACTTAAATCAGAGAACAATAATCCTAATGAGAAAAGTAAAGCAAAATCGACAGAAGAAAATGATGAGATAAAGAAATAACGAACAAAAGATCAAAACAATAAAATAAGAGTAGAAGTATTTCCAGAACTTAATATAGACACCTCCCCTGGGCTGCCACCGTATCGTGGTGGAGAGGTTTGAGTGTCCCAATAATCCTCAGAGCCTAAAAGCTTAGGCTGGACTCGTTTCTAGCTGGTAAACTGGTTATATTATCTGTTTTTATGCACTAACAAATTCTTCACATTTACATCTTTTGCACATGAAACTTTCCTTTAAAATAATTACATGTTTAGGGTTCTGGTTGTGTCCTTAAGTGGTTTTTTAACTTCATCAGCAGCCTCCAGTGTCTCAGATTTAATGTCACTATGATTTTTATGATTGTGTTTCACATATATCTACACTTTATCAAACTGAAGGTCTTCTTTTAATACTGCTGAGCTGCTGAACCCTGACAGAGGAAGTTCAATTCATGTGCAGAAATTAGAAACATGTCTGTCTACTGCCGATAGACTGAAGTTATTAGTCACCACACAAGTGTGAACTAATCTACAGCCCTACATATTTGTATATCTGATAATTCTATATTACCAAAACCCATAATTGGTTTCATGTGAGTTGATGCAGTTTAGTAAAATGTACTGAGAAACAAATAGCACTTGAATAAAGAGAGGAAGTTATATATATATATATATATATATATATATATATATATATATATATATATATATATATATATATACAGTCGTGGCCGAAAGTTTTGAGAATTAAATAAATATTGGAAATTGGAAAAGTCGCTGCATAAGTTTTTATAATAGCAATTTGCATATACTCCAGAATGTTATGAACAGTGATCAGATGAATTGCATAGTGCTTCTTTGCCATGTAAATTCCACTGCATTTCATTGCTGTCATTAAAGGACCTGCTGAGATCATTTCAGTAATCCTCTTGTTAACTCGGGTTAAAATGTTGACGAGCACAAGGCTGGAGATCATTATGTCAGGCTGATTGGGTTAGAATGGCAGACTTGACATGTCAAAAGGAGGGTGATTCTTGAAATCATTGTTCTTCCATTATTAACCATGGCGACCTGCAAAGAAACGCATGCAGCCATCATTGCATAAAAATGGCTTCACAGGCAAGGATATTGTGGCTGCTAAAATTGCACCTATCAACAATTTATACGATTGTCAAGAACTTCAAGGAAAGAGGTTCAATTCTTGTTAAGAAGGCTTCAGGGCGTCCAAGAAAGTCCAGCAAGCGTCAGGATCGTCTCCTAAAGGGGATTCAGCTGTGGGATCGGAGTGCCACCAGTGCAGAGCTTGGTCGGGAATGGCAGCAGGCAGGTGTGAGCGCATCTGCACGCACAATGAGGCAAATACTTTTGGAAGATGGCCTGGTGATAAGAAAGGCAGCAAAGAAGCCACTTCTCTCCAAAAAAAAACATCAGGGACAGATTGATCTTCTGTAGAAAGTATGGTGGATGGACTGCTGAGGACTAGGGAAAAGTCATATTCTCCGATGAAGCCTCTTTCCGATTGTTTGGGGCATCTGGAAAAAGGCTTGTCCGGAGAAGAAAATGTGAGCGCTACCATCAGTCCTGTTTCATGCCAACAGTAAAGCATCCTGAGACCATTCATATGTGGGGTTGCTTCTCATCCAAGGGAGTGGGGCTGTAATCAACCAAAGAAATTCTTGGTTGACTGAAACCCTGGAATTCCGACCAAAAATCGACTAATTTGCGGGGGCAGGGGGGGGCATTTTGCATTACGTACATCTGCGCAATATGATATGCCATGATTACTGCAATTACACTAAACGGCAAGGCAATTCAGGGACAATGATCTTTATTAAACATGCCAGATCAAGACAAGTACAAACGGAATAAAGCTGTGCATTGGGCTCAAAACAAAGACTGTGGGCACGGCGCAATTGCGCATTAGGCAATAAAATAAAAAAAATTCAAAACCTGACCAAATCCAGCACTGTTCTGCAGGCTGTGCGCGGGGATGTGCGCAGTTGAGTGTCGGAACTGGTGAGTGTCTGTAAATGGAGCTAGACAGACCACCGGTTTATGTGAGAGTTCTTTTGATTACTGTTTTGTACGGCGTGATTGCGGCCAACAGCAGTCGGCATTAAAGCATTCGATTACAACCATTGTCTGCATCTATCGGAGAACATTACAATATTTAAAACATTCAGGCCTGTAAGGCCCACATCATGTTTTTACACGTTTTTTTCCCCGCTACCATTTACTGCGTTCCGGGATCTGTGCGCGTCTCTGGTCATGTGCGCTGTCATGTACTTTGCGTTCCGGCACCTAATGATTTACAAATTAGGCACTGAAGCCACAGCACGTTGAATAACGTGGACGTTCTTCGATCTCCCTGTAGACTGTTAAAGCAATATCACATGAGAGGCAGCTGTTGTAGCCTACTCTAACATCAGCACCGATCAGCTCTCATGGAATGTCTCTTGTCCAATCAAATTTCAAAAATTAACACGGATTAAAATCGACCAATCAGAATTTTGGTCGACTCAAAACGCATCGACCAATAAGTCGACCAGTCGACTAGGACTTTACAGCCCTACAAGGGAGTGGGCTAACTTACAATTTTGCCCAAAATCACAGCCATGAATAAAGAATGGTACCAAAACACCCTCCAACAGCAACTGCTTCCAACAATCCAACAACAGTTTGGTGAAGAACAATGCATTTTCCAGCACGATGGAGCACCGTGCCATAAGGCAAAAGTGATAACTAAGTGGCTCGGGGACCAAAACGTTGACATTTTGGGTCCATGGCCTGGAAACTCCCTAGATCTTAATACCATTGAGAACTTGTGGTCAGTCCTCAAGAGGCGGGTGGACAAACAAAAAAACCACTAATTCTGACAAACTCCAAGAAGTGATTATGAAAGAATGGGTTGCTATCAGTTGGGATTTGGCCCAGAAGATGATTGAGAGCATGCCCAGTCGAATTGCAGAGGTCCTGAAAAAGAAGGGCCAACCCTCAAATACTGACTCTTTGCATAAATGTCATGTAATTGTCAATAAAAGCCTTTGAAACTTATAAAGTGCTTGTAATTATATTTCAGTACATCACAGAAACAACTGAAACAAAGATCTAAAAGTAGTTTTGCAGCAAACTTTGTGAAAACTAATATTTGTGTCATTCTCAAAACTTTTGGCCACAACTGTGGATGTATATGTATATATATATATATATATATATATATATATATATATATATATATATATATATATATATATATACATAGTGGAAGAAGTTCTGTCATTATCTTGACATCTAATCAGACATGCACACGATGATGAGAAGAAGATCCTCTGACAACCTCGTTTATAAAATAAGGAAGTATAACTGCAACTGCCTAGTTCTACATGACTTTGGCTTTTCAACAGAAAGGATTCTTATTTCGTCTGCTGCTGACTGAGTAAAATTCAAAACTCACCTGATTTGACTGAAGATTCTATCTTGGCTTTTAATTTACTTGGTAAGAAAATGTTACTGACTTTGATTTTTGACATCTTTTCAGCTTTGAAAATATTTTATTACTCTGTGCTAAAAACTGTTTAAGTTGAAAAAGTTTTGATTTATCGTTCAAATTCCAACAACAGGAAACCCAACTATAGGCTCAACTAAAGTTTATCCATCTGATAAGATTGTGGTATTTTTTTCAGTGTTTAGTAATTTACATTTTTAACACCTGTCAACTAGTTACCAGAGTTAACTTTCTGCCTAAGCACACATATCTAGAAACTGATCATCAGTCATTTCTTCAATTACTCCTCTGCTGAAATAAACACTAAGCAAGTAAATCAGCTGGAGACCGTAAACAGTTAAAGGTTCAGTCAGAGTGAGTTGTGAAGTCATTCCAGACTACTTACAGTGTTTTACTGTTTATGTAAAACCCCCAGATTCTCCTTGGAGTCCCATCATTAACATCTCTGCTGGTGATCTGAAGGAGCATCAGTCTGTCACTATAACCTGCTCAGCTTTGACTCCCTGTCCACACTCACCTCCTGAACTCACCTGGAATCTCCAACAAGACTCTCACAGACTAACAGAGAAAAACACAGATGGAACCTTTACAACTAAAATCCAGGAGACCATCACTCTGTCAGACACACATGATGGATACATCATCAGATGTTCTGTCACATATCCTGTGAAAGGAGGAAACAAAACAGCAGAGACAGAAGTGACTCTCAGTGTTTCATGTAAGTGATCCTGTCAGCAGGTCATGGTTCAGCTGTTTCTGATCAATAAAGTTCATGTGTGTCCCATTTTCCTCAGATGCTCCTAAAGACACCTCAGCATCCATCAGTCCATCGGGTTTGGTGTCACCAGGTAGCTGGGTGGAGCTGAGCTGCTCCAGCAGAGCCAAGCCTCCTCCCAGCTTCACCTGGTTCAGGAACAGCAAACATGGAGCCATTAATGTATCTGTGGGGCCAGTTTACAGCTTCAATGCTACTGAGGGAGGAGAGTATTACTGTGTGGCTACAAATGATCTGGGTGATAAGAAATCATCAGTGATCCTCGTTCACATTGAAGGTAAACAATAACTTGTATTCAGAATTGCAAGGGCAAAATTATGTTATGTTCTAAAAACCTTTCAACCGAGGCCATGAATATTAATGTTTCATGTCACCGCTTTTATTATTTGTTTTGTGGTATACACCTGTCAACATTGATTCTTCAACATTCTCTTAAATTTCTGTGCAATCACTTTGTTTTAGTTTTTAAGGAGAAGGGAACTCTCAGTTTTTGATTCCACTTCTTGCAGCAATCATTTTCATTGTGCTCATCTCCCTGCTGATCTCTGTTTGGTGAGAATCATAAACTGATGCTATTTATTAAGAGTCACATGATGTAGATGAACTGGTATTTCAGATGAATGCATCTTGAACATTTTTCATTTTGGGCACCATTAGCGTTTATTCAATTCTGCTTTTGTTCTAAATTTATCCTTTATAAGATTCAAGGATTTTCCTATTGTGTAATATAACTGAACATTTTGACAGTGACACCATGCGTTGCAAGCTAATAAGAATAAGTAAAATTTATTAACAATTTTATGAACATTTTTGGCACTTGAGATTTTCAGAAAATGCAAACAATTCTGAAATCTTTGATCAATTAAAATAAATTTCGTTATCAGATTACTCTTCTTTCATAGCAAATAAATGAATCCGAGTAAGATGAACAATAAGCTTTTGTTTCAGATATTTTTTTTCTGTTTTGCTGTTTATTAAACTTGTACAAGGAGGAAACAGCTTTTTTCATAGTAACGTTGACAGACAGTTGATAAAAAAAAAAAAGGATATTTATGTAACTCTGTAACTGATTCCCTGTAAAAGAAGCCATAGTTGTCCAGGCTTTCTCTTTGTGTCCTTTGGATATCTTTCACTAGGTTATTTTAATCTGATGTGATTTTATATATGTATAAATGCTCTGTTTCAGATCAGTTTATGTCTTTGCATAAAAAATCCTGACAGCTCTCTAATGTCTTCCAGGTGGTTCAAGTTTAAACCTCAAACTCCCCTACAGATTCAGGTGAGGAAATGTTCAACTTCTACGTGCAGCACTGCAGTAAGCTTCATCTGCAGGTCTGTGGATACATCTCCAGTAATACATTTAATTTTCCCACAGAGTCAAACAGGTGTGGAGGTTCGAATAGCAGCCAGTAAACCAGAGGAAGAACTCCATTATGGAGAAGTGAGCTTCCTACAGAGAGGACCCGAAGCCTATTTCATTTCAGTAGACAGTGGACAGCAGGAGGCGGTGTACGCTCAGGTCAAAGTGTCTGTTGAACATCCACAGGATCGTAACGCTCAAATGAAGGAAAAATTACTTTTATTGTCCGATCAAAAATGTATTTTTTCTTTATACAAAATGTCTCAGGTTAAAAGACAAACATCGGTCATTTCACTTGTTTTTCCCCCTTGTAAAAAGATCACAGTCATACTTTAGGCTCCTTCCTCTGACATTTTCAGACAAGGAACTTCTTCGTATAGCTTGTCAAGTTCTGTGCCTTTCACACCATGTTCGATAGTAGTGGAGGAAGTGCTCATTGGCTCCCTGTTAAATCCAGAATAGAATTTAAGATCCTCCTTCTTACATACAAAGCCCTTAATAATCAAGCTCCATCAGATATCTGATTGTTCCATATGTTCCTAACAGAGTTCCCAAATTCAATCTCAGACTGCAGGTTTACTGGTGGTTCCTAGGATTTCTAAAGGCAGATCTTTTAGTTGTCAGGCTCCTCTCCTGTGGAACCAGCTCCCAGTTTTAGTCTGTGAAGCTACTTTTAAGGCCAGGCTTAAAACTTTCCTTTTTGATAAAGCTTATAGTTAAAGTGGCTCAGGTCATCCAGAGGTATCTCTGTAGTTATGCTGCTATAGGCTTAGACTGCTGGAGGACAGACTGACGACTTTTTTTCACTCTGCCACTTTCTTTTCTACTCTCCAGTTGCATTATATGCTGTTATTTCGACTGTTAACTTTATTTTCTCTCAGTGTTTTTCTCCCCATAGAAGCTACACCTGGTCTGGTATCCTGCTTATGGCTACAATGCCCTGTTGGACGGGGGGCGTCAACTGGGATGATGGTCTCGGTGGCTGAACATCCCCTGTGTCCCGTTATCAACTTGTTACTTTCTTTAATACAGAAAGTACTCTTATATCAGATCTTCTGTTCTTTGTGTCTCTGCTCTGTCTTATCAAAGCCCCAGACAGTCGGGGCAGATGGCTGCTCGAACTGAGCCTGGTTCTGCTGGAGGTTTCTTCCTGTTAAAGGGGAGTTTTTCCTCTCCACTGTCACTACATGCTTGGTCAGTATGAGGGATTGCTGAAGGATTGCTGGGGTTGGAAGTCTGCATCAGTGGGACGCAACCTCAAGTCAATGACTCAAAGAAATCTGCTGGGATTCCTTAAATAGGAAACTAACTGAAACTTTAAACTAATTGGAATGTTTGTATGATTGTATTGAAATGACTTTTATTTTACAAGTGCCTTGAGATGACATCGGCTGTGAATCAGCGCTATATAAATAAACTGAATTGAATGACATCTGGGATTTCCCAAATTGCTGCAAGTGCATGTAAACTTGGAAATTTGAAGAAGAGACTTTTTGAACCTGCTGCATCTTCTTCTCCTCTTATCTTCACCCCAGAGATGAAACGTGAGTGAGTTTTGTTTCGCAAGGATAATTGCAAACATTTTTGGGGGGCAAAAACTGTTTTTGTTCTCCATATTTTATTTCATTATAGCTTTTGACTTTACCTAATTTTAATAAAACAATGATTTTTTTCTAACTTTGAGCAATTTTATTTAAATTTCACACAGTAATAAAAAAGTATATCAGTTTAAATGTATCATGCTGCAAATGGCAAACCTATCAATACTAAGAACAAGACAAAAAAGATTTTTGACATACAAATTAAAGGACAGTTATCGCTCACACAGCTGGTCCACACATGGTCAAAGTCAAAGAGGCAATATCTAGAAATAGTTTAGTTCTGTTATGCTTTTATTAAAACAATGCAATTATCTAACATTATTCAGACTGAGACGCTTCGAGTCTAAATGTAGGTATCCTTTCAAACTGCGCTCAACTTATCAGAAACGTTACAGAGAAGGATGAGTTTCATACTCTGCAGAAGTGTCATCTAAATATAGGGGTCAGTCCAAATGTGATCTTCAATTCATTAACACCGACTCTTGTTTTAGTACAACAAATTAGCCGAACAAGTGTCATATGTTTAATTAAGTGTTCATATAAAAGAAAAGCAGTCAGAGAGAAAATTGTGCCAAGTCTTTCTTTTTTTCACTAAAGCGAGTGCTGAGTTCTCCAACAGCTCTGGCGTGCTCCTCATCCACCTCTTCTTTTAATCTCTGCTGCTCCTTCAGAAACTCCCCCCAGTCCTCTTTTAATTTCTCCATGTTCACCTGCAGCTGGGTGCTCTGGAAAGACAAAAAAAAAAAAATGATAAGAAGTTGTTAAATGGTTCAAGAAAATCGTGTCTTGATTTTATAAAGGTACAAAGTAAGCGGTGATAAATGTCAACAATAAGGTATCAACTCAATCCAAGGTTCTGGATCTGAGCGAGGTTCTGTTACATTTGTGCTGGTTTGTGCCGCTAAAATTTCAATTTGTGCTGGTTTAGTTTTAAAGATATTAATAGAAGTTTGAAGGTAAAGAGGTCAACAAGCCACATAAACCAAATCAAACAAAATTGGTGTCAAAAGTTTGTGCAGCAAAAACCTTTGTGCCACAATCTTTTTAAAAATACTAATAAGTTCCTCCCCCCACATTGCTGAAATCAATCAAAATGCAGAATGTTTGTGTGTCTTGCTTCAATTTAAAAGATATCAAAGGTTTACATAGGTAAAAGGTCAACCAACCCTGCCCCACCTTACCCAAATCAGACAAAATTGGAGTCAATCAATTGTGCTACGTTTGTGCTTCAAAAAATGTTCATTCTTTCGATCTTTTTAAAGATATTACCAAGTTTCCAGTGGGTACCAAAAGTCATCAAAGGTGTCTGTATGTGTGCATGAGGGCAGAAAGTTTAGCTGTTTGCTTCAATGTAACCTATTTTGTTTGTGAAGAACCATGTTGCTAATGTAGACGCACGCATCAATCGCCCCGCTTTAAACTAGTGTATTCCACCTTTTGCTTTTCTTTATATGTAAAAATATTACCTCCAGTTTCATGTCTTGAGCCCTAAAACTAATAGGTTAATAGGCTATTGACCTGTTTACCTTTAAACAGGTATTTTTAACAGATATTTTATTTTTAGCAGACAATAATATATTTAAATCAGAAACAGCAGAAGTGAAAATTGTAGCTGCACAAACCAGCACAAGTGTAACAGATTTGATTGACACCAATTTTGTTTGATTTGGGACCTTTGATGTCCTCTGGAAACTTGTATTAATATCTATAAAAGAAAAGAGGCATAAAACTGAAATTTTAGCAGCACAAACATAGCACAATCAGGGGCGGGCTGGCGATAGGGAGGTTCTAGGGCCGTTTTTTTGTACTCCAAAAGCAGCTGCGGTTGAGCCACTGCTGTGTGTCTGTTTGTGTGTCTGTTTGCGTGCGTGACTGAGTGAGGCATCTTCCTTTATAAAAGATCTTTGTGAGAGGTATTGGTGCACCTTAGCTTATCTCTACCGTCCATCAGCCTAGAGAGCAGCAGATTGAGTACTCATGTTGTAAATCTTTCATTACCGTTTAGAATCGCCGTTCGATTCTGTGTGTGTTTAAAAGATTTCCAGGCAAGGCAATACTTTTTTTCAAGTGATTTAAATTTTCAATCTAATTTTCAGCTGAACTTTCTCTAATATGTCAAATATTACATTACAATGAATTATTTCCATTTCATTTACAACTGCTGCCATTTATGTGATCCGGAGATTGCTGTAATCTCTTTAGCACAAACTCTAGGTTAGTGTCCATGTCTGGTGCATTGTTGGTTTAAACATGTTTGTTTTTATTCAGTGAAATTACTCGGAGCAGATAGAGGATTCAGAAACTTTACTCAAGAAAGAGTAGCAATACTTCATAATAATTTTACTGAAGTAAAAGTGAAAGTTTGGTACAGTAAAATAATCGTAAAAGTATATATATACATATATATATATATATATATATATATATATTTTTATTTTATTTTATTTATTTTTTTAAACGTCACGTAAATGTAATTAGATACCCACCACTGGTTGTGATGACATAAAACATATTAGCCTATTAATACCTTAAACATGTTATTAAAATGTATTAGTAGTAAAATAAAAACATTATCTTGTTTTACTACCAATAGAAATATTTTTGTTAAAATTATGGTTCCACTTGCATCCTTTGAACAATCAGATAAAAGGCCTCTCCAAACCAAGCTCCCGGGCTGAATTTCAACACCAGCCCACCCCTGAACACAATCAATTGACACCAATTTTGTTTGATTTAGTCATGTGAGAGGGCTGGTTGACCTTTGATGACCTCTGGAAACTTTTGTTATCTTTAAGAAGATCGCAGCATAAAACAAAAACTTTACTAGCACAAATGTAGCACAATTGATTGACACCCATTTTGTTTGATTTGGGTAATGTGGGGGGGAAAGGTTGACCTTTTGACCTTTTAAACTTTCATTGATATCTTTAAAACAAAAGCAGCACAAAAACGAGCACAAATGTAGCACAAACATTTGACACAATTTCGTTAGATATGAAGGGGGGGAGGAGGGGGGGCTTCACTCAGTTAAGTTGTGGTTGTCTCTTTTTCACCTGCTGTGCCTCTAGCTCCCTCTGCTGGATTCTCTCTGCCATGTGATTAGCGGCCTCCACTGAGGGGACAAAAAGAAATTAAATCAGCTTACTGTCATGATGATGGTGGCCTTGTGGTCGTGTCATCACTGGTACAGCAAGCCCTGTTTCTCTTTATGAGTTCCCATTTATAATAGGATTTACTGTAATTAGGCAAGGCAATTTTATTTGTATAGCACACTTTCAACAACAAGGTGATTCAAGGTGCTTTACATGATTAAGAGGTAAAATAAAAATAGCAGTAAAACACACACAAAGCATATATAGTAAAAACAGCAATAAAGCAAGAAGCATACACAGATACAGCAAGGCATTACAAAGCATATAATATAAAAACAGCAAGAAGCATACACAAAACTCAAATTCAAATTCAAATTCAAAAATACTTTATTGATCCCAGAGGGAAATTAAGTGTTGGTATAGCTCATATAATCAATTCTTTAAGGAGTTGTTGTAGATAATGATGGCTGTGGGCAGGAAGGATTTCCTGTAGCGGTCTGTATTGCAGCGAAACTGAAGAAGCCTCCGACTGAAGATGCTCTGTTGTTGTGTGACTGTCTCATGAAGAGGATGCTCAGGGTTGTCCATGATTTTTTTGATTTTATGAAGAATCCTTCTTTGCATTATCATCTCCAGATTTTCCACAGTTGTCCCAAGAACAGAACCAGCCTTCTTTATCAGGTTGTTGAGCCTTTTTAAATCCCTGGCTCTGATGCTGCTACCCCAACAGATGACGGCTGAAGAGATTACACTCTCCACAACAGACTTGTAGAAGATCTGCAGCATCTTGCTGCAAACCTTGAAGGACCTAAGCTTCCTCAAGAAGTACAGTCTGCTCTGTCCCTTCTTGTAGACGGCTTCACTGTTGCGCCTCCAGTCCAGTCTGTTGTCAAGGTGAACTCCGAGGTATTTATACTCCTCAACCACCTCCACTTCTTCTCCCATGATGGAAACAGTGTTTGACTTATCCCTGTTTCTTCTGAAATCTACAATCATCTCCTTTGTTTTGTTCACATTCAAGGTGAGACGATTGTTTCCACACCATGTCACAAAGCGGTCCACCAACTCTCTGTATTCAGCATCTTGTCCATCTCTGATACACCCGGCAATTGCAGAGTCATCTGAGTATTTCTCGCAGATGACAGGTCTCTGATTTGTACTGGAAGTCTGAGGTGTACAGAGTAAAAAGGAATGGTGAGAGTACGGTCCCCTGTGGCGCTCCTGTGCTGCTGACCACCTGGTTTGACACACAATTCTTCAGTCTCACAAATTGTGGTCTGTTGGTCAGGTAGTCATTGATCCAGGCGATTGTTGAGGGCTCCACCTGTGTCTTCAGGAGTTTCTGACAAAGCAAATCAGGCTGAATTGTGTTAAATGCACTAGAGAAATCAAAGAACATGATCCTCACAGTGCTGCCTGCTTTGTCCAGATGACAGTGGGTTGGTTGAAGCAGGTGGATGATGGCATCTTCAACTCCAACTCCACAGCGATAAGCAAACTGCAGTGGGTCCTGATACGTTCTTGTTTGCTTACTCAGGGGTGCCAACAGGAGTCTCTCCAGGACCTTCATGATGTGGGATGTCAGGGCAACGGGTCTATAGTCATTGATGACTGATGGGTGAGTTCTTTTGGGTACTGGAACAAGGCAGGATGTCTTCCACAACACTGGGACCTTCTCCTGAGTTAAGCTAAGGTTGAAGAGGTGCTGCAGAATCCCACAGAGCTGCTCTGCACAGGCCTTCAGGACTCTGGGGCTGACACCATCTGGACATGCAGCCTTGTTTCGGTTCAGTTTCTCCAGCTGCCTCTTCACCTGACTTTTGGAGACAGACAAGTGGGAGGGGGAGGCAAAGGGGGTAGCAGCATTTCCTGACTTGGTTGAAGTCAAACTTGTGGAATTAGAAGAGTCCATGGCTGAGGTGAAGGATAAAACATCCGAGGTGTAACAGGAAAGCTGTTGATCAGAGGATAGTGGGATGTCTGTTTTGCTGGGAACAGGAGAGGGGGATGCTGAGCTAGTTCCTGAACTGAACCTGTTGAAGAATGTGTTCAGTTCATTGGCTCTGTCCAGACTTCCATCTATCCAATCTTTCCTGTCCTTAAAACCTGTGATCTTTCTCATTCCTGACCAAACATCTCTGATATTGTTCCTCTGTAGTTTGTTCTCCAGCTTCTTCCTGTATGCCTCCTTGCTGTCTCTGATCTTGACCTTAAGTTGCTTCTGTATACTCTTCAGTAATTCCCTGTCTCCCTCCCTGAAGGCTCTTTTTTTCTTGTTTAGCAGTTCCTTCAGGTCACTGGTGATCCAGGGTTTGTTATTAGGGAAGCATCTCACTGTTCTGGTGGGGATGATGTTGTCCACACAGAAGTTTATATAGTCAGTCACACACTCAGTCATGTCATTGATGTCCTCTCCATGTGCTTGGCAAAGAGTCATCCAGTCTGTGGTTGCAAAACAATCCAAAACATGATACATCAAAGCATTACTCAAAGGCAGCTCTAAACAGATACGTTTTAAGTTGTGTTTTAGCAGCTTTGCAGTTTTCTGGAAGTTTGTTCCAGATTAGAGGAGCATAGAAACTGAAAGCTGCTTCTCCGTGTTTGGTTCTAATTCTAGGAATCTTGAGTAGACTGGAATTTGAGGACCTGAATTAGCAGGACTATCAAAAACAACCATCATAGAAAGTTATGAATGATATTGGGGGAAGTTACTTACAGCGCTTACTGATGTCAGAGAGTTTCTGGCTCATTTCCTGTAAATTAGTGGGCAGCATTTGCTCGTTTGCCTCCAGTACCATTTTACTCAGGTTCTCCAGCAGCCGGCTCTCCCTCAAGCCTCGCTTCTCCTAAAGAGAAACAGCAAAAAAAAAAAACATATAAAAAAACAGCAAATTAAAACTACAAACCAATACATTGTTATTTTTAATGACTTGCAAGCAGTGAATAAGCCAGTCACACCCTAAAATACTGCAGATTAAAATGTGTGACTCCAAATCAACATTTGAAAAGCACACTATGATCAAACACATAGTGATAGAAATTTCTAAACAAAGTAAGCCCAAAGATGAAGCCAGGAATCTGCCATTTATGCCATTAATGGAGTGGATGAGAAAATGGGAGGCGAGAAAAGTGAAGCTTTGTCTTATCAGAAAATTGTTTTTAAAATAGGGGTGTGCCGATTCACCATAAATTGATTAATTGCGACATGAAAGGCACAAAATCAATAGCGATTCAAAAGTGTAAAAAAAAAATTATTTTTCAGAATAATTAAATGATAAAAACATAAAAGTCCGACATGCCACACAGACATTTTTAGGGGTCGGACCAGCTGAAATATCATGGTTTCAGCCAGTGTTTCAGCCATGCAGAGCGAAATGTACACAATACAGCAAATATTTTGCAATTTAGTTGTGAAAGAAACGTCTTTGTTGTTATCTATCGTGTTAGCAGCAACATCTTTTTTCCCACGGACATTTCCACTTTTTCGGTGCTGTCCAGGGCGACCTCCCCCAGCGCAGGGCAGCTCATGTTTACCAGACGTCAGCCAAAGAGTAGCTTCACGTATGAAACACGAAGGAAATGTGCTTCTTTCCATCCCAGTTGCGACTAATGTGTGACAGAGAGCAGGTGGCAAACTGATGCAAAAACTATGAAAACGATGTACAAAGTTAGAGTTCTGTATTAAATTAGATTGAAAAAAATACAAAGACTGGAGTATACACTTTAAGAGTCTTTGGTAGAATACTGCTTTTTATTTTCAGTTACTTTGAATAGAAAAATAATACTCATTTTCTCAGAATATAATTTTCAATTTTTGTGAAATTTTTGTCCTGTATGAATTAAAAAGGGAGCTATTACTGTTATAGGTTTATTTTCTAATACAGAAGATGAATTATTTCTATTTAGATTTTAAGTTAATTTCTGTAATGGTTGACTTGTAAAAGTTGATCAGAAGTTTGTTTAATTTCTTTTAAAACATAGAGCAGGAATACTTTAAATATGTTAAAATCAAAAGTCTTCTATAACTAAACAGAATATGGTTGATGTGTTTAGGATTAGACCAAGTTTCCTCTTTTATGGAAATAAAAATAGGGTCACCCTATATTATATTTAAATTGCCAAAACACATTTCCTTTAGCTTTCATTGAAAATATGACCTTGATATGATTATGACACATATTTTGGACATGTGTTGGTTTTATTTGTGGTTTGACATGAACAAAAGACAGGACATCAATTGGTTTGTATTCTTCAATTAATGGAAACTGAATGGATAAGAAAGTAGCCATGGTGGGAATAAGGAAAAAACGAAATGGGGAAAAAATATGAAACTATGAAAATAAAACTTTTATAATAAAATATTAGCACCCAAATCGTAATCAAAACCGTGAGGGACCCAAGATGGCACACCCCTATTAAAAAAGTTATCTATATACTACAGTTATGCTTCCAATTGCCCATAGTTCATATTAAAGATCTTTTGAAAATGCTGGTTACAGTGTTCAGAACCCATGTAGACTTAACTCTCCAAAATGACTCTGGTAAATTTATTAGACACTAAAATTATAAAAATTCAAATAAAAAATCCCCAGTGACTTTAAATACAATAATAATAGAATAAACAATGCTGTATGAACTATACAGACTGTATTATAATGTTATAGTCAAAGTACCTCAAACTCTCTGACAAAGTAGCGAACCTCAGCACTGATAACAGGTCTGTGGTCCAAGAGTCTGGACTGGATATCACCAACATCTGCAGGGTCAACAAGGCTCACAGTAAGTACAGCTTCAGCAGAAAAAAAATTATAGATTACATGCGTTTTCATATGTGGGATAATGAATACACATATTTGGGTTAAACAGAAATCAAGTGGATGACATGATATGTTTAATAGTCCACTGGCATGTAAATCTCTGCTTCGTTAACCGATCTGGAACCTGAGGTGAAGTCTTAAAAATGAAAACGAGTCTAAAATAACAAGAACAAGAATGAAACAACTTTAACTCACCTTTAGCAATCTTATCCATTAGTAGAGCGTCTCCTGAATGTTGCTTTCGAGGTGAAACGCTGTTATTTGTCCCTTTGGAGCAGCTGCTAGCTCAACTAACTGCTACTAGCAGCTCCAAAACTGGATACTGCGGCGACTGACTCAGGTCAGACTACTAAGTAATTAACTGAACCCTCTGATGTATCATATATAGGTGCAAAAAAACTATTTCCATTTGTGAAGGTCCGTTACAGTCAGGTGGAGGATGGTCAGCTGACTCAAATTGTAAACATTTCTACTTCTTCCGGGTGACAGACTGAACCAAGCTGAATGAGGGGGGTAAGAAACTGTTCGCGTTGGCTTTTTGCTCTCATTCGTGGTTAATTGTTTTACATTTGTCTAAATAAAACTAAATCTTATTAAAATACTTCAATATGTCAACGCCGCGAAGTTTGAACTGGTTGTTTTTCAAGTGTAGATCTTTTTCCCCCTTATCAGTTCTGAATTTCTAACGCTAGATGTCAGTGTTGGACCAATCCTTTAACCAACATAAATGTAACACAAATTCAAATGTTTGCACAATCTTTTTTCAGCACAATCTTGAATACCTAAGGATCTATCTTTAATTGTTTGCTATGAAGTAACTCGTTGAACAATTATGCAATGTTGGTAATTTATTAGGCAAAATAATAATAATATTATTATTAATAATAATAATAATAATAACAATAATAAGCTGTTAAAATAAATACTTCTATATATAATAAATAAAATAAAAATGGAACCACTAAATGAATATATATGTGAATATATAAATCTTTAAAGAAATTATAAAAAAAAAAAAAAAAAAAATCAAGTTCTTCAATAAATTCTGATTTAGCCTGTCACTTGGTGATTTTTTTTTCTCTGACCAAAAGCAAAGGTTCCGTGTCTGAGTTATCATCTGTGTGCATCAGGTTTGAGTGTGAAAGCTGGATGTGCTTAAAGGAACTCTTTATAGCTGTCTCTGTGTCTGTGTTAAAAAAATGACCAAATAGATATTCCTGAGTCATCCACGCTTTTCATTGAATTATGCTTCCATAGTCAAAGGCTTCCAAGATGCCAATAGCACCACTAGAAGAGCTGCAAGAATTTTCAACATGAACTTGTGTTGTGGTGTTCTACATGTGACAGCAATCATATTGTGATCTCCATATGGCTTAAGGCCTAAGGCGTAATTATCATCTCCCAAAGAAAACATCCAGGTCTGATTCAAATACACCCAAACCTAGAGAAAGAATGTGTTATGGTCTGGTGAACTGGTGACAACTATCCCAAAAAGCGCTCTTAGTTACAAAAACAACACTTAAGCATTGCATTATATATATATATATATATATATATATATATATATATATATATATATATATATATATATATATATATATATATATATATATATATATGTATATATGTATATATATATATATATATGTATATATATATATATATATATATATATATATATATATATATATATATATATATATATATATATATATATGTATATATATATATATATATATATATATATATATATATATATAAATGTTAGACTTAAATTTCATTTTCAGTTAAAGATTGAAGTTAGCTTTACCTGTTTGAGCAACCCAGTATTCCTGGTCCAAGTATATACCAGAGCACATCTAACAAGGAGGCAGAATGAAAGATACTCTATCATATATATATATATATATATATATATATATATATTTCTTTTCAAGGTGTATGAAAAAACCTTTTCCAAACACAAGTCAGATTGACTCCAAAGATTCAGATGACAAATGAAAATGAAGAGGGATTTCATTTTACAGCACCACAGTGAGTCCGAGCAAATATCAACAAAATAATTATTTTATTTGAAGAAGTGTCTCATTATGGAATTGCATAATCAGAGTCTCGATTTAAATCTAACTGTAAAACCAAATCTGTGGGGGCCTGCTGATTAGGTGCAAGGTACAGCAAGTAAATATTACAAAGTCAAGATATGGCAACCTGTCAGACTCATACAGCCAGGTTATTGCATCTTTTTGGTTCGTAACGTTATTTTTCCCACATTTATCTTTCAATTGAATTTTACAGAATATATGTCATTATGAAGATGGAAAAAAATATTGAATTGATTTGATTTGGTGCAAAAAAAAAATCTCAGAAACGTTGCAGTTTTTCATTGCTGTGTACACTTTTATATCAACTATATCTACAAACTTTCACAGCGGTGTGGTTAAGATATATACTTTAAAGACAGAATGTCTGTGAAAACCTTCAATGAAAATCACTTAGAAGAAAATTAAAATAAGGACTTTTGGAGATATTTAGAAATAGTTAGTCTTATATTTACTAATCTTAAAAATATATATTTACCACCAGTGCTGCCTTTATTTGTATTCCTTTATTGTGCAGACTGTGTTGTGGCAGCCAATAACCTCTCAAACAATGATTTTTGTACAAGTTTTCAAATCTGTTTGTGTCTGTGCATTTTTGATTTGCTATTGTTTACGGTTGAACTATCTCATATATTAGTGAACTATCATTTTGATCAAGTTAAAGCATGACTTACATGATAATAAATCCCTGTTTGCCATAAGACTTAGTATCAAATGTCTACTGATGTTCGATGACTCTAATAGGGAATCCTGTCCAGTTTGAGAAAACGAGTTATTCTCTTTCCCCACAAGATGGCACTAAACCCATCCGTTTTTTTTTCAATCCATTGGTAACAAAAAAGTCTGTGTGGTTTATCTTAGCTTAGCAAACAATTTTACTTCACTTTATGACATGCAAATATATTGGAATAAATGTATTTATAAGCAGATCGTTCTTAGCAAGAACAAACTCATTCAGTCATCGTGAGAAGAGGCATAGTTAGGGGCAAACGTTACATATTAGTTGTCAAAAGTTTGCTTGTAACCCCCAAATTAATTTGAACTGTCATGCTCAGTTAGGAGAAAACCATTAAGATTCCACTTAAGTCCCCCTCTTTACTGTCCACATTTGTTTAGTTAAACACTTATTACATGCACCATTAGTTTTGATTGGGGCCTATTAAAGAGATTAAGTGATTGATCAGTAGCCGAGGGATAAAAGCGAGTACTTCGCTGCTGCCTGAGGTCTGTGTGAGAAGCATAAGAAGATCTCTGACAAGAAAACATGTCAGAACCAGCAAAGGCCTCCCTGACAGGAATGTGCATCACTCTCTTGGTTTGTTTATTTATGACCCTGGAGGGCAAAATCAAAGAAAATCTGAAACTGTTGGCAGGGCTTTTTGAACACAGCATTGATTATCATATTTATACCAAGGTCCAACCTACAGTTTATACTTTGTTTGCAGCTGAACAATTTAGAAAGCTCTGAAGCTCTAAATCACATCCATACATTATATCACGTATATAGACCGGAATTATTCATATCCCTGGCAGATTTAGATCTAAAAACTTTATTCAACCTGAAAGTTTGTTTCTGACAGTAAATATGACATCTCTTGAAAAATAATGAAACAATGTAATAGAAGCACACACATAAAGAAAACGGTTTCATCTGTTTTATTTTTCATCTTTTTATAAAATGGCATGTTGAAAAATATGGGGGGGGGGGGGGGGCTGTGTATTTTGCATGTTCCCACTGGTATTTTGTTGATTTATCTTTGCTGATGAGCTCCAAGTCTGTAAAGCTGGCAGGCCTGTTTTTCAGAAACCTTCATCTTTAGCCCGCTCCACAGATTCACAGCCTAGACCTCTATCCTTTTGAGATGCTGTGGGACAACTTCAAATGTGCTGTACAAGCAAGAAATAGGACATATTACTATAGGAGCAGGTCTCAATAAAGAACTGAAAATTCAATGAGACATCCATCAACTGTTGCCAAAATTCCAATTTTTTCTGAAATAAAGCATCCCAGTAGCAAGATGCTGCCACCCCCGTGTTTCGTCAGGGGCAAATTGTCCACAGGAGGATGTACAGTGTGAGTTTTCCTCCCCCCAGCACATTACCTGTAGACCAAAAAGCACATTTTTGTCTCATCCGTCCACAGTGCTAACCATTTGTTTTAAGTTAAGATCAACTGTGTCATGCCTTATGATATAAAATCTTTTAGAATTCATAAATAATCTCTGTTAATATGGGATTTCATACATTCATCACTTTAAATTAATTGTCTGTTGTTCAAAATTTAGACAGCCTTACAAAGAAAACGTGCTAAAATCCATAGGAAGATGAGGTTACTGCAGCTTTACAGAAGTGGGAACGGCAGGCCAACATCCGTCCCTCTCCATTATTATGTGCGAGCGCTATGATGTTGAGACTGCAGTTTGCATGCAGGAGCTCGATGCACGGCGGCAGATCATGTTTCATTGAGCTTTGGTCTCACAAGTCTATTAAGTGAATTCTGTTTTCTTATTTGACACCCCTGCACACTGCACTGAGGCTTTCTGGGACACTCTCCCAGAACTCACAGCTTTTAAAGTTATAGCCTTGTAAAACCTGAAATAAATGCCAGCCTTTATTTCAGTAATGCAGTTTTTCCAGTTGCTGCTCTCAGTTTAGTTCAGTTCATAATTTAGGCCTTTTATGAAATAAATCTCTCTGTTCTGTTCAGTTAATGCTCTGCAAGAGTGGAGATCATTGTTAAGTTTAATTCAATATTGATAATAAAACAGGTAATATGTGATGTTTATACCTGTATTATATGTAATACAAATACTAAGACTTCATAATTTACTCCATGTGTTTCCTCAAGTATTCATGGACTTTAAATACAAAGGAAACCTTTGGGAGGATTCTATTTCGAGTTGACTTTATTAACAGTACACCTTCTACAAATATATAGTTGAACAGACAACTTTGGTAGTCTATTTTAAATAGCTCTTCCTAATTTTAATAGTTTAACTGACGAATGTGAACTCCTTTTTGCCTCTTTCCTTTGGACTAACCCTCTCTTTTATTTCATTCAGTGCGTATAGGACCAGAGCTAGCCGTGTTTCGTCCCTCGTGAGCACACACTGGCCTGTATCCACATGATCTCCTGCAGCACTCCCACCAACGGTGCTTCAGCGGTGCAGCAGGACGTCTCTGAGTGTGGCTTACCAACATGCCCACTGGCCCTGCGAGTTCGCCCCGGCGACGCTGCTGCCTCTATGTGTGTCTCTTCTCCTCGGCCCCGACCACACTGCCCCTGTAAGAACAGTGCTCACATTACCCACCGGGTATAATTATTCTGCATTTAGCTACTCTCCATCCTCTTCCCCTCTCATGTTTGCTCTCTCTATCTCTCTCTCTATTTCTCAGCTTGGCTCTTGACACCGAGGTCCAGAAAGTGGGCTCTAGGGCCCTCTGCTTTGTGTTCACAACACGCTGAGCACTGCTGACTGTACAGCAGCTCTGAACAGGTGGGGGGGGTGATGAGGGGAGAAAACTCACCCTTTAGGCTGGAGGGAAGATGGGGCAGGAGGAGATGACCTGCTGCCCAGTAGCCCACCTACCTGCATTTGCCTTTCTCTCTCTCTCTGTCTCTCTCCTTCTCTCTTTCCCTTTCCAGTTTCCCATTTCATTCAGTATGTCGGTCTCTCAGACCCTGGACAGCACGCTGGTCACTCATCTGAGTGTTACCACTCTCATGTAACCCTGCCTGAAGGATGAAGGATGCTTAGGAACCCTTCACAGTAAGGACGAGGATGTGAGAGGGCAAGGGAAGAAACTATGCTAAAAGAATAACAAAGAGTGGAGGGCATTAAGACTATTCTTGTTTGCAGTAGTAATACTGAGTCCAGGTGTGGGCTGGTGTTGAAATTCAGCCCGGGCGCTTGGTTCGGAAAGGCCTTTCATATAAGTGCTCAAAGGATGCAAGTGGAACCATCATTTTAACAAAGATACGTCTATTATGTTGTTATACTGCCAAATTATTAATGATATGTTTAGGATAATTATAGGCTAATAATATGTTTTATGTTGTAACGACCAGAGGTGGGTATCTAGTTACATTTACTCAGTTACATTTACTTGATTAGTTGTGGTTGTTTTTTTGGGTGGGGGATTCATTTAGAATTAGTAGTACAAAACCACACACCAGACATGGACACAAAGCTACAGTTTATGTTGAAGTCAGACCTCCTGCTTGTACACAAGCTTTGTTGCTCTGACGTTATTTTGTATCTACAGAGCCAATTGGAGATCAAAAGAATAAACGGTAAACACTAGGCTATACATAGTTACTGGAAACATTTGACCCTGTTCTAACAAAGATACATTACCTGCTGTGAGTATTAGTTTAATAAATTGGATGTTGAAATTTTTGATTTGAAAAAGTGTTTATTCTACTTTAAGTTTGTTATTTGGTAATTATAGGTTTTATTTTGTAATTATTTAATTATAGTCTTTAAAATACCATAAATTGCAGATAACTTTCAAGTTTAGTCTGTCTGATGAAATCCTTTTTAAATTATCTGTGCCAACAGAACTGATCTGACGTTCTAACACTTGAGTGGCATTTTATATATTTTTACTTTTGAGTGATTTCTGGGACGGCTACTTCATACTTTTACTTGAGTAAAATATGTTGAAGTAGTGCTACTCTTACTTGAATAAAGTTTTGAAAACCTACCTCTGATCGCAACATATGAACATGCCGGAAAAATTCCAAACTTGTTTGCAGCCAGAGAGAGAGAGAGAGAGAGAGAGAGTTTTCTGAGGCTGTTTTGGTGATTCAAGAATGGAGAAAATATCTTAACCCAGGGATTGTGGACCAGATTTTGTTTTTGTACAGCAATCTCTGGATCAAATGAATGGCAGCAGCAACATTCCAAGGAAATGAAATGGAAATAATTCATCGTAATGTTATATTCAGCATGTTAGAGGAAGTTCAGCTGAAAATTAATCACTTTAAAAAACAATTCTTGCCATGCCCGGAAATCTTTTAACCCACATACAGAATCAAATGGCAACTTCAAATAGTAATGAAAGGCAAGGCAAGGCATTTTTATTTGTATAGCACACTTTCAACAACAAGGTGATTCAAGGTGCTTTACATGATTAAGAGGTTAAATAAAAACAGCAGTAAAACACAGACAAATCATATAAAGTTAACAGCAATAAAGTAAAAACAGGCTTATTTATAACATGAGTAGAGTAGGTAAACTGCAGCCCTGTTGGCTGATGGACAGTAGAGATCAGACAAGGTACGCAGCGGCAGTACCACTCACAAAGATCTTATATAAAGGAAGATGTATCACTCACGCACACATGCAGACACACAGCACGATCATGATATTAATGGCTCAACCGCGGCTGCTTTTGGAGTACCAAAAAAACAACAACAAAAAAAAAGTTCCGGTCACTGGCCTTAGAACAGAGCGACCGAAGCTCCCCATGGCCAGCACCCCGCTGACTGGGTCAGTCTCAAGTCTTGCGATTTTATACCCTGGTGAGAGACAGGTGACATACAACCTGAAAAAACTGTATGCAATTAGAATTTTGCACTTTTAATGGGATAAATCAAACTGAATGAGCCATGTCATATCTCACAGCTACTGTCCTTTCTCCTTGCATCTGGAGACTAGGTCTCATATTTCCTGGAAAAAAGTGTCCCCACACAGGGTGAGACCACTGTGTCAGCTGCGATTAGTATTTGCAGTGGGCTCCTGCTGCCATTTTTAGCTTTGCTCTAGAGATCAATGGCAACTAGATTGTTCTAACTCCAATAAAGGACTGTCTCTCCGTTCTGCCCTCTCCTTTTTTAGGTGGTGGTCGTGGTGGTTGTGTAAAGGCAACAGGCTGGAGGAGGTTGTTGGACCTGTTGAAGCAGAATATCCTGCAAAATGGCCACGATCAAAGGAGCAGATGTGGTACGACAGCGGCTCTGGACATGGATGTCTTGCTGTTCGTATCTGATGGAAAAAAAAAAAAGCTTCTCCAAGCGGTGGTATTTCTAACACACATCCATGGGTTGGAATAGCGCACAAACATGTGCAGTGACGCACTGCAACCTGTCTAGAAGTGAAGTTGAGAGTGAGAGGTTAAGGAGGAGAATCAACTGAGTGCCACATGATGGTTGCTGAAAGTTTTACTCCAGTTTGTGTGTGCATGTGTGTGGGACAGAGCAGAGGAGAAAGGCAAGGAGTAGGAAAAAGGGGCTCTGCCCTGGGGGGGGTCACACTCACATGCACGCACACACACATATTCAAAAACACACACATGCTTCCCGAGCTGCTGTGGCATGTTTGGAGCAGTGCCTCGTCAGATTAGGGCCATGCTGGCTGTGTTTGATGGCCAACCTGGACAGACAAGGCCTGCCAGGCACAAACTGCTCAGGCACATGATGTCAGGGCGGACATGCATACACACACGCACACACACAAAAATTATCCCGCGCCAGACCAAAGAGACAGATGACACCCAGCATGAAGCTAAAGCCAAATCTGTAAGCATCCGCTGCGATCCAGCTGGCTAGCCCTAGGGTACCTGTCTCTGCGAAGTGGAATCAGCGTCACCCCCGTGAGCTGTCAAATTAGCTCACAGGGCTGGAAATGCTGAAGAGATTTGGCCCCTCGTCGTGGAAGAGCAAAAAGAGGGGGGAAGGGTGCGTTTAAAACATGTTGTTAATTCCTCCTCATGTGGGGAAAAATAGTTAAACTTCCAGAAAGCACGGAAAGAGAAAGGTGAAGCTGATACCGGGAAGCGGAGAATGCCCAAATCTCCGTAGTGACGACTCTCTCCCACGTTGTTCCAACATCAACAAACACACAAGCAAATACACATACTTGAACGTGGAAAAAAGAACGTAGGTGCATGCACAAATGTATTGCGATAAGCACACACACACACATGCGTACACCCTGAACTCTCATTTACACACTCATGCAGTCTCATATACACAGCGCCAGGGGCAAGATTTCAATTACTGCCAGTGCTAAGCAATCACCTGGGAGAGATGTACCATGTTGGAGGGGAAAAGCATTTCCACCAAGACTTTTTATTTTCCCCCCGTCGCTACTCGTTCCAGTCGTTGAGACAGCTGTGGACGTCAGTCACCCGATCAAAGATGACGATAAAAAAAAAAAAAAAAAAACTGTAAATGTTTCCTAAGTGAAAAGTCAACGTCATGGGAAATTATTAAGAAAAACTTACTGCAAAAGTGAGACTTGAAACAACTGTTGAATGTTTTGGGTAGAAGCGTGCCCGGTTGAAAAGCTGTAAGGAATACACTCCCACTTTTTTTGGGCAAAAAGACGTCTGGCCCAGTTTAGTCTATTGCAACATATAAGTAAAAGATTAAATCCCAAAGTATTCATACCTATGTTACAATCGCAAACATCAGTATATTTTACTTTGGTTTAATGAGACAGCTCAGTGCAGATCAACACAAGTCTTTGCTCCAGACTCAAGTCTTCCTCAGACTCTGATTATTTTTTTTCCAGGACTGCCCTACATTTAGCTCCACGCATCTTCCATACAACACTGACCAGCACCCCTCACCTTGCTGAAGAAAAGCATCCCCGTCAAATGATGCTTCATTCTCATCGAGGACATCTCTTCAATCTCACCGGTTTCCTGCTGAAACCTCTAAAATATGCATGTTAGGTTACTCTGTCTCTCCAATTTGTCCTTAGGTATGTCTCTTCACGATGCTGGTTCAGTAATGTTCTCTAACAAAACTCTGAGACCTTCACATAACCGCTGCATTTATGCTGAGAATAAATTGCACACAGGTGGACTTTGTCCGCTAGTGACCTGACAGAAAGCCACTGGGTGCACTGGATTTTATTTAGGGGTATCAGATTAAAAGGGGCTAAATTCATAGCTACGCCGCTATTTTCAGATTTTAGTTTTTCGGAACGTTTTTGATTAAAAGTCTATCTTTTATCTCTACTTGAAAAGTATCCTTTTTTTTATTGATTTAAACCCCCCCCAAAAAAAAAAAAAAAAATACAACAACAATAAAATGTATAACATTTTAGTTGTAATGTGACAGAATGTGGAACGTTTCAAAGGTTTGAAAATATTTGCAAAGCACGGTACCTTCTTGGTTGGAATCTTTCCCTGCAATGGTGACATGTTAATGGCCACGGCAGCTTATCTGTGTACGAGGTGACATGGACAATAGTGAAGAGGTAGGGAGTGCCATAAACAGCACAGTCTCCTGGTGAGTGCAGCAACCCATTGGTGAGTCTGTCCTGCCTTAAGACAGCACAGTGTGTGTTTTAGGGTGTTAGATGGAAGCTGACAGGAGTTTAGCGCGATGACCACCAACAGTGAGAAATGGTAGCCCCCCCCCTCCTTCGGGGAGAAGTTGTCACTCTTCAGCGTTGGCGTGTGGCTGTGAGCATGGTCTGGTCTGGCAGAATTCATCAAGCTTGCAAAGTTTCCCAAAAGAGCAGGTTGTAGTTTTAAGGTCATGCTTTTAAAGTAAGTTTAAGATCATCAAAATGTTTCTGAACATCAAATTTATCTCAGCGCATCAATCAAGATATTTATCGTGTGATGATTAAAAGACCATATGGACACAGGAGATGTACATTAATTCTTATTTTCAGGCTAAAAAGCTGTGTGCACATATGGTTCTCTTATATAAATCTTCAAAACTATGACATTTTTGTGTGCCCACAAGCCGAACGAAATAACATTAAACAGGAGGTAAGCAAGATTCAAATGCAGAGGAAAACAGGAAACCTCAAAACTTCAGATCATCTCTCTGTCCACTAGAATGTCTTGAGAATGCCTTTATATTACTATAGTTTTCAAACCTTTTGTGCCATCTGCATCTTTGAGAATCTAAATACTTGAACAACTCAGCGTAGCGCTCTCCAAATTTGATTTAATTGTTGCTCTAAAAGAGTTCATGGCAAAACCTTTGAAAAATCTAGCAAATAATAAATAATGATAAGCTATTATAGGTTTTTGTACAAAATGATGTCATATCTAGAGGATACAAAATAGACCATCTAGCTGTCATATGTTTGGTTTTGTTAATTTCAGATTTATGCAGATTTTATACCAGGAAGCAGGCAGAGTAATCTGGCATATGCCAGGGCTTGTTTTGGGATATGTGGTTCGGTCATGATCAACATGGTTAAATTAATTCTGTTGTGTTTGTTTCATCCTATCTCTTGTGCAGCTCCATGATGCACCTCATCTCCAAATCATCCTGCGTCTCTCATGTATTCCCTCTCCAAATGTTGCTTCTTGTTTTTAAATGGTTAGTTAGAACTTTTAATGAAGTTCTGTGAAGGTATTATTAGTATTAGTTCCCTTTTTGTCATGTAAAAGAAATGTCATATCACCATGGGTTTCTTGGAACGGTAATATCCTCCAATTGGTAGAAGCTAACAAACTGAACAGACGAACACTACATCAGACATGCCTCAAATCCTCTGCTGCTGTAACTGCAAGAAAGGTAGATATACAAAGTATTGATTAAACCTATGAAAACAAGTTCAATACAAATGCAAGTCACACTTTTCAGAATTTTATTGGTAAAAATATTTGTCAACCATGTTTCATTTTGCTCCCACTTTGCAGTTCTGTGTTACTTTGTGTTTTTCCCTAAATAAAATCCCAATAAAATTCTTGAAAGTTTGTGACTGTCACCTCAAAAACACGTGGAAAAAAGTTTAAGGCTTATAAATCCTTCTTACACAAAGATTCACACAAAAAATTTGTTATCGATGGAAAACAATAACATGTTTAAAAGGAGGAAGAGCAGATGCTCCGGTCATCTTTGAACAAAATAAAAGATATGGATTAAGAACCTAACATTGTTCTGAATCGCCTTCATCTTCCTTCTCTTCTTTTCTCCTCTCTGTGCTGATGTTTGTCCCTGGAGGTGCTCTCTTAATGTCTTTGACTAAACTTCAGCCAGTCTTGACAGCGCCGTCGCCCACAGGAACAAAGTTGAGAGGATACCAATATGATTGTAATGGAGGGTTTGCGGGCAGGGTCTATCACACTGTGTCACTTAAAAAAAGCACAAAAGCCAACTGGCGGGGTGTGTGGCACTCCTGGCTACGGCGATAGAATAAAAAGACGCTCATCTGCTTTATAGAGACGCTGCGGATAGAGGGGACGTTTTCATTTCTGTGTTCTGTGTGTGTCACGCTCGCCAGCTGAAGCGCTGAAGACTGTGGTGTCAGTCTAGCTGAAGAGGGGAAGGTTTTCCAAAGAGTAGCCTTGTGGAAAGGTGACATTATCATATTTTTGTGTCACGCTAAATAAAGAGATAGTTTAAAGCATTTAAAGGGGCCCTTTCTTCTTTGATGAGCCTTTATTTGCACACACACACACACAAAAAAAAAGTGTTTAACTCAGACGAAGCTGTTCTAAATTCCATTACAGAGATCAGCGGGCAGAAATAGTTTAGCACATTTCCTGATGTTTTAGACTTTGTCCTTATCATTAGTGGATCAAAGTGTAACACATCATGAAGACAAATAGCATACAGCATAACCAATATGTCGACATTTGGCAAATATTGGCTTTTTTTGGTTGTTTGTGTGATTAAATGCAATTTTGTGTTTGTGAGCATGCCAGTAAGTGTTTGCGAGTATTTGTGTGTGTGTGTGTGTGCGCGCATGTGTTTGTGGTGAGGCATCATCACATGCTCCTGTCCCTTAGGTTAGTGGATGAATGAAAGCTGTAAAGAGGAGCATGACAGCTGTGAAAGTCACAAGGGGAGTCCACCAGTGCTGTAAAGAAGGCAAAGTTTCCCTCCCTCTGGGTATGACCTGAGAATCTGTGTGTATCTCTGTGTATCTGTGTTTGTGAATATGCATATGTCTCCGTTGGGACATATAGTAGTTGTAGTGTGTGTGTGCGTGCGTGCGTGTTAAAAAAAGAGCCAGATTGTACATATATATTTATGTATTGGATTGTGTGTTCGTTTCCGTCTCTGTTTGGGAGCGTGTGGCTCATCCCGAAGCTAAACGCCGCACACTGGGGCCTATTGTTGAGTCTATCGGCACTCTATCAGCGCCTCACATCCTCGTTTTCCTCAACGGCAGCTTTCATTGCTCCCACCTTGGCCCCCCTGAGGCACACACCGTGTACGTGTGTAAGACAGTGCGTTTGTATCCTCAGGATCTCACTTCAAAGACTGGTGGCTTCGGATGGGTCAAAGTTTCTGAAATGCTGAGGCGCATTTAAGATGGATAGATAGCCCAATGTGTGTTTGTGTGTTTTTTAACCTCAGCATCACTGGCAGATCAGGAGATACAGAGATGACTTTGTGTTTTCCTACCCAAATGTCGATTTCATGCCACCCTCGTTTTGTGGGTTCTTTTCAAAGAAGCCAGTGATCAGCTGTGTGTCATGTGCTGTTAAATTTAGCTCGAACTGGGAGTGTTTTTTGGGTCTCTTATGTAGATCAAATGTTATTAACACCGCACTAAAACACGGGGCACCAACAGACAAATCAGCAGCTGTCCCTCAGGGTCACTTTTAGACAGGAGTTTTTTTCAGGAGAGTACATTCTTTGCTATGACATTTGAACCTAATCAAAGTTAATCAATTCAGCTGATAAGTTGCAGCAATGTTCTGCAGAGCTGCAACGGATGTCGGAGGAGCTGAGTTTAGGCCCCCTCTGGCCCATCACTTTTTAACAAGAAGGCCCACTGGGTATTGTGCTGTACAATCAGCCTGTAATTCATTTCATGGGATGGTGCCAGAAAACATAAAAGCGTCTCTCAGCAGCATGCTCGGCAAATGGGTAAATAGTTTGCCTTTAACCTTTAGTGATCTGTTTGTCTTCTGCTTATTTATGCTTGTCAAAGCTGAATGCTCACATTTGAATTCTGAAAACTGTTGATCAACCCTTTCGATTTTTCACACGCATTCGGGATGAATGAAGTTTACCAAAACCTGAATGAAAGTTTCCCAGCTCTAAAGTCATTCTTCAAACAAGAGTGAAGTTTCATTAGCGTCTTTTCTCAGCACCATGTGTTTTTGGCATTGCTCCATGCAACTTTTTTTTTCTTTTTTTTTTTTTAAGAAAACACAAAGAAACTTTTCCAAAAATTAACTAGAGTCCAGACTTTTATAAAATAATTATACTGTAACCGCATCAAAGGAGACAGAGCATAATACATGTTACCCAAAGCTTATGTGGGCCTATATTTCAGGAAACATCTACATAAATATTGTTGGTGTGTAATTCAGACCCAAACAATTGAATTTTCGCAAATCCCAACTGAGACCGGAAAATGATGTCAACCTTTCACCACCATGTCTGAACACACTGCAAAAAAAAAGCAAAAAAAAAAAACGGTACCAATTTAACCCCCATTTGAGGTAAAAGAAGACCAACAGGTTCAAGTAATCTTTGTATTTATTAAATCAGTCAATTCTGTAAATATTTAAGATAATGCTCAAAGTGACCTGTAGAATAGTTATTATTTCCATATTTCTAGGTCTTCTGCTGCTGCAGATGAGCTTTCTTTCACAGAACTTTTTGTCATTATCATTTCTACCTTCATGCTATGTAAAAGTTGAGTAACAGGATGTTTCCTGGGCTGCAAAGTGGTGAAGTTGTTGCTGTCAAGCCACAGGTATTTGCACAAGTCTCCATTTTTCTTCTTTGCCTTCCTTTTTCTTTGGATGGCTTTTCTTACATTTCAGGAAATATAAATGTAACATGGGGGTTAAAGATTTTTCCAGTGTAGTTGTAGCATGCATCAGAGAAGAAACCATTTAACATTTAACACTTTGCTTAAGTGCTATGCCAACACTAGCCTGTTTATTCTATGTTTTAATGTGATTTGTAGATAATCTGAATCTCAGCCTATTTTAATGTGGTTTAAAATGTAAGAACAAAACTCATGGAAAAAGTTATCTTTGCTTTTTAGACTTAGCACTTTATTTTGAACCGTGTAAAACTTTATGACTTGTGTCTCAGCTGCTCTTCGTGCAACTGTACCAAGATGATGGCAATATTTAAATCACATATAAGTAAAAGATAGGAAGACGATCATATGACAAAGAGATAATAAGCAGAAGCTCCCTTGCTTTAATTTATGATCTGTTCTTTGTTCACACAGCTCACTGGGGATGCTGCTTACAAAAATCACAGAACACCCAAGCCAATACGTCGGATCGGATCAGGACATTGCTAACAAGAATCAGTGTTTTAATCAGATTAGAAATCGAAGAAAAATATAAAGGTGGGATTATTGACATAATGGTGAAAAACAACCAGGATGGCCTTACAGACAATGCTGAAATAGCTACCTTATGGCCACTGGCAGTCAGAGTTTTCAGCATATGATATACCCCTCAAGCTTCACATTGATTTTACAAGTAATGTAGTTCACATAAAGAACGTGACTGCATCTTTGAAGGGGATGTGATTGTTTCTTTATATTTTAATGTCCACTTGAAAATAAAATATCAGTTCAAGGCGGAAGCCTAAGGCTAATTTTGTTAAACCCTCAGCTTAAAAAATCTAAACCGTGAAGCCCAGTCAGTTACCGTAAAGCTGATCTGAAAATTTTTTAACTTCAGGCTCTAATGATAGCAGATTATTTTCTGTGAATTTCTATATCTTTAAAAGGCGCAACAGTAAGATTTGTTGACATGTTGGTAATGCTTATAAAAGAGAAATAACATGTTTCAACATAATTGTACATATTTTATGAATGCCTTTATTTACTTGCCCTCACTACTTATAGAAGATATGAACCCCTTAAATGCAGATTGTTACAATGAAAGTTTTGCTTTCTGTTTTCTCATCATTCCATTTATGGGAGTTTTTTTGTGTGTTGTGTGGGGATGGAATGCAATATTATCAAAGCTATTGAGTGACAAAAAATGACAGCAATGTTATTTTTCTCCCACTTTTTTTCTCTTGGACATGAAAAACTGTCTTAGAAATTGGCTGAGAAATATTCACAGTGCCTAAATATTAACAGATTTTGTAAATGTTTAACCCTTTAAATGTCAGTGTTAGTGAATAAAGTCACAAGTTTTGTGGTTTTAGAACTCTGGGGATAGAAAAATCCCAGGAGTGTCCAAAGATTGGCAGTAACATTGATTCCGAACATGTTTTGCAAAGTCAATAATATTTGTAAAAGAGTTTGTTTCTGTTTCCTTTTACTTTTTAAAGGAGATTTACATGACATGACAAATATTATGAAAAAGAAGGCAATAAAACATGGAATTTAATTGAGAGTTCAACACTAGGGATTGAAAGAAAATGTGAAAAAAGAAACAAAGGTTTAATAATCTAAAAAATGCTTTTTGAATGTGTGAATGAAAAACCTAAATAATATATTAAATAAAAAATATGAAAAACCTAAACAATTTTTTTTTTTTTAAACCAGAACACACAGCCTGGTCAAACTTCATGTCGTATGAATCAATATAATAAAAATTCTGCAAAGAAACGTCCAGGGACCCTGGAGGGTTAAAGGAAAAAGCAGCTTTCATTTAATTCTACCAGCCAGATAAGACAGAGGTTGTCTTTTAGCATGAATCGCAATTAAGAAAACCAGAGGTGTAAAGTTAGGAATGAGGTCAGACAATTACTGGTGATTAGATTAATCTGTAAAGAGGAAACTGAGGAGTTCACATCGAGTCTAAAAGAAATTACTTTTGCATCTTGAATTAATCCCTGCTCTGAGAGAAACCGGTGATTCTGGAAGGAGAGTTTACATTTAGATCACTGGAACTGCAGAGTGTTCCTAAATCATCTGCAGATGGTCTTATTCTCTCTGTTTGGAACCAAATCTTTTGTTTTTATGGTGAGCGAACTGCGCCAGGTCATTCCTCCCTGCACCACATCCATGTGCTCATTATAAATAACTAGCTGGTTTGTGTGCAGGAATAATAAACGAAAGGGTGGTCATTAAGGGTAACCACTCATATTCAAAGTTAATGATATGAAACCTTGTTTATGTCCTATGAAAGGTTTTTAATCATTGAGGAAATGAGATGCATTACAAGGAGGAGAGAACTTTGCATTAATTCCAGGTCTAAACTTGTCATTTCAAATTAAAACCAGGCTGTTACAATAAAGAAAGATGGTGACGTATGCAGATTAGCAGAAGAAATATGCAAATTGGGAGGCTGGTGCTGGTATTTTTCCCATGGAGGTCAAATTACAGGAAAAGGCCGAGGGCACTGAGCCACTACCCCCCACCCCACTGCCATCCTCTATGCTGATTTCAAATGCCATCCTCCCTGTGTTGTGCTTTCCATTTTCCCCACATCTTTTCCAAAGCACACTCTCCTGTCACTGGGTTTCAGCTGCAATTACTTTTAGTATCACTTCTCAGTGAGAAGTCAACTTCCCTGGAGCCTTCCTATCAGAACCTATTACAGCAGGGATGCTGGCTAAAGTTAAGTAGCGTGACCTGTGGGGTGGATGGAGCGGGCAGGGGGGATGCAAATTTAGGGATAATTTGTAGAACATTTGAATAGAAGGATGAGGATTGTTTTTTTATGGGATGAGGGGTGCAGCTGTGACTTACATTGTTATGATACCGGACAAGAGAAAATGTTTTTGAACCATCATTTTACTTAGACACCTCAAACACTTCACATCCGTTATGACTGCATGTTTCTGTGTGAATATTTCTCACTACTGCTACAAGCCGGTTTGCCGAATTCATTCAGCTGAGCAGGTCGATGCCGTCCCTCGTTTTTTCACCCTTCATTCAACTCTTACCCCTTTGGGCCGAATCTATAACCCCACGAATGGCTGCATGACCACACAGTCTGACAGAAAAAAAGAAGAAGAAAAAGCTGCAGCTGAGGTAAGGCTGCAGAAGAAAGTAAAGAGCGATTCAGGCGGCTAATTCAAGACAAATCATCTGAGTGTGAGAGAAAGAGAAAGACAGAGAGAGTTCTTAGGTACAGTCTTGTGCAATCTCTTTGCCCCGGGTCACACATATGTAGTTTTGCACCTACGTGCCGAGTCAGCCACCCATCTCTCTGATTGATGAGTTGAGTGGTTGCATCTCTTAAAACTCAGTACACCTGGGATCCTTATGCAATCCAACATAAGGCTTTCTTTTCTTGGTGAAGAAAAACATTTGGAGGGAATACAAGAATTTGTGAAGTTTCTTTGTCATACATGAATACAGGAAAACTTGCCTCCAAGACCTTAGTGACAACCAAACACGTCTGATTCTGTTTATTTAGAATACGATGATCCATCAGATAGCAATAAATGGGACTAAAATGCAGAATGGATTAATTAATGTTACTTAATTTATACACTGTAATTCACTTTTATTTTCACATGTGCCAATTAAGCCATTAGTTAAAGTTATTGCTTAGGTGCACTAAACTAAAAACAATACACTAAACAATAACTATTCCTTGATAGACATCAGGCATGTCAGAAAAACAACAAAAAATAAATCAGAATATTATAAATATGAAAGAATGTGCATCCAAAATGATTTATTGACAACAACTTTGATTAATACCAACGATAAATAATGTAAGGGCTGTGAGATGGAGCTGGTTAATTCCTATCTCAGCATGTAACTTCTGCCATTAGATGTGAACTACCTAAAGAATTCATTAAATCCAACAGTCTGTTTACTTTGCTACATGAGGTTCAGTTTTGAAAAAAACAAACAAAAAAACAACAACAAAAGGCTGCAACATGTTGCACTCTTTTTTGCTTGCCTGTTGATTGGGAATTTGGAAGTTTGATTTCTGACACAGGTACACCAACAAAACAGGTCACAGTCACAGCCGCCATTTTAGACTCCAAGGTGGCATTGTTAAATTTATTTAGTTAACCGCAGTTACCAGTGGGTCTGACGACACAATACACCTAACAGGCATCCCACTCACGTTTCTATAATGATAATCACAACTGAGTTAAATCAAATCAACCGGAAGTTTCTCTAATCACAAGCACATTGTTCAGGAATCACTGCACAGCCGGCCAAGTCAAAATGTTAAAATTGAGGAATCAACACAAAGACCACATCAATGGTAAAAAAATTACAACAAGACAGAGTACACTGCTTATTAAAATTACAACAGCAAAAACAACAAACTAAAATAAAAACTCCACAATTGAAACTAAATCAACAATTTCATCAATATTTCTCTGAAAGAGTAGTTGTGATCATTATCTTAGCATCCTGTCTTTTAGTGTTTTTTTTCTGCTGTAATTACAGTAAATATCTATGAGTCTCAAAGTCTTTCCAGTTTAATGCAACCTTCTTAACACATCCAAGACTAAAAAAACGGCATGCATTGGGCAAACATGTTCAGCAGCATATACCCTTTTATTGCAAGAAGGCAAACACTCAGGAAATGAGTCAAGCACCACACTGACCAAACCTTCAGAATCATAACATTATTGTCTTACAATCTGAACGTTTTGGGTTCAATTTCAGCTTTCTTGTGCCACATGTTGATGTGGCCATGGGCAATGGATTTAACGCAAAGAGGCCCATACCGATCTGCATATTGGTGTATATGTGTGCACGTTTGTGAGTGCACTTGGGTGAATCTGGCTCTAGTTATTAAGCTGTTTGAGTGGTTGGTATGACTAGAAAAGCTTAAATATGCTGAATTAATGTTTTAAATACTTGATAATCAACTTGGTAAGTGGGGCATTTTAAGCGCAGAATTATACCCAGTCTAAAACACAGTTCACAAAAAGGAATATATTCTCAGATATTTTATTCCTATGTAGGAGGGGTGCTGGGGTTGTTCTCACTACAAAAAGGTACAACACAGGGTCAATCTGGTTGTGTCCAAGGTTTTCCAGATATCATAACTTTTTGCCAAGACCAGTATAGGTTATGCATGCAGACTAATACATCACCTTGGATGCTGTAAGCCTAAGGAGCAATAAAAATTCTACTTGGTCTGAACTCAGCATCATAAAACGTTGTCTTGTAAATGCATACATATTCATAATACCCCTGAGAACCACCTTATTTAAACTCTAATTAAATGTATCAGCTCAGTGCTTCTGAGTAACACATGTTCAGGTCAGGTCAATTTACTCTCTAGGAAATATCTAAACACTTTTTGTCACCACCATAACCAGAATCAGGTGATTTCTTTAAGGAATTTATTGCTAGAGAAAGAGACAAGAAGGTGACTTTTTCAGTTATGGTATAGAGATGTCAGAGAAATAAGCTTTTTGATTAAGATTTGTAATAAAACTATATTTTGTTTAAGAGCCCAATATGATTTTCCAATGAAAACCAGCTCTGTTGTGCAATGCTATTAAACTGGCTCAACTTGCTTAAAGAGGGGAAAACGTTTTTGGCAAAAACCTGAGGTGTTTTGGATCTATCGACTGACATGACAGGGTGTCTAAAATATGTGTATATGTTACCACAGTAATGTAATAACATTAAAGAAAATATTTGACAATAATGTCTATAACTGAGTAGATTAGCTTAATATTTATTCCTGAAAACAGCATCACATAATTGCTTATGTTAGATTTGTGATGTATATACCAACCTTTTTTGATGAAGAAGCATCCATCCATCCATCCATCCATCCATCCATCCATCCATCCATCCATCCATCCATCCATCCATCCATTTATCCATCCATCCATCCATCCATTCATCCATCCATCCATCCATCCATCCATCCATCCATCCATCCATCCATCCATCCATCCATCCATCCATCCATCCCAAGTGGACAGGACAACCAAATAGCCACGATCCCCCCTCAGCAATCCCTTGAGAATAAAGATTTGGTCCACTGCTCCTCAGCTAAGACAAAAGCCATATATCTGAAATGTTACCCTGATGCTATAAAATCACATCCTGGAGAGTGGAAACATGACTAATATTATCGTCCATTATCCAATTTTATCTAATTGTTGAATTTATCTTCAGTTCTTCCAAGCTATTTGGTTAGGTTTAGCTTGTATGCAGTTTTTACAACATAATGGCTTTGCAATATTACATAAGAAAGTTTAGGTTGAAATTATGAGCTATGTTTGCAGATACATTCCTAGTATGCAACAGCTTTTTCTCCCTAACTCTAGATATTATAACTTCCATCAGGTTTTATCATATATTAAAAATCACACTGCTCATCACATGCCTCAACCCGTGTTGTTTCTAAGCCATGATAAGAACAGAGATGGTATAGCTATCTCTAAAGCCCTGGACAAGAATGCCATTGTTCACTGTACATGTCCAGCCTAAGGTCTTTGGAAACACTTCAGGTTTAACAGCTCAAACATGTTTTGTCTACATATCAGACCTAACATCTGGTAAACAAAGCCATCAAAGCCAACAGTTGCCAACAAACTATCCACGATATACATGTTGATATCAATCAGCAATGTTTGACACAACAATAAATTGCTAAGAATGATCTCCAATAAAATACAGATAACATAAAACAAATTATAATGTTATTTCTGCTCTGCAGAAATCACAACAACCTTTACATATCACCAGCATGCATGTAAACACACAATGCACATATGCACACCCTCACCACTTTAAAAGCTTGGACTCACTTTTCTCTTTCATACCTACAAAAATAAGTTTAGTAAAAAGCTTGTGAAGAACACATTTACCCTACACCCCCCCTCCCTTACTGTCCCTTTGTGCCCTTCACTGCAGCATCCTTGCTCAAGCACTCATATAATTGCAGTAGACAATCAGATGCCATCTTTATGGGCACATGGTACAACTGTCACAACGTGTAAGAGCACGATAAAGCGTGGTCGATAAGTCCTGTCAAAAGCGCTTATGACATGTTAACACTCCCCTCACCACCAAGTAGTGTTGATTGTTCCACTGAATCAGTCAGCGAGAGACGGCGGGCCCTGTTCCTAGCAGATGTCGTGACTGATGCTTCTCCCCCGGCCTTACGTTGTTAATAAGCATTAGGAAGGATGGTGGCGTCTGAGTGTTTTTGTTGCTGCGTAGGTGCAGTGGGGGTGGTGCATCTAATATTGTTAGTAAACTTATCTTGACAAAGGTGTTGCGAGATGATGAAGAGGTGAAAGCTAAATGACACCAGGAAGAATCCTAATGAGTTTAGCACAGTGTCATTGACACATTACACGATCCAACTCTCCTTTAAAGTAGATTTTTATTAAATGAAATGTTATTATCATCCATGTTCAAGAATTGCAGCAAGACATTATAACCTAAGAGAGGTTTAAAATGAGCTTCATCCATATGCCTTATTCAGTTTTTAGTGTTACAAACAAACATTTTCAAATGAAGGGTTAACTTTCTGGAGAACCTAAAGGCGTTTTTTATAAGACTAATTTGACTTCAGCACCTCCTAAAGATGTCATCAAACAGCCCTATAATCAGGAGTAAATGAAAGATGTGAGCTAAAAAACTTTCATGATAACCTCTAGATTCTTTATGCAGAAAAGAGTTGTGGCATGTACCCTTAAAGGTAAGATCTTGGTGACTGCTGTGTGTTCACACATGTGGGACTGTGTGTACATTTCAGCCTGCTATGCACGCATATATCAATTTCTGTGAACCTGATATTGACAATGAACGCCTCTCCCCTTGATTTAAGCTTGACTTTAAGCCTCTTCACTTTAAACCTAGCAATATAAACTGAATGTTTGTGTCACAATGATGTCCATCGCACCAACTTTTACTGTTAGTACATGGAGAAAAACAGGGGAACAAAATTGCTGCATCACTTCTTAATTCCTTTCTGACCTTAGGGCTTTTTTGTGTACATGAGAAAAGATTTTGCCAGCTGATCTGTTTAAACAAAATCAGTATTTTAGTCAAAAGAAAGACAAATCTCTTCGTGCTGCAAGTGTGGCTGTAAAAAAACATTGTCCCAATAGGCAAATGTTGAGTCAAAATTTCACAATCCTTTTGCTTTTTGACAACAAAGATGTAAAAATAAATGAATGAGTCTAGTTCAGGATGTTTGAGTGCTGAGCTATGAGCATGAATTAATTCAGTTTTAACATTGTCACATGAATTTGAATCCAGTTCTTGATAAGGGTGAACTGGCACAACATTGTCAGTTTCTCTTCCATATAAATGGAAATGGAAGTGGCTTATAGGGAAAAAAGGGAACAAATTACCTTTTTCTCTTCTCATTCCTATTTTTCTCAGACTTGGCATTTGGCAACTTTGTTTTATTGCTTTAACAACCGCTGACAGCTGTGGGCTATAGGGGGGCCAGTTTAACACTGGGTCCATTCCTTACCTGTCAGCCGGCAAATGACACAGCTAGAACTGATAATGAAAGGCATAGGACGAGTTTCCCTTTTAAAAATTTTGTTGGCAGGAGGAGATATAAACTTAAATCAGTCAATGCATTTACATGTAGAAAAACAGCCAAATTATTGCCTTAGTCCAGTGTTTCTCAAACTTTTTCTATCATTCCCCACTTTGGAGAAAGGAGCATACACAAGCCCCCCATGCTTTTATCGCCCCAACCGAATGGTGACCACGCCTGATTTTTAAAGTGTTTTATTTATTTAAATAGCCGAGTTAGTCTACAAGTTTTTAAGGGTATAAATTAGTTGGAAAAAGGGGTTGCGCACTGGTATAAAACCGGCTCAGAAATATAGTGGCTTGCAAAAGTTTTTGGCCCCCTTGAACTTTTCCGCATTTTGTAACATTACAGCCACAAACATGAATCAATTTTATTAGAATTCCAGGTGAAAGACCAATACAAAGTGGTGTACACGTGAGAAGTGGAACAAAAATCATACATGATTCCAAACTTTTTTACAAATAAATAACTGAAAAGTGGGGTGTGCGTAATTATTCAGCCCCCTTTGGTCTGAGTGCAGTCAGTTGCCCATAGACATTGCCTGATGAGTGCTAATGACTAAATAGAGTGCACCTGTGTGTAATCTAATGTCAGTACAAATACAGCTGCCCTGTGACGGCCTCAGAGGTTGTCTAAGAGAATGTTGGGAGCAACAACACCATGAAGTCCAAAGAATACACCAGACAGGTCAGGGATAAAGTTATTGAGAAATTTAAAGCAGGCTTAGGCTACAAAAAGATTTCCCAAGCCTTGAACATCCCACGGAGCACTGTTCAAGCGATCAATCAGAAATGGAAGGAGTATGGCACAACTGTAAACCTACCAAGACAAGGCCGTCCACCTAAACTCACAGGCCGAACAAGGAGAGCGCTGATCAGAAATGCAGCCAAGAGGCCCATGGTGACTCTGGACGAGCTGCAGAGATCTACAGCTCAGGTAGGGGAATCTGTCCATAGGACAACTATTAGTCGTGCACTGCACAAAGTTGGCCTTTATGAAAGAGTGGCAAGAAGAAAGCCATTGTTAAAAGAAAACCATAAGAAGTCCTGTTTGCAGTTTGCCACAAGCCATGTGGGGGACACAGCAAACATGTGGAAGAAGGTGCTCTGGTCAGATGAGACCAAAATGGAATTTTTTGGCCAAAATGCAAAACACTATGTGTGGCGGAAAACTAACACTGCACATCACTCTGAACACACCATCCCCACTGTCAAATATGGTGGTGGCAGTATCATGCTCTGGGGGTGTTTCTCTTCAGCGGGGACAGGGAAGCTGGTCAGAGTTGATGGGAAGATGGATGGAGCCAAATACAGGCCATCTTGGAAGAAAACCTCTTGGAGTCTGCAAAAGACTTGAGACTGGGGCGGAGGTTCACCTTCCAGCAGGACAACGACCCTAAACATAAAGCCAGGGCAACAATGGAATGGTTTAAAATAAAATATATCCATGTGCTAGAATGGCCCAGTCAAAGTCCAGATCTAAATCCAATCGAGAATCTGTGGCAAGATCTGAAAACTACTGTTCACAAACACTGTCCATCTAATCTGACTGAGCTGGAGCTGTTTTCCAAAGAAGAATGGGCAAGAATTTCAGTCTCTAGATGTGCAAAGCTGGTAGAGACACACCCTAAAGGACTGGCAGCTGTAAGTGCAGCAAAAGGTGGTTCTACAAAGTATTGACTCAGGGGGCTGAATAATTACGCATACCCCACTTTTCACTTCTTTATTTGCAAAAAAAATTGGAATCATGAATGATTTTCATTCCACTTCTCACGTGTACACCACTTTGTATTGGCCTTGCACGTGGAATTCCAATAAAATTGATTCATGTTTGTGGCTGTAATGTGACAAAATGTGGAAAAGTTCAAGGGGGCCGAATACTTTTGCAAGCCACTGTATTTGCTGTCAGTAGTTGCTACATGTAGAACTTCAGCTCACATCCATCCATCCATCCATCCATTTTCTTCCGCTTATCCGGGGTCGGGTCGCGGGGGCAGCAGCCTAAGCAAAGAGACCCAGACTTCCCTCTCCCCAGCCACTTGTTCCAGCTCCTCGGGAGGAACCCCAAGGCGCTCCCAGGCCAGCCGAGAAACATAGTCCCTCCAGCGTGTCCTGGGCCTTCCCCTGGGCCTCCTCCCGGTGGGACGTGCCTGAAACACCTCACCAGGGAGGCGTCCAGGAGGCATCCTGACCAGATGCCCGAGCCACCTCAACTGACTCCTCTCGATGTGGAGAAGCAGCGGCTCTACTCTGAGCCCCCTCCGGATGACTGAGCTTCTCACCCTATCTCTAAGGGAGAGCCCAGACACTCTGCGGAGGAAACTCATTTCAGCCGCTTGTATCCGTGATCTCGTTCTTTCGGTCACCACCCAGAGTTCGTGACCATAGATGAGGGTAGGAACGTAGATCGACCGGTAAATCGAGAGCTTCGCCTTTTGGCTCAGCTCTCTCTTCACCACGACAGACCGGTAGAGCGCCCGCATAACTGCAGATGCCCCACCAATCCGTCTATCGATCTCCCGCTCCATTTTTCCCTCATTCGTGAACAAGACCCCCAGATACTTAAACTCCTCCACTTGGGGAAGGACCCCATCCCTGACCCGGAGGAGGCACCCCACCCTTTTCCGGCTCAAGACCATGGCCTCGGATTTGGAGGTGCTGATTCTCATCCCAGCCGCTTCACACTCGGCTGCGAACAGCTCCAGCGAAAGCTGTAGATCACGCTCCGATGAAGCCAACAGGACCACATCATCTGCAAAAAGCAGAGACCCGATCCTGAGGCCACCAAAACGGATCCCCGCAACGCCTTGGCTGCGCCTAGAAATCCTGTCCATAAAAGTTAGGAACAGGATCGGTGACAAAGGGCAACCTTGGCGGAGTCCAACTCTCACCGGAAACAAGCCCGACTTACTGCCGGCAATGCGAACCAAACTCTGGCACCGGTCGTACAGGGACCTAACAGCCCGTATCAAGGGGCCCGGTACCCCATACTCCCGGAGCACCCCCCACAGGGCCCCCCGAGGGACACGGTCGAACGCCTTCTCCAAGTCCACAAAACACATGTAGACCGGTTGGGCGAACTCCCACGCACCCTCCAGGACCCTTCAGCTCACAGTTGGAGAAAATAAAAGTTGTAGTTTTATCAAATTTACAAAGCTTTCAAAAGTACAAAATAAAAAATAATAAGAATAAAATAAAGAGCAAGATACTCATCCCTGTATTTCTTCCGTGGTTGACCGTGTGACTTCTCTTACTCGGAAACGTTCCCTGATCTTTTTAGATATTTGTCCATTTTGTTGATGGAATCTCTGATAATGCGGCTACTTCAGCTTGTTTTGTTCTGCTGCGATATATTCCAACGTCAAACTCCCAGCCCGATGTTCCAGGTCCCAGTTCTGTTTACAATGATGATCACAATTGCTAATTTATTTGAGTGTGTTTAATTTTGTGAGAGAGGGGAGCTGGTTGATTTAATTTACAGTGCAGTAAAACATTCACCACGACAGAATCTAGGGGGGAAAAACTATTTAAATCCCATTGATGTCACGCCCCACCTGCAATACCTCTGTGCCCCACTAGTGGGGCTCGCCCCATAGTTTGAGAAACACTGCCTTAGTCCAACTGAAGTCGGACTTTTGAAATGCATGTATACATCTAAATCTGGCTGAAGTCGAAGCAAACTGGACTTCGCTTAATCAGACTAATGTATCCAGATAATGCGGTTGGCCAACCCCAGTTTAGCCAAGCTATTCACAGGAAGTGACGAGACCGCGGAAGTGGGAATAACATCGGTACACAACAACACTGCAGCAACCACAATGAAACAGTATAATACTTACAAAATGTACTGTGTGCAGCGTTATTGTCATCCATTTCTTCACACCACCTAGCGTTGTGGAGTCAAACGCACTTCATTCAATAATTCGATTTTATGAGTGACAGGTAAATTGGGATATAGTCTACCTTTCTGGTTATTGCAAAAATTCAATTTAGATGTGCATGTAAACATATTAAGTGACAACATGACAACCTGAACAATTTAAGATTTTCCACTGTTAACATTAAATGTGCCACTAAGAAATATAAATCACTCTTAATTACTAAAATTCATCACGTTTGGTGTATTCTGCGACTTATTCACTAATTTAACATTTCAGTCTCGTCTCTGAAACAAACTTTTTATTTTTACTGTATATTAGCCAAATGGTTTACATCACACTTTGCTTCTGTTGCCATTTCTGTTAACCTAGGTTAAGTGCTTAAAGTAAGTACAAACTCCAAGACCTCCCCTAATTGTATTTTTTTAGATTCCTTGATCATGGAAAAATACTTTTAGTTGCTGGATTCACACTGGTATTATTAGTTCAGTAGTTACTCACGAAAATCACTTTTTCTGTCAATTGTTTTTAATCCCATTGCAGAGATTAACTGAAAATTTCATCAAAATCCACATATAACTCTTTGAGTTATGTTGCTAAATAACAAACAGTCAAACAAACAACCCTGGAGAAAATGTAACCTCCTTGGCGGAGGTAAGTATGCAAAATGTGATCTGGCTTTGTTATTCCTAGCTAAGGGCTTTCTTAAAAATAATCATCTCTGGGTGGTAACAGGTGCCCATCATGCAGTTCTTCACTGGTGTCAGGCTATTGATGTATTCAAAAATGCATAGACAACCAAAACATCATATGACAGACTGTGAAGATTCTCTTCCTAGCATTAATGCTTTCTAGAGATGTAATATTTAGATATGTCAGAATAAAAACATAGCTCAGAAAGAGGTTCCTTCACAAAAAACACATCACGTATCAAACACCAACAGATTGTGTGCAAAAAACCCAAATATCAAAGCTATACAGCATTAGTTTCTGCCTCCTCCCTTGTATGCAACAATTTTCTAGATTCTCTGAAGCTTTTTGTTATGATTGCAATGTAGCTTTTTTACCATTTAAAACCCAGAATTCTTAGACTGTCAACCGATTAGATCACACCGTACTTCAAATGTTTTAATCTATCTGATAAAATGCCTCTCTAAAATGCTCTTTTTGTCTTAAAAAACACATGCTTATTATAATACATTTTACCTTAACTCTTATAAAACATGTCTCTTGACAGAACTCTATTGTTAAACATAAAGTTATCAGGTATTCTGATGACCACTACACCTTCTTAACCTCTTACCCTCCACTTACCATGCAACAAGCTAAGCTGATTTTTATTTGGCTGCTGGCATGGCTAACTCCCAGTTGCCATTGTGGTCAGAACTTGAATGAGTTGACCCAGGGCTTCTGCAGTTTTTTTCTTCCCTTTTGCCTTCAAATGTTGTTGCGAAGGTTGCCTTTCATTTATGCTTCTGTACTGGTTTCCTGCTGTGGCCTCGTGACTTTGTCAGGCTTTGACTTCAGTAAGGCTTCATCAGTGAGGAAGCAGACTGTTGTGAAAATATACCACAAAGGCATTATGGGACTGTGCCAACAAAGCAAAGAAGAGGCAAGAAGAAATGTGGAAAGTTTCAATCTGACTGCATGAGAGTTGGGATAGCTGCTTAGAGCTTTAGAATCTGAATGTAATCACATTCTGAACTCAGCATAGACAGAAATTATCCAGGGCCTTGAAAAATGACAAATTTTGGGGGGAGAGACGTTATCCAATAGATAAACAAAAGGTAGCACATAATTTTTAAGCCGAAGAAAAATTATACATTTGGGTTTGATCTTTTTTATTATTATTGAGATCTAAAAACTGTGGCAACTGTGACTGTGTCTTCAGTCCTTTTCACTATTATAGACATGATTATTTAACATTACCAATCAAACAGCATCATTGAGCCCAAGGAAAACACAAGACAGAAATAATGTTGTGGAGAGTAATGCATAAGCAGAACACAAAATAATGCACAATTGCAAAGCGGAAAGAAAAAAAAAAGCCTGATTTTTAAACAATTTCACAAAAAAAGATTGTGGTATGCATTTGGACTCAGTCCCCCAATTCTTTTGTCAAAGAGTAGTATCCCCGCAGCATGTTACTGCCAACATGATGTTTGACCCCGGGGAAGGTGCGTTCACAGTGAAGTGTCGGGTTAGTTTTTCACCACACATTGCACTTTGACCAAAAAGTTTAGGATCATCTTCCAAGAGCACAGTTATCCAGGGGTCTACTGTGTCCAAAAACAAGGCTTGTGTCAAATTGTTTACCTTTGTTGGGTTTCTTTTCACTATTTTTCCATAATGGACAGATTTATAGAGTGCATGACCAAAAGTTGTCCTGTCAACAGATTTTACCGCCTGAGCTATGCAGCTCCTCCCAAATTACTATTGACCTCTGGTAGGGCTGGGTGATATGGGAAAAAAAAAAAATTCTATTCGGATAATATTTTTCATATCAGTCGATATCGATATATTTAATGATATAAAACAAATCACTATTTTTGTCAATATTTAAAGTTCACTGGTACTATTTGAAGGTATCAGATTATTTTTTATTTAAATATTTATTTTCAAAAGTTGAACATGTCATTGGACATTATACAACTGTTTCAGAAAAATTAAAGGTGGTTAGGGCTGGGCAAAATGGATTAAAAATAAAATAAAATTTTGATATTAATTTTTTTTAAATTAGAAATGACAGAAATGTATTTTTTCAAACTTGCCCCTTTTGTAGTTGCCATGAGTCTAAAAAAATACATGCTGCAAAACAACATGGAAGGCCTTGGGTGGGCTGACATCACTTTATGGAAACCCAAGAGGTGCATTGGTGAAACATTTTTCTCGATTTTCCAAAAATTCAATTTTCATAAACAGAAAATGTGATATGTCGATATAATGCTCAGCCCTAACCTTTGATTGTTCTGGCATGGCCTATCGGTGTAAATAGATGGTCATGTCTCGGTTTACTAGTTGTGGGATAGTTTTTACTTTTTGATGATGAATGGGAGTGCACAGTGGTACTGTTGGTAGACCTGCTGCCTTGCAGCAAGGGTCTCTCTGTATGAAATTTGCATATTTCCCCCCCTCATATGTGGGTTCTCTCTGGGTACTCCAGCTTTCTCCCAAAGTCCAAAAACATGAAAGTTAGGTTAACTAGTCTCTATTTTGTCCTTAGGTGAGTGTGTTCATAGTTGTTTGTCCTGTGTCTATCCCCTACAATGGACTGGCAACCTGTCCAAGGTGTACCCTGCCTTTTGCCCAATGACTGCTGGAGATAGGCACAAGTCCCCCGTGACCCTGCAAGGATAAGCGGGTATAGACAATGGATGATGAATTGAACAGTGCTCTAGGAACTATTCTTATCTTGGAATATTATTTTAAAACCTAGCTCCGTCTTATATTTCCTCACATCTTTATCTCTTACATGCCTGCTGTGTTCCTTCGTATTCATAATGGTTTGTTCACCAATGCCCCTTTTCCACTAGGGTCGCCACATTTCTATATTCTATAGGAGCTGTTATTAACATTTATGTCTCTTTAATTTCACCATATAGTGCTTGGCAGAGTTAAAAATGGGGCACAGTGTGGTTTGTCCGAGTGGCGTTGCCGAAGCGTGACGTTAACGGCAAGTGCAGGGCCCCCGAGCAGATCTGGTACCTACACCGGGCTGAGCCACACCTAGTGGAAAAGGGGCATGATGGTCCCTTAACAAACCTATGAGGCCTTCACAGAACAGATGGATTTAAAATGAGATGGACTCCATTTAAACACTAGGTGAGTTTTAAAGATGGTTGGTTGCACTGGGTGTTGTTTATAGGCATCAGAGGAAATGGGGGCTAATACATTTAATGGCTTGCTTAAGTTTTATTTAGAAATAAAACAATCTAAGACTTATTCATTTAAGAATTGCAGACTTTAGCACAAAAAAACAATTGTTGATGCTTTGACAAAATGTGCAACAATGTCAATGGATGTGAATACTTTTGCAAAGCACTTTACATATTTCAAATTTAAAACGTTTGCCCCGCATGTGGTTTCACAGTGATATTTATGTCTAAAAAGTAGAATTAAAATGTTCGTCCTGTTCTAAAGGAATGATTTCATTCATTGTGGGTGTCCATAACATTAACCCTGCATGGTGTGAAGAAGCCATTGCATGGCCACAGATGGCCTGTCTGGATTTAACTCGTGGGCAAAACTTTATTCACACCTCTGTGGTAGGCAACGCTGTCTGATGCTGTGTTCACTGGAAAGATGAATTCCAAAAGAATGTTAACATAACCGGGAGGACAAGGGCTTCTTTAATGCCAAGACTGAACAGCCGCAACTAGTCACAAGGCTCGCTCAAATGACTTTGAGCTGTTTTTATCCTTCACATCTACTTTGTAACACTTTTCAACAAACACACAGCAAGGCATCCAACACGACTTCAGTGAACAATGGCTCTGTCTTCTGGCTGGTTTATGCTAAATGAGATTTTTAAAGAATACCACAAGTACACCACACAAAACAGTCAGCAGAGAAGTCAAAGGTCAGGGGCTCCGTATATATGACTTATTGGCACAGGATGAAAAATATGCTGACATTAGACACACACAAAAAAACAACTTGCTTTGAGCAATGATTTTAATATGCAGAGCCTGTAAGCAGAAAGAAAACAGTTTAAACAGTGACCAACCAGGAAAGCTTTAGAGAAGAAAAATACACTCCATCAGATTTCTATCTTAAAAAAGGTCAGAGACTAATCAGTAGAAAGTATTCATAATTACTCAACATGTACCTCTCGCCCTGCTCTGCATTTCCATTTCTCATTACCTCCACCATGTAAACACACCGGTTCTCCTACCACTGGCATGATCAGACCTGTTAATGGTGCTAATAGCAAGCATCCAGCCAGCAGCAGTCAGGCTTTAGGAAGGCAGAGATCATTGTTCACTTGTCACGAAAAAGATCCCTCGGCCTCTGGGTGCTCTTTTGCTGTGTGGCCTCCATCCTTTCGTCGCACTCTGCTCGCTTGCTGCCTCTCTTCGTCCTTCTCTCTCCAGTAGCCCCTGTGGGAGCGTGAGGGTGAAATGACACACAGTGGCTGACTGTCGCCCATGGGGCTGGGGTTCTGGCCTTGGCTGGCTGGATCTGTGTGGCAGCTGGTGAGCCCGCTGCCCTCTCTGTGGCCTGCAGCATCAACAGTGGTGGTAGTGGGACTGATTGGAGCCTCACTCTGATCTCCGACTCTAGGGCTGACGTTTAACTGCTCGCTGCTGCCCACACAACTGGTGGCAAGGAAGTGGAATGGAGAGCAGGGATTGAAAACAGACACACATACAAGGCATGAAGAGAAACTACAATAAAAAGGAACAGAGAAGGAAAAAAACCAAAACACTAATGTGCTGAGAGTTTAATGAGATAAAATACCAGAGTTAGAACAGTACGGGCTGTGGTGTTTACAGGGTAATAACATTAAACCAGCAACCACATAGAGATGGGATTGGGACATAATGCACAGCCAATCAAGTCCTTTTACCTAGAATGCCAGCGGTAGCACATTCGTGGCTCAGAAAAAGCAAAGAAACAACATTTACAGACAGAAAAGCTAGCAGCACTGCACAACAATGCATACAGTTTTCCCTTTAAAAACATCAAACAATCCATAAAATTACTTAAACAATGATCAGGTCACATCACTGCTTTGTCAGAAATGTAGGAGGGCTAAGACACCTGACTTTTTATAAATAGTGTTTACAAAACCCGAGTTATTGATTACTTATTAAAAACAGATATCGCTTCAGAACTGAACTATTTTTTATCCTCAACAAATAATCAGTGTGGACATACAGAACTTGAATAAGACAACAGTGATATGGCTAAGTGGCAAGATCCTTAAATTGTGACACTAATTTGATACATGTATTTTAGGAGATCAGTTGTCGGGTCTTGTCAGAACATTATTACCAAGTAAGGCTCGGAGGAGGAGGATGTCTGGTCTCAGTGGTGTCTGCTGGTGTAAAGTCTGTTCTTGAGCACAACTACTGGAGGGAGGTGGTGTCGAACCCCGGGGTGGTGCTGGATGTGGTCGAACCACCGCGCCACATTCACATACTGTTCCTTCTCCTGAACGGCCAAGTCCAGCTTGGAGAGGGGAGGAAAAAAACAAACAAAAAAAACAAACTGGTGCATTTACATTTTAATAGAAACGCTTTCAGAGGCAGTATGAGATCATGAGAAGGTTGGCAAATACATTTTATATCCGCAGATGCTGTGGATTGTTGATTCATTTGAATCTAAATTATACGTTTTTGGTAGGGCTGTGAAACGATTAAACATTTTAATCTAATTAATCACAGGGTAGCTGTGAATTAATCATGATTAACATTCCAAAATATGACTGGAAACAGTGTAAAAAAACGGACAAAACCCGATGCTTTTGCTTTTCTTTAGCCAGTTGCTAATGCAAACTAACTGGCTAACATTTTCTGAATGCAAAGCTGACCGTTTCTTCTCAATGTCGGACAACCCTGAGCATCCTCTTCATGGGACTATCCTACAACAACAGAGTGTTTTCAGTCAAAGGCATCAACAGTTTCGCTGCAACACAGACTGTTACAGGAAATCCTTCGTGCCCACAGCCATAAGGAGCTACAATAACTCCTTGAAGAATTAAATAATATGAGCTGCAACACCACTTATTTTCCCTCTGGGATCAATAAAGCATTTTTGAATTGAATTGTATCCTTCTAAACAACAGAGGGATTATTTGCTTAACATGCGCGCAAATGGTGTGGAACCGAACCTTTACATAATTCCAGTTCCCACTGTTATCATTTGCAGTTTAGAGAGGCTTTAAAAACAAAATATGCTAGAAAAAAAATTTATTAGTTCACAGGAACCAAATGTTGGGGTCCTTAGATTCTATTCTAAAAGGTCACAGAAATAATTTAATTACAAACATATTTAGGGAACAAGATTATGTTTGTACATCATTATTACTGCCTTTCTGTTCATGTTAAATAAAATATGCAATTTAGTAAAAAGCATAAATTCTAAAGTAAATTTTTTAATTTCATCAGAATGAGAGAACATAAATAAATAATAAGATAAGCCACCTGTTTTTACTGAGACAATGCAAATTAGTTGGGAAACATATTACACTCTGAACACCAAGAAAATACTTATACACCAGAAATTTAATTAATCTTATAGGTAAGCCTTAATGACAAAAACATGTTGCCTGACAAACCATGGTCAATGACATATTCAGCTCTCAGATATAAAGAATTGAGCATAAAGTACACGATTGTGGTTGAACACCATTATTAATGTATTTCTGGTAATATCAGATGAAAATATGTCAATTCCTGCACAGGGATCTAACCCTGATCTTACAGTAAAATGACAGAAATCAAAGACTTTGCTACTGCAACTCAAATCTGATTAAGCCTTAAGTTTGCTTTTCATTATGCTGTTAAGTGAAACAGGCAAATCCACATATATACAAACATTCAGCCTGGAACCCTTTTAGCATCAGTCAGGTTTTATGTGTGCGTAAAGTTATATTTCCTGAATTGAACATCGGCACAGGCCGAGGTCAAGGGTTGAGCCAGCTGACCTGCTGTCCCCGAGGTTAAAACCACACTGACAGCAAATCAAAGTGATGCTCATCTGCCTGATGGCGGGGGCCAAACTTCCATCTCCGCCACAACCGCTGACATCTCTCAACATGTGATCCCTCCCTCCCCGAGTCCCGTTCCCGTTTCTGAACCCGCTTTTCTTTCATCCTGTAAGGCGGAACAAACTTACTTGTCTCTGGTCTGAGGCTAAAGCCATCACTTTTGCCACATCACTATCTGTTTGAAGAGAACTGAAAATGTGTTTAGAATCCGGGTGTTCATTGCCAGCTTGTCCTCGATGCCCTTTGGCCATATGACTGGTCTAATTGTGTGTTATATACGATGACAAATTGATAATTAGAGTTGTGGTTGGACAAAAGTGAGAGATGATATGAAATAAAATGGAAGGGAAAAGGGATGAATGCCTCGCTTTGCAGTATGTGGCTATAAGAACTCCGCAAGGCACAATAAATCAATCAGATTTACTCATGAATATACAACTCAGCATCGTATAAGAAAAACTAAAAAGGGCCTAAAGTTGGCTTCAAAGTTTTGTATCCTCACAAAATGATACATTAAAAGTAGACCCAAAACTGATTAGCTTTAGTTTAACAGACTTCTGTTAAATCTAGAAAGTAAAAAATGTGGCCTGCATTTGAATTCCGCCAAAGTTACTCTGGTAACCCTAAAATTAAACTTCGGCGCAACCAATTGAATTTAGAATGCAAAATACATGTGTGGAGTATCATTCATAAGGTGACACACATAGCCCTTTTCCCCCTGAACGGGAGCTGGAGCTCCCGTGCTGACTAAGCTCCGGTGTTTTTGCGTTCGTTTCCCGCGAGCACTAGCTCCGAGAGCCAGAAACGGGTGCTACTCTGGCACCACTCTTGTGGGGGCCCAAAGCAGAGCTATCCAAGCACTCACTACGTCATGGGGAAGGATTTACAGCCTACACAATAGAGGACCGCCATATTTAAATCCAGACTGCTGGGAATGCTTTTTGTTGTTGTTGAGAACATGGATAGCATCAAGACTACGTCGCCTACTACGACGTTGCCTTGTCGACAGTAACTGCAACAGCAATGCCTTTTGCCGCTGTATCGCAACAAATGCTTGTAATGTGACGATTAGCATCTGGACTCCGATGAGGTCATCCATCTTTGTTGTTATGGCTTTTCTTCTTCTGCGCCAGCCCCAGCTCTGAACAGGCTCTCAGTTCTTTGCAATTGGAAAAGGGCTAATAGAGGTGCCAACATTATGCTGTGGGGATCAGAGCTGCACAATATCGGAAGAAAGAAATTTAATTGCGATGCGATTACTAATAACCCAGATTTTTCAGACACTTTTCTTTGTTTACCAGTAAACAATGTCCCTACCACCCTGTAAGGTTTTGCATTTCAACTAAAGATATGCATCACTCCTGGACATTTAGAGTAGTTAAGAGTTCACCCAACTGGGCAAATATGTCAACCATTGCCTAATATCCTACCAAATATTGCATTCATGCAATCATTTGCAATTGCGATTTTGCAGGCACAGATACTGCGATTAGGTATATTGCGTTGGGATGTTTTCCTTTAGCGGCACAAGGTAAACTAGACAAAGTTGATGGGAAGGTGTATGAAAAAAAATAGGCAATCTTGGAAAAAAACAGTTTACTCCAAAACTTTTGATTATAGCAGAGTTTCACTTTCCAGCAGGACTACAACCATAAACATAAACTTCACAGTTATGCACTACTTTTTGTTAGTCATTCATATAAAATATCGATGAATGCAACAGTTTGTGCTTGTAATGCGACAAAATGTAAAAAGAAAAGAAAAAGGCCTGCAAAAGCTAAAACATGGAAAGAAAGAAGAGAACTTACTATGATTGAGTGTATTCCATAGTACATAAGAACATCAGCTAAGGTTAACTGGTTCCCTGCCAGGTAGACTTTGTCTTGCATGTAGAGGTTGAGGTCCTGAAAGAGGAAATTTCCAAACACAACACAACATATGCAAATTAAGTCTCAAAATATGATAATTTATGCATTATGGTAAATATTTCTGTGTAAACACACTTGTCTTCACATGACAGATGAAAACATTCTATGAATCTCTAATAAAGCTCCCCTTATTTGACTTTTAGTTTTATCTTCTTCCAAAATTCTGCTCCAAATATCATATTAAATCTAATATGGTTGACGACAGTTTCTTTTATGCAAAGCTGTCATCATATTTAGTTTTAAATTTAGCTCCTTTGAACATGTAAATGTGCCAAAACAGCAGGTTCGTTAACCTATAAATCTGTGGGTTGCATGCGGTAATAGGGCCGTAGCTTACTTGCGCCTGTAAGTCTGTGATGTGAATAGAAATCATTTGTAACCTGAGGGGGTACGTCATCTCTCGTCATGGCTGGAGACTTAGCACAGATGCTCAACAAAACAGGCGGTTTGTTTGCTCCATAACAAAAAGGACTACAAATCTAATGAAGCTGTTTCAAACTTGGGTGTCCTTTTTGTGCGTTTCAATGCCATCGTCTGTGTATGCAAAGTCGGGCGTGGAAGTGCTGGTCCCAGGGGAAGGGGACCATCTTTAGCACTTGTACATGCACAAAGGGAAGACTTTCCACACATACTTACAGAAGCATCTTGGGGGCAAATGGAGTTATTGTGCGGGAAGAGTGGGTGATGCCAAACAAGGCATGAAGACTGCAGACTTTCCTCCCCTTCCAGAATCAGATCCTTGTGTTTCTTTGCCTACAGCCATGCAGCTAAAGCCCAGTCGTGCATCAGAGGAGGGAAGACTCTCCTAGTAACCCCCACCAACACATGGAGCTCCAAGCTGAGTTCTCTTCTAACTACCCCTACATTATACTGGGCATTTAATCCAACCTAATCTAAAGATGCATTTAGACTTCGGTTCTACTGCACAAGACTAAACAACCTTTAAGGTGAAACAAGAAGAATGTCATCATTCAGAATTTCAATGCGACAATTTTTGTTATACTTTTGTTCTTTTAACCTGTTAACGTTCCGAGGGCGGGCCAAGCCCATTTCTTAGTTTAAATCTAGGGATGTCCCAATGAGTTTTTTGGGCCTCCGATCCCGATCCGATCTTTTAACCTCAAATCCGATCCGATTTCGAGTCCCAATCCGATATTTTGATTTTAGTATTGAAATTTATAAAACTGAAATATATTTTTAGCAAGTAACTCAACTTAACTTCTTTATAAGACTAATCTCATCAATAATTACTATTGTTGTAAATCCCATGAAATCAGAATCTTACAGAGAATTAAAGGTCAATTTCAGTTTAATATTTCAGACAAAAGTAAAAAGCAAAACACTTACTTGGTACAGTATTATATATATATATATATATATATATATATATATATATATATATATATATATATATATATATATATATATATATAAAAAAAATTCTGGCTGGCTATATGCTGGCGTGCACAATGTTGCCCTCCATTCCATTGGAAAGCTAAGAGTTTTGTGATTCCAATTATGGATGCTGATCGAGGATACAATCATAACTGTAGACACAGCAAGCGCTTTTGCCAACACAAACGTTCTCCTGATGGAGGTATAAAAATATGGAACTCACCACTTTGTAGTCCAATAAACGTGACAAAACCGATCCATTTCGAACAAAATTTGTCTTTTTACATCAATAAGGGTTCGATTAAAGTCCGCCAATAAAGTGATTAGTCCAGGACAACAGTAAAACCAATAAAAGATGCAAAGTAAACAGTAAAAATGCACTTCCGAAATGTCTACGACCATTTCTTTAGTCCTTTACCGCTTAGTTTCCGCTTCCACTTCGATCTACAAAGGTCATTGAGCATTCCCAGAAGAAAAAAATAAATAAATTCATTCGGTTTATCCCTTATGTTTGGTAGATCTCCAACTAATGGCGCATGTATGAAAAGTCACGTTATGGTAAGTAACTCGAACCAGTTGTGGTCCAGAACTCTGATGGTTGAGGCATCCAATAGCCAATGTAATGCTGTAAACTTAGATATTTACCTTGACCGGGCGGGGTTAGTCGCTCCCATAGTATATGACGTGCGTAAAATAACATACTTTTCCAGCAACGTGTCCAAACACCCTTTATAGTTAAAATACAACATTGAAGAAAGCCATGGGGCTTTATATGAGAAGATGCAGTCATGATTCTGACTATGTTTTTTATTTAATGAAGACTATGGCATTTACACGGGAGATGGCGCATATGGCACACTTTTGGCCACCTTGGACCTTGAATATGTGCAGATTACTGTCAAATTTGGTGTGGATAAAGGTAATACTTCAGGCTTTAGACCCACAGTGTGTTTTAGGTCTCCACCTCTTTTTAAAGCCATTTTTTACAGCATGTATTCATAGAAAATAAATAATCGCACATAAAAAAATATTTTTCAGTGTATTCAAATTCATATTGCTTGGTAACAATAGTACTCAGAGATATCAACACAGTTCTGGGATACATTTTAGAGTGTTTGCTTTCCAAGGAGACCACAGCCATGTCTCTACTCAAAATGGTTCAAGAACAGCTTTAAGTTTATTTTGGGTATGCAGAATCTACACCCCTACACCCCCCGCCCTTCATTTTTTAAAATGTAGGGCGGAAATTGCAGGAATTTTAAGGGGTTAAAGGTACAGCCTGTAAAAAGATTTAACTCTTTAGCGCCACACAGTTCAGCGTATGTATTGCAGCTACTGTAGCCCACACACATGAAAAAGGTAGGGCTGTAAAGTCTTAGTCGACTGGTCGACTTATTGGTTGATGCGTTCTGAGTCGACCAAAATTCTGATTGTTCGATTTTATTCCGTGTTACTTTTTGAAATATGATTGGACAAGAGACATTCCATGAGAGCTGATGGGTGCTCATGTTAGAGTAGGCTACAACAGCGCTGCCTCTCATGTGATATTGCTTTAACAGTCTACAGGGAGATCGAAGAACGTCCACGTTATTCAACGTGCTGTAGCTTCAGTGCCTAATTTGTACATCATTAGGTGCCGGAACGCAAAGTACATGACAGTGCAGGCATGACCAGAGACAGGAACGCAGTAAATGGTAGCGGGAAAAAAAGACGTGTAAAAACATGATGTGGGCCTTACATGCCTGAATGTTTTAAATGTTGTAATGTTCTCAGATAGATGCAGACAATGGTTGTAATCGAATGCTTTAATGCCGACTGCTGTTGGCAGCAATCACGCCGTACAAAACAGTAATCAAAAGAACTCTCACATAAACCAGTTGTCTGTCCAGCTCCATTTACAGACACACACCAGTTCCCCGGCACTCAACTGCGCACTCCCCCACGCGCAGCCTGCAGAACAATGCCCCACCCCCCTGAACAGTGCAACAACACTAACGCATAATCTTGGCATAAACCATTACATATATAAATCTGAGCTTACAAAAAATAAAACACACATTCCACAGCACTTGGCACCAGGACACCTTAGGCCGCAGCTCAATGATCGACTTGGTTGTCGTCTCATCTGATCTGCGGCCGCATGTTTTGGACACTCGGGCGAAGAGAGGGGCAGAGCTGTCCACTGACCACTACCTGGTGGTGAGTCGGCTCCGGTGGTGGGGGAGGACGCCGGACAGACCTGGAAGGCCCAAACGTGTTGTGAGGGTCTGCTGGGAACGTCTGGCAGAGTCTCCTGTCAGGAGGAGCTTTAACTCGCACCTCCGGCAGAACTTTGAACACGTCCCGGGGGAGGCGGGGGACATCGAGTCCAAGTGGACCATGTTCCGCGCCTCCATTGCCGAGGCGGCTGACCGAAGCTGTGGCCGCAAGGTGGTCGGTGCCTGTCGCGGCGGCAACCCCCGAACCCGCTGGTGGACACCGGCGGTAAGGGATGCTGTCAGGCTGAAGAAGGAGTCCTACCGGGTCTTTTTGGCTTGTGGGACCCCTGAAGCAGCTGATAGGTACCGACAGGCCAAGCGGGATGCGGCTCGGATGGTTGCTGAGGCAAAAACTCGGGCGTGGGAGGAGTTTGGAGAGACCATGGAAAACGACTTCCGTACGGCTTCGAAGCGATTCTGGTCCACCATCCGGCGTCTCAGGGGGGGAAAGCGGTCTGCCACCAACACTGTTTACAGTGGGGATGGTGTGCTGCTGACCTCGACGCGGGACGTTTTGGGTCGGTGGATGGAATACTTCGAAGACCTCCTCAATCCCACCAGCACGCCTTCCAATCTGGAAGCAGGGTTTGGGGACTTGGGGTCGGGCTCTCCAATCTCTGGTGCTGAGGTCACCGAGGTCGTTAAAAAGCTCCTCGGTGGCAAGGCTCCGGGGGTGGATGAGATTCGACCGGCGTTCCTCAAGGCTCTGGATGTTGTGGGGCTGTGTTGGTTAACGCGGCTCTGCAATATTGCGTGGACATCGGGGGCAGTTCCCTTGGATTGGCAGACCGGGGTGGTGGTCCCCCTGTTTAAAAAGGGGGACCACAGGGTGTGTTCCAACTACAGGGGGATCACACTTCTGAGCCTCCCTGGTAAGGTCTATTCAGGGGTTCTGGAGAGGAGGGTCCGACGGATAGTCGAAGCTCGGATCCAGGAGGAACAATGCGGTTTTCGTCCTGGCCGTGGAACACTGGACCAGCTCTACACCCTCAGCAGGGTCCTAGAGGGTGCGTGGGAGTTCGCCCAACCGGTCTACATGTGTTTTGTGGACTTGGAGAAGGCGTTCGACCGTGTTCCTCGGGGGGCCCTGTGGGGGGTGCTCCGGGAGTATGGGGTACCGGGCCCCTTGATACGGGCTGTTAGGTCCCTGTACGACCGGTGCCAGAGTTTGGTTCGCATTGCCGGCAGTAAGTCGGGCTTGTTTCCAGTGAGAGTTGGACTCCGCCAAGGTTGCCCTTTGTCACCGATCCTGTTCCTAACTTTTATGGACAGGATCTCTAGGCGCAGCCAAGGCGTTGAGGGGATCCGTTTTGGTGGCCTCAGGATCGGGTCTTTGCTTTTTGCAGATGATGTGGTCCTGTTGGCTGCATCGGAGCGTGATCTACAGCTTTCGCTGGAGCTGTTCGCAGCAGAGTGTGAAGCGGCTGGGATGAGAATCAGCACCTCCAAATCCGAGGCCATGGTCTTGAGCCGGAAAAGGGTGGGGTGCCTCCTCCGGGTCGGGGATGGGGTCCTTACCCAAGTGGAGGAGTTTAAGTATCTGGGGGTCTTGTTCACGAATGAGGGAAAAATGGAGCGGGAGATCGATAGACGGATTGGTGGGACATCTGCAGTTATGCGGGCGCTCTACCGGTCTGTCGTGGTGAAGAGAGAGCTGAGCCAAAAGGCGAAGCTCTCGATTTACCGGTCGATCTACGTTCCTACCCTCATCTATGGTCACGAACTCTGGGTGGTGACCGAAAGAACAGATCATGGATACAAGCAGCTGAAATGAGTTTCCTCCGCAGAGTGTCTGGGCTCTCCCTTAGAGATAGGGTGAGAAGCTCAGTCATCCGGAGGGGGCTCAGAGTAGAGCCGCTGCTTCTGCACATCGAGAGGAGTCAGTTGAGGTGGCTCGGGCATCTGGTCAGGATGCCTCCTGGACGCCTCCCTGGTGAGGTGTTTCAGGCACGTCTCACCGGGAGGAGGCCCAGGGGAAGGCCCAGGACACGCTGGAGGGACTATGTTTCTCGGCTGGCCTGGGAGCGCCTTGGGGTTCCTCCCGAGGAGCTGGAACAAGTGGCTGGGGAGAGGGAAGTCTGGGTCTCTTTGCTTAGGCTGCTGCCCCCGCGACCCGACCCCGGATAAGCGGAAGAAAATGGATGGATGGATGGATGGATTCCACAGCATTACAATCCCGGGATTTGGTCTATGAATGCCTACGCATATTATTTTATTTAATAAATTTAAAATAGTTTTTTTTTAATTTTATATATAATATTTTTTACATGAGAGGGGTGCCGGATCGGCCAAAATAGGTCCCGGAACACGGGTAGGTCAGAATCAACAGGTGGGGGATCCTGTTCCGGCAGGATCCGGCTCAAATTAAGCCATGTGTGGCTTGCTGAATATTTTTGTTTAGCGTTTACTACAGTGAGTCCTCTACCATGTCAAAGACATCGGCAGTGTGGCAGAATTTGGTGGATTACAGCCCTATTTATTTTGTTTCATTTTATTGCTAATAATAATGAACATATGGTTCCCTTTTATTATTGTGCAGATTTATTTCTGTTTACTGGATTTGGTCGGGTTTTTAATTTTTATTTTATTTTATTGCCTAATGCGCAATTGCGCCGTGCCCACAGTCTTTGGTTTGAGCCCAATGCTTTATTCCGTTTGTACTTGCCTTGATCAGGCATGTTTAATAAAGATAATTTTCCCTGAATTGCCTTGCCGTTTAGTGTAATTGCAGTAATCATGGCATATTATATTGCGCAGATGCACGTAATGCAAAATGCTTTCAGAACAACCCCCCCAACCAATAATTTATTTGGTTGATTACAGCTCTAGAAAAAGGCAAGGTGACATCAATGACTTGCAGCTTTCAATCCAGCAGTCTGGTCCGTTCTTTTAATCTGTATTCTTTTCTAATATTTATCTAAATAACTGTTGAAGGCTAAAAACGGTGTTTTTTATGTTAGCTATGTTGATGTTTATTATGTTGGCTGTATTTCATGGCTAAGACTAACCAGCACATTTGCAATGACTCCAAGCCAATGTAACAAGCTAATTATATTGTTTTCTTTATTTTATATATTTTAGGCTATTTATTTGATTATTTGCCATTTTGGATATGTACAAGGTAGTGCTGTGTGTAGTACCCCCCCCCCCCCCCATACACAGAAACAAATCTGCCAGATATGAGTACCATGCTCTCCACTACACATTAGTTGCGACTGGGATGGAAAGAAAAAAAATGTCCTTTGTGTTTCTTACTTAAAGCTACACTTGGGCTGACGTCTGGTACACGTGAGCTGCCCTGCGCTGGGGGAGGAAGCCCTGGACAGCACCGAAAAAGTGGACATGTGCGGGGAAAAGAAGATGTTGCTGCTAACATGATAGACAACAACAAAGACGCTTCTTTCACAACTAAAGTGAAAGATATTAACTGTATTTTGTCAGTTTTGTGCTGAATGGCTGAAAACACTAGCTCCCTTCATGACGTTTCATCCGGCCCATCCTCTAAAAATGTCTGTGCGGTATGCCGGACTTTTATGTTTTTCTCATTTAATTATTATAAAAAAGAATTCGCTTTTTGGCAACTTTTGAATCGCTATCGAATTTGCACGTTTCACATTGCAATTAAGAAACATGTTGGATGTTGCTGTTGAACAGTCTTATGGCAGCAGGGACAAACAATCTCCTGAACCTCTCAGTCCTGCATCTCAGAGAGATCAATCTTTCAATGCAGCTGCTTCTCTGGCTGGTCAGGACATCATGGAGGGGGTGTTTAGTATTAGCCAGAATGCCTTGCAGCTTCCTCCTCATCTGCCTCTCCACCACAGTTCTTACAATGTCCAGCTACCGACCCAGCACAGAACTGGCCTTTTTGACCAGTTTGTCCAGAATAGACGTTGGTGAGAAATATTAGTAAAAAGGAAAAGTGGATGAGAATTGTGAATGGGATAGACAGAACTTGAAAGTAAAAAAAATTACATACTGTACTTTTAAATAAGCACAGATATTTAGTATTATACTTCAAGAAAGCCGAACATTTAACTGAAAGCAGAGCCAAATATTTAATGATGCTATAAATGCAACATACTGCATGAGCTTGGATCAATCTATTCCTTATATACTTTACCACAAATAAGGACAAAACATCTGTTACCCTGATACTCCAAAAAATATTTCTCTAATAATACTGCCTTTCTTATGGAAACATATTGGGTCAACTTTTCCAAGGACTAAATACTTAATGCAACCAATGTTGAATGTCATATGCAGATCTCAGAATACATCTGAAAATATTATCTTGTTCATAATGGTGGTACAGACATGAAAACATTTGTTTGCACTCCTGGTGAACATGTAAAAAAATAAAATAAATAAATAAATAAATAAAAAAATAAATAAATAAATAAATAAATAAATAAATAAATAAATAAATAAATAAATAAATAAATAAATGAATCTTTTATTGTGGTATCATAACTAAAATTCAGCCTCTAATTAGAAAAGGTTTATTCAGTGGAGGGTAAAACTTTCTTCTAACTTCCTTTTACCAATAAGAACACAATTAGTTTTCTATAATATTTCACATGGTTAGAAATACACATTGAGGGGGTTATGCTTGACAAGTTTAGAGTTTGGGTTGGACATAAACTGGACTGTGAATCTTATTAAAATACCTAATGAAAAGCCATTTTCAGTTTTCTGTAATGCATCAGATTTTCTATGAGTCTCTCAAACATGGGCATGGACTCTAACCAGTTTCCCTAGGCTATTTATCTCCACCACACTAACAGTGGACATTAGCTGAGTTCTCACATGTTCATCCTTTGCTTCACACCAAAACCACTTGAAATGTTTGTTAATCTAATCTGACTAAATCACATGGTTCCCAGGACAAGTCTAAGTAGAGTCCAATGAAGTCCACAATTTTATGTTTGTAATAGACTACGTAATAGGCTATTTTTCTTTCATCAGTCCGAATAGTGAACTTTGAGGATTTTTTTTCACCACCTGCACTATCCTGCTTACGAGATGTGTGGCAAGACAAATATGATTCCTTATCCAGTCCAGTGCCTAATGGCTAAAATACATATTGTGTCTTCTGTTATGGATTACTAATTAGAACTTCCTAAAAAAAATTCCAATAACCTTAAAAAGTGAACTATTTAATTTTATAACATTTCATGGGATTATTAGTTAGGACAACTGTGTCATTGAGATTAAGCTATAATCATCAAAATTACAGAAACAAAAGGCTTGAAATATTTTACTATGTGTGATGAATCTATGAGTTTTACTTTCTGAAATGAGACAAAAGACATTTATCACAATATTTACTTTTTTTTTTTTAGATGTACCATAAAATTTACTAAAATTAAAAGTTGAGTTTCTCTAAAAATTTCATTGTAAAAAAATCTGCTGTAATAGTTTTTATTTTATACATCTTTACCAGTGGTGACAACAAACCTGTCCATGTCAGTAAACAGAGTTTGATCATAAATATCATAATGGTGCTCTTGGTTGTAAAAAGACAGTAATGACTAGTAATTGTAAGGTCAAGTAAGTCGAACATAAAAGAAATGATAGTTGTCTTCAGCAGCAGCAAATCACCTAGTAAACCTAAGTGGCTTAAGGTGGAGTTCCCAGATTAATACGTAGCTATCTTCAAAAACAGTCTGCTTTTTAAAAGGTTCAACAGATGTTAGATGTTTACCTAAAAAGCTAGTCGAGGCTCTGAAAGTATGAATTTCTTATTTAAAATCCCCGGGAGTGAAAGCTTAAGAGATCCCGCTGTTGTCACTTTTGTATCTCTGAATAATTTAATGGGAGACGACTGAAGCGCTTGAAAGAAGAGAGCTAAGGATGCAGCTAAAGCAGCAGGACAGGACAGGGGGGCCACCGGCACCAGCGCCAAGCTGCTCAGGGCGACTTCATCCTGTAAGTGGCGCCATTAAAATATTTAAAGGCCTGTCCAGATAACATGCTGCAACACAGCATGACTCCTCAGCCATGCCACAACAGTGTGTCATGCTGTGAGGAGCGCGCACGCGCACTCACACAAACACAACCACACAGAGACTTCACACTGACAGGACGGTGCCAAGAGGCGCCGAGCGTCCAGCACAAGAGTGGCTGACGATCCGGTTCATGCTGACTGGCGTCAGGCACATTAAAGCAGTTTTCTCTGTCGTGTGTGGCCATGTCACCGAAGGGCCACACATCAGCCTTTATTTCCTGTCGCCTGAGCCTTAACAAGGCACACATGCAAATATAGGCGTATTGATCCAAATAATGAACAGAGAAAGGGTTCAATATTTGTCGATGAGGAGCTGTAAAATCAATGTGTTGCCACCATTTTTAACCGACATTAGAAGGATTCAATTCATTCAAATCAATTAGCAGGATTATGATCTGGGAGCACAAATACACCGGGAACCGAAACAAAATGAGTAGAAAAATCAAAGTTTTACTTGAATATGACTTTTTACCTTCAGGATGCTCTTGATGTCCTCCTTTGTGTGGCTGTCAACTTTGGTCACCCTGTACTCCAGCCACTGCTGCACCACTGCCCTGCCTTCTGCACTGTCACCCAGCAGCTCTGGGCGCTTGGCCTCTTTCACCAGGTGACAGGCAATGGTCACCAGTCCTACCAGTGGGGGGGCGTTATTATTCTGTAGCACAGGCACCTAGATGGGGAGGTGTGAGAAAAGGAGGGGCAGCGAGATGTCAACAACTGGATTTCAATAAAACTGAGTTCCTATCCTATATATATATATATATCTATATATATATAGATATATATATATACACATTATTCAAATATCTGTTTTTACGTATTCTTGCTCCTTTTGGGTCGATTTTAAAATTAGAAATACAAAATCTATATGGATTTATGTCAGGAACTGTAACAGTGCTAAAGCTCGAATATGGGCTCTGTAGAAAAAAAGTGCAAGTTGATGGATGGATGATGCAACACTTAGTGGAAGAGAGAATAAACTCCTAAAATTCAAATATTTTACATAATCTATATATTTCACTGTTGTCTCTATCACCAGCAGTGCACACCCACTTTAAAGTGCTCCAACTCCATACAGTCAGCCACCGGTGCACAGCTGACTCCACCCCGTTATACACATGCACGCTGCTCCTTTCAAAGAGCTTCCATGTTGAAATAAGAAAGGTAGCTTTAGACGCAGACGTCAGAGTATTTTTTCCGTATCAAACAAAATGATATAACCCACTGATACGAGAGAGAAAGCACACAACCAAAGCTACTCTCTATTCAGTCCACATGTTTAGCTTGTTAGCATTTCTTTGATAGTCAACGTGCACTCGTTGCAGCTGTTTTCAAGCAGCCATTCGAATAGATGCCAATCCGCCACCATAATCGGTTGGGAAAACAAATAACCGACATATTACCTTTTTATCCCCCTGTGTGCTATACTTGTTCGGCTTTTTGAGGCCCAAATATTTCTCCAGCGATGCTAACTCCCGTAACGCCATGTTTGTGAGTGTGGGGAAGCAGCAGTGAGAGCGAGGGATGTGATTGGATGGAAATCTCAACTCCCGCCTCCACAAAGTTTGACTGACAATGAATTTCACCAATCAAAACAATGTTTGCGTATGTCTTTCGTTTCATTGCATCAGTGAATCTAACAAATAAAATAAATATTATTTTAATCTGCCTGGCAGTCTTCAGTTTTTGTTGAAGATTATAGTAATTATTTAGATTTTATTATTAGTAATAATCAATAGCAAATAAATGAATAAACCTGATTCTGAAGTGGATATATTTTTCAGCATGTTTCACCTGCATTTCAAGTAACTGTAAAATCTGAACTATTTCAAACATTAAAAACAGATACAATCACTAAGATCCATCATTATTTTAGCCATATTTCAAAGGGAATCTTGCTTTCTGCATTAAATGCATATAAAAATTATGTTTTGTTATTTATTTGTGGAGAATCATTAGAAAAGAAATGTCCTCTCCCATATGGGAGAGGACAAACAGATCCAATCCATATCTAGTTGTATAGAAGCCTGATCGCCCCAGTAAAATCCATTCACTTATTAGATTCTGATCCAGCCATAAGCAGTCACTCAGTAGTCTGTACGGGACTCCGGAACAATCTACACTGCGCTGCCAGGTCATAGAATCATTACAAAAAATCTCAGCTGATGATGTGCTCAGACTAACAGTGGAGAGTCTGAAGTTTCGCTGTTCTGCAAGCCTGTCTGGTTCTGTTGTGCATCTTTTGACATTATCTGTGCCATGTCTGTTTGGATCTGTACTGCGCCTGTGTGATTTCCCTATAATGAAATGTCACCTGTCAGTCAAAACACAGTTTCCTAACTATGGAGCATCCAGGTGGATGTGTGAGTAGGGGTCTGTGTACTTCCATGTGACTTGATACAAAGTGATGGTTCAACTGTGATTTTATGCCACACTTTTGTCTTTAACTTTCAGCAGATCTCCTAAATAACCAAAATAACAAGACTTTAGATCATGTAATCTGCCAGATAATAACAGCTTCTTCTCCTTTTTCTCTTTGATTATATAGCTCTTTAGAGGGTTATAAAATTTTTTAACCCCAGTCTTAAGTAGCTAATAACCAAATTGGGGCTTCGCAAATACTCCATACCACAAATTTATGTGATTTGAATTACTTTTATATGATAAACAAACACCAGGTAAGACATAAATGTGATGTGGAAGGAAAAGGACGCATGTTTGTATTTTATTTTTATGCATACAGTATATAAACTGCAACAGTGTAGTGTATTTGTATTCAGGTCCCCTTTATTCTGATGCTCCTAAATAAAATCCAGTCCAGTTAATGGCTTTCAGTAATTAATTAATTAATTAAATAACCTAAATACAAGAAAATATGCTCCAAATATATGCATCTAAGTTAATCTAAGTATAAACAAAGGCTGCAAACAAAGTTCTCCAAAGGCTTCAAAGATTTGTTAAAGAACGTTTGAGAACAAACTGCCTCATAAGGACAGAGGAGCACATATAAAAGTCAGAGATAAAGTTGAAGAAAAGTTCAAAGCAGGGTTAGGTTATAACATGATATTCCAATAAGTACTGTTTAATCTATCATCTATAAACTGAATTAGAATGGCACAAAAGCTCCACTAAAACTGATAGCATGGGCAATGAGAGTATTTATCAGAGAAACAGTTAATATGTTCGTCTATAGCAGAGGTCTATAGCTCAGATAGCAGATTTTGTTGACATGACAACCATTAGTCATGTATGCCTGTGTTTCCCAACCCTGGTCTTCAAGGCACACTGCCCTGCATGTTTATAGATCGTACCCTGCTTTCACATGTCTGCCTCAGATGACTGCAGTTCAGCAAAAGCCTGGTAATCAGGCATCAATTAAAATCTGGTGTACTGAAGCAGGGAAACGTCTAAAATATGCAGCGCAGTGTTCCTTGAGGAGCAGGGTTGAAGAACACTGAATCTGTCCATGCTGGAAATGTTGTACGTTTCTGCCTATAGTTGAAAGAAAACCCAAAAAAGTTTGGTCTGGGTTTTGCCACAAGCTCAGATCACTGTATAACGAATGTAACACAAATGACATGTGTGGAGATAAACTAACACTAGACAAGTCCGTGACCGTGAACATACCATCCCCACTTTAAAACATGGTGGTGGAAGCATCCATCATGCTTTTGGGATGTTTTTCTTCAGACGCTCCTGAAAGAAAACATGTTAGAGGCTGCAAAAGGTTTGAGATTGGAGCCGAGCATCAACTTCCACCAGGAGAACGACACTAAACACACAACCAGGACTACATGGGAATGGCTTGGATCAAAGAGCATCAATGTGTTAGAATGAACCAGTCAAAATAATGGCGAAATTCTCGGACTGATGTACAAAGCTGGAGGAGTCATAAAAAAATGGCCTGTACTTGTATAGCGCTTTATTTAGTCCTCGAGGACCCCAAAGCGCCTCACACTACATTTAGTCATTCACCCATAGGTGACGGCAAGCTACACTGCAACCACAGCTGGCCAGACAGAACAGACAGAAGCGAGGCTGCTGAACACTGGCGCCACCAGGCCCTCTGACCACCACCAATAGGCAGAAGGGTGAAGTGTCTTGCCCAAGGAAACAACGACTCCGACGGACGGAGCGGGGTCTCAAACCGGCAACCCTCCAGTTACAAGACAAACTCCTTACTCCTCACTGAGCCACAAAATTGTGGCTTAGACATATTCCAGAAGAGTTGAAGCTGCAGCAGATGGGGGTTCTACAAAATATTACCACAGAAAGGTGAATAAAAATGCTTTTTTTGTTTTATTTGGAGAAAAGTTTTGAAAAGCATAATTTCCCCCTAGCTTATTGTTATGTTCTACTTTGTATATTCGACATGAAATGGCTAAAAAATACATTGCAGTTTGGAGTTGTAAAAACAAAAAGTTCACAAATAAATCCAGTTTATGAGTGAATGAAATGTTAAATTAATCGTTTTACTACTTTTATCTTATAAATTTATTTTATAAGATAAAAGTACAATAAAAAAGTACAATTTACAATAAATTGAGTTGTCACTGTATTTAGTTTGTCTGAAATTGTAAATATTTTACTCATTGCAGACCAATCTTTGAGATGAGATAGCAAACACCTAGGTCACTCTAGTGCTTTTTTTTTATCAACAAAAAGCCTTTGCGGTTGTTCGTGCAAACTACTTTAACTGAAATGTAAATTTGAGAGATTTTAAACTGAGGTTTAACATTCCATCCATGTTGCTCTTTTTCATCTCATCCTTTTAATATATAACAACAGATGGCATTTTTAAAACATTGTCCCAAAAAACAGATTAATTATAAAAATAAGCAGACATACCATCATAAAAGATTAGATGCTGCGAAACAAGGTGAGGCTAATTCTCTGAATTTTTTTTATCCCATCCAACCTTCCTTTTTTATGTTTGTTTATAGACTCCAGCATGTCACACACTTTTATTCTTGTAAGGCTCCCTTAAATGCATGCCTGCAGCATTAAAGAGCATCTCCTTTAACTGAATGCCTCCGAGCTGCCACATCCTGTCTGTGCTCAGGCGGGCTGAGGACAACGATCCCTTCTGCCTGGGTCTAACTGTAGCCTTTGGGAGTTCTCTCATGCCGATTGTGATACAGAATCTGGGGTCAAATTAGTAAGGAAATCAACAGTGGGAGGGGGTCACTGATAGCGCCGTGGGGCTTCCCAACGCAGGCATAGCCATAAACACAGCCTCAGTCCTGGTTGATACATCCCCTCTGCCTAGTTGGTAGATTACAATATGCTGTTACACTGATTTGTCTGGCCGGGAAGCAAGGCCCGCAGTTCCGCCTGTCTCCTCTGTTACCTTTTATAACCTGTGAAAGCTCTTTGACGGAATGTGCGGTCCTAACCACACAGGGAAGCTCAAGGGAAGTGGGGGATCGGTTGTGAGCAGTCGACATGAGTGCTGTCAGCACAGATTGGTGAAATTGCGTATTGGTGCTGGATCAGATCCCCAACATAGGGTGAACATGGGGACAGGCGGCAGGCGGCTGCGTGACAGTTCAGGAGACGGCTGAGAGCTGGGAGAAGAAGACAGACAGCTGCATAGGGGTCAGCTTACTGCCTGCACCTTCAGCTCCTGCCAGATGTTTTTTTTTTTTTTTTGTTTATTCAATGCATGTGATGCATAACTGGCAGTACCTGTATATAAATAGATTTTAGTAAAACTATTAGAAATGTTACTGAGCATTCCTGGGTATTTGTAAAGTATTAAAAATTAGAATTTTTGCTGAAGAAGGCTACAAACTGTGAGAAGCAAGATACATTTTTTATTAGTTTTTTGTGTCATTTTAAAACTGCAAATATTGAAGGGGCATGGGTGAAATATTTAAAAAAAAATTATTTTGAACATTAAAAAATACACAGACTAACGGTTCTCTATGCATGATTATATTTTAACAGATACTTTGAAAGAGTAGCACAACATGACTTTTTTCTTTTTTGTGTTATTTTATTTAAACAATAAAAAACAAAAACACACTTATCTATTTGCACTGCATGATTGATTGATATATTAAGTGTGTTTCAGTATTCCATCTTTGCTCACTAACTGATGTTTCAAAGTGCAAAGTTGGCATAAATTGTTAGAGGTCTCAATAAATTGGAATTTTGCTAGGGAAAGTTGAACGTCTCTCAGAAAGTGCAACTTTAAAATCTGATACATTGTTATTACCTCCTTTGCTAATAATTGTTATACCTATTTTTGTTAAATTTATTTATGCATTTCCAACTAAAACAACAAAAAGGTGAACACTTGATAAACAAAATTCAAAGATCAAAACTTTCAAAGTTTGAAAAGGGCTTTGGATGAAGTTGAAGACTATCACTAAGCACAGCAAATTCTGCTGCTTTAGAACTGGAACATACGTAATTTGGGTTTGATGTGTTTTCCAGGTCCAAGTTTCCACTCCCCAACTGCAGTCTACTACCACCACCACCTGTTTCAAGCTCACTGTCATCCACTTTCGTCAAATCTTAATTATCTATATTTGCCTTAATACGGATAAGGTTCCCATTGGTATGTATACTACAGTTTGAGAATTGACTTGTACTATGAAAAGGAATTTAGGAAGGTATTAAATATTAGATGATGGAATTATTCTCATTTTGATTAAACATATTAGTTTGGAAATGTAATGTTCTACAAAAATCAACCTAACCATTAACAGTCTTTATTTTGGTAACATATTCTTTAATTGCGATTTGAATTTAACCGAAGATGTAAATTCTGTCAACTGTTATTATCATTCACTGTGTGCAATGTACTGCATAGAACGTTTATAATGTGAATAAAAATGTCAAGCTATGAGTGAGGAACTCTTATATGATTTGTTGGTTGAAAAAGTTTCTACGGTGGAATATTATTTTTTTTTTTATCCTGCTTAAAATAATTTAGCAACAACACCAATGGTAATGTAAAACCTGCTTGCTGGCCACACTTGATGAGGTAGTTGTGGCCTATGAATAGCACATGTTAGCTGCAATTTTTAGGAAAAAAACGTTTACAGGCCACCTTTTTCTTAATATCTCACTGACATTTTATGATTTCATCACAAACGAGTGTTTGTCCTTCACAAACCAGTTATGTTTGTAACATGGTGGGACAAAACAGCTTCACAAAGTGATCTTAATAATTCTGTATAAGTGACCTGAGTTTATTATTACATGATAAATAAATGTAATAAAAAAAAAAAAAATTCAACAAATGTAATCAAGTCCCTGATAAAATTATTTTTACTCAGAAATGTTCATTAAAATCTAACCAAACAAAATGTATGGAAATTGTTTAATCAATTAAACCGAACAGTTTGGTTTTATAGTGTTTTATCTCAGAAAAGAATTAAATACTAAATTCGACTATTGGAAAAGAAAAATAGTAAAAAGTAAAACAGCAGCAGCATTTTCGGTCATTAGTTACATATTGGAGATTACCTATAAGAAGCCTGGTTTGAAACCTAATCTAGGAAGATTCAATGTCATCTCCAAAACAGATTTCCTCCTCTTTACCCTGCCAGATACTATACAGTAAGTCACTTTCAGTCAGTGTAGTACATGACTAATGGCAGTCTGGCTTTTGGCTCCAGAGCTGCTGGCTCCAAAGTGAAGGAGAGTTGGAGGATGCCAGAAATGTCGCACCTCCAGGCGGGACCCTATGGGCCTTCATGACGACAACAGTGATGGGATTATAGGAACCACCCTGCTGCTCCCTGCTGAAGCGGGCACCCAAAGGCTAAAAACAACAAGCTTGTCCCACACTCTGTCATTAACACACACGCACATGCAAATGAGTGTATGTTGTGTGCTTAAGAGGGAGGGAGGAAGAGCTGAATGAGCTGGTGACATGGGTGGAGAGATGACATTTTTGTGGCATTTCATATCTTTCTTTTAACGTTTGATTAGCATTAGAATATACTCATCGATGTTTGTGTGTGAGTGTAAGTGGATGTAGGGCATCTGGAAATCTGATCCGAACAGGGGCCCCCAAGACAAACGAATAAGTAATAGAAGCACTTTCTCTATTTCCTGCTCCTATATGCTTACATGCCAACCCACAAGACGGTGGAGCATGCTGGGGGACACGGCACCAGCTCACCAACCCTGTCCCTGCCTCGCATCCAGCAGCAGTCACTTAGGAGTATTAATTACTGCTCTAAATTTCTTCCTCCATAGCCATCCGTGTCCCCCTCAGACAAACAGCCACGGTGGGAGGATCTTGATTTTTATAGCTTCTGAAACATCAGATGTCTTTTATTGAAGTTGCCCACTGGCCATGCAGGTTTCTATCCATCTCTCTATGTCTCATTCTCTCTTCCCGTGTCTCTCAGCCATGATTCAGACAAAATCTTGGAGGAAACTGTTGTGCCGGTGCTCCTGCTGTGGCCGGGAGGTTGATGGGGTAAGACTCCCATGTTGTTAGAGGTTTGAAATCAGGCAGCTTGCACACACTTGGCGAACTCTGGCTGCAAGCTGCCCACAGGACTGCTGTTCTATAGTTCACCAGCAGGGAGCACTGTGGGTCTTTCAAAAAAAATCCTAAAGTCAGCGTGGGTTGAGGGCCCAGCTCCAGCTGACACTGGAGCCCTGTCCAGGAGGAAAAAAAACATCCCATTTTATGAGAGACTCCATCCTGACTTTTTAGTTGAAGTGCAACAAAACAGTGAAACCAATAATGAACAATTAGTTTGTCCTTTTGGTGGCAATCAAGCATATTAAAACTAATATTAGTTCAGAATTTTTTTACTGTTGCATAAGAAAATTGGTTTATTTTCTTAATCACTTAGTAACTTTGTAAAGGTTCTTGCTAACATCAGGGAAAAACCAGGTTCAAGTATTATCTAATGAGGTCTACTTGATCAAACCTCTTGGCTCAGAGGTGCATTAATGGGTTTTTTTTCATGCCACTTTCAAAAGGTTAAAAGGAAACTCCATCTTTTTCATTGCAAAGTTGGAAACATTAAAGAATCACAGGCTCTTGAGGACGCATTTGGGAAACCTCAACCCTGCTCCTAATCCGCTCCGCTCATCCGTCTTCATGTCTTTAACCTATTAGTTTGATTCACTGCCTCTGGAGCAGGCAAGTGAAAGCTCAGGCCAGCACTTGTCTCTCCTATGACTGTGTCCACTATATCCCTTCAGTGTGGCACTTTATGGCCTCCTCAAAAGAGGTAGAAGGAATATGGTGGTGTGTGTGTGTGTGTGTGTGCGTGTATGTGTGTGTGTGTGTGTGTGTGTGTGTGTGTGTGTGTGTGCTGAAAAAGAAGACAGAGCATCATCGGTGGGGTGGGGTGGTGGGGTTGAGAGATAGATATGGGGAGATTCAGAAGGTTATTTGTCCCTCTTCCTCTCTCCGAGAGCCAGGAATCATAGTCTTCATGACAGGTCGCCAGCGCCCGTTGGGGCCGATCTATATGAGGCCCTCTTTATTGGCAATTTCAACCCAGGGACAGATGAGGCTCCAGCCAGGCAGCCAGCCGGACAGGCAGACTATGATGAAAGCAGCCAGGACTCACCTGTGACTCTCGTACTGAAGGCTGAAATAATGCATCAATGGTTATACGTGGAGCTATTTGCACCGTGCGGTGTGTAGACGTACCAGTGCGAGGTCGAAATAATGTATGGCTGCTGTCATGCCCAGAGGTCTCTGTTTAATATCAGAGGAATCACTGGGTTGTGTTGGAGGAAGATTTCGATTGGGATGCTTTGGATACTTTACATATTGTCGGAATGTAGAGTAAATAATTCAACTCGGAGCAACAGTCAAGAGCCTGTCTATGACTTATTGCTTTTGGCATCTTTGTGGTAATACTGCTGTGAACATGCGTATTTTATAACTATAGAAGTATAGTGGCCCTGCGATGGACTGGCGACATGTCCAGGGTGTACACTGCCTCTCACCCGATGATTGCTAGAGATAGACACCAGCCCCCCCGTAACCCTGCATAGGATGTGCGGTACATATACTGTAATGGAAGGATGGATGGGTCTATAGTGCATTGCATGGCAATCCAATAAAACAATGTCTGTGCCATATGAATAGAATATTGTTTAGCTCGAGTGCTGAGCAACATTACAAAGCATTCTTAAACCTGAATGTTGAGCTGATTGTAATAAAACATTAAAGATGGCATAAGTACTTACACATAGCTTTCTGATTCTGCTTGAACTGACACACAGCTCCATTCTGCAACAGACGTTTCTTAACATCTTGCGCGGGGTAATGCTCATATCACACACGGCCCTTTCTCCTCAAGTCTTTGAGACGCGTTTCCCATTTTTCAAAGTTCCTGAATCACACGAGGCAAATCAGTGGGAACTAGCATGACAACATTCAAGCTCTGAGCAGACAATATGTCCCGAGGCCAATTCCTCCATCCAACGCGCTGCTGAATAAAAGACAGAGGCTGAGAAAGTGACGAACACCATGAAATAGCCCTGTAATGAACAATTGCTCTCATATGAGAGGGCCCATTCTGTGAGGAACAGCCATTAGAGCCGTCTCCCTCTGTTAATTCCTAATCGATTGGTACAGGCTGCAAAGCATTGATCAGCGGTTTGCTTTCAGAAGTGTTGAAAGTGTGAAAAGGTTTAAAGAAAATATGATTCAAGGGCACTGAACTGGTTACGAGAGAAGAAAACTACAATCTCCACGTGTGTCCTGGAAGAAAGAACTCCTATTTAGGGTAAATTAATTCAACAAAGATTAGTTGTTTTTCCATATCTTTTTAAACTCTATCGTGCCTTGCAAAAGTATTAAAATGTTTTACCTTTTCCACATTTTGTCTTCCTACCACTAACTTCACTGTATTTTATAGAGATTTTTATGTGATGAATCAACACAAAGTAGGGCATAATTGTGAGAGAAACATCAATGTCTTGACTTGGATTCCTGCTTAGATTTAAATAGTTTTTTTTTTAGCTGCTCCATGTCTTTTCATGTCTAACCTACTGTGTTACGGAAGAAAAGCACCCCCACAGCATGATGCTGCCAAAACCTTTTTTAAAAAGTTTATAGGGAACTAAATACTGTTGCATGGCACTATATTATTAAGACTAATGAATGAAGAAGAACTAAGTGGTTCTGAAAGGGTAATATTTCCCTTTCAGTGGAAATATTTCAGAACATAATATCAATAGTTAGATATTGTTTATTATCCTGTTAACCGATTTACTAATTGAAGATGGCATTGTTTTGCCGTTTTGGGGCTTTGTACATTAGTATTGATTGCATTCAACCCAATAACTACACACATGATTTCCCTTACATTGACATAGAGAGGTCAAGCCTTCAGTTTTTTATTTTCATTTTAGACAGACATAATACCTTTAAAGTTTACGCAGTTCCATGTCTATCTTACTGTCTGCTTCATTAAGAAAACTATTCACAGTAATAACTTTCAATGTACGTCTATATCCAAAAGTATTCACACCCCTGGCATAAGGCCTTCCAAACCGAAAAACTTGGTATCCATCATAAAAGATCAAGGATCAAAAAAGTGGGGACATGCAAAAAGGTAATTTTTTCAGTATCAGTAATCAGCAATTTTAAGAAGGGCTTGACCGCTGTAATGACAATTACGATTTTTCTGCTGCTTATTCCAAAAGCTGTTTATTATAATAAAAAACAATTAAATGGAAATATAAACACAACAATTCAGGATTGATACTTCTTGTACATTGTATATGCTTTTGTGCCATTTCCTATCAAAAAACAAAAAGAAAAAAAACAACTAAATCTTAATCTGCAAGGGTATGAATAATTTTGAGCCTTACTGAACATGTATGTATATGCATATATATATATATATATATATATACAAAAACAAAGATTTATAAACAGCATTAATTATTTACATGTATATTTGTATTTTTTTAACAGATCTTGTCCAAAGAGTTGTATATTCTGCTGTAGCTTCTTGTGTTTGTCATTCTATCTCTCCATGCTTTTCCTCCCTGCCTCCATGTACACTCAGTCTCTAATTAATTTAATAAAGTGTAGCAATTTTGACATTTAGGGCTCTAATTGTCTCCAAAGTAGCGGACCGGCTGACCAGCGCTGCAGATAACGCAGACCGACAGGATCAGAGAAATGTCTGTTTATCTGGGGAATTAAAGGGTAAAAACAGGCCTGGCTTAGTAATAGGTGCTCTCCTACATTTATGTGGGCGTGTGTTTGTTTGTGTGTGAAGGAACAAACTTTATTTTTTTGTGTGTGAACCTGGGGTTTTACAAGTGTGAGGATTCCCAGTGAGAGACAAGCCCGGTTATTGCTTAAATGGTTGGGGCTAATGGTTGATACAGGCGCTTCACTTGTTTACGCCTATCAGTGTTGTCCATCTTTAAATGGACAACACTTGCGACCTTTGCCTCAGGTTTTGTTAGGGTTGCTGGTGGCAATTCACATGTGCAGTGGTCTGTCTGTGCAAATTGCCCTCTTAATAAAGCTATCAGATTCACCAATAGGTCGAAAGATGAGGCCCGGATCCAGCAGTGCTCTTTTTGCCGAGGCAGCCAAAGACAATCTTTCCATTTACCTGAGGGGACCTGCTAGCACCAGCGCTCGCAGCTATTCACATCTTCCATCAAAACATCACTGACAAGTCAAGTTGCTCTCTCTCTCTCTTCTTTCCTGCTGCCTCCGACCCATAACCCATTTATCTTCAGATAACTTTGTCAGATTGTCAACCAAACTCTCCGGCGGGAGCCAGGCCCAAAGCTTATTACAGGGGAATCAGCACAGGCCGAGGCTGGTCACTGCTAAACGGATACTCCCTCAGAGCTCCCGCTGACTTGACTGCATTATTGGAGCGGCTGTTCCCACATCAGCTGAAGTCAGTCAATCAGGTTGCCAACAATTAGGGTGCTGAGGCCCAACAGTATTCAAGGTTGCAATGGTGTATTGATCACACCAAATAAAACTCGGCTTTAAATGAGAACCTTTATAAAGATTATGTTTCCTTCCATGCCATTTTGGGGGTATTAAAAACACTTGTTAAACACAGTTTTAAAAGTAAGAAAAATGAAGTAGCAAATCAAATGAGTGTGTTACTTTCGATGCACTCCCAGTTTGAACAGTGCATGTGTATTGAGATCAAGGGTGGGGAATTCATAATACAGAATGTTTAGACAGAATATTATACTTTTTTCCCACCCTGAGGTCACCTTCTTGTATTCTATCCACATTTAGGGAGGAAGTGACTGTATGGGAATAAAAATGTTAATGCTCTATAAGTGCCTCTAAGTGGTCAAATAATTATTAGCCCAACTAATCAGAAAGTAGGACATGCTGTTAGTTTCAAGCATCCAATAACATTGGATGAGTTCATTTTCAGTGCAGGCACAATGTCTTCCTAGTGTTGCATGAGATTAGGTAATAATATTATACGGTAATCAATTCAATATTTAAGTAGCATCTTTGTTAATGCACGTGTGTGGTGCACTTGTCATGTGGGAGCTGTGATGCTCGTGCTGCACAACTGTTCAACATAGCTTAGCTGAATATAAAGTAATTTCAAATTAAAAGATATTGGGAGGCAATGCTGGGGAAACATTAATCAAAGGCAACATTTCTTCTTATACTATTGACATACAAGGCAGCTATGCTCAGATATCAATGGACAGCTGTGGGACGGCTGGGAAGAATACAGCTGTAACACCTGTGATCAAGTTTATGATCTTTGAAGCAAGGCACTGAGCTAAACATGCAGGGGGACAACTTTAAAGTATGGTCAGCTAATAATTTACTCAAAGAGTGTTTAAATATGTTTTGGGTTTGCTTATCAAAAATCCATATACAAACTAGAGAATGAACATCATAACATTACCCATGCACTTCATCAAACTGCTTTGAATGAAATCAATTTAGTGGAAGCAAAAAGTAAGTTTATCGAAGACTGTAGCTGGAAGTGTCAAGTCAGATATGTGTGGAGAAAAGTTCTTTGTCTGTGTTCTTCTTCTGGCTATTGAAAAAAAAAAAGTATGATGTGAAAAATCAAATCATTTAATTTAAGCAGGATGCATGCTGAGTGGCAGCAGCAGCCTTTGAATGATGTGTTTGTTTGCAAATATTTTATTTATTTTATTTTATTTTTTTACACCAATGCTTTGTGACATGTTGCCCAGGACACAACGCTATTCCCGGCCAGAAGACCTTGGCTTCATGAATAATGTGCCAACGTTAATCTTGAGTGGTCTTGATTTATTCTGGGATGCCTTTGATGCACCAACATGCTAAGGGCTTCACAGGGACTGCTAACACACTGAGGAGACTAAGCGTGGCAATAAAGGGAACTGAAAAGAAGAGAAAAATAGCTGGATGGAGTGAGCAAAATGTGTTCTCATTGGAATCTTGCAGCAGTTTTACAGGTCTAATGTGCTACTTACAAATAAGTCATTCATTGCAAAACTTGTGATTTAACATATTTAAAACAACTCAAGCTATAGGGTGATATAGCTACAACAAATAATTTAAAAACCAGTATGATGACTATGGCTCCTATTTTCTACTAGCTTTCCTGAACACAGAGAAGTGAACAAAATCTTCTTTGAAGTTTTCCAATGCAAATAGGTTAGAATTTGAATGTTTCTCAGATTAGGGTCAATTTTCCTAAGAAAAGCATTACAACCACAAACTACTTTGTGCTCTGTGCTTTTTGTGCATGAAATCCTCAATGTGAACAGCACATTGTAAACTTAGATGAACCCCATCTCTGCTACTCAATTAAATACAAATGAGGCCTATTGATGAAAGTGCAGAAACTTTTGTAGTATATTTGTAGTACAGTTATTATATTTTAGTTAGCTTGCTGGATTGGACAATATATATTGAGAAATATAAGTGCATAATGAGAGGGAAGGACATGTCCACCCATGTCATCCCTCCCATAGACGACTGTGAGGCACCCCAGTTTAACAGTGTAATGACCCGATACTAACAGCATTTATTTCACTCTTTAAGAGTCAGTGTCAGCCGCTGTGTTCTGAACCAGCGACCACAAACACTCTCCGGCGCTTAACACAATATAGCAAATTAGAGGTCAGATTTAAAAGACACTTATTTAGTTTAAAGTTTTTGCCAGGTAATAGGCAAACATCCAATGAAGAGAAACACAATGGATAGGACTGTGTCATCAATTAGCTTGGGCTTTATTTCTATCTTCTCTTGTATCTTGTCTTTCCTATTTAGGGAGAGTAACCGGAAGAAATAGGCTTCTGAGGAACTCTAATGAAAGTCATAGATAACTAAATGAAAATGCTTCTAAAAACCTTTGACTTGCCTCAACTTAAAAAAGAGAATACAATAAAAGAAACGCTTTTAACGGTGGTAGTAGTGGCTTTGCAAATAATGTATTTATTTTTTTTGGTCCAAACAAGACTTTTTTCCCCCTCACTGAATTAGTGTATACAAATTAAAGTTGCGATTTTCAAAAAAATCCTTTAATATAATATTGGGCTATTGCAATAAAAAAAAATTTTTTAAACTTTTTTTTTAACAAGAGCACTGAAAAGTGCTAAAAGGGCCGTAAATGTAAGACTTCGTTGGGACCAATTTACAACTGTTTACTTTAATCTCTTCCTGTATATTCAAACGACAAGATAATACTGTACAAGCTTTTCAGGATGTTTTTTTTTTTTTTAATCTGAATGTCTGGTTTGTCAGTAAGACCAAAACTATATAATTGCCCTGTTTCCTGGCCCTCTGATGAATGGATGTTCAAGGCAAATGTCTGCAGTGGAATTAGGCTTTGTAGAAATTTGTAAAAACTTTTTGACAAATAAATTGACCTGTTCTTGAATCATGGCCTTCCCGTATGTATCTTACCAATGACCCTGGTTACCAGGCTATGCATGTGTGCAGATGTTATAACCTGTTAGCATACAGAGTGCGGTCACAGGTGTTGTCTCCCTCTTGTTTTTGGAACCAGCCCCTGAAGGCTAAGTTAAGGCCGTTGTTTGGGCTGGGGGCTAGGGACTGGGATTTATGCAAAGGTGGAATCAGTAAACTCGTCACTCTGAATAGGATCCAGGAACAAACCCGGGGCAAAACCTGGTAAACTATTTGTTGAATAACACTCCAACAACAGTGAAGTGGGCACGCTTCCCTGCAGAACGTTTTGTGTACAGAAACCAACCTTTTCTGAAAGAAAAAAAAAATATCATTCTAAAGATTCACTCAGTGATCCAACTGTGCTGCAATCAGGAGGTCAATCAAACAAAAATGATTATATAAATATAATATTATACAAAATCTAACATCAATTAAAGCAAACATTTGTAACAACATGCCCATAAAAGCTACCATAATAAAAAAGTTACCATGAGTTTCAGTGTTTAAATGTTTAAATAATCCTTGCAGTAGGATGGGGATATTGAAAATAACAAACAGCACAAGCTTTTTTGCATGACTGTTTGGGGTAGCTGAAAGATTCCTAACATCAACATATGCACAGATAAAAGAACTGGTTGATTTAACCTTAAAAGAGCAAACAAGTGTTTTTGCACTAAGGAATGTCTTTGATCAGAAGACTGTGGCTTGTTTTGCTGTGGCTAAAGCTTCTTGGCACTGTATGAGGGGCAGTGTTGGGAACGTTACTATAAAAAAGTACTTAGTTATAGTTAATCACAACTTGTTCCAAAAAAACAACTGAGTTAGTTACTATATTACTCAATAATAAAAGTAACTAGAAAACGGGATAAGGTGTGCTTTCATCTCTTTAGTCCTAAATAAATCAATCAAACCCAGAACCTCAGATAAGTGGGACTCGCCATTTCTGCTGCTTTAATGAATTGGTGTGGGGCACGCGTATCCTAGTTTGTGTGCAAAAACATTGGCTCTGATGCCTACAATCAAACATGACTCTCCCTTACCCAATCATAATCGTGTATTTAGTTGTCAACCTACCCAGCCTTCCCACAAGCAGTTTGTGTGGAAAGCCAGTGGTGTGTTCGGAGTAGGCCATTCATTCTATCAATTCATAGTAAAGCACTGCATGTAACGTTCAGTAACGGTAACTGCACAGTAAATAGTTAGAGTACCCCGTTACTGATACAGGAACGACGTTACCAAACGCATTATTACCAACGCTGATGAGGGGTTACAGAAGTTGTGGTTTGGATAAATAATAACATTATTATATATATGGTTTATACTTAAACTACATATTGATGGGACTGGAAAAGATGCACAGTAGCACAGCCTATATAAAAGCATACATATGTCAGAGCTACTTTAGTATTATATATAGATCTTGCAAGTTTAAATAAATGATATATAGTTTTTAGGTTTCATGTCCAAAACTTCAAGCCACAGGTTGAATCCAGTGATTCTTGTGTTAACGCGCACTTTGCACTTTGATGCTTTAAAAGCAGTAGACTCATGTAAGCCTCTTGAAAAACCAATAAGTTAAAATTGCCACTGTATTTAGAATGACCAGCCCTAAGGCTCATTTCAAAAGATTGAGAGTTGGCCCTAACTTAGAGGTGGCCAGTATGATACAATATTTTCTCACCTGAAGTTTTTCAGAGCCTTTTCTGGTTAGTCACACAACTTGACATAAAAAGAGAAAAGAAATGCTTGGCTTACTAACTCAAGGACACTGAAGGACCCAAATGTTGACTTTATTCTTATGGGACTGAAGTAGGGTAGTTTTAGCCAAATGCTTGTTCAAAAACTGTGACCCAGTTTGGTAGTTTAGAGAAGAAGACTAATGAGCCTCATCATTCTTCACAGACAGGCAATTTGAACAACACAGCAACCTGATCAGATTTAAGTGAACCATAACCATAGCTCATGTTATAATATACTGCGTTCCTTTTTGACAACAGCCTTATTCCATACTGTTCAGCCAACTTTGTGATATTAGTTGGATTACCACTTTTTTGGCTAAGTTGCTGTTTTTCAGTTTCTTCTTCTTTGTTTTAATACCATTATCAGTTGACTGTGGAATATTTAAAAGTGAGTCAATTTCAAAACTGGACTTATTCCACAGGTTCCTATATGTGATATTCCTATCACATACCATGCTGGAATTCCTAAGAGTGACTCATAGTTTCACAAATGTTTGTAGAAACAGTCTGCAGATCTAAGTGTTGGAATTTACATACCCGTTGTCTTGGAGTGAACTGGGACAATTAAATTCAATGATTTTGATGTGTTAGCCAAAACATTTGGCAATATAGTGTTTATGAAAACTATTTATTTCCTGAGAGACTCAGTTTCTTTGCCAGCTTGAAGAACCGCTAAAGTGTAACTTCTGAACCTATGGGGAAAAATGCCTACATATCATTTTACAGAAACATTTTCTTTGTGAGTCCAAGTACGTTATTCTCATTTGAAAATAAATTTTTTGTTCACAGTTCCTTTGAAATATGACAACCAGATTTCTCATCTATTCCTGCCTAACGTTTGCAGCGATTATTGTTTTAATGTACTGGATGTACTTATGGATTCTGGAAATTACCTTAAACCCCTAAACTACTATATGCACTTATTGGCAATTTCGGAAGGTCATTTTCAAACTTCTCCTGTACATCTCCAGAAAAACTATTGACATGATAAAAAAATCTAGTCTAAAATATTTCCTAATACAGAAAATTATGGGATTTTTTACCCACTCTCTGGTTGCCTTAACAAAAGACATTTGACATTTTAACAAATAACCTAACCCGACACTGATGTGTTAAACTCTACTACTAGCTACTAGTAGGTAGTCTACGTATATTTGACCATTGGGTTGGTTAGCAAAGTGACAGATTTTATGTGGGTTATAACCGAATAGTTTTTAGAGTGTAGTCCTCCTAATAACATTTTAGCAATATCAAGGAAAAACAGAAAGACAGCTGTGAAAACAGAGTAGAGGTGAAAAAAAGATGTAGATCCAGTTTAACTATTGTGTGGATCTGGGTGAGTTTTTTAAAAAGTACTTTGACTGGATTATTCGTGAAACATCATCATAAAAAACCCCCCAAAAAAAACAAAAAAAAACCTTGGGAACATTCCGGTCATTTCAGAGCTATCGGAAGGGGTCCAGACAAACACAGCTAAAGAACACAAGCATATATGCATTCTGGATTTTTGTGTTTTCTAATTTCCTTTAAGCATTATCCACTTAGAGAAGGACAAATAGCTGAGATGTGCATCACCACATACTTAATTTAACTTCCTGTGAATGCTTAGTCAGAATGTTTCATTTTTGATAACAAAAGTAGCTAAACCTCATTCTGAATGCATTTCTCATCTGCTGATGCCTTTAGTGGTTAAAGACTGATTTGTAGATTATACATGTTTTCAACTCTTTAGCACTTTAGAGGTTTTAAAGTCATAAAAAGAAACCAAGAGGTTAAAACAAATCTGGATGTGTTTTAAAAATTAATAAACCAAAACAGACCAGAAATATCTATATGATCTGTGTGTTGACAGTAAGACTACGTGTGCAGTGGCCATGACTAAGTACCCCCAAATCATATAAATAATGTGTTACATTGATTTCTCAGATTTTTGCTCTTATGTTTTGAAAGGCGAGTGGTAGCTGACAGAGACATCCCTATCATTTATCTTTAAGCCTCTACCTCACCTTCTCCGTTTGAGGTGGGGGGTGGGTTCCGCCAAGAAGTCGTCTGTGTGGCAGAATGAGTAGCCTGCCTGTCATCTCTGTCTTGTCGAGGCTCGGCAATCTTACTAACTATACTCTCCCGTGGCCCAGCCTCGCTCGCTGGCCGGGTTTTCCACCAGCACTGACAACCCACATATAATTAAAGGCCATGAATGCAGTGCTACCTATGAGTGAAGCTGACAGCAAGGGGCCTACCTATGGCTAATCTCGTCCTCTCTCTTATTTTCAGACTGCTCTACACACCCGTTAGTAAACAGCTCAGCAGAGCGGTGGGTCGGCTAACGGGCGGATGGGGACCCACTGGCCCTAATTGATGATCTCTTAGTCTGGAGAGGGTGGGTCTGGAGGAGCAAGTGGAGACATGGGGGTGGCTGTTTTTTGATATCTAGACCTCCCACCCATCTCCTTCCTCCCTCTTTCCATTGCTCTGACCCCCTCTTGGTGAGGAGGTGCTACTGGTTCTCTGGCACAGCAAATGCTATGAATGCAACAAGGCAATTTTCATTCCTCCTGGTTCCTGAAGAGTAGAAGAGAAGACATTTGGATAATGTATGCTTCTAATTTACATAGAAGCACCAGATTTAAGGAACTTTAACTAGTTGTAAAAACATAATAACCAGAGATATTTCTAACAGCATTGAAAGCTTTAGTATTTAGTACAAAAATAAAGGAATGTAGATATGTAGATAATTCCTCAATGTCAAAGAATAAGACTGAAAGAATCATAAAACAAGATATTTGTATTTGTGTCAAGTCTTGACAACCACAGAATCCCAGAAGAAGCAATGTATAAAAGCCATGTTGTTTCTTATATATGTGTGCACAGTGAAGTAGAAATGGGGTTTTGGTCAGGAGCCGTCAAGTGATTAAAGCAATTACTCTTCAAGGATCTGTCACAGTCAATCACATCTGTCTCCTTAGTCTCTGTGGAGCTTGGTGAGAGGATGACCTAGACCAATCCGTGTACTCTGAGAATACAGTTGTTTTGTTAACGGTAGTGGATTATTATGGGCTTCGGTATCCCACTCTAAGAATATTATATCGAACTAATCAGGTGAAGGATGACTAAGTGGCAATATTCTAAAGGTCTCAGATGACACTTCTGAGCCTCCCTGGTAAGGTCTATTCGGGGGTTCTGAAGAGGAGAAGTTTGACGGATAGTCAAACCTCAGATCCAGAAGAAACAATGCGGTTTTTGTCCTGGCTGTGGTACAATGGACCAGCTCCACACCCTTAACAGGTTCTTGGAGGTTGCATGGGAGTTCGCCCAACCAGTCTACATGAGTTTTGTGGACTTGCAGAAGGTGTTCGACCATGTCCCTCAGGGAGTCCTGACGGGGTCCTGAGTGGGATACTCTAGGAGTATTGGGTACCAGGACCCTGGACACAGGCTGTTAGGTCCCTCTAAGACCAGTGTCAGAGCTTGGTTCACATTGCAGACAGTAGGTCAGTTTTGTTTCCAGTGAGAGTTGGACTCCGCTGAGATTGCCCTTTGTCACTGATTCTGTTGATAACCTTTATGGACAGGATTTCTAGGCACGGCCAAGGTGTTGAAGGGATACGTTTTGGTGACCTAAAGATCGGATTTCTGCCTTTTACAGATGATGTGGTCTTTTTGGCGTCATCAGAATTTGATCTACAGCTTTCACTGGAGCGATTTGCGGCAGAGTGTAAAGCAGCTGGGATGAGAATCAGCACCTCATGACCTACACACATACATGATATTGAGCCAAACAATGGTAGAGTGTCTTCTTCAGGTCGGGGACAAGGTCCTTCCCCAAGTGGAGGAGTTTAAGTAACTGGGAGTCTTGTTCACGAATTAGCGAAAAATGAAGCGAGAGATCAATAAGTGGATTGGTGCAGTGTCTGCAGTAATGCTGATGATGTACCGGTCTGTCGTGGTGAAGAGAGCTGAGCCGAAAGGCGAAGCTCATGATTTACTGTTCGATCTACATTCCTGCCCTCCTCTATGGTCACGAGCTCTGGGTAGTGACCAAAAGAACGAGCTGCTGCTCCTCCACATTCAAAGAAGTCAGTTGAGGTGGCTCGGGCATCTGGTTAGGATGCCTCCTGGATGTCTCCCTGGTAAGGTGTTCCAGGCACGTCCCTCCGGGAGGAGGCCCAGAGGAAAACCCAGGGCACGTTGGAGGGACTATGTATCTCGGCTGACCTAGGAACGCCTTGGGATTCCCCCAAAGGAGCTGGCCCAAGTGGCAGGAAAGAGGGAAGTCTGGGTCCCTCTGATTAAAGGAGCATGGGGCAGAATGAAGAAAGAAAACTCATGAGCGACGCGGCTGGCGCTGCAAGTAACTGCAGCCAGCTCCAAGGGAGCGCGCACAAACGCTACACAAAAAAACATACCTCTTCACAGTGACATACTTCTTTTTCTTAGAGCCACTTTTTAGTGGGCTGTGAGTCGTCCTTGGTCATTTCCCAGTTGCAGAAGGGAAGAATCCATTCTCACAATTAAATCAATGGAGGTCTGCGACCATTTTTCTTCCTCTTTTAAAGCTGTCGGGAACCCGCAAGCAGTGTCAATTGACGTCACAGCCATAGGACAGCGCTAGAAATTCGGGCCCCGAACTCCTGCACATTTTGCAGCACACAGCCAGTTTAAGAAAATGGAGTGATACGTGGTTGGGCTCATTCATTTTGGTTTATAACGCTTCATCACCCAACAGCATTAAAAAACTGGACATGGGTGTTTATTTTATTTACAAATCCTGCCCCATGTTCCTTTAAGCTGCTGCCCCCGCGACCCAACCCCAGATAAGCGGAAGAAAATGGATGGATGGATGGATGGATGGATGGATGGATGGATGGATGGATGAATGGATGAATGAATCGATGGATGGATGGATGGAAAGAATTGCCTGGTCATATTTTTGTGTGTGAGTTTGTATGTGTGGAGGTCAGGGGGTTAGTGGCTTAAAATCTTTCCAGTGAAATTTTAATTTTTTGCTGTCCTTTTCCCTTTTCCTTTTCTGTATCACAGCACCTCATCTGTGACAACTTAGCAACTTCTTTTTTGATTAGCTGCAGCCAAGCTGTGCTTCCAGATCTTCTTTATTTTTTCAGCACAGGCTAGTCACACTTATGAACGTTTGTTTTATAGAAATCAAGCAAGGCAAAGTCCTATATTGCCTTATTGTTCGCATAAAGTATGATGTCAATAAAGAAAAAAATACTGAAAGAATATAATACTAGAACTATAGCAGAGGTCCCGAAACAGCAAACCATGTTGCAGATCTGGGCTCAATTGAAATGTTATTGAATGACTGAACCTTTTCTTGACATTACGGTACTTGTGGTAATATGGCAGAGCAAGCCAGTGCAGATGCAAAAGCAGACAAGAGAAAAATAGAGTAGATTAGGGTAAAAAATCTCCATGCTGTTTCTTAAAGGGCAAGGATTTGGAGAGAAGTATTTATTTAGACTGTCTATAGAGAGTTTAAAACATGTTTGGGTGATTTGTTCAGAGACAGCAAAGTGTAGTAAACATCAGCACAATGGGTTTAAAATAAATATTTTCATTGGTTATCAAAAAAGAAATCAGCCTCATATATAATTAATGCAATGCGTTTCTTTGTGGAGAGGAAAAACTGCACCTAAAAGAAAAGGAGAAGATAAAAAAATAATAATTTTACAAATAATTATTATATGGAAAATCTATTAGTTCACAGAGATAATAGGGGAAAATCAAGACCATTCTAAAGAAAAAGAAGTCCTTTGAATTCTGTCTACTGATAATCCTCAAGACAATTATCCTTCTAAGGTGTACACTATTTACTGAAGAACAGTTTGCCAAATGTCAACTGCAAAATTCTTTGTAAGAATGTCCATTCCCAAAGACCCAAAAGCTATCAAGGATCTGATTAATTCTTAGATGTGAAGGGGAAGGTTGTTTTGGTGGTCTAACTCAGACTTCTAACACCTAATGGCAATGTTGATTGAACAATTTTGGAAGAAAGAAAAAAGAAGTAAAGCAAAGTTTTGGAAACAAGGTGGACATTAAATTTATAATGGCCTAAATCTTCAGGGATAAAACGAGAAAAGGTAATAGCTCGTTAAAAAAAGCCTTTCAGTTCAGAACTGCTTTTTGACTTGCATTTTTGCATTTTTAGGACAACCAGGATTATGCAACAAACTAAAAGAGGCTTTACCTACAACAGTTCATTTTAAAGTTGCTGTTTGACTTTTCAATCTTTTCATGTCCACTAGTATTTTGAAAAACATGTGTCACATTTGTCAAATTCAGGAAAAGTAGAGTAAAATTAAAAGTGAAACAAAAATTATTTTTAAAAGGAAATAAAATGGTCAATCTTCACAATCTCATGTCTCATGATTATATGGTGTTTGAGTTTAGTTTTGTCCGAGTGGTGTGGCACCGATTGTATGCCAGCCTTGCTTCTGTCAGTCAACCCTGGGGCAGACTAACAGAGCTGAATGGAGGGAATGTAGTGTCAAGTGCTTCTGGGTCCTTCGACTTGAAAAAGTGCAAGACAAATGCTGACCATTTACCATTTATTTTTTTATTGCCAGTTTCCCTTTTTTCTGTCAATCCATTCATGGTCATTCCCTTTCCAACCTGCTCAGTTGACTGAATTGAATTTGCCCCGTGATCGGCAGGTTGCCGGTTAGAATCCCCGCTCTGTCAGTCTCGGTCGTTGTGTCCTTGGAAAAGACACTTCACCTGTAGCCTGCTGGTGGTAGTAGCCTGCTGGTGGCACCTGTGTCCGGCAGCTTCGACTCTGTCAGTGTTGTCCCAGGGAAGCTGTGCCTACAATGTAATAGCTTGCTACCATCAGCGTGTGAATGTGTGCGGGAATGGCCATACCGACACTTCCATGACTTCTTGTTCTTTTCTACACTGAACATAGTTCCTTAATGACTTTAGTTATATGTTTGGGGTCGTCCTGCTGCAGAATAACTTTGGGGCCAATCATACGCCTCCCTGATGGTATTGCATGATAGTTAAGTATCTGCCTTTATTTCTCTGGGGAGAACGCCATTAATCCTGATCAAATCTCCAAATTCATTTGAAGAAATGCAGCCCCAAGCCTTCAAGGTACCTCCACCATGCTTTACTTTTGCCTGCAGACACTCATTATTGTACCGCTTCCCAGTCCTTCGACGAACAAGCAGCCTTCTGTTACAGCCAAATATTTACAATTTTGACTCATCAGTCCAGAGCATTTGCTGACCAGAATTCTCTGGGTGTACCTGGGTCCCACTGGTTTCTGCCAGTTCTAAGCTGATTGCACTGCTGGACATCTTTTGATATCAAAAGGTAATAACCTTGATGAGTCTTGCATCTGCTGCACAAAGTTTCCTTCGCCGACCACTGTGTCTACAATCCTCAACGTTGCTCCTTTCTTTGTGCTTCTTCAAAAGAGCACATCTAGAAACCCCAGTCTGCTTTGAAATTTTTGTCTGGGAGAGACCTTGCTGATAAAATGTAATTGTCTTGTCTCTTGTTGCTGTGCTCAATCTTGCCATGACATGAAACTATCTTCCAAATCCTCACCTTGGTAGCAGAGTTTGGCTGTTCCTCACCCAGTTTTAAACCTCCTACACAGCTGTTTCTGTTTCAGTTAATGACTGTGTTTCAACCGTAGACTGTATATAAAGATGGATGGAGCCTCCGTGACGTCACCCATAGGTTTCTGAAGAGCAAAAATTAAGCCAATTGGGCGGTTCCCACAGCCGCCATCTTGGCCGTGTCAGGCGTCTCGTCACTCCCAGAAAATACAAAAATGGATAAAGAGGTGGAGCTGAGAGTAGAGCTGAGAGTGGCTCTGTGAGGGTGGGGGCGGATGAATGACTCTTGATGTAGGCAGGAGTTAGTCCTGGAGGTAACGGAGGTTAGTGGGTGCCTTCAGTCTGAAAATGGCGGTTGAGAAACTCTGCTACCCTCTGCCTTCCAGGCAGGAGCTGCACCTACAAATTAATGTACAGAAATATTATTTTACTTCCAGAAAGAAATGGAGCAGATACTTCTTGGATGATCTGTTAGTGCAATCAGTACCACAGCAAGCCATCTTTGTCCAATAAGTGCACTATTTATATCTAAACACTAATAAAGTTTGCAGATGCAACTGATGTTCAAGTTCAGAGAAAGGAAATAGCCAAAGTCTTAACGTGAGTCCCAGGATGAAGGCCTTCCCCGGAGCGAGCAAGGGGGGTAAGCAGTCTATGGCGGGAAGCTGCTAGCCACCATTAGCCACCGTTAGCCACCAGCCTTAGCGCTGCACGCGCTGACAGCGAAGCGCTGACAGCGAAGCGCTGTCAGCTCATCCAAAACCTGTCAATCCAAAGGACATGTCCCCAATTATTCATAATTTCAAGATTAAATTATGTCTAACGGATGAGTTAGAAAAAAATTCACCCCCCTCGGAGTTGTCATAACGGTAAACCTGACCGATTAAACCTAAAATGTTTTTTTGAACCAGGCTGTAAACATGTTTATTTCTGCTGTGAAGTTGGTCTATTTAAAATGGGAGTCAATGGGAAATTGCTCCTTTCTGGAGCCAGCCCCCAGCGGATAAGGGGTGAACTGCAATTTTTGTTACTTCCAGGATGGCTTCAAGTCTGAGCGGCGGAGTTTGCCCCTTGGTTTCAACCTACATGTGACATTGATGACCATTAGCACCTGTTTGGTATAATTGGTTGATCACACTTCTGACTATGATCCTAGAAAAATCCCAGATTTTTATACAAGTGTACCTACGAGAATTGATGCTGGTTTTAATGCAAAACATAGTAACAGCAAATGTTGAATTGATTTAGATTTTTTTGTTAGCTCACTTTGCATTTCTTAAAGAAGATTGCATTTTTTTCTACCTGTATACTTTCTAGTTTTTGGTGCTGTGAAGCTGGAAGGATTTTTGCTGTAAATTTTTCCCTTTTTGACAATTTGCTGATTAACATCGCAAAAGCTGAAATAATGCCTCAACTGAAACCACAAATCCCTGATGAGTTGATAAGGAGGAGACGTGGATGCAGAGCAGGAGCGAAAAGGAGACAGAGAAAGAGGAAGTTCAAGCCATCTCTTCCATCGATCATAATGGGCAACGTAAGATCACTGGCTAACAAGATGGATGAACTCCAAGCCCTTACAAGGACTCAGCCAGAGTACCGTGAATGCAGTGTTATGTGTTTTACGGAGACGTGGCTGCTGGATAATATCCCCGACTCCAACGTCTGTCTGCCAGGCTTCCTGACTGTACGAGCAGACAGAGATCTGAAGACGAGCAGAAAAAGGAAAGGTGGTGGAGTAGCAGTGCTTGTAAACAACAGATGGTGTCATCCAGGACATGTTACTGTGAAGTGTCGTCTCTGCAGCCCAGATGTCGAACTCTTGGCAGTGAATTTTCGTCCATATTATTTACCAAGAGAGTTCACCAGTGTAATTTTGGCAGTTGTTTACATTCCACCTTCAGCCGTTGCCGACAATGCATGTGATGTCATCAGTTCCATTGTTGCTAAGCTACAGACACGGCACCCCAATGCATTTGTGGCAATATCTGGTGATTTTAATTATGCCTCGCTCTCGTCTACACTTCCAACATTTCAACAGTTTGTCAGCTGCTCTACAAGAGAAAACAGTACCTTGGATTTGTTTTTTGCAAATGTAAAGGATTCATACATGTCCAAACCAAGACCTCCTCTGGAAAAATCAGATCACAATCTTGTTTTTCTCTGTTCAGAATATAAACCCCTTGTTCAGAGGCAACCTGTGACAAAACGAACTGTGATAAAATGGTCACAGGAAGCTGAAGAAGCCCTGCAGGGTTGTTTTGCAACCACAGACTGGATGACTCTTTGCCAAGCACATGGAGAGGACATCAATGCCATGACTGAGTGTGTGACTGACTAAATAAACTTCTGTGTGGACAACATCATCCCCACCAGAACAGTGAGATGCTTCCCTAATAACAAACCCTGGATCACCAGTGACCTGAAGGAACTGCTAAACAAGAAAAAAAGAGCCTTCAGGGAGGGAGACAGGGAATTACTGAGGAGTATACAGAAGCAACTTAAGGTTAAGATCAGAGACAGCAAGGAGGCATACAGGAAGAAGCTGGAGAACAAACTACAGAGGAACAATATCCGAGATGTCTTGTCAGGAATGAGAAAGATCACAGGTTTTAAGGACAAGAAGGATTGGATAGATGGAAGTCTGGACAGAGCCAATGAACTGAACATATTTCATCAACAGGTTCAGTTCAGGAACTAGCTCAGCATCCTCCTCTCCTGTTCCCAGCCAAACAGACATCCCACTCTCCTCTGATCAACAGCTTTCCTGTTACACCTCGGATGTTTTATCCTTCACCTCAGCCATGGACTCTTCTGATTCCACAAGTTTGACTTCAACCAAGTCAGGAAATGCTGCTACCCCCTTTGCCTCCCCCTCCCACTTCTCTGTCTCCAAAAGGCAGGTGAAGAGGCAGCTGGAGAAACTGAACCGGAACAAGGCTCCAGGTCCACATGGTGTCAGCCCCAGAGTCCTGAAGGCCTGTGCAGAGCAGCTCTGTGGGATTCTGCAGCACATCTTCAACCTTAGCCTAACTCAGGAGAAGGTTCCAGTGTTGTGGAAGACATCCTGCCTTGTTCCAGTACCAAAAAGAACTCACCCATCAGTCATCAATGACTATATTGTGTGTCAAACCAGTTGGTCAGCAGCACAGGAGCACCACAGGGGACCGTACTCTCACCATTCCTTTTCACTCTGTACACCTCAGACTTCCAGTACAAATCAGAGACCTGTCATCTGCAGAAATACTCAGATGACTCTGCAATTGTCAGGTGTATCAGAGATGAACAAGAAGCTGAATACAGAGAGGTGGTGGACCGCTTTGTGACATGGTGTGGAAACAATCGTCTCACCTTGAATGTGAACAAAACAAAGGAGATGATTGTAGATTTCAGAAGAAACAGGGATAAGTCAAACACTGTTTCCATCATGGGAGAAGAAGTGGAGGTGGTTGAAGAATATAAATACCTCAGACTTCACCTTGACAACAGACTGGACTGGAGGCGCAACAGTGAAGCCGTCTATAAGAAGGGACAGAGCAGACTGTACTTCTTGAGGAAGCTTAGGTCCTTCAAGGTTTGCAGCAAGATGCTGCAGATCTTCTACAAGTCTGTTGTGGAGAGTGTAATCTCTTCAGCCGTCATCTGTTGGGGTAGCAGCATCAGAGCCAGGGATTTAAAAAGGCTCAACAACCTGATAAAGAAGGCTGGTTCTGTTCTTGGGACAACTGGGGAAAATCTGGAGATGATAATGCAAAGAAGGATTCTTCATAAAATCCAAAAAATTATAGACAACCCTGAGCATCCTCTTCATGAGACAGTCATACAACAGTCTGAAGTGTCTTCAGTCGGAGGCTTCTTCAGTTTCGCTGCAATACAGACCGCTACAGGAAATCCTTCCTGCCCACAGCCATCATCATCTACAACAACTCCTTAAAGAATTAATTATATGAGCTACAACCAACACTTAATTTCCCTCTGGGATCAATAAAGTATTTTTTAATTGAATTGAATTGATTGACTAATGAAAACATAAAGACGTCTCCTGCATGATTCACATGATTTGCTCGGGTGTGATTTTTACCGTTTTTCAACTAATTTCAAATGTTAAAGGTCACAGACTTTTCTATGCACTCTAATCTTCAGTTTTTCTATAGATTTCCAATTGGATGCAAGTCTGGTGATTGACTGGGCCATTCTAGCTGCTTTACTTTCTTTCTCGGAAAACAGTAGTTTCTTAGTATGTATGTTTTGGGACTATTGTCTGGCTTGAATATTCACACTTGTGCCATCCTCGATTCTTATTCTATTTTATCATGTCTCCCAGTACCATACGCTGTAAGATAAACCAGCACCATAATGCTCCCACCTGTAAACTTTTTGCATGGAGCTAATGGGGTGATGTACAGCACCATTCTTCATTTCAACATGAGGTGTGAAATAACATCAACAATTTTAGCCTTGGCTTCATCTGACCAGACTATATTATCCCAGTAGTTTACTGGCTTGTCAGCAGCAAACCTAAAAAAAGTCATCTTGAATTTATAATCATTCAGAAAGAGCAGAGTGTGAACATATGTAAGTTAATGTGTTAACTTGTATTCTTGAGCAGGACCACGCCCCTCATTTACTTCTCTCTCAGTAATCTACTCAGATTCGACTCACCTGGCATCTAACACTTGAATCTCATCCCTAATTACTCTGCGATCTTTTTAAACTCAGAGTACCTAGCGACCTGCGTCGCTCAGACTCTTGTCTCGTAAATCCCCCCCCCCTCCCCCGACCCTCTATCTTGTCTCAGTACTACATCTCTATTTTACCATGCCCTCATCCCTTCATCCCCTCATCCCTTCATCCCCTCATCCCTTCATCCCCTCCCTCATCCCCTCATCCCCTCATCCCCTCCCTCATCCCTTCAACCCTTCCTTCATCCCCTCATCCCTTCATCCCCTCCCTCATCCCTTCATCCCCTCCCTCATCCCTTCATCCCTTCAACCCTTCCTTCATCCCCTCATCCCTTCATCCCCTCCCCTCATCCCTTCATCCCCTCCCCTCATCCCTTCATCCCCTCCCTCATCCCCTCATCCCCTCCCTCATCCCTTCATCCCCTCATCCCTTCATCCCCTCCCTCATCCCTTCATCGCCTCCCTCATCCCTTCATCCCTCCCTTCATCTCCTCCTTCATCCCTTTATCCCCTCATCTCTTCATCCCCTCCCTCATCCCCTCATCCCTTCATCCCCTTCCTCATCCCTACCTTCATCCCTTCATCCACTCCCATCCTAACCCATACATCACTCCATTCCAAGTCCTAATATCTGTTTCTTTCAGGTAGTATGTCTGGGGGGGTCCTGAGCAGGCTCGAAAAGAAGACAGACTTCTGAAGACTGCTCCCCCACACAGAATCTTCAAGCCTCCATCAGCGCATCCTTCCAGACACACCATCACTTGAACCTTTTCGTCAATAAATGTTCTAATCTAAACAATCTAATCTTTGTAAGTGTGGTCCATGCTAATGAATGCAAGTTAAATGGTGAAACCAGATCACTGACACATACGTACACTTCTTCTGCTTCACATGCGTATTTTTCTTCTGCTTCTTCTTCAGCAATGGAGTCTTGTGTTGTGAGTGTTCATGGGGAGTATCGCTGTTGAGTCCATTACTTATTGTTTTCCTGGAAAAAAACTGTACCCACTTTTTTCAGGAATTCTGATGCGTTCTGTGAGTTCTCTTTGGCTCTTTAACAATTCTTTTGATTACTAATTTTACCACTCTATCAGAAAATAAATCAACAATCATGTTCTTTCTACTTCCAGATTGTGGCCATGATGGCTCTCACTGGCCCATTCAAACATTTAGAAGTGCAGCCTAAACCATTGTCAATATTTTTCAACAGTAAGATTTTTTTTTTAGCATTGTTTAATGTTATCAATCGTATCTCTCTGTGTATTACTTCGGCAACACGAACCCTCTTTATAGGCCATCAGTTAATATCTAACCAGCTTATACTAATTTGCACAAAGCAGCAGGGATGTTTAAATGCTGACAGATGCTTAGAGATAGGTCTAGAGATGTAGAAGATTTTTGGTTTTCCATGCCTTTTTTGACATCCTTTTCTTTGTCTTCAAAACCTAATCCCTGTACCATTCCGATATATATGTATGTATGTATGTATGTATGTATGTATGTATGTATGTATGTATGTATGTATGTATGTATGTATGTATGTATGTATGTATGTATGTATGTGTATATATATATATATATATATATGTGTGTGTGTGTGTGTGTGTGTGTGTGCATGTGTATGTGTGTAGATCTATTAGATCTTTTAGCATTACGATCACAATTTAATATTTATTTTAACATCTGTTGACTGAATAGCACTCGTCTATGAGACTGCAAATACTGTATTTCGTCTTCCTTTCTTTTATCCTGTTTGTTCTCTCCTTGTTGCTACAGCACATACCCTTTCTTCCACTTCTGCCTCTTTGACTCTGCTAAATTCAGAGCTGTGACACTAAATGGAGGCTTTTTGGCAGCTCTGTGCTGTTATGGAGGACCGACTGCCCTGCAGATCCCCTGCTGCAGGAACCCTGGCAGCTCAGCTCTGAGTTCGTTGCAGATGACCTGCGTTCTGTGCTGTTGCTGAGTCTCTTGTGCTCAGGCTTGCGTTTCTGTGCTGCTGTGCCCGTGTTTATCTCAGGACTTTGTGACCCCTCTCTGTTACGAGTGTGCCCATGTGTTGTTTCGGCATTGACTTAGCAAGCGCCTCTGAGGTCACATAAAAAGACTTTTGTAGCTGTTATTTAAAAAAAAAAACTATTTAAGGTTGCAGTCAGACATGAATAAAGTCATAAAGAGGAATGCTTCTTGTAATTATACCAAATCTTAACACTAAATGGTAGTACTAAAGTTCAGTTATGTATATGTCAATTCACATAATAAACTAATTAAATTTGTGTCTAATCCAATCCAATTATGATCCAAAAAGAAAAACAACCTTAAAAGAAAAGAAATGTACGCATGTGTCAGTGATCTGGTCTCACAATTTAACTTGTAACATTCACACTCTGCTGTGTTAGAAATTATTATAAATTCAAGATGACTTTAGTCTTAAAATGAGCTTACATGCATGATGCGTGTGTCTCTGCTTCTTTCACAAGAGTGAATAAGCTTGTATATCTTTACAAACATGATGTCCTTTGTTTTGCAAATAGAGGTGATTATGAGTGATTATCTTCGAAAATCCCTGTCTGTACTAGATGAATGTTGTATGTTTGTGATTGCATATGTGTACAAACACACGGATTACCCGGTCTTTGTAATTTTAATTGAATGGGCAAGTTGAAATTTTGCACAATATTAAACTTTCCCCTATTCAGATCAAGAACCAGAATAGAAACCATTAAATTACCATAATAAATTTACCTACTTACTTAAGTATTAGATTTAGCTCATAATTAAAGGTTACATAGTTTGGTTATCTGCAGATGCATTTGTTTGTTAAGTAGGGTAATCTTCCTCAGCCTTTTAGAAAGGCAACCAAGAATAGCAAACTGTCACAATCTGCCAGAAACTGTGACTGGCTGGGACTGCGAATGCACGCTTCAGGCATTTTCCAGCCCTATCTCAAACCTTACATCATCTATTATTTTCCTGCTCATATTGATATGCGATTTTTTTTCTTTTATCTATGTACAAATTCAAAATGACAGAAACAGGAGTGCAAAGAACAACAAAAGAACTCAATATGTAATTTCCCCTCCTATCACTCCAAATACACACACAGAAATTTTGGAAGTGTTGTATCCATAAATATCGGATCTCTCTCTTACTCTCTCTCTCTCTCTCTCTCTCTCTCTCTCTCTCTCTCTCTCTCTCTGTATATATATATATATATATATATATATATATATATATATATATGTGTATATATATATATATATATATATTGTTCTCTACTATTCGTGTGATTGTTTTTGAAGTCAGATATATTGTTTGTGATGTCTCCACGCAGTCTGGCTGTCACCAACCCCCGATGTCTACATACTGGATATTATTTCTGTCTGTCCGTACTCCATCTTGGGGCACAATGGAGCCTCTTTCATTTTCCGTGTCATAATGCGATAGCACAAATTTCCCTGCGAGGCATCACACTATTGGAAAAGCGAATAACATATGTTGTGTCTCAAACTCACCCTTCTTCCCCTTATCCCACTGGTGCAGATGACCAGTGAGTGTGCCAGCGCCAAGGGCTGAGGACGAAGAGGGAAGGCAAGAGGAAGAGGAAAGTGTTCCAGGAAACATGTCACATAGACTATCATTCATCTACTCTGTGGAGAAGAGAAATAATGGGAAATTTCCCTATCAAAGCCAAGAAGAAGCGCCATAATTCATTAAATTCAGAGTACCTTCACCACCGAATGTGGTTTTGTAATGTTTTGCACGTATGTTTTATAGATATTGGAGGAGAAGAGTCTGCACTGCCTTGAGGTACCTTACAAAGCAGATTATCTTTTTCTTGGCATATACTCTAGCTCGGTGCTTTCCGACAGGGTGTGTGTTTAGGTTTTTGTTGTGAGTGTTTTCTATTGTATCATCTTTCATTTAGTAGCTTGCCTATGCTAATCTTTAACCCAGCACCAGGCTTGCAGGGCATACTGGCAGCTTATGTAATGAGAAGATAAATAAGCTTAAAGAACTAGAAACTTTAACTGTCAAATCCATGCTGTTGGCCTGTTCTAAATGAGCAAGCAATGTAGGGTCTTGCAGACGTATTTGTATCCATTGAAATCTTTTCACATTTTGCCACATTACAACCACGAGTGTCAAACACGAGACCAACACAAAGTAACATCTAGCATCTAGCCCAGTACTTTATAGAACCACATAGAATAGAATAGAATAGAATAGAACAGAATAGAATAAAAAGAAATCCTTGAACAGATTCTGATCCAGCTGTTTCCTCTCTGCTTTAGATAAGATGCTAATCCAACATACTACACCATAGAAGAAGGCTGCTACCACAGTCAAAAAATGGACCTCAGTCTGCACAGCAGATAGTGCTCTTCCTGTAAAGAGTTATTTTTTATTATTATTCTTTGGATTCTGTACATAGGTTTTGCCCATTCTTCTTTGCGAACTAATTTAGGCTTTGAGGGTTTCGATAGAAAACATGTAAGCATCCTGTTATGGTGGAAAATACTTCAGGGTTCCAAAATAAAAGAAGACTGAGTCCCAGAAGGCGTTTAAGTATTTAATTCAAACATGTCTGGCCAGAAACAAGGAAGAAACAGGGTTGCCATGAATTCCCTACCCAACCTTTCTGATCTAACAGTGTAATGGTGCGTTCACACCGCCCCAAACGTCAGCGTCAGTCGCGGCAAGATTACATGTAAAGTCTACGGTTGAGTCCGTCAGAGGTCCGTCAGAGTCTCTGGGGTGCGTTGTGTGCGTTGGCTCCGTCACCTTTTCAAGCGTGACCTGCGTTTCAAATGGCAACGTAGCAAACGCAAGCAACGCAGAAGTTCAGCTAGCTGAACTTTTGACGGACTTGACGCAGGGCGCCAACCAATCAGAGCGTCTCACTGTAGCGACGTCACCACACGTATCTTCTTCGCGCTCTTTTTTGCTCAACGTACATGCGTCAAACTAGATGCGTTGGGAGCGTTGCCTGACGCAGTGTGGTGTGAAGCAAGCGTTACAAGCTTCAACGTACATGCGGCAAACTAGATGCGTTGAGAGCATTGCCTGACACAGACAAAGTGTGCGGTGTGAACGCACCTTAAGTAATATTCAGCTATCACTGTTAACTCTCCAGCATGTCTCCTCCAATCTTCATGTCCAGCTCCTGGAGAACTGGTTTATGCCAGTCTCACAGTAAAGCATGAACCAGCACATCTCAGGTCAGACTGTCCGTAGCATGCAGCATGTGAGGCTGGGGATGAATGTCTCGGACTCTCGGACCATCAGCACCAGCTCCCCTCAGGGCTGTGTTCTTTCTCCTCTGCTCTTCTCCCTGTACACCAACTGCTGCACCTCCAACCACCAGTCTGTCAAACTAATTAAGTTTGCAGATTACACCACCATTATTGGACTCATCTCGGATGGGTATGAGTCTGCCTACAGGATGGAGGCTGAACGTCTGGTGTCCTGGTGCAGCCGCAACAACCTGGTGCTGAACGCCCAGAAGACAGTGGAGATTATTGTGGACTTTAGGAAGCACACAGCCCCACTCCCCCCATCATCCTGACTGACATCCCCATCACCACTGTGGATTCATTCCGCTTCCTGGGTACCACCATCACCCAGGACCTCAAGTGGGAGCCCACCATCACCTCGGTCATAAAGAAGGCCCAGCACAGGATGTACTTCCTGAGGCAGCTGAAGAAATTCAACCTGCCAACATGGATGATGATGCAGTTCTACACTGCAATCATCGAGTCCATCCTCACCTCCTCCATCACCGTGTGGTATGCTGGAGCTACCAACAGGGACAAACAGAGACTGCAGCGTGTGGTGCGCTCTTCTGAGAAGGTGATTGGCTGCAGACTCCCATCTGTGCAGGACCTGTACACCTCCAGGACACTTGGCGTGCAGGTCGGATCACAGCCGACCCTTCTCACCCTGGACACAGACTGTTTGACCTGCTCCCCTCAGGCAGGAGGCTCCGGTCCATTCGGACCAGAACCTCTGGCCATAAGAACACTTTCTTCCCCTCTGCTGTTGGACTCATGAACAATAACCCTAAGACTGTTTCCACCACCCGCTCAGTTACATGACCCATATTGTGGTTTTTTGCACCTGTCTGATTTGCACCAATCGTTACCTGCACTCATGTATATAACAATCTGTTTAGCATATTATATTTTTATTTAAGTGTTTGTCTGTTTGTTCTTGTATGTTTGCACAAAGTACCGCAGCAATTTCCTAATGTTGTAAACCTACCCAACATTTGGCAATAAAACCCTTTCTGATTCTGATTCTGATTCTGATCTCACTGCCTCGTTGACTGTCTCTCTGGTGATCTGACACATCTTTATCAGGAACATAATGCTGGAACAATAACCTTGCTTCACCTAACTTGTCATCTTGCCCTAGATACATTCACTAGACAGAGAATATGTAATTAAATCCTAATTACCTTGAAATATTCCTTTTAACAATCCTTTTTCAAATTTTGCAAGGACTCACCAATTTAATTTAAGTCTGGGCTTTGACTGGACCCTTACAGGGCTTACATTTTGAAATAAACCAGGGGTTTTTCACTCTACTCCACAATAGCCGCCGTCATGCAATTTTATAATTAATTCCTGCTCAAACACACTTAAGTCAAATCACCAAAGTATGACAACATGTTCTGCATAGGTGTAACGAGTTAGCTATTTTACTCAGGTGTGTTAGACTTGAGATGGATCTAAAAGTGGCAGTTTCTCTTGAGGACTGGAGTTAGCAACCCATGATCTAAACCATTGTGTTGTAGTAATGGCTTTATGTTTAGGATTAGTTTCCTAATTGAAGCTGGATATCCTCTCTGTTCTTCTAATAGGTTATGTTCCAGGATTGACTTGAATTTAGCTTTATCTATCTTCCCATTGAATCTGAACAACTTCCCTGTCCCTACTAAAAAAGCATCCTTACAGCATGATGCTCCCAACAAAATGTTTCACCATGGGAGTTTTGTGTTAAGAGGGAGGCATCCCTTAACCTGAAGACTTATGGCTAACAAGCAAAGTTTGTTATGAATTTCTTTCAACAATGGTTTTCCTCCTTCCTACCATTCCATAGAGGCTACATTCCATAGAGGAGTACATGACTAATCCTTGCCATATCAACAGATTGTCTAATCTGAGGCGTTGATCTCTGCATCTCCTCCAACGTTCCTACGGCTCTAAGCTGCATCTCTGATTATTGCTGTCTTGTTCATCCTGTCAGCTTAAGTGGACAGCAATGTCTTGGTAAGTTTGCAATTAAACCATACATATAACAAGTTAGGTGATTATTTGAACAGGTCTTAGTAACATGGCCAAATAAATTATAACCTAACCCTGCTTTAAACTGCTTAACAATGTTATCCTTAATCTGTTTATGTTCCTTGATCTATGTGAAGGTATCTGTACTCACAGATTTTCTCTAACAAACTCTCAGGCCTTTACAGAACAGCTAAATTTACACTGAGATTAAATTAGACTTGGATTGAAACTCTTGATCAATGAACTTCATCAAGCAGTTGATTGCATAATATTTTTTGAGGTTATCAGATTAAAGGTGGGTACAAATGGACATCATACTTTTCAGAATTTCATCAGTAAAAACATTTGAAAACCATGAATTATTACACAATTGTCCACTAGTACGTTTTGGTCTATCACATGAAATTCATGTTAGTTTGTGTTTGTACCGTTACAAAATGTAAAAACAAAGTTTAAGCAATGTGAATACTTATACAAAGCACTGAGTTTTCATCTACTTATGTGGAACATTGATGCATGGCTTTGACAGGCAGGTAGCTTCAGATGTCTCATCTGGCTGTTGATTGGACGACGAGGGGCAGTTATTACACTGAAGATAAAGAGAAAGTGAAATGGAGAGCAAGCAATCAAGGTGGCGAGTGGGGAAAGGAGGAGAGTTGGTGAAAGTGAGAGAAAGTTCAAATGAGGCGAGAAAGATGATGAAAAGAGGAGCCACTCTGTCCTTTGAGACTCTTTTTCCTCCCTTGCTGCCAAATTAGCCCAATTAGTCAAAGTGGCCTCTGTTCGGGCTGCTGTCAAACCCCAACACTAAGCAGCAGTGCCAGCGGTCATTCTCTCTCATTTAAGTCTTCTGACTTTCTGCTCTGTCGTTTCTTCTCCTGAGCCACCTGTGCCTGTTTCTGCTGAGCAGTTACACTGTAAGAATGTGTGCACGTACCAAGCCAGAGATTCTGTGTTTGTGTGTGTTTGTGAAGAAAGCTTAAAAGAAAGACTCACTTTAAATCAATCCCTCTCCCAGCGTGGTGCCTTAGCATTCCTTCTTTTAGTTGCAGTCTCCAAAGCAGAGGTGTGAGATATTTTTTACACCTCAGGTAAAATCTACCAATTCTCTTTAAAGTGTACTATTGCCAAAATTCTTTTATGTTGTAACATCTGAAGCACTGATTCAAAGAAATTATTTAAGAAAAAAGGAGACTTGGGAAGTCTGTAAAAAGCCCTCAGCATGGGTACATATATGAAGTTATTGGACAGTAACAAAGCCTTAGCATCTAACAAAAAGTAAACCTTGTCAATTTACTTTAATTGTTTAGCCTGGCATGCCAAAACAAAATAACTCTTGGAAAATAATAATGGGGACGTTCACCCTACAGCATCTCTCATGACATCATTCCGTCACCAGTAACACAAATCCACAGTCCCTTTAAAAAAACAAGCCACTCCTTGTTCCTGAGATGAAGGGATCACTTAGAACTCAATAGCTGTCATCTTTTATTTCAAATCTCTGAAATTGGAGGCAAAGCGGGTGTGTGATAATCACCTGCCCATGGGCCTTTGGAGAACAGAAGGAGTGGAGGAGGCATGGGTAAGAGAAAGAGAGAGAGGACTTTAATTGGTCAACCTTGTTGGATGAACAAACACACCTTAAGCCAGTTCAGTGGTGGGAGGAAGAAAGGGAAGTCACTAAGTGAACTAAAGTGCATGCATTCATCTCTTAAATATACCTACTGTAAGCAGTGCTGTATTTCACCCTGGGCATTGTCTCAGCAAAGTTAAACACAATTCTGAGCCGTAAAAACAGAGGATTTTTGCTTAACATTAGATACTCTGTGTGTGAATATGAATTTGCCAATAATCAAAAATCATCTAATGTACAGTGTCTTGCAAAAAGTGTTCATACACTTTGGATTTGTTCACATTTTCTCACATTGCAGTCAAAAGCCTTAATGTATTTAATTGGGATTTTAATGTGGAGGATAAATCTGAATGAGTGCATCTATGTGAGAGATTGTTTAGAGTGCATTTATGAACATTTTAAACCATGGGTTTAGGGATCTTTGACAGCACCTTTCTAACATATGGATATGTTTTACTCTTAACCATTCCAGTGTAGCTTTGATTGTATGTGTGGCATTTTTGTCTTATTTGAAGATGAGTCACCCCAGTTTCAAGCCTTTTCTTTTTACCTTTAACACATTGTCTTTCAGCATTACTTTTTATTACGCTTCTTATTAAGCTCCATCCAGCCCCATTACCTATCCCTACTAAAGAAAAGCATGCCCACAGTATGATTACGCCATCATTATGTTTCATCATAGGGATGGTGTTTTCAGAGTGATGTGTAGTCATAGTTTTCCACCACATATTGTGTTTTGCATGTCAATATATGTCCCATCTGACCAGAGTAACACATTTGCTGTGTCTCTTTTATGACTTGTGGCGGAATCCTAATGTGACTTCTTATGACATCTTTTCTTTTAACAATTACTTTCTTTGTGCCACTCTTCATAAAAAGGCAAGATGTCTGGAGTACTCCGCTACTAGTTGTCATGTCAGATTATTCCATCTGAGCTATGGATTTTTGCAGTGCCTCATGAGCTATCATGGGCTTCTTAGCTGGTTCTCTGATTATTCCTTTTTTTCCCCAGTCAGTTTAGATGGATGACCATGTCTTGGTAGGTTTTACAGTAGTGCTATACCCTTTCTAATTTGGAATAATGGCTTATACAGTACTTGGTGAGATGTCCTTAGCTTGAGGTATGGTTTTAGAAAGCACTACAGCTTTGAGAGTCACCTTAACATTTTCCCCAACCAGTCTGGTGTGTGTCTTGGTTTTAATGACACTGTTTATTAATTATGTTCTCTAAGAAACCTCAGAAGCCTTCAAAAACTGTTGCATTTGCTGAGATAAGAATATACTCTGGTGGACTCAATAGATGAATTAGCTGAATACTGAAGGCATTTATTTATAGTGCTTCAGAATAAAATGGGCTAAATACAAACACACTATTCTTTTCAGTCCCTTATTTGTCAGAAATGTCTGTCTGTGTTGTCTGCAAATAAAGAGGTGTATGACTTTGATCCTAATCAGATGAAGTCTTGAGACAAGTGCAATGAAACATGTTATGCATGTCACATTTATTTTCCTGTGCACTTTCTTTAATGAACTGAAATCACAAAGATCTAAAATCCAACGCAAATCTGTTCTTGTTAGCCAACACAGTTTCCTGTAAAGGAGCTTCTGTCACTGTACATCTCAATGTCAAGCCACAATAATTTGACTAATCTTAAAGGTATTCTGCAACATCAAAGGAATTTGACAACCAAATCCATCTACACAAAACAGCAACACAATTGTTATTATTTTGCAACTGGAATTATTTTCCATCAACCTTACTGACACGGCCTGTCAAAATCCTGTCTAAACATCATGCCATTGTTTAGGACTAATGATGATCTCTTTGGATTTGTGTCAAAACCTATTTATAAAATTGACTCCAAAAACACTCATAGGAAGAAGTGTGTGTCTGCACATCTTTTGGTAATCTGTGTACATTTATTTTGAAAGGTAAATGAAGCAGTGAAGTTGATAGCAAGCTGTGGTTGGTTGTACAAACATGTCAGTTATATTACTGAGATGTTTCATCTGTGATGTTTAGTATTGCAACGGAAAAAGAGAAATTAGCGTAATATATGTATTGATTATTTTCTATAATGAAGCATTTGAAGCTAAAACCCTTTTTTTGTAAATTCCTTCACCAAATTAGCCTACTACACTGTTTAAGTTGGCTTCATCAAAACCATCAGTTTTCTTTTCCTTCTTTCATTCTGTGTTGGCTGTTACATTACTCAGCTTCAGCCTGCTGCAACTGTAGTGCATACATTTTTAATGTGTCTAAAATAAAATCTTCTTCAGCTGATATTTATATTATATTATATTTTCAGACCTGCAACAGAGGTCAGCTAATGGGGATCTTGTGGAAATTGTTTACAAAATATATTAGCATGAGGTATGGGGCATAAGGAGAAACTGGCTGTTCAAGCCAACTTAGTGAGGATGCAAAGTATGTGGTGTGCTTGTAGATGTAGGCTGGGCAGCGAAGCCATTAGCTGTGCAACCCTTAGAGCTGACCCGAAAGAAACTGGAAAACACGATGGATTTTCTACGGCTAAAAGTACACAAGTTGCATGTACACCTGCAAGTAAGAGACTGCAATGTTTTTGTTGTCAACCAGTTCTAAAGCAACATCTCCTAAATCAGTCAATTAGAAGTACTGGCAGCTTTGCATAATTACACAGTTATTAAATATACTGGATGTGAAATAACAAATAAATTGTTTTCAATTTTGAACTCTGGTAATTATTAAAATAAGTTAGGAAAAACTCTGGTAAATAAGATTTTTTTTATTCAAAAGAGAAGTGAGTCAAGCAACCAATCAGTCAAATAACAGTGCCACAAAAGTCAAGTATTTAAAATAATTTTTTTTAATCCCTTCGAAAACGTACTTTAAGTTTGAATCTTTACTCTGTGGCATTACTTTAGAAATACATTCCATGGATTGGGCCATTTAACATCAGATTCATAGATCATCTTTGTACATGGATATTAACTGTTTTCTCTTTGTTCTTTTTTTGTTGTTGTTGTTTTTCATTAGTACCCAGATCAACAGTAACCAGATTAACTGTTTTTGCCTATAGTAAAACATTGTCAAAACTGTTCTACTCAAAAATACAGGGGTGTTTATATGGAGCTAGAATTGGGACTTTAGTTTTGTACCTGTAACTTTTAGTTTTGTACCTGTAACTTATGATTTGTACTTGTAACCTATGATTTTCACTTGTAACTTATGATTTGTACTTGTAACTGGTGTTTTGTAGCTTGTACACATTTTAAAAATACAGGTTTCAAGTTTCAAGTTTCAAGTTTCAAGTTACAAGTTTCAAGTTACAAGTTTCAAGTTACAGATAATTTTTTTTACCATATTTGGCTTGCCTAGAAGAACCAATGAGTGGCTTGCTGCTTTTGACCAACAAATCATGTTTCTGCAATTTCTATCCAGTCATGCCGGTCAGGTCTATCCAAGCAGGAGAAATTCGTCATGGCAGGTCTTCAGAGGGCTTCTCCCTCCACATCAACCCCTGGAATAATGGTAAGTTAAGCGTGTTTCCTTATGTATTTAGTTGTATACTTTTGGAAGTGCTAAAACATTATAATAAAGTTATTTTACCGGGGTAGTTATTTTAGGTTTAACATATGTATTGCAAAGGCTGCAAATTCAGATAGGAGGAGGTGCTGTACTCAAATTTAAAATGTAGTTAATCTCTTACTCATAAAAATAGTTATAAGCATGTCCAGAAAGTATAACTGACTTTTGTCCACAGCTCATCTGGCAGTCCCACAGTGTTTTATATATTAACACCTAATTGAAGCTAATTTTGATATTTGCTAATTAAACTTTTTGTCATATGTTTTAGGGGCCAAAGAGAGGACAGCTTCTTCTAGAAGAAATGCTCACCTCCTCATTGGAGCAAAGAATTTGCCCACTGTAGCATTGAGGTAGAATCAATCCAGTTATTCACCTTGTGCTTGTAGTGCAGTTTTAACCTTCAAACCTGTGATCTCGGTATACTGTAGTTCCTCCTGTGTCGTAAAAACTAGTCTTGCTTTCACAGATTAACACAGTTGCCTGTTTCCCCTCTTCGCTTGTTTTCTGTCCCTGTTTTTAGTAATTTTAGTAAATTTCTGAGAATATTAGCCTGCAGGGAAAAGTCACCTTATTGCAGGTCAAAACCAAAAGACCTGATTAAAAAAAAAAAAAAATTTTCATGCACATATGTGATGGATATATACAGGTCATTCTCAAAAAATTAGCATATTGTGATAAAGTTCATTATTTTCCATAATGTAATGACAAAAAATAAACTTTCATATATTTTAGATTCATTGCACATCAACTGAAATATTTCAGGTCTTTTATTGTTTTAAAACTGATGATTTTGGCATACAGCTCATGAAAACCCAAAATTCCTATCTCAAAAAATTAGCAGATTTAATCCGACCAATAAAAGAAAAGTGTTTTTAATACAAAAAAAGTCAATCTTCAAATAATTATGTTCAGTTATGCACTCAATACTTGGTCGGGAATCTTTTTGCAGAAATGACTGTTTCAATGCGGCGTGGCATGGAGGCAATCAGCCTGTGGCACTGCTGAGGTGTTATGGAGGCCCAGGATGCTTCGATAGCGGCCTTAAGCTCATCCAGAGTGTTGGGTCTTGCATCTCTCAACTTCCTCTTCACAATATCCCACAGATTCTCTATGGGGTTCAGGTCAGGAGAGTTGGCAGGCCAATTGAGCACAGTAATACCATGGTCAGTAAACCATTTACCAGTGGTTTTGGCACTGTGAGCAGGTGCCAGGTCGTGCTGAAAAATGAAATATTCATCTCCATAAAGCTTTTCAGCAGATGGAAGCATTAAGTGCTCCAAAATCTCCTGATAGCTAGCTGCATTGACCCTGCCCTTGATAAAACACAGTGGACCAACACCAGCAGCTGACATGGCACCCCAGACCATCACTGACTGTGGGTACTTGACACTGGACTTCAGGCATTTTGGCATTTCCTTCTCCCCAGTATTCCTCCAGACTCTGGCACCTTGATTTCCGAATGACATGCAAAATTTGCTTTCATCCGAAAAAAGTACTTTGGACCACTGAGCAACAGTCCAGTGCTGCTTCTCTGTAGCTCAGGTCAGGCGCTTCTGCCGCTTTTTCTGGTTCAAAAGTGGCGTGACCTTGGGAATGCGGCACCTGTAGCCCATTTCCTGCACACGCCTGTGCACGGTGGCTCTGGATGTTTCTACTCCAGACTCAGTCCACTGCTTCCACAGGTCCCCCAAGGTCTGGTCTGCAGAGAGTGCTCTGGGTAGCTTCATTGTAGTGTCCACTGCATTGTCCATCAACAAGCTTTGCAATTTCTCAATGCATAGTTGCAGTTGCTAAGTATGTTCACAGGACAGTTGGTCCCACCAGAGAACCCTGCTGACCATCATCTTCTCATGTTCTGCTACTTCAAGCTCATCCTCAGGGACCCCAGGACAGAGGCAGATGTGGAGAAGCCTGCATGCTGAGATGACCTGCATTGATGTACAAGCAAACATGTTAAGTTGTGTCACTTTGTTTTGTAAAAAAAAAAAAAAAAAAAAAAAAAAAAAAAATATATATATATATATATATATATATATAGTGTGTGTATGTATGATGCTAGTATATTCAAAATGTAATAGATTTATTATAATTTACTATATCCTAGTTCATATTCCATTAGAGGGCACTTTAACCGTTTTTCTTTGGTCCTTGGCCCTAAGGTTTAAGTCAATCCTTAAAAATTGCAGATTATCTCTCGATCCCCGTCAGCCCATTATTCTGTGCTGAATTATTTCCTCAAGGACATTAATGTCTAATCCCAAAGTCTGAATTTAAGAACTGATACTAGAAGGTGAAAAGTTAAAGTTTGAGTGCTGAATTTGCAAAACACAGTTTCAAGGCAAAGTATTTCATGTTGAAAATAGAAAATTCCGTTTCAAAAACAAAAGTCTATACTTTTGAAGATAAAATTGGAAGAAAAAGTTGGTTTAGACACAACAGGGCAAAACGTGGATGTTGTGTGATCTGGGCGTCTGCATGTTTTAACATTACCAGAGCTTATGTTTACCAAATTTGATTTTTTTTAAAACATAAAGAATGTACTTAAGTCTGTAATCTCACGTTACATCGTATCAGAGATTTACCAGGTCGAGTGTGCCTCATAGTGTGCCTAAGCGTTGCTATGGTAACGTTTCCCTTGCTATTCTTAGTTTAGCTTTAATTCAGGCAAAGTTATCAATCTCAAAATTTATACCAAAGTGGACAAAAGTCAGTTATACTTTCTGGACATGCTTATAACTATTTTTATGAGTAAAGGATTAACTACATTTTAAATTTGAGTACAGCACCTCCTCCTATCTGAATTTGCAGCCTTTGCAATACATATGTTAAACCTAAAATAACTACTGCGGTAAAACAACTTTATTATAATGTTTTAGCACTTCCAAAAGTATACAACTGCAGATAGAGTGTGAATATAATCATGTTTGGTTCTAAGCAGTGCAGAGCCATACCTTCCTCTCGCCATGACTGGATAGAAATTGCAGAAACATGATTTGTTGGTCAAAATCAGCAAGCCACTCATTGGTTCTTCCAGGCAAGCCAAATATGGTAAAAATGATCTGTAACTTGAAACTTGAAACTTGAAACCTGTAACTTGAAACTTGAAACTTGAAACTTGAAACTTGAAACTTGAAACTTGAAACTTGAAACTTGAAACTTGAAACTTGAAACCTGTAACTTGAAACTTGAAACTTAAAACTTGAAACTTGAAACTTGAAACCTGAAACTTGAAACCTGTAACTTGAAACTTGAAACTTGAAACTTGAAACTTGAAACTTGAAACTTGAAACTTGAAACTTGAAACCTGTATTTTTAAAATGTGTACAAGTTACAAAACGTAAGTTACAAGTACAAAACACAAGTTACAAGTACAAATCATAAGTTACAGGTACAAAACTAAAAGTTGCAGGTACAAAACTAAAGTCCCAATTCTAGCTCCATATGTTTACATCAGGGAAACTAACAATGAACAGATTTAGTAATGACAGTAAGTTAAGTAATACAGATAAACCTTTTTGGACATGACTGCCTTTCATTGTTAAAGAAAAAGAAAGAATAAGTAATATTTATGTTCACTCTATCAATCTGCTCTACTCCCATTTTGCTTTGCTTCAGGGGCCCACTTCTCAGGCCCTGCTGGCCACCTCTTAACCCCAGCTTTGGCGTATGTCAGGCGGCTCCAGGACCTGCAAGGCACTTCCAAACGCCCACTGACTAATTAGACCCTCCACATGGGTCTGATAAGAAGAGCTCACTAGCAACTATCAGTCCTACTGAGCGGCCAAATGAGCCGGGCACAGAGACGAATGAACAGACAGATGGTTGCTGGCTGACTGGTGGGAAGGGGCCATGCAGAGTTGCAGAGGAGACCCAGGGGCCACTAGGACTGGGTTAAAGAGGTCAAGACAACAGAGATCTGGTGCCATCGAAGGAAAATGTAAGAGATTGAGATGCAAATGAGGAGGAAGTTATGGCAAGATAGATGAAGATGTAGCTGGAGCAACATGACATCATCATCACCATCCCTTGGAATGTTTCATGAGGCAGAAATAAACAATGTTGCTGGGGAGACTGTGGGGCCATAGGTTATTCTCATTAACCCTATGTTTGGTCTTCACAATTATGTTGTTTAGTAGTTCTACCTGAGGCATGTTGGAGTACACCGACCTTTTGCCTTTTGTTTCATGCTCCATCTTGACATGGGTAATTGCAAATATACATTGGGGGATTAAATTCTAATATTCCAGTGACGTCCAGAGCTGTAAGAGGATAAAAAGATTGCCCTGCTGTGATATTGTTGTGCATTTTTTTTTAACCAATAGTGAAGGAAATGTTGCTTCCCATCTAAACATATCCCTTGCAATGTACCTACAAATACTTAATGTTGGTGATGGTTTGTCATTTGACTTTTTGCATCGGTAGATGTCCTTCAAAGCTTCAAAGATCTCTGTGACAGAAAAAACCCCAGAACTGCTAGAGGTCTTTGTCCGTTAAGCAGTCAGCAGATAGAAACAGAACAAGCTTTTTGGTGCATCAGCCTTATTCATGTCACCTTGTGTCCACCCTAGTGACACGCTAGCAGCTACGCCTTTAGTCCTGCTTTGACATGCCGTCAACAATAGGAATGAGAAAAACATAAAGGAGCCTCTGTGCATGCACATGAGTTATTTCTGGTGTCAGAAGGACCATGTTTGGCAATTTTTACGGTGGCAGAGAGTCTCACAACCTTTGTAGAATCTCCATCATGTTAGCAGGCAATTTCATCATTGTTGGCAAGTCAGTGGTAGAGTCATCATATGAAGAAATGCTGTGTTCAATGTGGACATGACGTATTTGCAGTAAAATTTGCAATCTCAACAATCTTCAAAAAATCTCAAAGTGGAGGAAAACCTCATCATTATATTTTGGTTTACAAGTAAGTAATAGCTCATTTATTTGTAAATATTTAAACAAAAATGTATTTCTCTCTTTTGAGCAATATTAGAAAAAAAATCAAGGAAATAAAATTATTTAAGCATTGCATTTATGAACACCTCACTATTGTAACAAGTGTAAAATGACAAAGGTAATAAATCAATTCAGGGAAAGAAAGGAGTGTAGGATGCTCTTGCTCCTTACTAAAAGGAAGCTTTTTACTGTTACAATTAAGTCATGAGCCATGTGTGTTTGAAATACACTTTAACCTTCACATTAGAGGCTTTCAGTTCTACATCCACTATGACAACCCATAGTTCACATTTTCAGAAATAGAAAAGGTTCAGTTTTTCTTAAATTTGACTTACTGAGCAGATGTACATGCCCCTTTTCTATAGGCCTACAAACTAGTATGTCCAGATAACCTGGGATTCATTGTCCCTTTTTCCAAACCTTGCACTCTTTTTATATATATATATATATATATATATATATATATATATATATATATATATATATATATATATATATATATATATAATACATATATATGTATATATATATATATATATATATATATATATATATATATATATATATATATATATATATATATATATATATATATAAATACATATATATGTATATATATATATATATATATATATATATATATATATATATATATATATATACGTGTGGGTGTTTATAGTGTGTGTGTGTGTTTGCTTGTTCTGTGCTAGGACTGTTGTGCATATGTGTGTGGTGTGTGCATGTGTTCTTTGTGCTTCATTCCATTTCTCCCATGAGACCAGCTGGTCTGGGCAGTTTAAATTGGACCTGCTGAAAGGCCCTTGGCAAAGATGTCACTTGGTTCGAGTCGGTTTCAAGGATTATCTGATCATGTTCCACTTTTGGGACCCTTGTTATGTGTCTCATGACCTTTCTGCACCTTCACAACTAAAAGGCTCTACCTGTGTCCACAGCAAAAGCAGCTGCCAGGTATCATCTCACAATTATTTTAAGTCAAGCCAGAATTGTTTCTTTGCCTGGCATACTGTCTCCTGCAATTTGTGCGTCTCCACAGCAGCTTGATTTCAAAGTCATGAACCTGATGGAAGGCATTTCTTTCTGCAAAAAGAAATGTCTTGTTATTGTTAAGCAGCAACTGAACAGTCTTGTGAGCATTCTTATTCAATAATTTTCCCTCTAATGCCCATGTTGAAAACTCAGTTCAAAAATAGCCTTTTAGAATTGAACTAATCAGCTAATAAAGTCCAACTTTGTGTAGTTTCATCCCAGTGCTAATGCAGTTGTTCTGTGAAGGTTTTAGAAGTTTGTCAGACAATTTTAGTAAAGAAACAGTCCTATGTAGATCAGGGAACACACCGGACAGGTCAGGGTTAGGGCTGTGGATAAGTCTGAAGTATAGGGCAAGCTATAAAACAATAATTTAAGCTTTGGACATCTCACAAAGTGTGGTTAAATCTATCACTTGAGGATGGAAATCAAAAGATTTATGTCTTCACAACTGAGTAAACCTACCAATATATGGCAAAAACAGCTTAAATCAGAGAAGCAGCCAAGAACCCATGGTTACCTTGGAGGAGCTGTAGCAATCCAAAGTGCAGGTGCAAAAATCTGTTGACACAACTGCCATTAGTTGTATATTCCACAAATCTGTTCTTTGTGGAAGAGGGCCATGAGTAAAGTCATCATTAAAAGAAAGCCATAGAAAGTTATGTTTGAAATTTGCAAAAAGCCAGGTAGGGGCCACAGCTATAGTCAGATGAGAAATAATTTGACATTGCAGCCTGCATATGCAAAAGGCTTTGCATGGTGCAACAACTGCACATCACCTTGAGCACACTGTCCCCATGGTGAAATCTTGGTGTGCTATTGCATCAAAACATCAATCTTTTCTTTGCAGCAGGAACAGCCAAGCTGGTCAGGGCTGCTGGGAAGATCAATGGGGTTTAATATGGAACAATCTTGAAGAAAAACCTTTTAGATGCTGCAAAAGACTTCAGACTGGGGCAGATGCTCGGCTTCCAGCAGGATAATGACTTTTTATAAGTAGAGATAAAATCTAAGCATGCTGATGTGTGTAAATGGTCAAGTCCAAGTGTAGACCTAAATTATATAGAAAATCTGGGAGGAGACTTGAAGATGATGTTCACAGATTTTCTCTGTCTAAAAGGACTGACATTAAGATATTTTAGAAAGAACATCCATCCATCCATCCATCCATCCATCCATCCATCCATCCATCCATCCATCCATCCATCCATCCATCCATCCATCCATCCATCCATCCATCCATCCATCCATCCATCATCTTCCGGGGTTCGGTCTCGGGGGCAGCAGCTTAAGCAAAGAGACCCAGACTTCCCTCTCCCCAGCCACTTGGGCCAGCTCATCGGGAGGAATCCCAAGACATTTCCAGGCCAGCCGAGAAACATAGTCCCTCCAGCGTGTCCTGGGTCTTCCTCTGGGCTTCCTCCCGGTGGGACGTGCCCGGAACACCTCACCAGGGAGGCGTCCAGGAGGCATCCTGACCAGATGCCCGAGCCGCCTCAACTGACTCCTCTCGATGTGGAGGAGCAGCGGCTCTACTCTGAGCCCCTCTTAAATGACTGAGCTTCTCACCCTATCTCTAAGGGAGAACCCAGACACTCTGCAGAGGAAACTCATTTCAGCAGCTTGTAAACGTGATCTTGTTCTTTCGGTCACCACCCAGAGTCCATGACCATATAAGGGTAGGAAAGTAGATCGACCGGTGAATTAAGAGCTTTGCCTTTCGGGTCAATTCTCTCTTTACCACGACAGACCGGTACAGCGCCCGCATTACTGAGATGCCCTGCCAATCCGTCTAACAATCTCCCGCTCCATTTTTCCCTCATTCGTGAACAAGACGACAAGATACTTCAATTTCGATTCAATTCAATTCAATTGAGTTTATTTACATAGCGCCAATTCACAACAGATGTCATCTCAATGCACTTAACAAGAAGTCATTTTAATACATTTATACAAACATTCCAATCAGTTAAAAAGTTTCCTATTTAAGGAATCCCAGCAGATTGCGTCAGTCATTGGCGTGAGGTTGGGCCCCGTTGATGCAGACTTTCCAACCACAGCAATCCTTCAGCAATCCCTCATACTGAGCAAGCATGTAGCGACGGTGGAGAGAAAATACTCCCCTTTAACAGGAAGAAACCTCCAACTGAACCAGGCTCAGTAGGAGCGGCCATCTGCCACGACCGTCTGGGGGTTTGAGAAGACAGAGCAGAGGCATAGAAGGAACAGAAGATGTGATATAAGAGTACTTTATATGTTACAGAAAGTAAAAAGTTGATAACAGGACACAGTGGATGTTCAATTACTGGGAGCATCATCCCAGTCGATGCCCCCCGTCCAACAGGGCACCGCAGCCAAGCAGGATACCAGACCAGGTGGAGCTTCTATGGAGAGAAAAACACTGAGAGAAAACAGAGTTAACAGTTGAAATAACAGAATGTACTGTAATACAACTGGAGAGTAGTAGGAGAAAAGGAAGAAGCAGAGTGAAGAAAATTGGTAAGTCTGTCCTCCAGCAGTCTAAGCCTATAGCAGCATAACTACAGAGCTAGCTTAGGATGACCTAAGCCACTCTAACAATAAGCTTCATCAAAAAGGAAAGTTTTAAGCCTGGCCTTAAAAGTAAACAGTGTGTCTGCCTCACGGACTGAAGCTGGGAGCTGGTTCCACAAGAGAGGAGCCTGATAACTAAAAGATCTGCCTTCCATTCTACTTTTAGAAATCCTAGGAACTACAAATATACCTGCAGTCTGAGAGCGAAGTGCTCTGTTGGGAACATATGGAACAATTAGATCCCTGATGTATGATGGAGCTTAAGCTTACTTAAACTCTTCCATTTGGGAAAGGACCTCATCCCTGACCCGGAGAAGGCACCCAACCCTTTTTCCGGCTCAAGACCATGGTCTCGGATGTGGAGGTCCTGATTCTCATCCCAGCAGCTTCACACTCGGCTGCGTACCACTTCTGATGAAGCCAACAGGACCACATCATCTGCAAAAAACAGAGACCCGATCCTGAGGCCACCGAAACGGATCCCCTCAACACCTTGGCTGCGCCTAGAAATCCTGTCCATAAAAGTTATGAACAGGATCGGTGACAAATGGCAACCTTGGCGGAGTCCAACTCTCACTGGAAACGTGCCCGACTTACTGCTGGCAATGCAAACCAAGCTCTGACACCAGTCGTACAGGGACCTAACATATCAAGGGGCCCGATATACTCCCAGAGTACCCCCCACAGGACTCCCCAAGGGACACAGTCAAACGCCTTCTCCAAGTCCAAAAAACACATGTAGACCGGTTGGGCGAATTCCCAGGCACCTTCCAGGACCCTGCTGAGGGTGTAGAGCTTGAAAGAAAAATTGATATCAATTCAGATGTGAAAAGCTGGGAGACACACTAAAACTAGAACTGAAGCTGAAACTGCCATAAAAAATGGTTCTACAATTTACTGACTCAGGAGCTTTGAATGCAAATGCATGCCACACTTTTTGGTGTTTTACTTAGAAACCATACATACGTTTTTCCTTTCTTCTTCACCAACATGCACCACTTTGTGTGGTTCCCATAAAATACCATTAAAAAATATAGCAGTCTAAGCTTGAAACCTGATAAAATATAAACTATTTTAACTATTTTATACCTAGAACTGTTTGGGATTTTGTATGAGCTACTTTTAAAATCCATCCTGTAAACTGCCATCAAGCTTGACAAAAACCTTTTGTAGAAGCAGTCTAGAAAAAGAAAGTGGCAAAATAAGTTATTTCTAAAAGAGAATGGAACAGAATGGAAAAACAAAAAAGGGAATGGTCTCTTATAGTACAATGCAAGCATGTGACTGTCATGTTTGTTATTTTGGTTTCATTCCTTTGAGTTGTTTTGGTCTTTAAATGAGTCATTTTCTTATCTTAGTATTTTCATCTGTGTTAGTTCTATTTTACTTTTCTCATAAGGATTATTATTCTCTGATTTGAGTTTCCTTGTACTTGTGTTTTCTTTCTGTTCTGTTTTCCTCCTCTCCTTCCTGTTATATTCATTAGTGCTTTTACTTTGAGTTTCTCTGGTGCTTCTTTATTCTTATTTATTTACCCAGATTTTATTTACTTAGATTTCATTCTTAGTTATCCCTCTGAGTTAGTTTTACCGTGGGCATTTAGGATTATTTATGGTCTGGTCTTCTCTTCTGTAATTTATGTTTACACCATTACTTTCCTTCGCTGTTCTGTCGTTTCCTCTCTGCCATTTGTCCTCCTGCCCAGCTGATATTCTCCTGTCTGCTCACTCATCCACCTGCATCTGATTACCTCGATTAAACTTCAATCCAATTGCTTTGCAATTCCTTAATCACCCTCAAGCAGTTCATGTTCAGTTACTCCTCTATAGTTTCTCTGTCTATTTTCCCAGAACATTGTCACGTCAATTTCTGTAAGCATTCCCTACTTAATCCATTTATTAAACTCTGTTAACTTTTAGTATGTCTGTATTTGGGTCCTACCTGCTTCGCGCTGACATGACAGGGACGGATATGCAGCTCTTTACTATTAGAATTTATTCATCACAAACAAGCTGAGCATTTAAATCTATCTGCTTTCCACAGTGTATATGGGTTACACACTTAGACATTTGACCCTTGGCGTGCTATTGCATCAAAACATCAATCTAAACCTCGTCCGTTTCTGACAATGGGTAAGTGCTGCACATTTCATTCAAATAAATACATACAGACACCAGTAAGTGCCCTTAAAGATGTAAAAATGCAAAAAACATTGCACATTAAGTACACAGTTGTTTGGAATTTCAGTCTTGCTGCATATGAAAAATGAGCCTTGTGCGTGAATTTACAATTCAGATGGGTTTCCTAAGGGATACCCATTTAAGATGCATTGGTATAATATATTTGTTGTCTTTACTGCTCACCACTGCCATTGAACATCATTAGGTAATGCGCACTCAGTGGTGGAAGGAGAGCCTATGTTTATCATCATTTACTTGGCAAGGAGTCGTTAGCTGGGGCTTCGGGTCGACTCTGTTGTGAACTGGGCGTAGTTTGATCATCTATCATATCAGTTTTACATACTAAAGACCAAGAAACATGAATACGATTAGCGTGTTCGAAGATGTGTGTTGGGCTTTTCTTTTCTGTAAAATGGGGTTTGATTGTACAAAAAAAACTTTTTTCCATGGTATGTCGATGCATTCACATTGACAAGTTTGCTGGAAACAGCTGGGCAGCCATGTTGGTCCAGGGAGCCACAAGTCCACACTGAGTGAATCCTTACTGCCTGCTGAGAAGGATTATGAGAGTCATTTACCAGGGTCTTGAGAAGAGATCTACATGGAACCTCAACAATCTGGGTTTTGACTCCATTACACATTTCCCTGTGGGGTGCAAGAGAAAACTATCCATCATGTTTTGGGTGAAAGGGGAAAAGAACAAACGCCTGATGTTCTTGGAAACGCTTTTTTAAATTTTGAATCAAAAACATTTACTTTTGCCACTGTGCCTTCTAAAAGTGTTCATACCCCTTGAAACTATCTGAAGCTTTCATAACTGTATTTATATTATAATAAATTCCACACTGCTGGACTCTACTTACTAACTATAGCATTCTATTTGTCTTGAACCTCTGAGAACGGATCTGGGAATGAAGGTAAACCAAAGTAGAGCATGTTAATGTCAAAAGACAGGAAAACTGTGCAATTTGATAGGCGCTACATACTATTATTAACACGAATCAATAACATCACTTTTATTTGCTCAAAAATTAAAGAAACATGTTTTAAAGCACTGTGTGTGTTTGTGTTGCTTGTTCAATTCAGTTGCAAATGCTAAGAAATGCTAATGAATGGTTTACACCTGCAAATTTTGCTTTGCTGGCAGCCATGTTATTCTGCAACCATGAGCTCTCCTGGTCAAATTTCTAACCTTATATGGTGTTCTTGTTATATTTCTAGCTGGGAATTTTGAAAAAAAAAACATTATAAAAGTACAAATATAACTTCAAAATATTATTTTGAATCATTGGATTAAGGGACTAAAGCCCAATGCACTAAACAGTTCTTACATTTTATTTGAAAGAAAAAGTTTAAAACCATGCAAAATGTCATTACATTTCACCACTTTGTGTGGGTCTATCAGATAAGATGGCAGTAAAATACAAAGTTTGCTGTTGTAACATGACAAAATCTTGAAAGAGGTGTGAATACTTTTGCACCAACTATATTCACTGTCATTGTATGATCCACAACAAAAATATCTGATGCTAAGCTATGCACAATGTTGTGGCCTATAAGAGGAATACTAAATCACTGAGAACATTGTAATGTCATTATGTTTGTATGGATAAACTGTATTTGGTTGTGTTTTATTGTGATTATTGAGGTTTGAAGGCTGCACACAAAGCAAACTCAGGAATCTAACACCGCCCTCGAGCATAAAACTCAAAAAAGGCGCTTTTCACTATTTTGTTTCTTTCACAGAGTCAGGCTGGAAATATTCTCTCACTATGGATAATGGTGAGACTTATTTGACATGGCACTGCATGTTCAATAAGATTTCTTTCCTCTCCGCACACTACTTTTACAGCATTTGAATGCCTAATTGAATTAGATATTTAATACCATTATGATTTTTCAATTAGGGATTATTTAATCCTTTTTATCAGAGGGCTCTTTAATTTAAGCACCCTGCTGTCATTGTGAACCACAAATATAAATAACGCTGTTAATGCAGCTGGCATCTCTTAATCCTTAATATTTTTGGTAGCCAGTAATTGTACCATAACATCCTTTTTTATTACTATTCCCTTAGCTTCTCGTCTTAGAAAAAGTAGACACAATAAGCTGGAGGCATACAAGAAGAGGATACAGTTTTTAACAGATACATAAAATCATCTTAGTTTTTTTTTAAGTAGCAAGAATTCAAGGAACAGTATGACCTTTCTTAAAACTGTTTCATATTTGAATTATTTTGATTTTTCAATTTATTAGATTTTTTTATCCTAATCACCAAGAGAAATAAGTATGTTTTAATAATTGCATTACCAGTCTTAGACAACACCAGTGGTGTCAGTATGTAAGCTTAGAACTTTGAGTTTTTCCACAGATGCCAGACAATCATGTCACATTACGTGCATTTTCCAGTAAATGTATTTTGCTCCACATGTTGTATTGGGTGGCAATGTAGAAAACATTTATTTACGCAAAGCACAGTTTTTGTCTCATCATCCATGCGAACAGATGTCTTACTGTTACCAGATAAATTAGTTGCTGCTTTTAAACCACATTTTAAACAGTCTATTATTGTGAACAACACTCACATTGCCCAGCAGCATTTCTGATCAATGTATTTACAGAGTAGTTAAAAAATGGTTCATCCTCTGTTTTAATGTACACCATATAGACAAAAGTATTTGCTCACCTATCCAAATAATTTCAATCACTTCCATGGCCATAGGTGTATAAAATCTAGCAGATTGACATTCAGACTGCTTCTACAAAAATTGGTGAAAAATGGTTCACTCGCAGGAGTTCAGTAAATTCCAGTCTGTTGCCATGAAAGAATATCACTTATACAATGAGCCCAGTTGGGAACTTTACTCGCAACTAAATTTTCTATCCACTATTCTAGTGGTATAAAGTGGTATAATTTTTTGAAAATGATTAGGAATGACAGCAACTCAGCCATGGGGTGGTAGGCCACTAAAAATCACAGCGTGGGGTGAGTGAATACTGAAGTACATAGTTTGCAGAGGCCTCCAACCTTCTGCAGTGAGTTCCTACAGATCTCCAAAATTCATGTGGCCTTCAGATTAACTCAAGAACACTTCAAAGAGAGCTTCACAGAATCAGTTCCCATTGCTGAGTTGGTGCAACTCCGCCTAATGATCCTTAAAGGAAATGCAAAGCATAGAATGCAGTGTTGTAAACCACGTCATTGCTGCCATCTAGAGCAGTGGAGACATCTTCTCTGGAGTGAAAAGTCATGCATCTTTATCTGCCAACCTAATCGACAAGTCTTGGTTGCCAGCAGATTGGCACCTACACGATTGCATTATGCTGAGTGTAAAATTTGGTGCTGGTGGATGGATGTAACTATATTGTTTTAGGTTGTAAAGGAACAGGAAAGAGATTTGTCAGATAAAAATTAAATATGTTATATGTTTAACCTTTAATTAAACATGCAATTTAAAAAAGGTATCCTCCTTTTTTATCATAAAATGTACAAATCAAGACAGGATCATTTTAAAATGTTGTGAAAAAAGTTTTATTTTATTCACCCATATGTTCTTTCTATCTCTCCTGTTTCTAACTCCTGGTCCTCCATGAAACCTCTTCCCTTGTGGGTAATGTGAATGGACTGAGTCTCCAGGGTATCGCAGCCCTCTCTCTTGGCTTACAGGCAAATCTCCAGCAGCCACTCAGACAGGAGCTACTACCAAAGTCTACAGCAGTCTGTGGGGGCAAAAACAGGACGATGTAAAAGAATGATGATGGGTTTCATCTTGGACTTAGAAGATTGCATCGCCCAGCGCATGTGGAGCATGGCGGAACAGGGAGAGTGCTACCCGGCCAAGGCAGAGCGTTCTTGACAGTCCTTTATTTTGAATTCACAAGGACTTGACATATGCCTCAAATTGTTTGGTCTCAACACACAGCAGATCCACGCTCTGCTGTGATCGGAGACAGGGGTCCGCTGTCTGCTGCTGAGGCTGTGTGTCTGTGTCATGACTGCATGCCAAAGACTCAATTTGTGTGTGTGTTGGCATTTTCAGTGCATATGTTGCTGTTTTGGATGCATGAATGCAAACATAAATGGCAACACGTGACATTTGTCTTTTTCTGCCCACAAGACTTGATTATCTGTCGTTCAATTGCCCTTGATGGACAATCTCTGTTCTTTAAAGTAAAACAAAGTTCACAACTACTTACCACAAAAAAGAAAGAAAAATGAGGCAGGCATTTTATCACTACAGTTCATTTACAGTCATACAGTGAATGTTTTTGCATTTACTGATCTACCTACAGTACGGTGACAACGTGTTTATCTCCTGCCAGATTTCTTTTGTATTTGTTTTTTTTTTGTTACACCATAATCAGAATTTTTTTTACCAGAGTAAATAGAAAAAGCAGTTTTCAAATGATTATTTCATTTATTAAGGGGAAAAAGCTATCGAAACCAACCTGGACTTGTGTGGAAAAACAATTGGCCCCAGTCTTCAAAACTGGTTTAGCCATCCTTGACCACAATAACTACCAAAGAAATTCAAGATCAAGTGCTGATAACTGATGAGGAGTCTTTTACATTTCTGTTAAATATCTTTTACCTGCTCCTCTCTGTAAATTACTTGAACCTTAGTTACATTGGAGGATGTATGTGCATGGACAACACGTATAAAATCATGCCAAAGCATCTTAATTCAATTTGAGTGCAGACTTCGACGAGACAACTTAAAGAAAAGTTATGTGTATATAGAAAGAAAGAAAGAAAGAAAGAAAGAAAGAAAGAAAGAAAGAAAGAAAGAAAGAAAGAAAGAAAGAAAGAAAGAAAGAAAGAAAGAAAGAAAGAAAGAAAGAAACATGGACGATGATCCGCCCTTTTATCCAATTCAGCCCGCGCTGTGTTCAGTGCTCCTCAGTTAACAGCATGGCAGATCCGAACTGAATCCATGGTTCCATGTGAATGTATCTTCTCAATTGCAGGCCAGATAGAGGGATTAGCGGTCTACCTCACTCCCTGCTCTACTGTGCGTTTGGTCTGCAGAAAGAGGCGATCAGATGTTGTAAACGATCAGAAGAAGCAATTGTAATGAGCAGATGATTAACAATGTAGCAGTCTGCCGTGATAAGTTCACATCAGATAAGCCTTGGCTAACAAACAGGCTAACATAGCTAACCAACAACGCAGCTGCAAGATAACCACAACTAATAACAGCGTGAACTAAAGTTATGTAAAGGTTCGTTTTCAAACCATTTTGCTCATATTGATAAACAAACAATCGCTCTATTGTTCAGAAGAATACAATTCAATTCAAAAATACTTTATTCATCCCAGAGGGAAAATAAGTGGTGTTGTAGCTCATACTATTTAATTCTTCAAGGAGGTTTTGTAGATCCTAATGGCTGTGTGTGGAAAGGATCTCCTTTAACATTCTTTGTTGCAGCGAAACTATTGAAGCCTTTGACTGAAAACACTCTGTTGTTGTAGGATAGTCACATGAAGAGGATGCTCAGGGTTGTATAATATTAATAAGAAACGGTCAGCTTTACATACAGAAACCAGTTAGTTGGCCTTAGCAACTGGCTAAAAGATGAATAGGTTAAAAGGGCCATGTATAAATGTAATTGTGGAGTTCAAAACAAGAGTTCCATGGATCTCTCCCGTATTTCCTTTTAAAAAAGAGCAACGGCATCCGGGTTTGTCCTTTATTGACACTGAAAATTGTTGTTTTTCAGTCATATTTAAGAATGTTAATTAATTGTGATTAATAGCTACTCTGTGATTAATTAGATTAAAATATTTAATCGTTTCACAGCTCTAACATATATATGCTATCAGACCTGCTAGGAGATCTTGAAAACAGAAAAGGTTTTATGGTACAGTTCCATAATTCTTTGGAACGTAGCTTAGTCTTGTGGTGTTCCAAGCGTATACTTTTAATATTTCTTTGAATTACCACTACTAAAATACTTGAGCCACCACCACCAGACAGTAAAATAAGCTTTTATATGCACATTCGATTCTTGATGATCTTAGTGTTTCTAACATGCTATGAAATTGGAGATATAAATCACATGATTGGGAGTCAGTATCCTATATTAATGTGTAAAACAGGGAATGGCTAGCAGAGGACAGGAGATTATGGTTGGATTTAGTAAAACTGTTTTTATAAAGACCACTCAGAGGATTACAACCAAATTATTTAAAAGGAACAATGCAGCAAAAACAGAGGCAGAAAAGAAGAGACAAATACAGCAAGGACAGTTAAAGAAGGATCACTGTCGTCTAGAATACGGTAAAATTATCTGCTACATCTTTTCTTTAATTTAGCAACTGTAATATCAATATTCATAGATCAAGCTAAATGCTATAGAATGAAGATCTTGTCATCATGTACCAAGGTGACGTGCTGCAGAAACAAATAAAGAATGACTTGTACTACCCTGGAGCAAAGTGCTAATCAAGACTGTCCCCCCAACTCCAATCTAATTGTCCACATCCAGCTGATCAGCCAAAGGAGCCCCTTTTCTCGGCACTTACTGAGATCATTGGTTTGAGAAATGATCCAGTGAACTGTACTAACTCGGATATGATTGGGTGGCCATTTAATAGCATTTGGGGGATGGTCTCGTTGATGTCTGTTGCAGCACTAATTGCAGCTAATTTACTGTGAAGCCTTTCCCGAGCTGCAGTTGTATGGGGGTAGAACCCATCATGGTGTTAAAGCTCATTTTATCAATGTAAGTAGGAGAAAAGGAGCAAAAACAGAGGTATCAAGATTGCAAAGGTTGTTTATTTCTGAGACTCTAAAAAGGCAGATAGTTTCATACCTATTTAATAATAAAGTAAAAGTATCTGGTCCATGGTAGCATCAAACTCAAAGACATTGTTAAATGCTTCCAAGATGATGACTTTTATCAATTTAAAAGGTTTTTCTTGTTCAATTTGTCCTCGCTTACTGTAAGCACGACACCTTATGAGGAACCACAACCCACAAGCAGTGCAGCCATTGGTGACATTAACTTGTCGGTTTACTCAAGCATACAACATAACTTGCAAACATTACACAATCATCCTATGAATGGCCTTCTTGTTGAATACTTATTAATCTTCTCTGCACCCATGCCATCAGCTTTAAGGGTGTGTAATGACTCGTAACGAAGGCAGTGCTCTGTTCTTAATGTGGGCCTACTGGGATCACCCCCATCCGCGAACACCAGGCTGTCCACTCATCAGTTCCAAAGGACAAACCTCTCTTTCCTCTTTCAAAATCCAGTAGTTACCGTGTGCTACAATTACACTGCTTTGTTTCTATTTGCTGCCAGTGAGACATCTGACTGTTGGTGTGAGGAAACTAAAATCCTGTTTCAGCACTTCTCCAAACTTACATTAGATTATTTTACTAAAAAATATTCCTCAACTGGTCTCCTGACTTTGTCTCAAGCATTACTATTTTCTTACTTCCATCAATCGAAAAGAACTCGTATTATTGCCTCAGTCGCTCTCCAGGCGAACTTGTCACCTCTGTGTTACCTCTGGGTTTGCCCCCCTCTCCAAGCCCTGACGCTTCCCAGCCCCACATTATTCCATTTAAACTTCAATCCTATTTACGGCCTATCCTTTCCCTCGCCTGCCCGAGGCAATCAAACTATTCATCCAGTGGACTTCATGTCATCCGGCCCTGTCATAAAAGCCTCTGTTGGGATATGTGTCCAGGAGAAGTGTATGTTTGCCAGTGTTGTGCATTTGAGTGTTTGTGGTTGGATTATATGGATCTGCTTGGTAAAAATAGAAGGTTTCTATATGTGTGACTTTATAATGGTTTGGGGCAAAAACAGCACAGAGCATTGGAAAAATATTCACACCCCTCGAACCTTTCCACATTTTGCCAAAATACAAACATGAAGTTAAATATATTTCTTAGGACTTTATGTGATAGACCAACACATAGTGTTAGCAAGCATTTGGATCCGGTACACTTGATGTCAATTGTATTTACGTCTTGGTTTTAATTGGGTCATTCTGCTCTACACCTTTCCATTGTAGCTCTTGCTGTAGGTTTAGTGATTGCCTTGCTTGAAGGTACATTTCCAGCCCAGTCTCAAATATTTGCAGTCTCTAGCAGTTTTGTACTGTTTAAACACCAACGGCCGCTTACACCTTCCCTCTCAACATAATTCTACCACCACCACGTCTCATGTGGGGAAAGTTTGTTCGGGGCAACGTGCTGTGTTAGTTTTCCATGATACACAAAAGTTTGCATGTAAGCCCAAACTGTTTTTTTTTCTACTTTTTCTAGTTTTGTGGCATCAATAACTTGATTGTTCAATGGATAGAGTGACCCACCTGTGGTGTGGATCTCTGCATCTCCTCCAGAGTTACTATGGGTGCTTTTCTGATTAATTCTGTCCTTGCCTGACAATTAAGGAGTACGGCCATGTTTTGCTGGGTCTGTAATTGTGCCATACTCTTTGCAGGCCCAGTTGATGGACCCTGTAAGATGTTCAAATTTTGGGATATTGTCATAGCTTCTAACTTCTCCACATCTTTATACCATCCTTGGTCTTCATGATGCTGTTTCATTAGATGGTATTGTCATTTAGCAAACCTCTGGAGCCTTCACAGAATAGCTGTCTTTATACCGATGTTAAATTACACACAGATGGATCCTGTTTACTATTTGAGTGACCTCTGAAGGTAACTGGCTGCACTGGATTTTTAAAAGATCATTTGTAAAATTAAAAAAATAAATAAAACCAGGAGTTTTCCTTCCATTGTGCAATTATGGTCAACTTTGTCTTTGTCTCTCACACAAAATCCCAGGAAAATAACTAAATCCTTAGTAAAGGGTATGAATAGTTTTTTAAGGCACTATTGGCATATCCACATCTGAAAAATAAAGCCTGTTTGCAGATTGATTTTCCAGCAAATTGTCTTTTTTGTTCTTCTATTTGGACTGTCACAATTACATGTAATATAGAGAAAGGATATACTTGTATTTCATTTTTTGGACAGTGGTCTCACAATTGCTCACAAGAAGTGTATAGACATGAAGGGGACAGCATGACATGCTTACAAGGAGACACCTTAGAGGGGTTTAATGGAGGATGAGGAGGTAGATGATGAAGGTAGTTCAAAGGTTAAACAAGTGCTAAAGTTCAGAAGAGAGTTACAGTAACAGACAGACAAACCGGGGACTATGTGAAAGGAACGGAGAGGCTTAGTTTGAACATGAGCTGTCAGCTTGTGGCTTTACATATTTTCCCTGTTGACTTCTCCTCTCATCCCAATTTGTGCCCTGGTGGAACCCACTGCATCAGCAGAAACAAGGTGCAAGGGAAGAGGTAGGATAAAAGGTCTGCCCATCACCGTCCTCCTTTCCCCTGGTTTTGTTGTTCCGTGTTGTTGTTGTTTTCTCCTTGTCTTTTTTGCATTGCATCTCCCTCCAATTAACACCGGGGGATGCTCCTAATGAGCCGCTGCAGCGATGTTCGAGGCGAGGCTTTTGTGGTGCGCCGAAGTCAAGGGGTGCTGCTGATACGGTGAGACAGGAAAGACGGGGGATAATGTGAGGTTGGATTGACAAGCACAAGGAGGCATTAGGCAAATGGCATCATTAAAAAGTGCAGTTACCTGAGCCAGGCTTCATGTGGCATCAGATGAGAGAGGAGAGAGGGAGACAGGGCAAAAGGGAGAAGCACATTGGTTCTGATCGCCTCCAGCTTCGCTGCTCTGGTAATTTTGATCTTCTTGCTCTTCTTCTCATGTTTAATACACTCCAGCTCTTTACTGGAGGCCTGCTCATGAGACAGAGACTAGAGAAAAGGTGCAGTATTTGTGATATGCCCTTTTGATGCCACAAGTTTGCTTGTATGTACAGGTGTGTGAACAGCTAACATTTACAGATTCATTATGATTCTTTCCTCAATAGAGTGTATTACTGAGCAATATTTAATTGAATGTTTGCAGTCATGAACCAGCAGGGTAATTTCCCAAAAGCCCCTATGTGTATAATCGGAGGCTGTGTGTGAGCCAGTTTGTGCGCATGACGATGCATTGTGCAGGTGCTGAGTTAGACAAGTGTGTGTGGTGTTTCAGTACATGTGACCGTCCTCTGTTGGTCCTCTTTTTAAATGGCAGCAAAGGCAACCAAGGAGAAAAGGGAATGTGGACTCATTTGACTGCAGAGATTCCTGCTGATGTGCCTCTAGCAGCCAGTTATAACACACACACACACACACACACAAAGAAGTATGTGTGCTCTTGATCCCCACTTCTTAATTTAAACGTTTCTTAAGCCTAACTAACCTGTTAGCTGTCATTTACATTATGACCGTTATTTGTAAATAGTATACTTTTTGAAAATATCTGCAAAATCGAAAAATGTGTTCCCTGTTATGTTCCACCTAACCAACTTTGCCTGAAGCAGTTGAAGTTTACTTTTCTTTTTAATTTTACAGTGTTAGTGATAAGTAACTGCTTTAAGGCTGTGGGCCCAGCTGCAGCTCTAAAGGACAACTGCAGTTATCGTTAAGTGGCTCTGTATAATTTGCATATTTGAAGAAAGCCAATTGTGAATTATCTCTCAAAACAGTTTTTTAATATAATATCTTTCACTACACTGAGTAATGCAGGGGTTGAAAGTAATTTAGTGTCATGTTGGTCAATAACTGGCCTGACTCTCCTTTTTAGATTGAGGAAGTTTTTAAATAGAGGAAGCAAAAAAGAGAGATAAACATTTTCAAGTAATGTTTTTATTTCACACATCATATTTATTGAAAAAATAAACCAGCTTTTATATGCCCTGCTTCATTTTTGAGAATTTTCTCTTGTTTTATTTCATTTACATTTGCTGGAGGAGGTTTCTCTCCCTTCACAAACTCCCACATCATTTGTTACACAATGTTAAAATAAGAGATGGGCAGAGCTCTCTGGTTTTTTTAACAACACTCAGACTATTGAAAGGGAAGGATTATAAATGTCAGCTGGATAAGCAACAGCCGCACATGCCTCCATACCAAAAGCCTATATTCTTTCAGAGGTATTTTAGCTGCTGGACATGGGGTCACCAGTCATCACCGTGACCATGTGGACTTGGTGAGTTTTGAGGAAAAACAGGTAACAGCCCTGGATCAATTGGTCTGTTACGAGATTAGTTCTCATCAAGACTCAGGCTTCTACCAATGGTGCAACTGTAAATTTACGTTCTTGGGTATTTATTGCACCTCAGAATAGAATGGAAGCAAAGGCTTGTACTTTAAATGAAAAAATATGTGTCACATGGCTCCTTCAGTCTGACAAAAATAATAAAATTACATCATCCTTTGGGTACTTACTAATAAAAAATGGTTGTTCAATATAAAGTACAGTATGATGTGATTAATTGGATCCAAACAAAAATAGCCATTATTGCAACTCCAAAAGGGGGAAGATAAAAATCTGTTTCAATTAAGCCCTTTAATTGGAAAAATGGAGACGTAGCATTTAAACATTTCCGAGCAAGACACATAATTGTATTTATTAACTTTATGTATTATTTCTGCAGTCATGTACTTTTCATTTAGCTGTTTAATGCTATCCAAATGTCTGATTAATAGGCACAGACGTAAAATTGACGATGAAATTAACAAGACAAGCATAGCGGTAATAATCAAATGTGGGTCTAAATGCTTTCATAAACATCAATTCATTGGAAAATATAGCAGAGAGACAATGTATCTATCTTTATAAAGTGCATTGAGAAGTAAAAAAAAAATGTTAATGGCTTTGTGACTTCTTTCAGCTGATCAGTAGCCCTTGGGTGTTGTCTCTTCATATGCTTAACATGGACTTTACTTGTGCTGCAGCTGCACACAACTAAACACTAAAGAGCATCCAAACCTACGATTATCTTCACCTACCCTAAAGTATTTCTGTAGTCTGAGACATTTAAGCATTTCAAAACGTTTAAAACTGAGTTCATTTAACAGCCCCTTATCTCTGGTGTTTGTTTTGAAACTGTCGCTCAGACTAAGCCAAGCTTTGACTGGCACAGACACTTGGTTAATAATTTATGATCTAACAATGAAAATAAAAACAAAAACGTCCACTCGGGTATATTGTAATGATTATTTCAGTTTCATAGAACATAACAGCTGTCACTTACAGTGTCCACATCTTTACAAAGGTATAAAATTAAAAACTTTTTTAAATGAGCCATATTAAATTTCACTGACTACCCGGCTGTCATGAAAAGGAAATTTAGCTTTTATGCTTTGTAAAATTAATTTAATTTAATCAATTAAAAAAGTGGGGAAAATGGTTCCCTGACAATGAATCTATATGACTGACAAATCCTAAAAACTAAATGTTGAGAGATAGAAAATGAAGAAATTCCTTATTTTTTATCATGTTCTTAACCTTGATGTGTTTTTGTAAATTTAAACTACACTGCATCAAAAAACAATGGTTTTGAAATGTTTAAGAGACGTAGAACAGACACCGTGTCTGTTCTACGTCAGTTTGCTTGCGTTTAATGCAATGTTATGTTGGATCCAAAACTCACCCCACCATCAAGGACCCTGAAACACATTATTCTTCTTCTAAGCTCAATGTCTGTTACATATACACTATTTCCTAAATTAAAACAAAGTTTACATAAATAGATTTGTGTCTGTTGTAATTTACAGACCTTGAATGGAAATATAGCCCTAATCAAGCCCCACCAAGTAATTTCATTTCCTAAAACCCTGGAACCAGTCATGGGTGACAGCTACTGTATGATCAGCTGTTTGTAGCCTATTTTAGTACAACGCTGCGCGTTTCAGTACCCAGGAAACACACAGTTGGTGACACAAATTACAAGCCCTGATAGCATGTGTACCAGCTTTTATGTGTTGTGTGTCTGAGTGTATCAGTGTCACTTGCAGAGGTCTACAATTGCAGATGAAACTGTTTTCTCATTCCAAACACAAATTAGATTTCTGCACCAAGCAACCACGAACTGGGGAAATGTTGCCTTTATGATTGTCACAGATCAACTGCTAGCTTATTCCCTGGAACAATGACTGAATAATGAAATAAATAAAACGGATGCCTTCAAATCCATAAACCTATCTAATTGGCTCATAGGAGAAATGGAGAGCAGTTGAGGTCTCAGTTTCTCAACATTGCACCATTATGTAAATTGAAGCCAATCAAACTGCTGCCATTGAGACGCTGTGTAATAGAGTTGATAAGCTAGGCGGTTTTGAATTAGCCATAAAAGGAGTCATATAAATGGATAAATTCAACCTTCCATATTTTAACCCGGTGAACTTAATTTTACTCTGAAGTCACACTGCTATATACATATGATCAGTATGGGCATATCAATGTTTGGAGCGTCTATATTCTTATTTTTGATAGTGGGAAAGGATTTGAGAATAATAAAATTTGCAGTTTTTGGATAAAAAATAATTGTAAAAATAAAAAACAACAATTATTCGTACTGCTACTGAAATAATGTATCGATTATTACTACCTCCGCCAAGGATGTTATGTTTTTTTCAGGGTTTGTTTATTTGCTTGTCTGTCTGTTAGGAACATAACTCAAAAAGTTATAGACGGATTTTGATGAAATTGATAGGAAATGTCCGCAGTGGGACCAGGAACAAGTGATTCACAAAGGTAGTGACGCTAAAAGTTCCTCATAAAAATGCAACCAAATTTGACGACGAATTTTTAAATATTAACCGGGACGAACTGTTGCAGCAGAATCAAGTGAATGACTGTTATAATTGATTCACTACCATAATTAGTAATATTTTAGATAAATTCTTAATACAATGTAAAAAATCACAAAGAAAATTACAACTCCCATGGATGAATGAGACAGTGAGACAGTTAATGGAAAAGATGGATTTTGCCCTAAAAACATTCCTGAAAACCAGATATGAGACAGACTTTCTTTTATTTAAAGGGTTAAGGAACCAAGTAGTGAAAGAACTGCAAAACTTTAAATCAAATTACTATTTTGAAAACATTAACTGAAGCTAAGGGAAATAGTAAGATACTATGGAAATAAATCCATAGATTAACTAAACCTAATGTCAATACAAATGACAAATATTAATTAAAATTTGGAGAGAAAAACCCTTTCAGATCCTCTTCAAGTTGCAAATGCATTTAATAATTTTTTAATGCAATCGGTGCACAATCTTGCTTCCAAATTTGTGGATGATGAGAAAATCAAATATAATGTAAATGTCACTAATGGTGGAAATGAGAAGCCTTGTATCATCAAAGAAGTAGTTCAGTAGGTAGTACAAAACACTATTTTAGATCTGAATACCACTTTCTCCAAAGGTATAAGTATATAATGTGGAAGCAGCTTTTTTGAAAAAATATGCCCAAATAATTATCCAGTCATTAACACACATAATTAATTTATCAATAAAAACTGCTAAATTTCCAGATATTTGGAAAAAAGCATTAGTTAAGCCCGTCTTTAAAGCTGCTCTCCGGAGTATTTGAAGGAGAGAGAGATTTTTTTGAATGCCACTATCAAGGCCTGTCCCAAAATATCCCTTCCTCTTTCCCTCTAGCCCCATCTCAACAATTATGCATGTGCATCACATGTGTTGTCACAGTGGGTCAAAGAGGAAAGCAGCAAGTGCTATTGAGCATCACCCGATTGTATTTTGTCTTGGACCTTTTAGAGGCGAACGACTTCTCCATGACTGACACTCTCTTCCGACATGGCAACTGTAAACAGGAGCGGCCTGTGTGATCCTCACAAATTATTCTTACCTTCCAGTGGCGTCCACCGTATCTCCACCCGGTCCATCCATCCCGTGTCACCTACAAGGAATTATAATAAAAACTTCTTAAACTCTTCCCAGGAGCCTGAGTCTAGTTGTGTAACTTATGAGTCTATCCGAGCCTACCATGACATCTAAGGCTCTCAGTATCAACTCTGCCATATGTATTTTTTTACTTACAAAGTAGTTTGGAAGTATGGAAAATAGACTATAAATAAATACATATATAAATAAACAGGCAAGCCTAATATTTGTGACATTGGGCAGTGCAACACTGGACAGACTTCAATAATTTCCTTTGCAAATTCCTTTTTTTACAGCTTTGATAGTAAAAATATTTTTTAAGACACAAATTGAGCCACTTGTAAAAACTCTATTGGTCATTTCTGTTACATTACAAAATAAACATGGACAAATTAGTCCAACTTTAATTTGCTTTTTAACAGCTTATGGTACGAAGGCGAGCATACATTGCCAAGCCTGAAAGGTCAAATCAGCTCAGATATGTTTGATCTCTTACCAATATGTACAAGATTGCTTTTGTGTTTGTAGGATTTCAGAGCTGTATTAGTGGTTCAGCAATGGCACATACTAAATCTGAGTTAATAACACCAACAAGGAGTCTAATTTAAAATTTTGTGAATTTCTCAACAGTAGCACAAAGTCACAACCAGTTTCCTGACCTACTTTTAGAGATTACTTCTATTATCCAAATTCCCAGTAGAGTCAAAATAATCTACTTTGGTAAAGCATTAATTTGTTGAACACATTCCCTATCAAAGCTACAATTATGCTTCATTAAAACAGTTGCATACCACCTTACTTTTGCCAACATTTAAATCACAGATGATTACTTTATAATGCAACAAGTTGTAGAATGCATTTATTTTTCACACACACTTCCACACACTGCAATCTTTAGTGTATTCCACAATTCAGTGACTGATGCAGAACAGTGACAGTGAATATTTGCTTTTGTGAGTCCTTGTCTCTTTTCACCCTGCATCTGGAAAGCTTTGACTCATTGTCTATATAAAGTCACTTTGTATGGTTTGTGCATATCTGCAGGCGGCACACCTTGCTCTACACATATCATTTGGTTTAGTGGCAACAGACCCAGAGGATAGAAACACAGTCTCTAAAAAGCACAGAGATACACACACACACACACACACACACACACACACACACACTCATAGATACATATTTGCCTCCTAAGGTCCCCTCTCCCTTCTTTCATCTTTTATTCAAAAGCACTAAGGAGGAGTGAAAGAATTGGACAATCTGGTGTGAGTGACGAGGAGGAGTGCAAGCCAGTGTGTTCGTTTGTGTCTGTGGGTGGCAGGGGTGGTGAAGACTCATTTGCGTAGCCTACTCATCTTTTCATTTTCTCTCCTCTCTATCTGCCACCAGCAGGGGGGCTCTCTAATCATGTTTTTAGTAGTATTTACTAATGTTTCATTCATTAAGCTTCAGCATCCACAGGAGAGACATCATCCATCCTCCAAAGTGGAGGTTATTATCACCTTAAATCATCTTGCAGGGTACCTGTTTGCTTGGCTGTCATGGGCCGACAGAGGCCAACTCCAGTTAGCCCCCGAGGGAAAGAGCTGTCACTCTGCCCCCCTCTGTCTCTCTCCCTCTGCCACTCCTATTCCCTCATTTTACTTGTCACCATTTGCAGCTAGTCTTTTTATATTTTTTTGTGTAAGTTTATTTACTTACCTACTTTCAGTCTATTTACTTCATTTAATTGACATTTCTATCTAGATGATGATTCTAAAGATAATACAAGAAAAACAGTTTTTTTCTGGCTTACTTGTCAATAGTGTTTATTTATTTTTCATATAGTAGAAGGCAAGAAAAGGCAGCTTTATTTGTATAGCACACGTTCAACAGCAAGGCAATTCAAGGTGCTTTGGGTGATTAGGGGGTAAAATAAACGCAGCAATAGAACAACTGGAAAAGCATAAAATACAACATTAGAGACATAAAAAATATGACACATTTAAAACATTTGACATTCCATGACATTCCAGCAATTATTAATCACTTACTCAAAGGCAGCTCTAAACACCTGGGGGTTTTGCTTTGATTTAAAGGAACTCAGTGTTTCAGCATCTTTGCAGTGGTCTGGAAGTTTGTTCCATATAAGGGGAGCATGGAAACTGAAAGCTGCTTCTCCATGTTTGGTTCTAATTCCAGGGGTGATTAGTAGACTAGAGTTGGAAGACCTGAGTGGTCTGGGGGGTTGGTATAATGTCAACAGATCTTCAATATAACTTAGTGCTAAGCCATGTAATGATTTATAAACTAGTAGGATTATTTTGAAGTCTATTCTCTGAGCTACAGGGAGCCAGTGTAAGGACTTTAGAACTAGGGTGATGTGCTCTACTTTCCTGGTTCTAGTGAGGATGCGAGCAGCAGCGTTCTGGATCAGTTGCAGCTGTCTGATTGACTTTTTAGGCAGACCTGTAAGGACACTGTTGCAATGATCAACCCAACTAAGATAAACGCATGGATAAGCTTTTCAAGGTCCTGTTGCGACATCAGTCCTTTAATCCTGGATATATTCTCTAGGTAATAGAAGGCTGACCCTCTTATTGCTTTAATGTGACCCTGGAGGTTCAGGTCTGAGTCTATTACTACACCTAGATTTCGGGCCTGATCAGTAGTTTCCAGCTGTATTAACTGAAGCTGTGTGCTGACACTTTCTTTCTTTTCAGCTGGAGAAAATTATGGCACATCAATCCATTGATTTACAGTCACTTAGGGTTTGGATGGGTTCAAAGTCACATGATGACGTAATGTAAAGCTGGATATCATATGCATAGCTATAGTAGCTAATCTTATTGGTTGTCATAATCTAGGCTAGTGGGAGCATGTAGATATTAAATAGGAGGGATCCCCAGGATGGAGCCCTGGGGCACCCCACGTGTGATTTCTGTTTGTTCTGATAAAAATAATTGCCTATGGAAACAAATAAGTTCTTAAGGTAAAACTCAAACCAGCCAAGTACTTTACCAGAGTCCAACCCAGCTCTCCAGTCGTTCCAATAGTATATCATGATCAAAACTAGGGATGTCCCGATCAGTTCACGTGATCGGAAATTGGGCCTGATCACGTGATTTTTAAATGATCGGAATCAGGTGGAAATCACTGGCTGTGACCTCATAAAACAAGCATGACATTTTAAATGCATTGGAGACAGAGATTGTCAAACGGATTGACAGCTGCGTTTTAATTTCAACAAGTTCCACTACATCAATATTCACTGTTGCATGGACAACAACAACAACACAATAACGTCACACAATTTATGGCAGGTGGGGAATTGAGAAACCACAATAGTGAGCTGCTAGCTAAGAAGAGCTAATGCAGGGCAAACGTATCAGCTCACTAGTGTGAAAACGTCAGCAGTTTGGACGTATTTTAAGCTGAACAGCAAAGGCAGTGCAGCAGCCACATATAATGTGTGCAACTTGGGCATTTAACTTGTTGGAAAAGACTGAGCTGAATTCAACACTGAGAATCTGATACGGCACCCTGACAAAAACACTGGGCCAGCCTTCACCAAAAAGTAAGCTAAAAAAAACAAGAGAAATTGCCTAAGGACAGCAATATGGTCAAAGAGATCTTAAACATGAGAGCTGGACTGATCATACTGGATGACGAATCACTGTTTGTGGTTGCAAATGTCGGATTTCGCAGTCTCCTGGAGCACCTGAAGCCACGGTATGAGATGCCTTCTCATTACTACTTTACAGACACAGGTCTACCAGGCATTCACAACAAGCTACGTGGCGACCTGCTAGTTCTTGTATCAAAGGGAGTATCTGCTTTGGGGGTTACCACACTGACGTATGCAGTTTGTCCATTTGTCTGACGTCACTGCTAAGCTATACTGCACAATGGGTTGACACAACATGTGACCTTGCACGCGCAACACGTTAGCAAATCTCACACGGTAGAGAATTATATACATAATAAAAAAAACTTAAAAGGACAACATGGATGTGTTGTGTTTTCTTTTTATTATTTTAATGCATTGCGGAAGGATCATCTCGGGACTCAGTATCCGCAGATATTTAAAATTAAATGACTTGGACTCGACTTGGGGGCCAAAAAAATGTGATCCCTAATCAATAGTGTCAAATGCTGCGCTGAGGTCCAAAAGTACCAGCACTGTGGTTTTACCACAGTTTGTATTTATGCAGATGTCATTGAAAACTTTGACAAGGGCCGTCTCTGTGCCAGACTGAAAAATATCAAAACGGTTGGTCATTGTTAGGAACCTATTCAACTGTTGAAACACAGTAGTTCTGTATTAAAGTGTTGACCAGGTTTTTGTTTTTCTTCTTCTTAGAAACAACACAGTGTGTGTGATAGAAAGGGAAAAAAAAGGATTTTATATTTATTTTAAAGCAAAGTTAAAATGATTAGATTTCACATTTTACACAGTCTTTAGCATCCTATATTAGTGCAGTTAGCGTGGATAGTATTATACAAGTAGTATTTTCTCAGTGTCCATAGAGATTGAAGATCCTAATTTTAACTCTGATGCTTCTGAAAGACAGTCCACATTTCTCAACCCAGCATGTTTCGTGACAGACACAGGCTGAAAAGCTGAAAAAGAATAATTAAAGCTACTTTGCTGTACTTCAATATGCCTTTCGGTTAACTGCTGGAATTCTTGTTTTCTTGTAGCATAAAAGAACACATCTTGACATCTAATATACAATACCTTACCATTTAGAATATCATGTTAAATCTCATTGCTTCCCTTGAAGGCTTCTTTACAGAGAGTTTTATGATCTGAAAAGATCACATTTTTGAAACCTACTCATCAGGGCCAGTCGAAGTCAAACTCAGCCGATTCTCGTCACCACCTGATTTCTCTTGTCTATTAAAAAACATAATTTTTAAAACTGCTTAGTACATTTTAGTCAAAGGTTTTGTCACTATTCCTAATAGCATCAGATCCAACAATTGTCCTTGCTGCATAAAAATGATTTCCCTTCCCTGTTTAAAACTCACATGTATCCCTTCACTGACTCTCCTCTCTGTAGCTCCATTCACTTCTCTTCTCCTCCTTTTCTCTCTTTCCTATGTTCATCTCACTCTTCCTGTCCCTGCAATCCTTCACTTTTTGCTGCTCGCTGCAGCAATTATCACCCCATCTCACTTTGCCGTGACCTCTGAGATGATTAAGTGAGATTACCTGTACAGTAGCTGTGTGAGAAGCATGCTGTGAGATAGCGTGTGGGTGTGTGCGGGATACAGTAGCTAGAGTTGCCTTTAGCCCCGGGGCAGGTGAGCCCTACAGTGTCTGTATAGGTGGCTGCTTGCTTAAAGTTTCCAACATGATTTGTGGACTGCCATATAGATGCAGTGCTTATTACCTTGGGTATAAATGAACAGAGTAAAGAGAAAAATATGAGGTAGGTTAGAAATGTGTGCTCTGGTTATGGATTACTCATAACACAATCTGGATCTACAAAGATATGTTCATCTGCAGATCAAATGTGCTACAATGTTAAAAGAAAGCAAAGACATTTCATAACTTTCATATGAATACTTCCAAGAAGAGATCCGAACTATCTACCCTGGATTAGAAGTTCTTTCTATTCATCCCAATTTAAAGGTCCAAGCCTGTGCATAGCCGATTGTTGGTTCCCTGCTTCCGTTGCAATATGCTTCTCATTAGGTGTCCGTTGCTCATCACCACCTCAGGGTGGAACTTACACTAATGAGGACACTACATCTAACGAACATCCTCCTCCCTCTGTCCTTAATTACAGCGGCCTGCCTCTCCCCAGGCCACCACAGCACCCAGAGTTTTTTGCAAGACCCCCACCCCCCCACCCCCACAGTTCTCCAACTGAAACACAAGCACCACAAACTGTTTCGTTCCCGAAAGCCGAAACAGAAGACACGCTATCCTGTCCGCTGTGCTGGCACGCCATGTTCGGAGGGCGTAGCACTGAGGCTATAAATGCGTGTCTTTGTGTAGGGAAGTGGGTGTTTGTTCATTACACGGTGAGTTGTGCCATTATTTGATATTAGCTGAAACAAGCTGTAAGCTTGCGGGTAGATTTGTGATTAAGCATGCAGTTACAAGACTATGTGTGAAGTACTGTGAACTCTCTTCTTAACAAGGAATATTATGACTGATGCACTTAATATTTACTTACTTATGCTAGTACTCAGGGCTGACCTATTTATGTTTTTACAGGAAACATTTTTACTCACAAAAGCATGCTTTTCAGGATGAAAAGTTTTGCTGTAGTTTAACGTTTAAAATTGTGCTACAACCACAGTGTTGGCAAAAAAGTTATGATGACAGACACGATGAGTTCTAAAAGATATAGTAGGGGACTAACAAACCAGGTGCTTCTAAATAAATGTAGTTTTGTGGATTTTTAGTCCATTAGTAAGAGTGGAGCATTATAATTCGTCTGTTTAAAGAATACAGCTGGGTTTTAACAAAATGCCAAGAACCAAAGAGGCTAGCACTGACCTTAGAGAAACATTCGCTAATACTCCTACATCTAAGAATGGCTATAAGACATTTAAAATCAACTTGAAGCCCATCATTCTGCAGAGAAAAACTTTTCATGTTTGAAAAATAATAAAGACAGTTTCCTTTTTGTCCGGGAGTGGGTGTCTAAGCACATTCAGCCACTGGTCAGGCCATGCAATGCTCAGATAAATTTCAAAAGACTCAAGAGTTCCATCTAAGGCTCTACAGGCCTCAGTTTGTAGGTTAAATGTTAAAGTTGGTGACAGAGTCTTTAGAAGAATGGCTTGTATTAAAGTGTTGCTAGGAAAATTAGTTTTCTTTCTAAAAAGTAAATGGCAGTACAACTTAGGTTTGCAAAGTTGCATTTGAATGAATCTCAGTGCTTCCAGAACAATGTCCTTTGGACAGATCAAACCAAAGTAGAAATGTGTAACCATTATGCAATGCATCGTACAGTGGCTTGCAAAAGTATTCGGCACCCTTGAACTTTTCCACATTTTGTCACATTACAGCCACAAACATGAATCAATTTTATTGGAATTCCACGTGAAAGACCAATACAAAGTGGTGTACACGTGAGAAGTGGAACGAAAATCATACATGATTCCAAACATTTTTTACAAATAAATAACTGAAAAGTGGGGTGTGCATAATTCTTCAGCCCCCTTTGGTCTGAGTGCAGTCAGTTGCCCATAGACATTGCCTAATGAGTGCTAATGACTAAATAGAGTGCACCTGTATGTAATCTAATGTCAGTACAAATACAGCTGCCCTGTGACGGCCTCAGAGGTTGTCTAAGAGAATGTTGGGAGCAACAACACCATGAAGTCCAAAGAACACACCAGACAGGTCAGGGAAAAAGTTATTGAGAAATTTAAAGCAGGCTTAGGCTACAAAAAGATTTCCCAAGCCTTGAACATCCCACGGAGCACTGTTCAAGCGATCATTCAGAAATGGAAGGAGTATGGCACAACTGTAAACCTACCAAGACAAGGACGTCCACCTAAACTCACAGGCCAAACAAGGAGAGCGCTGATCAGAAATGCAGCCAAGAGGCCCGTGGTGACTCTGGACGAGCTGCAGAGAACTACAGCTCAGGTGGGGGAATCTGTCCATAGGACAACTATTAGTGGTGCACTGCACAAAGTTGGCCTTTATGGAAGAGTGGCAAGAAGAAAGCCATTGTTAAAAGAAAACCATAAGAAGTCCCGTTTGCAGTTTGCCACAAGCCATGTGGGGGACACAGCAAACATGTGGAAGAAGGTGCTCTGGTCAGATGAGACCAAAATGGAATTTTTTGGCCAAAATGCAAAACACTATGTGTGGCGGAAAACTAACACTGCACATCACTCTGAACACACCATCCCCACTGTCAAATATGGTGGTGGCAGCATCATGCTCTGGGGGTGCTTCTCTTCAGCAGGGACAGGGAAGCTGGTCAGAGTTGATGGGAAGATGGATGGAGCCAAATACATGGCAATCTTGGAAGAAAACCTCTTGGAGTCTGCAAAAGACTTGAGACTGGGGCGGAGGTTCACCTTCCAGCAGGACAACGACCCTAAACATAAAGCCAGGGCAACAATGGAATGGTTTAAAACAAAACATATCCATGTGTTAGAATGGCCCAGTCAAAGTCCAGATCTAAATCCAATCGAGAATCTGTTGCAAGATCTGAAAACTGCTGTTCACAAACGCTGTCCATCTAATCTGACTGAGCTGGAGCTGTTTTGCAAAGAAGAATGGGCAAGAATTTCAATCTCTAGATGTGCAAAGCTGGTAGAGACATACCCTAAAAGACTGGCAGCTGGAATTGCAGCAAAAGGTGGTTCTACAAAGTATTGACTCAGGGGGCTGAATAATTACGCACACCCCACATTTCAGTTATTTATTTGTAAAAGAAATTGGAATCATGTATGATTTTCGTTCCACTTCTCATGTGTACACCACTTTGTATTGGTCTTGCACGTGGAATTCCAATAAAATGGATTCATGTTTGTGGCTGTAATGTGACAAAATGTGGAAAAGTTCAAGGGGGCCGAAAACTTTTGCAAGCCACTGTATTTGGCAAAAACAAATGCATATCAGCAAAAACAGCTCAGACCTAATGTCAAGCATGGCTTTGGAAGGGTGATGATTTGGGCTTATTTTGCAGCTACAAACCTTGAGCACCTAAGTTATTGAGCCAACAATGAACTTTACTGTATATCAAATTCTATTCTAGTAAAAAAAAAAAAAGCTGTCAAAAGGACTCATGATCTCATTTAATAATTTCTTTTCAGAGAGTTTTTAAAATGAATGGATCAAACTGTTGCAAAGTCCCAAAGTCCAGACCTCAACCAAATTAAAAATCACTGGTGGGATGTTGACAAATGTTAAAAATCCTCAATGAAGAGAAGTAATGTTGTGAAGACGGATTAACCAAAATTTGTCTATTGATGTGAGACGCTGATATAGTCAAACAGGAAATGACTGCTGGTTATAAACAATGACAAATGTTGTCCTAGGTTGCAGACAGGTATATCTGACAACACTTCTTTGTCATTCAAAGCCAAATCTGTATGTCTCTTGACCTATATGTATAGCACCATACAACATTTACAGTATCACATGTTCTGACAAATCTAGACGTTTCTTTCAAAACTGGTGCAGTATTTTCTATTCTGTTTAATGATTTATTACACCGTTTGCAGCAGCAAAGCCCTTGAAAGGATGAAATGGACCTAATCCTCAGTAATTGGCATAAATTATGACCAGAGGATGTCTGACAGCAGTGTTAACTGTGGCCAAAATAAGGCTCTTTAATTGGTCATTTTGGAACATCAGAAGACCATAAGTATCGTTCCACTTGGACATGCTTCAGGGCCTAACGTTTCCCCACGAGCACCTAGGGTTATTATGTGCAAATTTGTAACAATTTCTAAAAGACTGACCCATGGTCATAGCTCGTGGCTTCTCCTCCATCTCAGGCTCAACAAGATGTGAGGAAACTAATTAGGGCAAAGTGGAAACCGAAGTATGCCTCAAACTTTTAAAACCATTTTCATTCCCCCCCCCAATTCTCATCAGCATTTATATGTGAATTAAGTTCATATGTCAACGTGCAGTCTATACAAACTCTGTTCTTGAATTAATTGAAACAAAGAAAACAATAGATTAATATGAATTATTAAGTTCTTTTTGAAAGTCTGTATCCCCTATTTTCTTTGCCTTTATTTACTTTCTCTGACTTGTTCTGCTGTGTGTAACAACAATATATTATAAATAGAACAGGATTTTAAATTAGAAATTTAATTTGGATAATTTGTCTCCAGCCTCTTCCTCCTCCTGCCGCTCCTGCCAGAAATATGTTAATATATCGTATTAAGTAATATCTGGCCCCAGATACACATGCTTTATGAAGATAATGAGCACGACTAACAAGAGGAGGAAAAGAATAGATGGAGCGCTCATGTTGTTTGAATCTCTAAGCAGTTAGCTTGGCTCTCTGGGCATGCTCAGTGAAGACTTGTATTGTTTCCTCCTGTTAACTTTGCATTGTTGCAATCAAGATAGCCTTGGGAAGAGTTTCATTTGGTAAGCTTAATATAGATGAATATAAAGATAACATGGATGACCCAAGGTTATTATTGAAAGAACTGCTAGAGTAAGTAAGAAAACCTTTCTTCTATTGCAGAAATGGCAAGTATTTGGAAGGGATTGACCCAGCACTTCCTGTTTTTATAGGTTCATGATGTAATTGACTGCATCACCAGGTATAATTAAGTGGAGTTTTTTTTCTATCTTTTTTGTATAGTAGTATGTATTGTCCTTAAAGTGACCTACGGAGCTGCACTGTATGGAGTATTGTATTTTTAATTCATTCAGTTGTGTACGTGACGTTGGGAATTAACCAAAAATGTATAATTGTATTCCTGTTTACTATTTTGATTGGACTGTTTGGGTTAACCCATTTTCAAATGGTGCCACTGAATGAAGTTTAGGTAAGTTTAAGTGCTGCAAGATTATGACCAGGAACTTAAGATGTAAAACTGTTAAAGGCAAGAATGACTCCTTTTCCTTGATGACAAAATGGACAAATAATGAAAATCTCTGATAATAAAATCAACCAAGAAGTAACTAAAAATGTCTGCTGATGCTGTCGACTGTCTTCCTTGACAATTGTGCTTCATTACCTCAGATGCAGTGGAAGAAAGGGTTACAAGGAAGCACATAGATAAAAACAAGAGTAACACGTTTAAGCTCATCTATTCATCTATACACAACTGGCATCACATTGACAGCAATTTTTAATGACGGTGTTCAACACAGTTATTGAATATCCACAGGTATATCAAAATACTTTACTGCCATCACCTACCATAAACAGAATTATAGGGTGTAACTGCAATTGTCACAACAACTTTTTTTTCATTCTTTATCTAAAAATGGCAGCAAATACTTGCACAAGTTGTTTCTTTATCCTTATTTTATTTCCACTACAGTTTATGTACTTATACCTAATTTCTGTTTACTGTGAGTGCTTGAAAACAAATGTATGGATGTAAACACTTCTGCAGGAACAGCTGCCCTCTTTGGATGGATTGGTGGTTCAGTTCCACCTACATGAATCGGTCATCCGTTTAAGAATCTCGGATCCAAAATACATTTGTACATTTTTAACAAGTTTATGCACATGTGTGTTTTTCCCCTTATTTTTTCAGCCCTGCTATTTGATATGTATCATCGAATCGAATTATGCTGGTGCCTGTGTGTTTTAGCCAAAAGCCTATCATTGTATTTCTTTGCTCTAGTGAACTGAATCATCTCCCACCATGCAAAATAAGAAATAAAAGAAGATAATGCGCTTTTTTTGCTGTTAAGAATCGTGAGAATTGAAGGAAAGGGGGGGGGGATATGCCACTAATGGGGGATGAGTGTGTCGTGTGGAACTGGTGTGTATGCGTGCGCATATTTAAGCGACCACAACCTAAGATCAACTTCACATTAAGAGCTGCCCTGTGGGTAGTTTAAAAATGAGAGTACGTGCAGGCTAGCAAGAAATATGCATTGCTGTGTGAGACGGTGAGAATACAAAGGTGATAGACGCACATGTCATGCTGTGTGCTTTGACCAAACACTGTTGTGGGCTTTCTTGTCCCCCCTCCATCACTCTCTGTCTTTGGCCATGCTCTTTATGCGACTACTCACAAGTGTAGCACATTACAAAGCCTCATAGATTGTGAATAAACAGTGTGGCATGAATTAAACCTGATGTCAACCCCACCAAGGATATGCAGCGAGTTGCTGACATCTCGGGTGTTTGAGGAATCAGATTAGTTTCCAAAGGCCTATGAAGCCCACTGTATCTCTGCAGAGAATTACATGTTTTGTAAGGGGCACCCAGAGGATGACAACTACAGAAATATTGATTTACAGAATTCATTTACAAGCTTCTTTGATTTCATTTAATTGTAAGTCACATTTCTATTAATAATAATGACGCAAGTTATGTTTTAAAAGGAGAATGCAAAAGACAACTATTAATGAAGAAATAAAGAACCGAATTCACAAACGTTCCATTGGATCGTACTAATTAGTGTTTTTCTATCTCCCTCGTTCTCTCTTCTAGTCTACTTTCCTTTTCTTCTCTCTTCCTCTTCTCCTCTTCCCTCTCTCTTTGTGTGATAGATCTGCAGCCCTCCTCCCCCACCCCAGTTAATTGAAACCCAGGAGACTCCTCTTGCATAAAATCAGATTTATCTATCCATAAAAGGATTTCGTTAAAAATAGTCCAAATCCAGTGGCTCACAACTAAAAGCCTGCAGCTACTTAGGCGAGCCTGGCTCCAGCCCCTTTTGCCCCTGCTCAGTCGCCGTGGTAAAACAAGTGCTGCCTATTGCTAACTAGCTGGGGACCCATTAATTAATTGCAGAAAAACACAGACATTATGTCTGTGGGGCACTATTTTCTTCCTACCCCAGAAGAAAGAATATGTGTGCTTGTGTGTGCATGTTTGTGTTGCCCCCATGCACAGACTTTATGAACTGTCTCAATTGTCCCCCATGCAGTTTATAATAAGTGGGAACTAATGATGGTCCACAATGATCATGAAGGACCAATGGATCATCCAAAACACACTGATTGTGGAAGACCAAAAAAATGAAAGAACAAATATTAGCAGAGCATAAAGATTGCCAGGTGATGCTATTTGAATAGATTATCTAAAATATCTTTTAGGGTATAAACTTTTAGTATTAAGTGATACAAGCTGCCAGATCCAAGAGGCTAATGTTGGAGATTGTGAAAATCAAAACTTAAGGATCTAAATTCTGTATCAGGTTGCACTATTTGGCAACAGTTAGCAGGGTGAATCTGTTAGTGTGAGAGGGGCATAAAGGCAGGAGTAACCAGGAGTAACCAGTTACAGTCACCAATAAATACGTTTGTTCACCCTGCAAACTGTTGTCTTGTAAGAGTTTCCGCAGGAGTTTGATTAGTTCAGGTGGCTTTTGACAAATCATGCAGTCTCTGACCCCTCAGCTGGCACTGTTAAGTATGTTGTGATCCTCAATGTTACAATTGTGAAAAAATCTGATTAAACCAGTCTGTTAGTGTGAACTCCAAGTCTCATTAAAATCTGTGAAGAGTGTAAAGGTTGAGTATTGTGTAAAGCTGTAAAGGGGAAGTTCCGGATTTTTGAAGTAGGGTTCTGTAAGAAGGTTTAGTATAGTTCATATCTTTTCTCCATTAGATACATTTTCTGGCATCTTTGCCTAAAGAGATATTCCACCCCTAAGTAAAATTTAGTATGTTCCCATCTTCCCCATAGTAAGATAAGTGAGAAAAAGTATTTTGTAACCAGCCCAGTCATTCTTCTAATCTGGCAGCAGTCCATTTGCTTTAGTTTATCATAAACAATGTAATTGAATGGGAACAGCTAGCATTTAGTGTTCAAAAATGAGCTTTTGTTGGCACTGTATCATGTCCTTGCACCTTGCAGTGGCGGCTTACAGTGGTGCTTTGTCACAATGTAGTCCCAAGTCTAAATTGGCTCTTGAATTTTCTTTGTTTTACTTATCATTGTCATTTGCAATCGACATGATTGGTCACCAGGAATAATTAAGGTCATTATTGAGTAATTTTAATCACTTTTGCACACAAAATGCTAACTGTTCCAATTCAATTACATTGTTTATGCTAACCTAAAGCAAACGGACCGCTGCTAGATTAGCAGAATGACTGGGCTGGTAACGAAATGCTTTTTCTTACTTATCTAACTATGGGGAACACAGCAACAGACTAAATTTCCCTTAGGGGAAAAATATCACTTTAATATAAATCCATACTTGGTCCTAGAAAATGACTCCAAACTTATTCACATTTCTCACATTGGTATTTACACAGAAGATGATTATGTATGCAGACAATGCAGATGGAAGGAAGTAAACCACTAATAATCTTCCTGTCTGAAACACGTATTTTGAATGGTATAAAACGTTTCTGGTTAGAGAAACAGTCTGATAGAGAAGCAAGACCGTATAAAAACCAATGAAATAGCATAGAATATAAATATTATAATTTAAATAAATACTTTTACTAATTACAAAAAAGATTACAGATGGTAATAACATTTTTATGATTTGTCCAGGGAGTACCCCGCCTCTCACCTGATGAATGCTGGAGATGAGCACCAGCCCCCTGCCACCCTGCAGAGGATGGACGGGTATAGATAATGGATGGATGGATAACATTTTTATGTGTTGAACTGAATGTTCTGAAAATATAAAAAAACAGTACATCTTCGAAATTCATAACCTATAACAATAAAAAAGCACTTAGAGTTGTATGTAGAGATATGCATCCAAGGTGAGAATTTCATTTATGTCATCAATATTGCTGATACTTTTTATTTTTGGACATTTGTTATGATGCATAACCATGGCAACAAGGTGGTTTACAACTGGCAGCAGCTGATTAACATCACAAAAGCTCAAATAAGACCTCAACTACAGCCACGGGACCCTGGTGAGTTGGGGGGAGGACGCCGTGGATCCGGAGCGTCCTCTGCGTCGGACTGTCGTGCAACTGCGGAGCGTCTTCAGTCAGAGGCTTCTTCAGATGTGCAGAGCACTACAAGAGATCATCCCTACCCACAACCATCAGCATCTACAACAAATCTTTGAAGGAACTTGCATAATGAGTTACAACAACATTTAATTTCCCTTTGGGATTAATAAAGTAATTTTGAATTGAATTGAATTGAATTGAATTGAATCAAAGACTTGACCTGGACTTGACCCTCAAAGATTTGAGACTTAATTAGACTTAAAGAAACATAACTTCTGATTCTCTCTAATTTCTACCATATGAATAACCTAGATTCAAATATCCTAAATTGTCCCTTTAAGCAGCTGTATCAAACAATTACCACATTTGGGTTTTTCTGGCACTGGCTACTGCTTACTTAGTGTCACTACAGTGTTTTCTTTTGGGGTTGTGTGTGGCTCACATCCAAATAGCTCTGGATTTATAGCACTCCAGTCTCCCTTATTTCTCCCTATGTGTTTACAAGGTGTTGTTATTTGGATCGTAGCCAAACATAGATATTGGTCCTGCCACAACCTCCTTAGTTATTTGAGAATCGAGTAAGGATCAGATGTTTGGTACTTAATTAAGCTGGACAGGGATTTTCAACAAATTCAAAAAAGAAGCCTTGGGGGCAACCATTACTGATGAAACACCCTAAGGACAAGGTTCACATATGTGGCGCTCCTGCTGAGGGTTTTTCTTATTAATTCTCTATCATTGAACATAAGGTGACATTTTGCCCAATACATTGGCTGACATTGTGTGGGAAATGGCAATATTACTAAATGCAGTTGTTTCCTTGTGTAAAAATATGCGCATGTATGAGCCCACACCTTTTAGTTTGGTTGTGTTCACTTCTGGCTTTAAAATGATACATGATGCAGCTGTGTTATATCTCCAGTTGGTGCTTCCAGGCTTCAGCTCCATCTTCTTATACAGGAAATTAATAGGCAGCTGCCACTGGTGCGTTAAATTGCTTTGCATTGGGTACTGCAGATAACTGGATTATTTATTTGTTATATGACCCGTATTAGAACAATTGGCTCCTGCTTTGCTATTGTCTTTAAATGAGATCTTGTTTCCCTGCATAGTTTTTGAAGACACTCCTTGTAATTGTTTCAAACCATGACATGGGTTGCAAGGTTTGGTGTTTAATTCTATTATCTATAATGAGATTCTTTTTTTGTGCCATGTTGTCCTATTACAACAACATCCAAATTGAAGATGTTCTATAACATTGTAAATAAATACTAACACATTTGTGTTCAGTGCACAAATTAACTTGTGGCGCGTTGTTGGTTAAAGCTTTACTTTTGGTCCCTCACCTGCCCATTTGGCTCATTTTTCCTGTTGTCTTGACTCATACATATACGTTCTGCACTTCCTTAGGTGTCCTGACAACTGTATCAATGTTCTCCTCGTCACTCTTTGTCTTTCTCCACTGAAACTATCACATGTTCCTGCTGTAATTCCCCTTCTCGCCACCTTCATTGTAGAAAACCATGTTGCTGCCATGTTGACCATTGGAGTTGTTACCCCCTGGCTGCCCCTAGTTGGTGACCTTAGGAAATCGGCTGTTTCTGTGTCTGTGTACATCATGTTCTTTAATTTTCAAAACCAGTGAACTACCTGTTGACCAACTGTCGAAACTGCATTTAAAGGCTGCAGTTACACAAAATATTGAAAAGAAGTACAGTACACAGGGATGAGATAAAGACCTGTAAAGACACCAACCAAAAACTAAAATGTTGTGAGCATCATGTTGAGTTTGTTTGTCTTTTTGCCTGTTTAATTTAAGACAAAATCAATAAAAACCCAGAATTTGAACATGAATGTAGAAGTTTGCTCTTTGGATCTGTTTGATAGATATTATTCAGGTACTAGAAGAGGTTTGGGGTTGATTTTTTAGACCAGACTATTCTTAGTATTATTACTCAGTAGTTCCTTAAATTTCTTAGTTTTTATTTTATTATGTAAGAAAATGCTTTTAATTGCTTTTAATTTGAGGAAAACATTATTATGAGGTCACACAAATAATAAATGATCATTTGGTAATAGCACATTACACACGGTGTTGGCAGCTAATTTAAAGCTAGGATGGGAGGATAAAAGACTGAATAAGGCCTTTTCAGAAATTCTAATGTTCACTTTAAAAAGAATAGTCTTGAATGGTAAATATATATCTTTAAATATTGTATTTTTTTACAACATTTCACAATTATGGGGTGTTTTGTGTTAATCTTTCACATAAGCTCCAATTGAAGTACATTAACGTAAAAATGTCAAACTGTGAAAAAGTACAAGGAGTATAAATTATTTTGGAAGGCTCTTTATATTTTTGATCAACTATTATTAACTGCTTTAGCATTTCTTTCTCTCATTCTTACATCCACCTAGCTTTTCTCCTTTTGTGTGTCTTCCTGTTGTTTAGTGGAGACTGCTTGCTGTTTTCCTTTGCAGTGGGGGGATTCCACACACACGCACGCACGCACGCACACGCGTGCACACACACACAGGACCACTGTCATTGGGAATCTCCCTCAAACCCCTGCTGCTGCCTGGCCTGGCATCGTCTCACGCTGCCTCCGCACATATGCATGTCATGTGGTGTCAGTGCCAAGGTGCTCTTTGATGTTATGGGGCCTGATGGCAGCATATTCCCTGCTGATAGCGATGATTGCTACACTCAGGTGCAGCTCTAAGTTTGTGTGTGTGCCCTTTAAGCCCGCCCTTCACGTTATTGGTCAGTGCCTGAGCCGACTGGTTAGCCCTCTGTAAGAATTGAGCCTGGCAGCTTCAGGTTTATGAAGCCTCTCTATGCTCCGTTTCACCAGGTTCAGCATCGTCTTGCCCCCATTTTTCCCCCAGTGTACACTGACCCTCCTGTTTTTCCATGTGGCTGAGCTTTTAACAGAAGGGTCTGACTCACATACTCTGGCCGATGTACAGAGGATCATTCCTCCACTGATCTGTTTTGCATCCTCCAGCTCTATTTAAATGGATCTCTTGTGTGAATGTATGCAAAATGTCCGATGACAGTCCTAAGTGGACTTGCGCAAATGTTATGCCGTGCATTTATCTCTGTTTTATTGCTGGTTCCCCATATAGGATAAATGCTACTTTCATGTAGCTGTATCTTTGTGAACACAAAAATGACATAACTTAATAAGACATGAAGAAAAATTTAACATTCATTAGCCCTGACATGAAAACTTTTTCTAATTTATTCATATCAGATCTCAAAGAAGTTCTCCCAATTGAAGAAAAAACAGCAATAAGTAATATTCAAGTTTGCTGGGATTTACTATGACATTTAGTAGATTTTGCATTAGCTCTCACACGAGGCAGGACCCATGGGAATCTCCTCTCCCGGTCTACGGTTAACCTTCTGCGTTTGTCCAGCACTCTGTAATTTATTGGATCTCATCTGTCCGAGCTTTGATTTATATATTGATTTGAAAAATAAATAAAAGTGATAGGAACCTGCATTGGAGTGTAATGATGGACTGTGTCGACATGCAGGAGTAGGGATATGAAACATTGGGAGGAAATTAGATATTATGCCCCCAAGACAACTGCAGCCAGCAGCACATTCATTATTGGCTGGATATTTATTATTAAGAATTTCTCTTCATGAGTGACTGCTGCGGAATATTTCTTCTCAGCTCCAGCAAGCTAAATGGTGTGTGTGCGTTGGGGCGTGGGTGTCTATACAGCGCAGTATTTGTTTGCATGTGTTTGCAGAAATGTTTGCAGCCATGTTGTCAGTAGGTGATGACAAGAGAGCTGGGTTTGGCAAATACTAGACTTTACAAGGATATGGCCCATAAAGAAACCTCAAAAGATCATGAGGTAAAGTCGAAAAATATATGGATTTGTCAATAAAAACCTGGGATATCGGTTACACAATCTATTATTCTAGCTGAGAGGACTCCATTCATGGAACCAGCAGGGCAGAAAACACTTGACAGCTGCTGAAAACCAAAGCTCCTTGCCACAACTCCTGCAAAAATTCTAATTACAGCCCAGTGAATTTCAAACAGCAGTACAGAAAAGGGCTGGTGTCCAAGCCTCTCAAATTTTATTATTTCATTTTTTTTCTCCTCCCACTTCTCCGTTCTAATCCACTTCAATTATGTTTCCTCCCATTTCTCCTGATCACTTTACAGCTCAGCAGCACCTGTGCTAATTGTAGCTGTGATGATTGCTGATATGTTTTGCATCCTTAAAGCAGTTTTACAGGAGGGGGACGACAAATAAACATCTAGCCCCTGGGCTTTTTGCGTAGCACAGCTCAGCCTAGCAGATGGCCATCATATTATATGAGCAGAGCGTCTTGCAGAGGCTGAGGTATGGGTGGGTGGGTGTAATGAGTCTGGGGTGGGAGGAGGATAGAGGAGGAGGCTGTGAGGAGTGAGAGTGGATAGGAAGTGAAGGGAGGAGAAAGGGAGATATCGTTGGAGAATGACAGAAGATTAAAGAATACAGCACTAGAAGAAGACATTTCCTCAACGTGTTTTGTTAGGATTGATCAACTGGACTAAACTGAGCCTAACCTTCAGGATATTTGTTAAGACACAATTTAAACAGAAAAAAACTGACAAGAAAAAGTTTGATTTTTATTCATGCCACCGCATCTCAACTAGATTTAGGTCCAGACTTTGACTATGCACACCAGCAAGTCAGAGGTGGACTTGCTGGTGTGCTTCCAACAATGGTTGTCCTCCATACCACAAGTGAGCCCGAGGTTCAGGGTACCAAACCAATCAGAGGGAGATTCTCCTTTTATGTTTTCTGTTAAAGAGCAGAATTCTTTGTTCCATCAATTATAACACGTTTTCCAGGAACTAGAGCAGAAAAGCAGTCCCAGACCATCACATTACCATCCTTTTTGACTGTTACTATATGCTGTTCTTTTAATGAAATGCTATTTAAGGTTTAGCTCTGATGTAAGGGATCCACATCTTCCAAAATGTTCATTCTTGGACAGTCCACAAAATTTTTTCTCAAAAGTCTGCGGATCATCAAGATGTTTTTTTTTGGCAAATATCAGAGTGGTTTTTGTGTATTTTATGGTCACCAGTGGCTTTTGTATTGAAGCTCTTGTAGGTATCAAACACCAGTGCTTAAGGGGCAGTGTCCTGAAACGTTTGGATGGGTCTCTATTTTAGTACATATGCGTGCATCAAATAATTAGGTCATTAACATGACCCTAGAAACTGACTGCATGTTGAGGAGGTAATTCAGACATTCAGTTGTGTTGGACCAAGGCCACATCTAAAATTTGCAGGACAACAGGACTCCTTAAGGAGTGGAGTTGGACACATACAATACATAAATTGAATCGTAAGTTGAAGTCTGCAATTTTTGTTTTTGCTCAGGTTATCTTTCTCTCATATTTGCTTCATGATCTGAAACGAACAAACAAAACATTTTTGGAAATAACCCCCCCCCCCCCCCCAGTTTAAGGTATACAAACCACAGGATCTGTATTTTCTTAAAAAGAGCCAGATGTGGACACACTGGCTACATATCTCTCACCTCTCCACCTTGCTGTCCCCATCATGCTGACTGCTACAGTAATAAATGTGCTGCCAGTTCTCCCTGCTGTGGCTGTCTGAGATCTGACCACATATTACATGGCAACCTATCTGAAGTGGACTGCATATTATAAAGCAGCCCATTTGCTTGGATGTTGAGCTCTGGGCACCTCCACCATTATTTGTTAGATAGGACCCCAAGAGTGTGAGACTGGGCAGCTTCGGTTGGCAGGTGTTTATGTGAAGAAGGGGTTAAGGGAGGAAACAGGAGGAAGGAAGCTGAAACTGAAATAAAAAAAATAAAAAAATAATTGACCAAAGCAAACAACCATCAATTTCTAAAACAGGAAAAACATCATTTATTTAATTTCTAACACAGCTTGCTGAATGGAACACAGCTTACTCTGAACATTCAAGGAAGTATTTGTAATCTCACTGCCTTCCGGACGACAGAGTGCTAGAAAATAGCAAAAAAACCAACAACATATAAATGTTTGTCTAAATAAAAAATAGCTGACTACAGTTTATGGCAAATTGCTTTGCTACTTTGAAAAATGGCTAAAATCCTCTGTGTTCTAACAGGGGTCAGCCTGCTTTGTTAGGTGTGTTCTCCTGGTGCAAAAGACAAATGATGTACTTTGCCTTGGGTCAACTGGGCTTTCCCATCCCATAATGACCTTTCAGGGAGCTGGAAGAGAATAGGTGTTCCCATAGCGATGAAGTACACTGCACATCAAATGTGTGCAATGGCAAACTAATGTTTTTAGTACAGCAGTATGACCTCCCAACCTCTAATGGACTGTTTCGCTGTTTATAAATCACACAAAAACAGCAGTTGAGCAGAGTAAAAAAAAAAAAAAAAAAAAGCATTTTGTAATTTTTTCTATTCGGTTCATGTTTGAAATCCTACTCTGTGATAAATAAAGACGGCTCTAAAGTTACTTTTATCTAAGATACATCCTCATATTCTACAGGGAACTTGCCACTTTGCTACCAAAGGAAAAAGAAAAAATAACAGTCCTCTGTGTGTGTGTGTGTGTGTGTGTGCAAAGGTTCCCTGAAGGAGAGAAGATCTCTGTCAGTTTGTCATCACACACAAGCTGCCAAATTTTATGAAATACTAAATTACTAATTGGCCCAGTGTTAGGTTTCCTGCCTGGAAGTGAGACTGTAATATCTAGGCCTCTATTAGGATCACAGAGAGAAGCACTCTCATCCGGTTCCCTACTGTGCTGGCAAGCCTCAACCATTTCACAGCATGGAGGTGGAAATGAAGGACAAAAGACCTCTCAAACACTACCAAATGCTCCTACTTTAAAATGATCTGTTAAAGTTTTAGGACTTTCTTCATACAATCTAAGACTTTAAGAACCTATAAAAAAAGTGTTTCTTAAACAAATATCTCAAGTTAGAATTTGAACGCAAATACGGCAGCATGAAGGATTTTAAGCACTATTTCCTATTTATTCAGAATTTAAACAGTAATTTCAGAGACTGGTCTACAAACTTGATTGTACTATGCCTAATATGAAAAGAAAATCAAGTGTTTAGGAAGGTCTTGCTTTTCAGGTATCGTCGTACAATTCTGGTCACATTTATTGGCTCCTCCCAAAAAAATGTGTATATACAAATGAAATACAATGAAAGCTTTAAGTTATGTGCACATACAGTATTTAGTCAGATAATCAAATAGTGATTACCAATAAGTCAGCACTTAGTCTTATCGTATAATATCACACAAGGCTGGAGCATAAATAGAGGGGGATCTTAAACCATTTCTAGTTGCACAAACTTTGTTAGATTTGGTAGCATGTTTGGATCTATCTACAATAATGACCCATTTTCAGATTAATTGGTCCAGATTATTTGTCTGCAGATGTCTTGGTATTTCAAAGAGTTGATGATGCTATGAGCCTCTAACAGCACACCTGAAGGAGAAACAGACTCACAGCATTACATGTTCTCCACCATACTCACCAGTTAGCATGATGCATTTCATTCTTACCATCACTCCCATATGTTTTTTCACCAAACACCTTTATTCTAGTCTCATCTGGCCAAAGCACAGTTGCAGTTAAAGTCCCAGTAGAGAAGAGCAAACTCCACAGGTAATGACATCCTCCTCAACCATTCTGTATGTGGATGAAGATTTTTTTTGTCTCTCTTAGCATTCTGCTTACTGTGCATAGTGGCAAGATATTCATTAGTCGAAATGGGAATCTGTGGTCATGTGATATTTACACCCCCAGGAAACAGAAAATCGTAGAATACGAAGTGAACTTTTTATGACTTCTGAATAAAAATGTGAATTTAGTAAAATTAGCTTAAAAAAATACAATCATTTTATTTAAAAAAATTTTTTTTACATGGGATTTTTTCCCCCCACACAAAGATTGTATCCAAATTAAAAGCTGGATTTTCCTAAATATTTCATTGTGCTATTATGCAATTGCAATAAAAGATGAATTAATTTCAAAGATTTTTACACATCTTCACCAGAGGTGCCAATAAATGTGGCCAGCACTATAAATAGGACTCTCTAAGGTAATGAATATTCAAACCAAAAGCAAGGATTTGGTTGAAGGGGAGTTTGCACAAAAGACAGCAGGACTGCAAATCAGCATGTAATCACATGCCGTAACCAAATTAATGCTAATGTATCACATAAAACATTTTAATCACCAGTTTAAATTGAGAAGAAAAACCTGTGGCCCAACCTAAAAAGGTATTAATTTACTAGTAGGATCTTAAATTCATGATCAATTTACAGACTTTAACTTATCAAAGTGGGTGACTGACACCACTTAAAAATAAGACGTCTGTAAATTAATAGAATAGTTTACACAAAGACTGCTGTGTATCTTCTGGTTAGCAGCACTATCCCTTTTGTCAGGACTCCTAATCAAACATGCCTTAGGCCACTAGATGGATAAACACACACAGATAGATTTTGGCAACATTTCAATTCTTCTCTGAAGCGATGCAATGGGAGAGAGAAAGGGTTGGCTGACAAATCACACAAACACAAATCACTGTAATTACTAAATACATAGTTTATTGTAAAAAGAGATGTACCCTTTCATCCAGAAATATGATTAACAAATTATGGCAGTTGACAAGTGTTGCTATACAGCGATACAAATAATTATGTAGAACTTAAAATGCTTATCACATGACCAGACATACCACTTTGTTTTGAAATTACCCATAAAGTATGAAAACCACTTTTAGAAAGACATTTATTATGCAAAACACCATTTCTGTCCTTTTTCCTGGCACATGCGGGGGCAAATAGGATTTTTATCAAAATGTTTTGATTTGTTTGTCATACATGGTGGGCGACAATCATTTTAGACATGACACACATCAACACGTCTCTGTATTTATTTATTTTTTTCCTTCCAAGAGTTCATTTATCTTCCAACCACTCAAGGGTTTTGATTTGATTCCAGTGCAAAACTGTGCAATTTGGTTAACTAAGGAGCTGGCTTCCCTTTAGAGAGTCTCATAAGTCCTCACGGTTTCACTCAATGTAGGGAATGTTTCTGTGGGGCTCTAAAGCTTGCTTTACAAGACCCCACCAGACACTGAACCCTTTTAAAAACCTTTTTACACTTCTTACAGTGCTTCCAGCTAACCAGCGGCGTTCTGGCATTAGATATAAAACGGGATCCAGCAACTCCCTGAACCACAGTTTAATCATGTCAGCTGCTTGTAAGGCTGATTTGAGGTCAAAACCCTGTATACCCATCCTTTGCTCAATACTGATGGTGATGTAGAGCCGTTGCTCAGGCACATGCTTCAGCTCATCCCCTGGAAAACATGGGCCGAGGTTAGACGTGGAGTTGTCAGAAGCAGTCTGCCTTGTGCAGGATTCCACCAAACTGGCAGGGAGGGTGGGGGGGCTCCTATACATCTTGTGACAGAAATCGGACTTTCTTTCTCGTCAGCAGCCAGCTCCTGACGTCCTTAATTGTAGGGAGTTTCATTTTGTCTTTGTTTTTACTGTAAACATTCAAGAAGATGCCAAAGACCACCAGAAGGCCGCCCCAGATGTACCTGTTAAAGGCAAGACAGATTAAATTGTAAAGATGGTAAGGAGAGAATGCTTACAGGATACTAATTTTTGAAGACCATTTTTTCCCATATAGAGCCATAAGCAGTTGTCACAAGTATTTGCAGGTTTTAGGTTTTGGCAGGCAACTGTTATCCCTAACCCCCTCGGATACTGGGGTTCACTGTACACTCATTTGGTATTAATTTTGGTTTTCTATGGTGGAATAATGAAATTAATCAATCTTTGAAAGAAGCTGATTGCTGACAGAACATCAATCAAAAACAAATTGTTTTGGAAATAATAAAGCAGGCTAACATCAAGCTTCTAGAACAGCCCCCACCTGAACACTAACAGAAATGTACTGGCAATGTTAAAAGCAGAGTCAGAGCCCAAAAAACCAGCAAAGTTAGCCACCATAAATTTTAACTTTTTAACATTTATTGAATGGTTTCTGCATTTATCCTGCTTAGTTGCACATTCCTCAAATATGAGTATGTCATTTTTATTTTTAATAACACTGTACTTTAGGTTTGTAATTTTTCTCCTCACTGTACATATTCTTAATTCAGTTTTTTTCTATGTTTTTCTTGTGTGAATCTAAGTGCTTCTGTCACTTTGCTCCTGTTACAGCTGAATTTCCCCTGTGGGACAATAAAGGAAGATAATATTCTATTCCTCTTTGAAAACATTAAAATGCATCATTAACGGGTCAAAATTACCTAATGTTGATAATGAGTGTATGCAAACTTCTGACTGGCATGGTTTCTTATATTGCTGTGCAGGCACAGATAAAACTGCAATAAATCAAACACTTTTCAAGTAAAGTGGAAGAAGCAGAAAGCCGCAAACAATATTAGGAAAAGATGTAGTCACAAGAGAAAGAACTGGAAGCATTAATCTGGCCAGGTTACACAAAAGTTTTTTATTAAGATATCTAGACATGCATGCCAAAATTCCTAACAAAGAAGCAGTGCCAGAGGTATGAAGAAAATGAGTCCCCTCTGACAGCACCACAGAGATAAGAGTATATGTCAGAGTGTAAAGGGTGAAGGACAAAGATACGGAGCTGAGGAACAGTGGGAGTCCAGTTCTGAAGTGAGGGGATGAAAGTCAAGGAGGCCAAATCAAGTTTTCTCCAGCAAAGAAGAGATCACTGTGTACTATGGAGCTTAAACAAAGGACAAGTGCCAAAAGTGAAAAGGTGATGGTACTTACTGAAAAGTGAATGGTTTGGTGAAGAACATGAAGGAAAGTACGATGGTCATGGCCTTTCTTCCAGTGGTCACTGTAAAAGGACCAATCAATAACAGGACTGATTTTATATTTCTGCATTAAAATCACAAACTTTTTTAAAAAGCTGAACACAAGTTACTTTCAAACCTGAGTTTTCGTTGTTTAAATAAGCACTTCTTTATGCACAGTGACCCTAAAAAAAAAAGCACGCCTACAAGTCTGGAAAAATCCTTCAATGACATGCCAGTTTTGTTTCAGGTTAACCAGATTCACTATAACTGATGGCAGGTGTGAACAGAAGCAGACTACAAGTTGAAAATGAATTCAAATGTACTTAAAATCAATAAAAGATGGTGTGCACACTTCAACAAAAAAGGTTATTGCAGCTTTTTGGATATTTTTCCACTAAATTATTTGCTTTTCAGTTGAACTGAATATCTTGTCACAAAATATCATCATGGTCCTACTTTTAAGCCACAAAAAACCTGATCTTTGACAAAAGATGTATGTATACGTTTTATAATTACTATAATTATGTGGGATTTTATTATCTGATAAATATGTCAATATATTGTGATATTAGAAATGCAATTATAAAAAGGAGAAAAAATATATTTTTCTCGTGTCTCTGACCTGTTACTGCAACCAGGGCGCCAAACAGCTTGATTAAGGCTAGCACAAAGGAGATCCCAAAATAACCCGTAAGAGAGAAGAAGAAGGCATAACCGTATGTCTTAACAGGATGCTGCAAGAGAGAACATATGAGTCGAGTTAAGAAAGGAGTCTTTCCTAAACCAATAGCCAATCTTGTTAGTGTATTAAAAATATGAAGCTTTTTAATATCCAAAAGGATAAATAAAGAAAACAGACTTGAGACACAGACTTGCACATAAATTTTATTCGACTAGCCGACAAATACACACAGTAAATGCACTCGACCCCATTACCAGTCATGGATATGCTTAGTCTTACAGGATATTTACCTCTGAGCAGAAAGCCACAGCTGGCCCCAGCCCACCCACACAGAGTAAGCCTCCCAGTATGTAGATGAAACCGATAGAGTACGAGTACAGCACCTGTGAACACAGAATTAAGTGATGAATCAGTGATGTCACAGTTAGGGTTAGTTTCGTCTTTCACTAAACAAGTGTAAGCAGGGATCCTTTTCCTGTATTTATCTGTAATGTGTCAACAGATCAGCAGGTCAACACGTTCTCATTTTAATCTCGTTTTCAAACATAGACATGCTCATTTGTTGATAAGCCTGGCAAAGGTGGGCGCAAAAAATAAACCTTAAATAAATGTATCTTTAAATTGCAGTAGGATGATAACAGATTTTTTTGTTTAATAGAAAAAATTCCATTTTTTGTGGGGGAAAAAATCGTTTATGACAGCGTTTTTCAAACCTGGTCCCCAAGGCACACTGCTCTGCATGTTTCAGGCGTTTACCTGCTGTATCACATCGGATTTCAGTTAATGGCTGATTAACAGGCTTTTACTGAACTGCAATGATCTGAATCGGGTGTGTTAAAGCAGGCAAACATCTAAAATATGCAGGGCAGTGTGCTTTGAGGACCAGCGTTGGAAAAACTTTTTGAGCTGACTCTCTTTAGTCATAAACCACTAGAAGCACAGTTGTTGCTACCGCTGCATTCAATACTTTGTATAAAAGGAACATTGCCAATAGAACAGCACTTACAACCACAACATTTCACAACGCTGGACCCTATAGAGGGCTCTTTGACTAATCCTCTTTGCACAAGCTTTCTTGAATTGACTTCTCAGTCCTCACTTATGTCTGTCTTTAGCTCAGTCGATAAGTTTTCTAGGTAGATGGTTGATTTTGATCTGTGGTTAATTGGCCTTATAAATTGGATTGTATTATCCCAGGCAAATAACAAATGATCACCCAAATTTTGTATTCAAAATTTCCAGGTATTTCAAAAACTTTGTAATGCCATGCTCCCCAACAAGATCCCAGGGACTTTGTATTCATCCTTTGTTTCAAGCCAAACTTACCAAGGGTGTTTGTGTTTAGAAAACTCAATATTAGTCTCATCTGGAGAAAGCACACAGTTCGGATTTGAGCCACAGAAGAGAGCAGTGAACTTTTATTTCTGGGTTGACAATAGTAGGACAGAGAGGGCTTTATCCTGGCATGTCGATGAGATGTAATTTGTTGCTAAGAAGCAGCATCCTGGTGACCCCCAAAGTGCCACTGAAGATCACTAAAATAGTGAATTTTGAAGATTCTTTATATATTCCTACCATCCTGCTTGCTGCATTTGATCGCAAAAAAAATATAGCTCCTTATCCAGCTTAATGTCTAACGGGCAAAAGAAATGTGGCTCTGTGCCATGTCATATTTACATCCCAGCGACACAGAAAGTAATGAATTACTAATCAGAAGTCCCTAGAAACTCTGATCAGCATAAAACAATGAAAAATAAAATTTTAAAAGAAACCTTTTCTGCTTATTTTAAAGGGTTCATTACCAAAATGTTAGTCATTGGCAATTTTGAAAAGTTCCCCCACTAGACAAAAGTTTCAGTATGTCCTGCTGTAACTAAACACCACATTTTTTCTATAGCTTTTTACTCATCTTTCCTGTGTGCCAAGAAATGTATCCATCTGCATATGTTCTTTTCTAATAAAAAGAAAGTTAACCATTTCAGAGTTGGAGCCGTAGTGGATCTTCATGGCCTTTTCCTGCACATTTCCAATTACGGCATCTGCACACAGAGCCAGGGAGATGAGCGCAACACCTGCAAGACAAAAGACACGCATTTACCACAAATGTGCAAAGTCAAGGTACAAAAACAGAGGGTTGGAGGCAACATATATAAAAGGAGAATCAAAACCAGATCAAGAGTTCTACCAAAGTTACATTTACAGCATGTAAAGAGCAGGATCAGAAAGGGTCGACTTTCCAGGCACAAAATAATTTCGAATTCCTCAAAATAACCTACATATAAGACTTAAATTGGATAGGCATGTTATGTGATACTAAATGCTAGTAGCGGTGGAGTTGTAAGTCATCCAAGTCTCTGAAATGAAGACAAGATCCTCGAATAGCACTTTTTCTCTCTTGCAGCAAAAAAAAAAAAAAAGAAGAAACAAAATCAGAGTGGAGTAGAAATATGCTTGATACCAGCTTACCAAGAGTAAGTGTTGTACTTGAATTGTTAACACGCCATCAAAAACGCACCCAGCTTTGAGGCAACACAGCACCATTCAGTCCACTCTATACAGGCTAAAGTGATGGCATTCGAGGCTTTCTATGAAAACCACTGAGGTTTGCAGGTGGATCGTGAAGAAATTACCTGTCACATTGAAGTTCGGGGCTACTTTGCTGTCAGCTAGGGTAAACCAGATGAGTCCCAGACTCATGCAGAGAGCAGCAGACACATCAGTAAAATTATATCGTTTACCTTGAACAAAAACAAAGATATGATTCTCATTGGTATTATACACAAATATGTAGAAAAGTCTTAGTTATAAATTATAAATAAGACACTTTTAAACTATTGATAGTTTCATAAACCAAGTGAAAAGATGGCTAATAAAAGTTTTTCTTTTAGTATTTTAGACAACTCAAAGTTTCTAAGAATATGCAAAAGACAATGTAAAAAAAAAAAAGCATTAAAAACCGGAAAGAAAGGGAGAAAAACAACAAGATGAAAACAGGCTGACGGATGGGTGCCTTAAGGTTGACAAGAGGACGCAGCATCAGGTTAGCTCTGGTCGGCTTTGATTCCCCCCACTCGCCTTTGAAGGGCCTCACATCAGATGCAACCCCAAAAACCCCTCCCATCATTCACCCACATCATTCTCTTCCACTTTCTCTTCTCCTTGCATTCCAAGTGAACAAATGTTTTTTGCTCTACCCCTTGAGGGACCGTGATCCTCACATCTACTCATCGAAAGAGTGAGATGAAGGAAATGGGCAAAGAGAGGAGCACTAAACTCATCTGACGTTCAGGACATAGAACCTTGAGAAGGCCGGTGCTACTACTGCAGACTGAGCTCTGATGACCAAAAACAACAGCGGTGGATGAAAAGGAAGGAGTGGAAGTTGATAGATGCTTCAAAAGGTACCTGCGATTATAGGAATGGGGTAAAAAGTGTCCCTCAATGAAAATCCGCCTGTTTTAAGTGATTACAGTTAAACTGTTTTATGTCAAATAACCACTTGTGAAATATGGATATTCACAATTGTGCTCATTTATGTTCTGGTTGTTAGGATTAAAAACCCATCTTTATGTTTATCATAAACAGTTAGTTTCAAAAACAAACGAGCAAGAAAAAGGCAACAAATGCAATTATTGAGTTATTGTCTAGGTTTTCCAATTTTTTGTGTACAAATGAACAACACAGAAAAATAATTAATTTAAGCAATCTCTGATTTGCGTTGTTCTGTGATTTGAAAAAAAAAAAAAAACAACTTTAAAGCTTAGTTATAAGATTAAAAAAAATTTCTAAAATTAGCTAACCTTGTATAAAAACTCCTCCGATCATGACTGGGATGAGTTTACAGCATTTGAAGATGACCTGGGTAGGGTAGTTCAAGTAGCCTAAGGAGGTATTGGATAGTCCCATAGTTCCTACTGTTAAAAATGCAATCATCATATAGGTCTTCCCTGGTATCCTAGAGAGGAAGAATGAGAAAGACAATTAAAAATAAAGAGAGACCTAACCCTAAGAGAAACAACATGGAACTGAAAACAGATTAGGACCCCATCCAGACTACTACAAACTGTTTTTCTCTTTTAAAAAAATCCCTCTCAAGAGTTGAGGAGAAAACTGTGCAAGACCTAAGATGAACCAGTAGAACATAATAGTAACACAATGCAAAACAATGAGTAAATCCAGAGGCATCTTAAAGCTGTGCTAGGGTTGACATTTCTGACCTAGTCAGCCGATAATTTTTCAGTTTACATTTAGAGTTAAATGACAGCATATTACAACATTTGTGTAATATCCTGTGAAAAAAACAACAACCTCTACTGTTACTGCGGTTTGTAGTTTAGAGGCTAATGGCAGACAAACAAAGTCCTTCCAGCTCATCAAATTGGATTACACAAGACATCAGGTTTACAAGAACAAACCAATACTAGATTTTTTACAGTATTTTTGGAAAAACCAAGAATGCCCTTTTTTGTTTTTGTAAATACAAGTCCCATAATTTTCAGACTATAAACCGCTGCTTTATTCACACATTTTGGACCCTGTGTCCTATGCAACGATGCGGCTAATTTAGATTTTTACTGGCTATTGGCCTCCAGGGGACACTATAGCAGGAAGTGCAAAAGTAAGAGACATGTGGGAAAAGATTATGAGCAGAAGAAGACACTAACGGTAGTTTTCATGCACGCACCCTCATTATGGAAAACATATACAATGCATCTTTTAAGTTAAAGGCAATGGAGCTGGCAGTCAAAGAAGGAAATAGAGCTACTGCATGTAAGCTTGACATCACCGATTCGATGCTGGGACGTTGGAGGAGGTAGCAGGAATAACCGAGTTAGTGTAAAAAGACGACAAAAGAGGAGGATAACGACCACTGACTTTTCCGGTAGGCTAAAGTATGTTTCATTTTCAAACCAGACATGTTACTGTAGTGTTTGTCAGGCAAGGTTTGAAAAAATAAATTGAATCCTCTTAATTGAAAACTAAAAAAATATTCAGTGTATCGTCTTTCTGTGTAAATATCTCATGTGACAAGATGAAAACGTGCGGCTTAAACAACATTTATTTTCTTTTAATATTTAGCTGGTGCGGCTTAAATTCAGGTGCACTCAAATGTCTGAAAATTACGATATTCGTCACCAAACTTTGTTTTGGAAACGCTACAATCAGTGTAGAACAATTCAGTCCATGTTTGATCAGTCAATATATGAGCTTTAATGCTTTTCAAATCAAAGATGATTTTAATGACAAACGTCCTTTTGTGTCAATATCACAAATGGAATAAATGATTCAAAAATCTCTGCTCCGAGTAATTGGAGATCATCAAATTAGGTTCTTAATCCTTAAAAAGTAAAACAACCCTTTAGTTTAGTACCAGCAGGAAGCTGCAAAGCACAGGTTAGCTGTATCATTGTTTGCCTGTCTTGGTGACAGCGCTTAAAACTCATTCATATCTGTTACTCTGTCAACATAATGTCTTGTTCTAACAATTAGGCTGCATCAAACTTTATTTTAAAAAGTGGTGACTTCATTCGTGGTTATGTCCCCATATGTAAGCCTGCCCAACAAGAAGTCTCTGTCTACTCTGTCAGTGTAACAGTGTTACTTTTGCAACTGCATCTTTTGGATACATCCCTTCTCCAACACACCTGATTCTAATGGCTGAATTTCCTCATCAGCATTCATCTCTGCATGTAGTGATGTTACGATGTGTGCCGAGGCAACGAAGCGTGCGTCGAGAAGTGGAGGGGGCGTTTCCACAACTGTTGTGGTAGAATGATGAATGTCCAAAATGTAAAATGTTCTTGTCCAAAATGCTACGTGAAGGAATTTGTGTGTCTATTTAGAGAAGGTCACTCTAACGCGGCGGAGTATGTTCTCTCGGGGAGCGAGGATGTCGGGGGGGTGCGGCTGGATTTCAGATAGCACTGGCGCCGGTGTGACTCACAAACTAGGTATAAAATCTGGGTGTTAATAGTAGAACTGTATGTCATCAATGCTTTGTCCTGCTCAGAGAGGGTATGTAAACTAATAAACCGGCAGAGGCTGTATTCCAGAACTGAAGTTGTGTTGGCTTTGTTTGTTTGTTTAACTCGACTCAATATCTTTCCATGTTAACCTGGTCCAACATTCAAAATAAACAACACAACAACCCAAAAAGGACTTCCTTTCCTTCTTCAAAACAAGAATTTCAAACATAGACGCATGGTGGCCAGTGTGAAACACTGCCAAATCTGCAGCTCATAATAAAAGTTTAGAATGATACAGTCACAAGATAAAAGTTTGAGGGAATCATTAATTTGATCTAAAATACCATAGCACTTTAATAGATGCAATGCCATAAAATCTTATTACAGCACCACCGTTTAAAATTCTTGCCCAAAAACCCCTCTTGCATGTAGACAGGAGGTGCAAGTGCAGCAGAGAATCTGCTTTTCTAAATATTTGTTTGTGTGGATAGGGTCTGTAGAAACTCCTCTTAACTCAAATGATCAAAGGTATGCGTACCTTCTGCGTTTGTCTTGCGTGAACTGAAGCTCGACAAGTCCAAACATGGAATAAAAACCAAACTGCACCAAAGTAAGGTACCAACCAAAAGGTTTGAATCCTTCCACAGAAAATATTAACTCCTATGGAGGAGAACAAAGACAGAAATGAAGGCAGAATACACCAGAAAAAGACTTGGAGACAAAAATCAGAGAGTAAACAACAACAGGTAGAGATTTTATTGCTCATTTTTTTCTTTTTTTAAAAAAAATTGCATTACCTGCAAATATCCATAGATAAGATAAAAGAGGAAGACTCCAGCCACACAGATGACAAACTGTGTTGGGGCACTGAAGCTGGTGAGGTTGATTCCCAGAACCCTCAGCTCTTCGACAGACTTTATGTGAGGCGACATCACCTCTGTGGACGATGGAATGGAGATTGAGATGTGCTTCCGTGAACTGTTGTAACCCACAAGGCCATATTTGGCGCTCATGGTGTCCGTGGCAGCGGAAATCTGTGGGAACATAAAAACAAAGGCACAAAATGAAGTGAAGTGCTGTACTTCAATGGCAGAGTTGTTGGCATGTAACCAAGAAATTGTGGGTTCGATTCCTGCTTCTGCCTGCTACATGTCGTTGTGTCCTTGGGCAAGACACTTTACCTCCCTGCCTACTGGCCTCGCTTCTGTCAGTCTGCCCCAGGGCAGCTGTGGCTACAATCGTAGCTTGCTTCCACCACTGTGTGAATGTGAGAGTGAATAAATAAATAATGGAGTTGTAAAGTGTTTTGAGGGTCTCGAAAAGCGCTCTATAAACGCAAGCCATTATTATTATTACAGCTTTACAATGTCAATGTAGGAAAATGTCTTTCTGTGAGTTTATGTGATAAATATTTGTTTCATATCAGGATGTCACGATCCGAATTTTTGTTTCTGATACTGATCTGAATATTTAAAAAAAATAAAAATACATTTAAGTGCCAACCTGCTCAATACCATACATATGCAGTTAAGCAACAAACTACAATGAATCTTTAATGGTCGACAATAGCATTGTGACTGTGTAGCAATAAACAAATGATGTTCAGGATGCTGCAGTACAGTATGTTTTTCTTGACAGGGACGGATTTCCTTTTTTCAACAGGGCCTTCGGCAGGTCAGCACAATATGCATGAATTACTTAACTGGGTTAGGAAATCCAATCTAATGATCTGACAACATCTCAACTGAAACACTAATGTTTCTAAAGATTTATACGACTCAACACGAAGTTCCATTCTTTAAAAATGTGGTCCTGTGCTAGGCAAAACGTGCCATGCTTCCTATCCATTTTGATAGAAGTTTTTGATACTTTGATTAAAAAAAAAACTTGACAAAGAAAAATTCCTACTTGATAAACTTGGTGCTTTGATTTGAACTGCGTAGTATTTCAGATGAATTACCGCTCTCCCAGAACAGGTGTCTGAGGACCTCTTGAGTACTAGGCAAAGCAGGTCACATGATATATAATCCATGAGCTGCAACTGCCAATACTGTCTCTCATTATCAAAGTCACTGTAAAGTGAAAAAGTACATAAATTGTTAAACTCAGTAACAACATAATGTGCATGGTCTAAAATATAAGGCGCGTTTCCACAATCAGAACTTCAGGGTAATTTTACCAGAAGTTTATGGTATCCGCCTGTCTCCACTACACCGGGCCGGGACATTTTTGGTGCCATTCCAGGAACCAACGGACTAACAGTCTGGGGGTAGGTACTCGGAAATGGTCCGGTAGAGTCGCTGGGCGGGAGCTGTGGTTAAGTCATGCTGATTGGTTGTAATTCCGAGGGAAATGAGCCGATGTCGTCAAACAACAGGCTTTGTAAAAAAAGAACAGTTGCTGGTGAAGCTGTTTATAACAGCAAAAAGAAACAAGAGAACAAGTCTTGCTCCTTCAATGTCAATCTCTAGTTATTTCTGCTACTGTAGGCACCTTTCGGCGCTGATAAGTGACGCTGGTCACTGCCGAGAGTCATGATATGCGGACGTCTTAGCTAATTTCTTAAAGGGCCACTTTTCTATGCAGACACGATGGCTGAGAGGAGCGGGTCAACAGATTACCCCGTCAGATAAAAAATCCGGTAAAATTACTCTGAAGTTCCGATAGTGGAGACATGCCTATGGTTTTGCAAGTAGTGTACAGTGAAATAGGCTGTACGCAGTTGCACAACCTAAATAGAGCTGACATAACAGGTATCCAAAAACTCCATTACCTAGTAAGGATTAAACAAATTTAATCAAAACAATTTACAGATGATAAAATATGCCACTTAAGGACACATTAAGTTGTGCAGTTTTATCTCTAATGGTGAAAAAAATATAGTAAAAGTAATCTCAGCAATACTTTTAGTTTTTGGGTGTTCTGCATTCAACATACTATACAGTTTTTTGCTGTCATGATAGATCAAAATTCTTAGGGCGATAAAGAGAAACCACAATAAAAGTTATAACTCCCCATTCCTATTACTCTTCACTTAAAATTAATCATTTAATTTCTACAAAACAATTATTAGAAAACCTCAATGTGTTGGAGTTCAATTTAAACTTCCAATTCATGCAGAAAGATGTGAAAGCAGAAATTGAGATCTTAATTAACAACTAGGTAATTCTGTTGCATGAAAACACGACTGCTACATAACACATTGTGCTCAATAGTTGTTTCAATTAGTCAGTGACTTGCCTCATTTTCTCTCCACTTCAGACCACAGATCTAACTCGCAAAGCACTATTGATGTTACTAAAGCAATGCTGCATCAAGAACCAGATTCTGTTCTCTAAATGATTCCATCAGATGATGAGCTATTGGAGCAATTCCCAGCATATGTGCCTGGTAAAGTCAGTGTAGTTTGAGCCACAAGTCTTAGAAGTGAGAGTAGTTCAAGTCATCTTACAGCTTTGTTACTTTATATTCCTTCTGATAAACATGTTGTCATTTCTCTTTTTAATATGTTTAAACGCATTGCTTCCTACATTAAAGTAGAAAAATGTACTGTGATCATTCAAGACTCGCAAATCATTCATCACATTTACTGATCTGAAACTACATTGACCCACGGTCGGAACCACCATTTAAATTGACCAAGTCGTATGGATGCATACATTTAACTGACTCATAAATTAACTATTACGTGTTTTAAATAAGGCATGCCAGCAGACAATGCTGGATGGGCTACAACATCCCTGACTGACCAAAATAGAGGATGTCAAGAGACTGTGTACAATACATTGTGTATTTAATGACCGGCGGTATTTGCAGCTTCCTGTGTTATCTTATCACAGTTTTTACTATCACGAATTACTTTAATTACAGCTCTTCGTTGCCGGCTAAGTTAGCTTTTAAAGCAAGCTGGTTACCTTCATCGACACTTCCGGGAGTCTTTAAGCGTGTGTTTCCTGCTTTTCAGAGGCAATGTTGGTGAAAATCATTGCCCTGCGCTTACCATCTTCATCTTTTATGGAGTCTAGGTCGTTTCATGATTCCAATCTCCAGTGACATGCAGCTAAAATGCGGAGGCAAACCCGTTAGCCTGCTAAAAGCTAAAAGCACTGGCTGCAGTGGCAGCAGGAGCAGCCAACAACTTCCGCCGAACTCTGAACTCGGACGCTATTGGTCGACAGAGACTCGTTGTCTGATACAGGTGCAGAAAATTGAGCTGCGCAACGCATTAACTCGATTATAGTTCTGAAACGTAAATAAATAAATAAAATAAAGACAGCCTTTTGCTTAGAGGGATAAAACAAGAAGCTGTTCAATAAATGCATTTTAGATGCAGTTGAAACAGTCAGGCTGCATAACTTGAACTCACCAAACTTTAGCGGAGTCGTGTTTCACGGTTTCACCATACAGTCTATGGGTTTCACCCCTAAGGTAAAAAAAAAAACAAATACCAGAGCATCCGGTAAATCCGGTTACCTAACAACTTCCTGCAGGTATAGCCCGTCACAATGTGTTACATGAATCTTCTAGAGAAATACAGATGCAACTCTATTAATCAGATTAGAAACTCCTTTTTTTGTGTGTGATTCAGTTCAAAAAGTGAAACTCGTTATTGATTAATTAGCCTACAGATCAAGTGATACTATGCATCAAGTGTTTGTATGCATTTATTTTTTTTACAGGAATACCCTATTTTTTATTTTTAGATTCTTAATACATAATTTCATTTATGTATTGGCCAATGGTAGCCTATCCAACGTCGGACCTCAGGGGCCGGTATGCATGTTTGCCTGGTTCAACGCACCTGAATCATATGGTTCATAAGCAGGCCCCTACCGAACTTGGACATGCTAGGTAATTGGACTATTTGAATCAGCTGTGTTGAAGAAGAGACACATCTAAAGCTGGCAGGACACCTGTCCTTGAGGACTGGACATCTATGGCTTTCAAAATGGTGGAGAGGACAAGGCTACTGAGTTGACAATTTCCCAACAGATAAGGCATCTCCAAGTGGAGGGTAAGCCTCAAGATAACACAATGGTGTATCAAAGCATATCGAAGAAAATCAGAAAATAATCTATAATGCAATGGTAGAGATGGTAAGATGAAGCCCCATGAGGCATTGAACTACTTGAGCCAATTGGTTCAAGGAAGGGTTCATCTCACAGGGCTTCATGTGAACACAAATCCCCCTACTGGTCAGGCACACAATCACAGGCAGCTGTAGCTCTTAGCCCTTAAAGTTGTAAGTCTGCCATTGTTCTTGGGAATGACTGAGTTCCCCCAAAAAATAATTTCTCTAGCCTACATAAAATATTACAAATGTGAATAATAAATATATTTTTGAATATATTCTGTCTGTAAATTATCCCAAAATGGTAGTATCATATATTATGGCAGGTTGTGTAATAATCTTTTTCTGTCACTTGAGGCAAAAGGCATGGGCTAGCAGGCAGAGGAAAGTGAAAATGCTTGTGAAACTAGGAAGAGGGCACTGAATATTATTGTGCAACTTAGGCAATGATGAACAGGGGAGACTTTTTTTCATTGTTATTCAAAAATAGCACTTTCTCAACAGTTTTAGGTTTTAAGCGATTCCTCTTTTTTGACACCACCTCACCAGCCTTCAAAAACACTCTTTCACATGGCACTGAAGATGCCGGTGTATAGAAAAACACAAGTGCTAGACTATATAAATTGGGGTACAGTAAGTTTTACTTTTCCCAATACCCCAGGGGGGTTTCCAGCCTGCTAATATTTGGCCCCCACACAGGGGAAATCCTCCTCTTCCTAGCTGGCTCCATCCTCCTACTTATCTCTCTCTCTCCTCACTCTCCTAAATCTTCACACTGTCTTCAAAACTATAAACGCTAACCAAACTCTCCTATCCAAACTCCAAACTGACTGCAACTCTCCTACATAAACCCACATTTTAAATGGAGCCTGAGGGGGTTTATGTTGCTGTCAAACCACTCAGCAAACTCTGAACCAAGCAGTCACGTGGTACAATCAGGCAGCGGGGCTTCAAACGTCATCGTTTTCGGCTACTCCCCTAAATGAAGCAGGCCTCAATACCATTGACTGTATATATATACGCGCTTTGTGGAAACGCCCCCTCCACTTCTCGACAAACGCTTCGTAGCACACATCGTAACATCACTACATGCAGAGATGAATGCTGATGAGGATATTCAGCCATTAGAATCAGGTGTGTTGGAGAAGGGATGTATCCAAAAGTTGCAGGATAGTAGTTCTCCAGAACTGGACTTGGGAGAAAAGATTCTAGTAGGAGACAGGCCAATTAATACAACAGCTGCTCCCAGAACACACTGGGGTTCCTTATTTATGTATTCTTGTGGGTTTACTTACTCTTTGGAGCAACACTTACTTTTTTTATGTCTGTCGTGGCAGCTTTCTTGAGTGCACAGGGGATGTGTTCAGGGACAAACTGGAAGTTGAACAATTCATCTTTAGGATGATACTTCTCTGATTTAGATATGACAGTTTTTACTAAATCTGAACATTTCCCAAAGTATTTTTTGACTAATCCAGCTTTAAACAAATTGCCTGGATTTCATTTTTCGCCCGTTTCCAAATTATCAGTTACTCAAGTTACGATTAAACTTGCTCACATGAAATTTTGTGTTTTCAGTTTCTGCTACTTAAAAGATGTGTTGCATTAGGGCAAATAAGATTGGAAACTGGATTTTACAAAGCCCTATTTTGGCATGCTTAAGGGTAATTTACAAATATTTGCACAACTGCCTCTTTTTTTTATTTCTGTATCATGTTAGAATTAGTAATTAGTAAATTTGTAACAGTAAGGTAATTTACTGTGAGAATTAATGCTTAGTGCACATTTTAACAGTCAGTCGTTGGAGTGGTGTTTTCCTCTTAAATGGAGGGATGGGTTCAGGCTTCTCTAAGTCATTTCAGTAAATTTATCATGAACAAATACTAAACCTTTTATAATTGTAAAAAAATAACAACAAAACAGTTCTAAATATAATGCTTACATGCCATAATCGTTACTTTTTCTTGTGTAATGCAGTGATTATTATTGAAACTTTACATTCTGTTCAGTTCATTTAAAACCAAAATCAATTAATAATCCCAAAAGGAAATTAGATGTTGTAGGAGTTGTCATTATCAAATTTTTTTTCAAAGAATCATTATAAATGGTGATGGCTGCGGGCAGAAAGGATCTGCTCTAGCAGTTATGTGTTGCAGCAAATGAGAAGAAGCTTTGGACAGAACAACTTTCCTGGTTGTATTAATGTTGCGTAGTGATCAATCTGGGGTTTTGTCTTGGATAATTTCATTATGTTTGGAGTTTTCTTGCCAATATTTCTTGATCTGTACTAAATCACTGAGTCATTGTAGTGTTAATCGGTAGGGGTGGGCGTTATGGACTTTATTTAATATTTATTATTAATGGTTTGAAGACTTAAAAATGTATCCAAATGTTTTGTAGTTTTTATTGCATTAAAGTGATAGTAAAAGTATTGAAAAATACAACACATAAATGCTGTGTTGTCAAAAGTCATTAATAACCCTCAATTAAACATAATTTCAAATATGCTTGTTTAGATGACCACTTACATTATGTAGTACAGCTGTAATGCCCAACAGTACACACAAATTTTGTTCAATCGCATTTTGAAAGAAGCATTATTTATTTCTAGTCTTTATGGAACAGACCAAGGAAAATTAGGTCAAACAGCAAAATGGCAAGTTATGTCTTCTTTTACTGTACATTAGTACTTTCCTGTATTGAAATGCTTTCGAGCCACTAAAATCATTTGAGTAAAAAAAAAAATACACATGTGTGTTGAGTATTACACTTTCCTGCAAGGTGCCCACAACTCATGTGATGCCTTTCTTTTACCCTCTATTGTTTCTGTCTTGCTTCAGTCTTGACTGCTGTTTTCCTTTCATTCCCACGATCTTTCGAGCCATCCTTCTTGTTTCACCTTAAGTCTTCTTTTTTTTTTCTCGCCATGCAGCTTTCCTGTCTTCACCCAGCTTGCCCATGCTTTTGAGCTTTCCATTACACTTTAACTCTCCCCCTCCCCTTATTACATTAATTCTTTCTTAGCATTCTCTGTTGCTTCCCCTGTCTCTTGGCTGTCTCATATCCCTGCCGCTCCCTCTTTGGCTTCCCCACTATTAGGCATGAAACTCTGTCTGGCCCATTCATTGCCCTCCTCCCTCCACCAGTCCTCCCCTCTCCACGCCGCCCAGTCTCAAATCGCTCACTCTGCCTGCCTTGGTTTTTTGCTCACTCTCACGCTCTCCCTGTCCTCTCTCCCCAGCCAGAGGTTAATACACTCCAGGATGGCATTATTTCCTCCCCGGCCCTCCGACAATATAAAAATTCAGAATGGACAGCTCAATCCCTCTTCCATCTCAGATTTGATTGTAATGGTATTGCCTCCTGTCCCTGGGAGGCCCCTGCTGCCTCGCCAACCCAGCCTTTATGACACTAAATGGCCCGGCTACAATTTTTCCATCTATTCAAAAAATTCTGTTAATAACTCATTTGGAATGAGCCGTCCAGACTCTGTGGACCGAATGCAGCCAGGGCTCTCACCTCTTGGCTCACAGGGGTCGCAATATACTAAAAAGGATGCAGGGCTGAATGGCAAATGCATTGGTTAATTAATCTCTCTGAATTTACAGCCCTTTTCCCCCCAAATGCCTTGTGCACTCCAACTGACAGTCCCAAAGAGACAACATTTTCATATTTACAACCTTTCACTGAGAAAAAGCACGGCAGTGCACAGTAGAGGCTTGAGCTCGTCGGACCACTTTTCCTTCCGCCTTGCCCAACTTTACAAGTGCACCCATTTATCATGCATGATGGATTTATGTAATAAAACCCATTTCCCTTTTCCATACCACCCTATTAAATAATAAAATAATTATTTATTGATTATTCAAAAAGGTACATATGTGTGGGTAATGACTTTTGAGCATGCTACCAGACCTTCAATAAATAAAGTAGACAGGGAAAGAAAGGGAAATAAAGTAGAGAGAGGGATAGAGGAAATGAGAGATGAAGGGATACGACTTTTGAACCAGTAAAATCTGGATCCAATTCTGGACTCTTGGAGAACAGATCAGAAGGGACATTATTGGATTTTCAACAGCCTTGTATAAGAATGTGACTTATAAATGTGTTTTTTACACTGTAAGTAGACAACTAGGTCAAAAGCCTGAACAAATTCAAGATTTAGATTCTAACATTTCTATTGATGACCAATCAACACGTTCCCTCACATGATCAACGTATGTGTGTATAGGTGTGTGTGTGTGTGTGTCTGTATATATATACACACACACACATCCATATATATATAATATGTGTGTATATATATGTGTTTATATATATGTATGTGTATATATATATATATATATATGTGTATATATATATGTATGTATATATATGTGCATATATATGTGTATATATATATGTGTATGTATATATATGTATGTGTGTGCATATACACACAGTGGCATAAAAGTATTTAGTCAGCCACCAATTGCGCAAGTTCTCCCACTTACAAATATGAGAGAGGCCTTTAATTTTCATCATAGGTATACCTTAACTATGAGGGGGACAGAAACTATGCCGCCAGGGACTCAAATCCTGCAGTGCCAGATGTGTACCCCTGCTTAAGCCAGTACATGTCCAGGCCTGTCTGAGGTTTGCTAGAGAGCATTTGGATGAAACAGAAGAGGACTGGGAGAATGTCATATGGTCAGATGAAACCAAAATATAACTTTTTGGTAAAAACTCTACTCGTCGTGTTTGGAGGAGAAAGAATGCTTAGTGTCATCTAAAGAACACAATACATACTGTGAAGCATGGGAGTGGAAACCTCATGCTTTCTGGCTGTTTTTCTGCAAAGGGACCAGAACGACTGATCTGTGTAAAGGAAAGAATGAATGGGGCCATGTATTCATGATATTTTGAGTGAAACCTCCTTCCAGCAGCAAAAGCATTGAAGATGAAACCTGGATGGGTCTTTCAGCATCACAATGATCCCAAACACACCGCCCGGGTAACGAAGGAGTTGCTTCGTAAGAAGCATTTCAAGGTCCTGGAGTGACTTCTGTCATTGCCAACAAAAGGTATATGGCAAAGTATTGAGATGAACTTTTGTTATTGACCAAATACTTATTTTCCACCATAATTTGCAAATAAATTCTTTAAAAATCAATCCATGTGATTTCTCTGGATTTCCCCCCCCTCATTTTGTCTCTCATAGTTGAGGTATACCTATGATGAAAATTACAGGCCTCTCTCATCTTTTTAAGTGGGAGAACTTGCACAATTGGTGCCTGACTAAATACTTTTACCCCACTGTGTGTGTGTGTGTGTGTGTGTGTCTGTTCTTCCACTTAGAAAATATGGAGGGCTCTGAAATTTACATTTCAGGTGCATATCCACTGTGAGAGACAGCATTTTTTTTATTTATTCAGGAAATCACATTGTCTAATTTTTAATGAATTTATGTATTTTATTACTGCTCATAATTATTTGAACACCTGAGAACATCAGTGTTAATATTTGGTACAGAAGCCTTTATTTACAAATATAGAGGTCAAACGTTTCCTGTAGTTCTTGACCAGGTTTGCACTCACTGCAACAGGGATTTTGGCCCACTCCTCCACACAGATCTTCTCTAGCTCTGTCAGGTTTCGGGGTTGTCACTGAGCAACACATTTTAGCTCCCTTTAAAGATTTTCTATTGGATATAGGTCTGGGGACTGGTTAGGCCACTCCAGAACCTTAATATGCTTCTTGCTGAGGAGCCACTCCTTGGTTATTCTAGGTGTGTGCTTCGGGTCATTGTCATGTTGGAAGACCTAGCCACAATCCATCTTCATTGATCGGACTGAGGGAAGGAGGCTGTCGCTTAAAAACTCACAATACATAGTCCCTTTCATCCTCTCCTTAATACAGTGCAGTCGTCCTGACCCCTTTGCTGAAAAGCACCCCTAAAGCATGATATTTCCACACCCATGCTTCACAGTAGGCATGGTGTTCTTGGGATGCAACTCGTCCTTCTTTTTCCTCCAAACATGGTGAGTGAAGTTTAGACCAAAAAGTTCTATTTTGGTCTCATCTAACCAAATGACGTTATCCCATGCCTCCTCTGGATCATCCAGATGGTCATTGGCAAACTTCAGATGGTCCTGGACATGTGATTACTTGAGCAGGGGAACCTTCCGTGCAATGCATGATTTTAAACCATGATGTGTAGTGTAGCAAATGGACCTGGATCGGATTTCAGCAGATAACGGGGAGGGTAAACATGTTACAGCAACAGTTATGAACACTGTTGGATGTGTTAATTTTGGTGGCCTTTCTGAGATCTTAAAAGTAATGTAAGAGTTGGTTCTTTAGGGAATAGTTAGTAACACTCACCATGCTTTCTGTCCTACCTACTAATACAAGGTTCTAAAGACAGTTTAAAATCCGTTGGTGTCTATGTTCGAGATCGCCTATACAAACGATGGAACAATGCCTCCTATCCTATTATAAATAATGGCTTAGCAAAGCAGGATGGCTTGAAAAATAGTCATTGCTTTTCATTGTTCTTACAAAAGAAATATTACTACAAAGATTTGTATAGGCAGGTCAAAATTGGTCACACATTTCTGATCAGGGCATTACTACTTTTTCAAATATTTATTGATTAATATAAAAAACAGCCTTTGAAACCCCCTAAAAACAAGAACTTATTTTTGTCACTGACAGACTTCTGAAGCGTTTTACTCTGAACTTTTTGTTACCAAAAAGTTATTCTAGGGGTTATGAGCTCTCCAGCAGGGTGACACTGATGACATTTGTTAATTCTTTCTGTGATCTCCTTTAGAAAATACACTTCAACTCCTGTAATCATGCTGCCCTTAAATTTATCCATCCTAATATTTCATAGTTACCGTCTGTATCGTAGAACACTCCAGTCTTGGATCAGTTCAAAAGAGACTCTTTAATGTCAGCCAGATATTGCATTGAGGGCTTCTTAATAACCCATTTGTGTTTGGTATTATCCTCGGCTAAAGTGCACTTACTCTCCGTTGTCTTTTTCCCGTCTTGTCTCAAGCCTCCTGCATGCTACAGAAAACAGATGCTATCTCGGATATATTACTTCTCAAAGCACTCATATCCTCTCCCATGTTATTTTCTTTGATCTGCTAGGCTTGCTGCCCTTACATTTTTCTTCCTCCTCTCACACCCTCAGACCCCCCCACCCCATCCCGAACAAAGATACACAACACTACTCCCACTTCTCCTCTTCTTCATTTTCGCCTCCACACTTTATCCTGTTTTCCTGAGAGCAGGAACAGATGAGCTACACTGGGTTCTGGTTGCTGTGCAAGTTTGAAATTCAGGTCATCAGTTTTGTGGCGCACTGTTCGGATCTCTCAGGGTTCTGCATTTAATATTCTTGAGCCATCAGCATTCAGTCAGGCAAATTTAAACCCATAGGCATTAGGCAAGGCAACTTTATTTGTATAGCACACTTTCATCAACAAGGCAAACCAAGGTGCTTTTGGGTTATTAGGGGAGAACAGCAAAAGCATAAAATACACAATATATGACACATTTCAACATTACATTCCAGCTATTATTAATCACTTACTCAAACCCACCTGAGTCGTTTGGGGGGTTGGTATAGTAACAACAGACCCTCAATATACTTTGCTGCTAAGCCATTCAATGATTTATAAACTAGTAAAACATTTTTAAGTCTATTCTCTGAGTGACAAGGAGCCAGTGTAAGGACTTTAGGGTGATGTGCTCTACTTTCCTGGTTCTAGTGAGGACACAAGCAGCAGCAGCGTTCTGGATAAGCTGCAGCTGTCTGATTGACTTTTCAGGCAGACCTGTAAGGACACTGTTACAGTAATCAATCTGACTAAAGATAAACGCATGGATGAGTTTTTCGAGGTCCTGTTGCGACATTAGTCCTTTAATCCTACATATAATCTTTAGGTGGCTGACCTTGTTATTGCTTTTATGTCACCCTGGAGGTTCAGGCCTGAGTCCATTACTACATCTAGATTTCGGGCCTGATCAGTAGTTTCTAGCTGTATTAACTGAAGCTGTGTGCTGACGCTTGAGCGTTCCTCTTTAGGACCAAAGATAATCACTTCAGTTTTGTTTCTTTTCAGCTGGGGAAAATTATGGCACATTCATCCATTTAATTTGCTTCATGCATTTACTTAGGGTTTGGATGGGTTCATAGTCACCTGGTGACATTGCAATGTAAAGCTGAGTACCATCTGCATAGCATGGTAACTAATCTTACTGGTTGTTATAATTTTGGCTAGTGGGAGCATGTAGATAATAAATAGTTGGGACCCCAGGATGGAGCCCTGGGGGACACTATATGTGATTTCTGTCTAATCTGATGAAAAATTGTGAATTGACACAAATAAATTCCTGTTCTTAAAGTAAGACTCAAACCAGCCAAATACTGTACCAGAGAGTCTAACCCAGCTCTCAAGTCGTTCTAATAGTATAGCATGATCAATAGTGTCAAATGCTGCACTAAGGTCCAAAAGTACCAGCACTTTGGTTCTACCATATTCTGTATTTATGCAGATGTAATTGAAAAAGAAGGCAGTCTCGGTGCTGTGTTGTACTTGGAAACAAGAATGAAAAATATCAAAACAGTTGCTCATTTTTAGGAACCTATTTAACTGTTGAAACACAGCTTTTTCAGTCATCTTGCATTGGCTTGTAGTTCTGCATGTATTGTCCAGGTTGTTCTTCTTTAGTAATGGTTTAATAACTGCTGTTTTGTAAAGCCTGGGAGAAGACACCTGACAGGACGGGTGACTTAACTATTTGAATCAGATCACACTCAATGACAGGGAAAATCTTTTTTAGTTAAAACAGTGGGAAACAGATATTGAGAAAGAAAGAGGAGCAGCTTAATTGGGTTATGATTTCATCAAGGTTTTTTTGGTTTGTTTTTTGAATTCAGACATTTTCTTCACATTGATGTTGAGTAGGTATGACACTGGTAATGAGTTTGGGACTGATTTACAGATTGACCCCCTAATTGGCAGAATCTTTTCAGTAAAAAGGCTGGCAAATACATTGCGATGCCCTGGTGGAATTTAGTACAGTGGCTAATGTCACCGGAGGATTAGTTAGCCTTTCCACTGTTGAAAATAAAGTCAGCATTATTAATGTTTATGTTAATGATATCAGAAAAGAACGATTCCCTTGCATCTTTCAAAGTTGAATGATATCTGCTCAGCCCATCTTTGTAGATCTCATAGTGAACCTGGAGTCGAATTTTCAGTTTTTTTTTCTGGGCTCCTCGACACTCCCTTTTTTCACTATTTACCAGTGGATCGGTAGTCCATGGAGACTTCTTTCTACCCGAGACTACTTTGACTTTAGTTAAAGTAATGGTATCATGATGTCTGAAATTTTTGAGAGAAAGTTATCTTTTGGCTTGTTTACTGAGTTTGTGCTGAAGGATGAAAAGGACGGGGGGTGAGGTGGGAGGGTAAATGTGTTTAAAGGTTTCAAATGATCTGTCCCCGAGAAAACGCTT